>CM077481.1:50970821-51570821 GCA_039654755.1 Calcarius lapponicus | reverse complement strand
CTACAAAAGGGTATGTAAGGCTTTGGAAATAAATGTTTAACTTGCTTTACCTCACCAAAATGTGTTTAATGGAGATACATAAGCTGTCTTAGTCAAAAACTTTTTATTTTTGTTTACTGAGTCTGTCAGGGGATGCATCTGAGCAATTTATTCCATTCTCTTATTTGGAATATGAGATTTTCTTTCTTTCATTTAATAAGGCAGAATAGTTTTTCTATGTATGCAGAGGTTTCCATCAGAACAGGGAGAAATAATTTTACTGTTTAATTACAGTTGAACTTCATAACACTTAAATATTGTTTAAACAGAATTTTTATATACTTTTTGTAGAAATAGAAGCATTAAAATTGAGTTTTAACTGGAAAAAAAATTCTATTCTAAATTTTGGAAACAGAACCCCCCGTTTGTTCTGTTAGGTACTAGATGTCCATTGTAAGTGGAGTAGTATCCACAGCTGGGGCTGTACTTGTATTGTTCATGAAGTGATTATCATTTGATGTAAGTAAATTACTATTATTAATGACACACTTCTTGTTTTCTCTATTATGTCAGGAGGTGTACTTCAAGAATCTTTCAAAACAGAAGCAAAAGGAAGTAATGGAGAAGAATGGAAACAACCACAAACTTCGTGTTTGTGTTGCTACTTGCAACCGTGCTGATTATTCAAAATTAGCTCCCATTATGTTTGGTATTAAGGCAGAACCACAGTTTTTTGAGCTTGATGTCGTAGTGCTTGGTTCCCACCTGATTGATGATTATGGGTAAGGTGAATTTTTATCTACCAGTATGTTTCTGAGGTATTAGCAATGATAATATGAACATTAGGTAAAACAAACTCTTGGTATCATGAGTGCACACAACCAAGTTTTACTTTTTTTTTCCAGAATTTTATTTTGCAGCTCCTTATGAGATTGCATATTTTATGCAACCATTTTTTTCAGCCAGTTTTTGAATTCTAGAAAGTTTTGTGCAAATGCTGTAATTGAGACCCCAAAAAGAATCACAGGCTGTATGAAGTGAGAAGGTCATGTCCTGCATTTTTCCGTGAAACCTAGTGATTGTCAAATAGAAATGTGCTACAGTTTTTTAATTTTCATAGAGAAAAGAGCCTCCTCATTCATGTTAAATTGCAGCTCTTCTGCTTTACAGTTATTGGAGAAAGTACTTATATATTGCTTATCTGAGGAGAACATTGTTAGTTCTTACTTCTAGTGTTGTGGGGGCAGGAAACTGTAGTCATATGTTTCTGACAAAATGAATGACAAAATTTAATAACAAAATGATAGCTATATGGCTATTTGGTCGTATATGGATAGATGGGAGAGAATAGAGTCCCTATCCATAGCTCTCCATAAGTAAGCAGTCAAATCACCTGCCCAGGAGGATGACATGTCCTGGTCCAAATCCCTTGGAAGGGCTTCCCACATCCCAGGTGGATATTCTCCTAGTTGCTGGTGGAAAGGTAGAAGAAACAGCATGGATAGCCTTTCTGGGATTGTGGTTGATTTTCCTCAGGCAGCATTTACCAGTTTGAACCCAGTAACTGGAATAGATATGAAGACACATATTCTGGAAAACAAAATCAGACTTTGGCTTAGGTCTGCAGTATATCGGCATTGTCAAACTTTTGGAAATGTGTTAAGTGTATCTTCAAGTAGAGATACTATTTGACTTTCCAGTCAGAAATTTTGGCATTTTATAAGCCAGGACAGGAGGAAGTTATATTTCAAACTAGTAAGACGGGATGTTCCAGAGGTGACTATTCTCTTTCTGCACATTATAGCCCTCTGTTCCTTGCTTTGTACTGGATGTTGTTTCCATCCAGTAACATGGCAAGGTGAATTCAACATCACAAAACTAATCTGATTCAAAACAAAACCAGACCAAAAAGAATAAAAACCAATTTAACTTCTTGACAGGTTAGTATGTTGAATTGCACCCTCTCTGATTGGAGAAATAAAGTAATCCCATTTCATTTGCTATAAAGGACAAACATGGCCATGATTTCTCCATATTGCATAACTCTTGGCTGTCTGCAAGACTTGTGCAAAGTAATACAAAATACTACTTTTCCAGTTCCAATGTGTTTAACATTTGTCTCTCTATTGTGAATGATTTGTAATGCACAAAGCAAACAGGAGAGATTTTGATCTGGCAAATGTAAATGCACAGTCTCAATTGTCTCCTAGATTTTCACCTTTCAAAAGGCAAAGAATACAGAAACAAAAAAAAAGTTTTCTGAGATAAATATACATAATCAGGAAGATGGTAGGTCTGTGAAGGATATTTGTAAATGCTGTTGGAAATGTAATGAAATTTATGCTGTATAAATGCGAGCCCCTTTATTCAGTAAAATAAAAAGGATATGCCTTTAAAAAATACAGAATCTGAAATAATATATGCTACATGCAGGATGTTTTCTTTAAACATACAGGCCTCAGCTTCGCATTGCTTGTTGTATTCGCATTGGTTGTTGTATTTATAGAGTTGTCCCCAGAAAAGTCAATAAATACACCCTTTCTGAAGAAAATCATGCCACAACTATTCTCTGAAAGTCTCAGTGGACATATGAACAACGAGTTTGATTTCTGAGGATTTCCACAATGTGCTCAGCACAGTTCTTCCTTAAAGGTGTCTAGAAAAACTGGATGTTTGGAGTATTAGGGAGGATCTTCACATGAATGAGAATATTCTGTTAAATCTTAAAAGCTACTTTCCTCAGTGAAGAAGATGTGGAAAGCAAGTCTCTTTTCAACCCCAGTACAGCTGTTGTAATTCATGTTTATTTTGTGAAGCAATATTGCTGTAAAATCAAGTTTTATTTACTCTAAAAATCCTTTTTCTCTGACCTTCAGTAATACCTATCGTATGATTGAGCAAGATGACTTTGATATTCATACACGATTGCACACCATCGTGAGAGGGGAGGATGAGGCAGCTATGGTGGAGTCGGTGGGCCTTGCATTAGTCAAGTTACCTGATGTCCTCAACCGCCTGAAACCTGACATAATGATAGTTCATGGGGACAGATTCGATGCTTTGGCCCTGGCCACATCCGCAGCCCTGATGAACATTCGCATTCTTCACATTGAAGGTGGGGAAGTCAGCGGGACCATCGATGACTCCATCAGACATGCCATAACCAAACTGGCCCATTACCACGTGTGCTGCACGAGGAGCGCAGAGCAGCACTTGATAGCCATGTGTGAAGACCACGACCGCATCCTTTTAGCAGGCTGTCCCTCATATGACAAGCTTCTCTCTGCCAAAAACAAGGACTACATGAGTATTATTCGCATGTGGCTAGGTAAGTGGGCCACTTCTTATGTTTTTCTCACATGCCTTTCAACACTAGACGAACTCAGTAAGTAGGCTATCAGTCAAAAAATAATATATATTTTTAATAGTACCTGGTATTTCTTTCTACATTTGCTTTCATCCTGCCACATACAACTGAAAAGCTACAAATCTATTTTACTGAACACTTCCAGACCTTCTGCCAAGTCAAAAAATAGCTCCTTAAATGGGAAGTTTCTCTGAGCTGAACAATTTAGAAGCAGAACCGTCTTACATGAGCAGTTACTTTGGTGTAGTAGAGTTTTAGTTAAATAGAATCAAAGCTGTTCAGGCCTAATATAAAAAAAATCTCACAGAATTTGTATTATGAACCTTTTTTTGAGGAATGCACTGCAACAGGACAACAGGTGCCAAAGGCTTTTGGTGTTTAATACTCACTGACTTAGAAATAATTCCTGTAAACAGTGGGCTTTTATGTTTGCTTTTTATCTTTGACAAAGCAATCTCCTGTATGGCTACCATGTGTAGAAGCAGGAATCTTTTTCAATCAGTATGTTTTGCAGATAAATGTTTACCAAATGTACTAAGACAAGTGTGACTGACTGTTTTAAAGCCATGGAAATGAGGTCTTTGCTTGAGAATGGACATCTGACAGAAAATCAGAGCAGCTTCAGGAGTTACTCCAGATTTATAGTGGTGTGAGAACAGTGTCTTGATCTCCTGGTATAGTCTTGGAAAGCTTCAGAAGTAGGCTTGCAAGTTAGCAGTTTGTAGACATTCAGGCAGTGGTCTCTAAAATTATGAGACGTGCTTAGAGAGGCCAGTAACAAGCTAGGCTACCCTGTAAGTCCCTTGATTTTTATTCTAGCATTGATCCCTATGTGTTAGATATATCCCATTCAGTGCCTCAACTTTTCAGGGTTTCACATCTGTCATTCCAAAAGTATGTCCTTCCTTCCTCTTGCTATTCTACGCCAATAAAAAAACTTCTCCATTTGGACAGGTGAAGATGTCAAAACCAGAGATTATATAGTTGCTCTGCAGCATCCTGTAACCACAGATATTAAACATTCCATAAAGATGTTTGAGCTGACACTAGATGCACTCATCTCCTTCAACAAGAGAACACTTGTTCTATTCCCTAATGTGGATGCAGGTGAGTAGAATACCTTCATGACAGAGTGACACATAACAGATTGTCTTCAAAAGAGTGCTTTTATCCCAGGTCCTCCAGCCAGATGGAAATAGGTGGATTGTGTCAGCCTCGTGGGTGCATCTGCTGCAGCTCTATGTTCACATTGCTAGAGGACATTTCAGTTTTTCAGTATGGGAAGGAAAACCAGGAGAAACCAGGTGACATGTAGGAGCAATATTAGTGCCTCTTAAATTAGCTTAAAACTACAAAGACACTTTTGCAGTGAATTCTTTATCAAACTTTGGCATATGTGCTGAGCTAAATGACTTACAGTGTAAGGGTAAAAAAAGCAAAAACCTGTTCAGAGCTGGCAACTCAGTGAAAGGCTGGCTACTATATTCTTTGTGTGCCTGGACTTTTATTTTAAAAGTAGAACTTAAATCATTTATTATACTTTGCTTTTTTGTAGGAAGCAAAGAGATGGTTCGTGTGATGAGGAAGAAGGGCATTGAACACCATCCCAATTTTCGGGCAGTGAAGCATGTGCCATTTGACCAGTTCATTCAGCTAGTTGCTCACGCTGGTTGTATGATTGGTAACAGCAGTTGTGGTGTCAGAGAGGTGGGAGCGTTTGGCACACCTGTCATCAACCTGGGGACACGGCAGACGGGAAGAGAAACAGGTACATGTTTGCTTAACTGCGTTTTGTAATGCAGGACTGTCTCAGTGGTGTCACCATTGTTTTAGTGGGAGCAAGGGGAGGCACAGAACTAATAAAGAATGGTGTCAATCTGATGGGCATCTTGCCCTTACCTAGAGGAAATAATTTTTTTTTTTCATTTCTAAAGCAGCTCATATTCTGATGCAATTTGAGCATCTGATCTGTCCTATTATCTTAATTTTTTGTTGTCTAGGTGAAAATGTTCTTCATGTTCGCGATGCTGATACACAGGATAAGATTCTTCATGCTCTACAGCTGCAGTTTGGGAAGCAATATCCATGGTGAGTACACTCATCTTAATTCATTGAAGGGGATGTTAAAGCAGTAGAGTAAAAGGCATTTAGTCCTAAGGTGTTTCATCATATTTGATTGGAGTGCTTTTAATGCACTGATCTGAGGTTACAAATTATTTTTCATTTCAAAACCATAATGCGATGTCTGGTATGCAGTAGTATTTATAGATCAAAATGTTACTAGTAATGTTTCAATACAATTTCATTTAACATGTTCGTGTTTCAATACATGTTAATTTAACATCCAACAGAAAGTCAAGAAGACAAACTTCATATTAACCTAGACCAGTGTGATTAAGAAAGCTTGTTCTTTAGGAGCAGCATGGGGGAGAACATCCTGTCTGCCTACTTTGATTTGTGCCTTAACGACACTTTGTGTGGGTGCAAATGATACTGAGGGCCAAAAAATGGCCAGGATCACGGAAGACTATAAAGCCCTGGTGAGGCACATGAAAAACATCTCTGCCCAAGTCACCTCCTCATGTAGCCTGCTAGTCAGAGAAATCAGGACAGTCAGAGGCAGACACGTTGTGCAGATCAGTGTCTGGGTTTGTGGCTGGTGCTACCAAGAAGGTTTTGGCTTTTATAACATGGGTTGTGTTTTTATTATTTTTAGCCTGTTACAGGGGAATTGGATCCCCCGGCTAAAAAGGGCAGAGTGTCTTTGGCAGCAGGCTGGCCAGTCTGGTGAGATGGACTTTAAACTGAAGGACTGGGAATCAGGGTGCAAATGGCAATGATTGTGCCATTACTTCCTCCTGGGGAGCAAGTCGTAGCAACCGCTGCAGAGTCAGATGTTCCTTGGCCGCAGCTCAGATTGAAGATCTGTCTCATTTTGAGGCAATTTAAAGAGATGGGCAATCTGAAATGAGTAACCTCCCCCTGATTCCAGCCAATCCCTTTCCACCAATAAGGAACAACACACAAGTAGATGCAAGTGAAAAAATCCGTTTATTAACAAACAGGATGGCAGCACGGGAGGGGGAAGTAAATAACTGTTAGATACCAAACTGCTAAATCTCACAACCCCACCTCACAACAGAGAGAGACCCAAAACGCCAGAAATAACTGTTCCTGAAGTGGTGCCTGCCAGAGGCAGCTGCATGGCTGAAGGACAAAGGGAAATGGGCATCACACCCTTCCCTTCCAAGGTGGTGCCTCCCAGGTGACCATGTCTGCAGGAACAAAGAGGCAAGATGGTGAGAACCCCCACTGGGAAGGCAGGAGTCTGCCAAGCAGATCTGGAGGCAGATGGAAACTTTCTGGTTCCAGTGGCTGCTGCCACTTCCTCCTGCTGTCCGTGGGCTCTGCCAGCTCTGCTGCCATGCTCTGCACCATGGTTCTGGGGTGGGCCGGTGGGGAAGGAGCAGTCCATCCATATTGGCACAGGGTGCCCAACGCTAGGAACTTACTGGCTTACTTGCTGCCAGCAGACCTTGCAGAGTTCACTTTGAAACAGTTTCTAACTGCAAAATGCAGTTTTTAGAATGGCAAACCTAAGGCTGCCACAAAAGGGAGAAGCTCTACTCCCATAGTCTTCTCTCCTGGAGCAGCTCGGACTGAGGCGGGGCCAGCCTCTCCCTGCTGCAGCAGGAGGGCACATATGGACTTCGCCCCAAGACAGCCCAGAAACTCCAACTGGAGTCTGTCTGAGGCATAGGGGGAGGGGGAAATGAAAAGAGAACCCAAAAAGGGAAGGGAAAAAACTCTGCCAAAACAAACATGAAACAGCCCTCAAAGCAAATACTAGGCAGCAAAAGGCAGGAAATTGCCTGGGCAAGGTGATTTTAAAATGCCCTCCCTCCTGCCATACACACACAAGGTCCCCAGAGGCAGGGTCTTGAAGAGACACTGTGGTATTTGCTGGGTCCCCAGGACGAAGGAGGAGTTGAGAATCTGACTCTGTGTTCTTAGAAGGCTAATTTATTATTTTATGATACTATATTATATTAAAGATTGCTATACTAAAACTATACTAAAGAATAGAGAAAGGATCCTTACAGAAGGCTTAACAAGATACTAATTAAAAACTCGTGACTTCTTCCAGAGTCCCGACACAGCCGGATGGTGATTGGTCATTAAGTAAAAACAGTTCACATGAAACCAATCAAACAACCACCTGTTGGATAAACAATCTCCAACCACATCCCAAAGCAGCAAAATATAGGAGAAGCAATCAGATAATTACTGTTTTCATTCTTCTCTGAGACTTCTCAGCTTCCCAGGTGAAGAAATCCTGGCGAAGGGATTTTTCAGAAAATATGAGTGACAAGACACTAATGATTTTTTGGCACAGATAGTTGTGGAATACAGTAACATTATAGATCACTGCAGGACAGGATCATAGGGCAAAACACATCAAGGGTTTTTATGACTATGGTGTTCATGACTCTCACACCCCTTCAAGCAACCGGGATGTTTGATCTTCCTGTGAAGTGCCTGTATACCAATGCACTCAGCAAGTGGTATAAACAAGCTAATCTAATAAACTAGAAATCTATGTGAGGTTGCAGAGCCATGATCTCATTGGAATTACAGCAGCCTGGAATATTGTCATGGATGGCTATGTATAGAGATAAATGTTGTCATGGATGGCTATATCTAGAGAGGACAGGTCAGAGAAGCAAGGTGGTGGAGTTGCTCTTCATGTGAGAAAGCAGTTGGACTGTACCAGGCTCTGCTCAGGGACAGATGAACAAGTTGAGAGTTTATGGGTGAGAATTAAGCGACAGGCTAATATGAGTGACACTGTTGTGGGTATTTACCAGATGCCACCTGATGAAGAGAGGAAGTTGATGAGGTTTTGTATGGGCAAGTGAAATAGCATCACAGGCCCTGATTCTCCTGGGAGATTTGTACCTGATATTTGTTAAGAGTGACAGCACAGCTTGGCACACAGTTCAGGAAGTTCCTGCAGATCAGTAAAGATAATTTTGATGCAGTGGTGGAGGAGCCAGTGAGGAGAGATGTGTTCTGAACCTTTTACTAACAAACCAAGAGGCACTGGTTGAAGATGTGAAGGCTGGGGACAGCATTAGCTGCAGTGACCATGAGAAACTCAGAATCCTCCACTGGGGAAGCAAAACAGCAAGCAGGATTAGAACCCTAGACTTGCAAAGAGCTAACTTTAACCTCTTTAAGGGCCTGTTTGGAGGAATCTGATGGGTTAGGACTCCAGATGAGGAGGGTGTCCAAAGAGCTGGTCAGTATTCAAGCATCACTCCCTCTGACCTCAAGACCAGTGCATCCCTATGATCCAGAAATTAGGCAAAGAGGGCTGGAGCCCTAAATAGATGAGATTCTAGTAAAACTCAAACAGAAGAAATTTACAGGATGTGAAAAAAGGGACAGGCCACATGGGAGGACTATAGGAACATTGTCAAATATGCAGGGATGTGAGAAGGAAGGCCAAAGGCCACTCGGAATTCAGTCTGGCCAGGGATATGAAGAACAACAAGAGGACTTCTACAAATTCATCAGCAGCAACAGGAAGAATAGGGGAGATGTGTGGCTGCTGCTGGATCATATGGGTGTCCTGGTGTTGGAAGACTCTGAGAAGGTAGAATTATTGAATGCCTTCTTTGCTTCAGTGTTTACTGATGAGAACAGCCTTCAGGAATCCCAGACCTCAGAGGTGAGAGGAAAAGGTTGGAGAATGAAGACTTGCTTGTAGAGGGTTGGGTTAGAGATCAGCTAGGCAGATTAAACACCCATAAATCTACGGACCTGATGGGATGCACCCATGTGTGCTGTGGGAGCTAGCAGATGTTGCTAAGCCAGTCTCCATTATCTTTGAAAAATCATGGAGTGGGAAAGATGCCTAATAACTGGAGGAAAGCCAATGATCTTCAAAAAGGGCAACAGAGAAGGGTGGGAGATGTGGTTGTTGGGTGCCATTTGGGATACAGTGATCATGAAATAATAGAATTCTCAATAACTGGTGAAACAAGGAGGGGCACCAAGAAAACTTCCACACTGGACTTCCAGAGGGCAGACTTCAGCCTATTCAAGAAGCTGATTCAGAAGGATCCTTAGGAAGCAGCCCTTAAAAACAAGAAGGTCCAGGAAGAAAGTAATCTTGAAAGCACGGGAGCAGGCTGTCCCTATGTGCCAAAAGATGAGCTGTTGTCGAAGATGACTGGCCTGGATGAAAAAAGAACTTCTGAAGAAACTAAGGGAGAAAAACACAATGACCTTTGAAAAAAGGAGCAGGTAATTCAGGAAATATTTAAGGATGTGGCTAGGTCTAGTAGGAAAAAGATCTAGGGAGGTAAAAGCCCAATTAAAACTTAATCTGATCACTTCTATGAAGAATAATAAAAAATATTTTTATAAATACAAATGGCAAAAGGAGAGGCAAGGATAATCTCCATTCATTATTAGATGGGGAACAGAATTTAGTAACTAAAGATGATGAAAAGGCAGAGATACTTAACACCTTCTTTGCCTCAGTTTTTAACAGAAAGACAGGTTGTCCTCAGGACAGCTGTCCTCCTGGGCTGGTAGATAGGGACAGGGAGCAGAATGGTCACCCTGTTATCCAGCAGGAGGCAGTCAGAGCCTGCTGAGCCACTTAGATGCTCACAAGTCTGTGGGCCCAGATGGGCCATCCCAGGGTGATGAGGGAGCTGGCAGATGAGCTTGTGAAGCCACTCTCCGTCATTTACCAGCAGTCCTGGCTCACTGGGGAGGTTCCAGATGACTGGAAGCTGTCTGATGTGACACCCATCCACAAAAAGGGCAGGAAGGAAGATCCAGGACACTACAGACCTGTCAGCCTGACCTCTGTGCCTGGCAGGAGAATGACACAGATCATCCCAAGTGTGGTCACATGGCACCTCCAGGATGGCCCAGGGCTCAGATGCAGCCAGCATGGATTTAGGAGGGGCAGGTCCTGCCTGAACAACCTGATCTCCTTTTATAACCAGGTGACCCACCTGGTGGATGAGGGGAAGGCTGTGGATGTTGTCTACCTGACCTTCAGCAATGCCTTTCATCTCTCCAGAACACACTGATCTCCGAACAGCACGGAAAAGCTGGCAGCCCACAGCTTGGACAGGAGCACTCTTTGCTGGGTTAGGAACTGGCTGGATGGCTGGGCCCAGAGAATGGAGGTGAATTGTGTCACATCCAGCTGGTGGCTGCTCACCAGTGGTGTCCCTCAGGGGTGTGTGCTGGGACCAGTCCTGTATAATGTCTTCATTGATGATCAGGACAAGGGGATTGAGTTCGCCATCAGTAAATTTGCGGATGACACCAAGCTGGGAGCGAGTGTTGATCTGTTAAGAGGGTCAGAGAGCTCTGCAGAGGGACCTGGACAGGCTGGATAGATGGGCCAAGTCCAGCGATACGAGGTTTAACAAGTCCAAGTCCCACATCAGAGACTTGAGTCACAACAACCCCCTGCAGCACCACAGGCTGGGGATGGTGTGGCTGGACAGTGCCCAGGCAGAAAGAGACCTGGGGGTGCTGGTCCACAGCCAGCTGAACATGAGCCAGCAGTGTGCCCAGGGGGCCGAGAAGGCCAAGGGCATCCTGGCCTGTGTCAGGAATAGAGTGGCCAGCAGCAGCAGGGCAGTGATTCTTCCCCTGTACTTGGTACTGGTGAGGGCACACCTTGAGTGCTGTGTTCCTCAGTTTAGGAAGGACACTGAAATGCTTGAATTCATGCAGAGAAGGGCAACAAGGCTGGTGAAGGACCTGGAATACAGATCCTATGAGGAATGGCTGAGGTAGCTGGGAGTTTAGCCTGGAAAAAAGGAGGCTCAAGGAGATCTTATCACTCTACAGCCTGACAGGGGGCTGTAGCCAGGTGGAAGTTTAGGCTAGATATTAGAAAGAATTCTTCACAGAAAGAGTTTGGCATTGGAATGGGCTACCCAGGTGTGAGAGATGGTCTGAAGTTCCCCTCATTTGCCTCATGACCATCCCAAGGACAGACATCGGGACCCTGAGGACCCCGATCGGAATTCTGGCCTGCGGGTGGTGGATGAACACCAAAAGTTCTGAGGACCCCTGAGCAGAATTCTGGCCTGCCAAGTGATTGTTCGCAGCTGTGTCTACAGTGACTGCTTCTAGCAGGGCCTGCCAAGGGGCAATGTGCCCCATATGATTGCACCTGCTTCGTGACAATAACCCAGGAATTCTTCCACCTCTTGGCCAGATGAACTTGCTGGGGCAACTTTGGTGGCCCCCCCACGGAATATCCTTCATCTGCTCCACTACCACCGTGAGGGATGGAGATTGAAGCCCCCTCCCAAGGACTGAGACTGAGATCCCCGTAATTCTGATGCAGGGGTGCTGGCCTGACTGAAGCAGGATGCCTGCTAAGTGTTGCCTGCAGATGTGTTCACTGGACCTAGACTGGTTTCCCATAGAAACCAGTGCTGAAACAATGAGTCCCACTCACTGCTGATACTGACTTACCCTGCTGAGAACATGGACTGTCTGAACTCATCTTCAATATCTTTTTTCCCCTCAGCAATTTCAATAGACTTACTTCAAGATCTGTTCCCCACCCCCCCCCCCGGCAATGGACTATAATAGAACCCTGAGATAACCAGGACTTCGAGATCTCCCTGATGTAGCAGGCGGATCCTCGGCTGGACTGCAAAGGACTTAGTCTCTAGGTTTGGTAGCTATAACCCCTCCCTCTTTCTCTCTCCCCCTTTATCTTTTTCTCTCCCTTAATCCTTCTATCGCATTTGCTGTGATCATTCAATAAAAGGTGCATTTGTTTGATTAATACTGAAATCCCCCTTGCGTTGTGTTTTGCACTCTGAACCATCATGACTCCCATTCGTATGAGCAGATCATGACACCGGGGAGGTGTTTGAGCTGCTGTCCCTGGAGGTGTTTAAAAAAAAGACTTGATGAGGCATTCAGTGCCATGGTTAAGCTGACAGTGTTAGGTAACAGGTTGGACTCGATTGTGTCAAAGGTGTTTTCCAGCCTAGTTTATTCTGAGATTCTGTTATCTGGGGTCTGGAGCATCTCTCTTATGAGAAGAGAGAGAATGTGGAAGCCGGCCCTGTCTAGACAAGACGAGACACAGCTGAGAGGCAGGATCTCTTCAATACATAAAAGTATCTCCAGGGCGGGTACCCAGAGGATGGTGCTGGACTCCTCTCAGTGGTTCCCAGCAACAGGACAAGGAGTAATGGCCATAAACCAAAATACAACTTACATCTCAGCTTGAAGAAGAGCTTTACATTGAGGGTGGCAGACCACAAGCAAAGACTGCCCAGGTATGTTGTGGAGTCTCCCTCCCTGGAGACATTAAAATCCGACCTGGACGAGTTCCTGTCACCTGCTCAATGCGACTTGCCTTGGGGGGGATGTTGGCCTAGATGATCTCAAGAGGTCACTTCCAACTCAAGCTATCCTGTGCTTCTGTGACACAGTACTCGATAGCTGATTTGACCTCATGATGCATAGAGAGTCCTGAGCGCAAGCTTCCAGGGAAGCTGCAGAATTCTGGCAAGGTGTTTTTCCTTATTCCTCAGCCCTAATGAGTACTGACTCTCACTCCTCTAACATTTAAGTTCTTACAAAGTTTGATAGATACTTGTTCAACTTAGGACAGGGATAAAAAGAGTACTTCTTAAGAATCTAAACTGAACAGTAAAACTGAATTGTTTGATGCCGTGTATGATATTTTCCGTATCTGATGCCGTGTATGATATTTTAGAAACAGTCATGTTGAAAACTGACATGAATGTACGGTTTATTTTTACACAGTTGGCATCTGTGCAATAAGTACATCTTATTTGATTTGTAGCACATAAACTGTCTATATTTTTATTTCTGCTTCATTAAACCTAATTTTACAGGGGTTTTGGTATTATTAGTTTCCAGTTTTCTACATTCCAGTTTCATATTCCAAAATGGAGCTAATGCCAGACTTGAAAGATCTGTGTTCTTTAAACCACTTTCACTATGTACCATGTCTTATGACAGTCTGGCATAGTGTGAGCTGCAGTATTGGCAGAGTAGCCACATCATAATATTGTAATGATACTGTTACACTCTTCTGCCATACAAAGAACTTTACAGATTCCAGTGTTATTTCAAATTACATTAATTCTTTTTTGTATTATAGCTCAAAAATATATGGAGATGGTAATGCTGTTCCAAGGATTTTGAAGTTCCTTAAATCTATTGACCTCAAAGAACCATTGCAAAAGAAATTCTGTTTTCCTCCTGTCAAAGATAATATCTCTCAAGATATTGACCATATTCTAGAGACACAGAGTGCTCTGGCAGTGGATCTAGGTGGAACAAATCTCCGAGTAGCAATCGTCAGTATGAAGGTAAATATTTTGTTGTGCTTCTAGATATTCTGAAAACTCCACTGGGCTTTGTGGATATGGTCTTCTGATGCCAAAGAGCTCCAAAACAAAGCAGTCTATTGCCTTTTGTTGAGGGATAAAGATTTCTCACCTTCTTTCCTGCCTCTCATACAGTCCTGATCAAACTTGCTTATTGCTTTGCTCTTCTAAGACTGATATTGAACTAGCAATGCCCATTTTGGTGGTGCAAGGTTTTAGCTGCTTCTTTGTGGGCTGACTACAGACTTTGATGAATAGAATGGCTTCTGCATGTGTTGGTTCTCCTTAAAAGGTGACTTGGTTCAACCTGCAAGATTTTGTATGTCAAGCAAAACATGGAGGGCTGCAGTATTAGTTTCTTTGCTTCCCTACTGCCTTACACTTCCATGTAATTGACACACAAGACCATTCTGAGCAACAACCAGCATCTAGCAAATCAATTTACTGAACTCTGCAGCATTTCAAAGATGTGAATAAAATTCATGATGAGAAATCTTTTGCTTTTGTTCTCAACAATATTGGGCAATTACGCCTACAGTTACACTTCATATTTGCAGATAACTAGATCAGTTCAATAATAGTTGCCCAGAAGGCAGAATAAGGTGTCTGAAGCATGAAGGTTATGTAAAGTGACCTGACATAGTCCACAATTTTCACATTAAGAGAAGATTTTCATTTAAGAGATGTCTGACAGATCTTCAAGGTCTTAAAGACTGTTTTTAAAAGTGTAATATTTTTAGAAGCAAAATCGACAGCACATTTTTTCCTATGAGTCAACACAGACTAGAAAAAAGTAATGTAAAAAAATTCTGCCCGCTTTATAGAGCTTGAAGTTACATTTGTGAAAATTGAAATGCTAGCAAATCAGAGTGAAAACAATCAGACTTTCATAATAAAATTTACACAACAATGTAAGTATTTAACAGCCAGTGGCAGAATATGAGCTTTAATTTTATTTTCACAAAAAAAAAAGAGATTTAAAAAGTCCTTTTAGAAGGCCTTATATCTTCTGATAATATTTGCTGCAACCTTGTCTTCCAGAATAAGTTCTCTGATGCACACTCAAACCTAAAAGTGAAGAAACTACGCATCCAAAATCCACAAACTGTTACTTATGTGATACTGAGATGGTGGGATCCAGTACTCAAACCCATAATCAGTTGTGAATTTTCCAAGTTCTTTGGCAACAATGATTCAGCCATGTTGCTTATAGACTGTCTTTGTTACTCCTCTTTGCTGAGTTCCATTAATTCAGTGCAGTTCACTGAGATACATGGTTCAGGGGATTTAACAGGGAGAATAACACTGTTACGCAGGATACCTTCAGCAGGCTCCTGGCTTAATCCTGCCATGTAAACATTGAATTAAGATCAGTTCCTTAGCAGCCATAGATTCCAAGCATGCGTTGTGAATATTTTCATTACACAGCATGAATAGGGCTGAAAATAATCTTCATGGCCCCTTCCCACCCTCTCCAAAGTATTTACAAGGGCATGTAGTGACAGGAACAGGGGGAATGCCTTCAGCCTGAAAGAGGGTGGGTTTAGATTAGATATTAGGAAGCTATTTTTTGTTGTGAGGGTGGGGAGGCACTGGAACAGGTTGTCTAGAGGAGTCTGGGGTGCCACATCCCTGGAACTGTTCAAGGCCAGGTTCAATGGAGCTCTGAGCAGCCTGTTTTGGTTCAGTGTCCCTTCCCATGGTAGGGAGTTGCAACTGGATAACCTTTGAGGTCCTTTTGAACCCAGACTATTCTATGATGTATGACACTTGATGGTACTCCTCAGATATTGCAAGTAACTCAGAAGTGTAACACTTAGAAGATATTTCTGAAAGTATAGTCAATTTTGCCTTGAAATTTCTAGCATTTCTGTCTGTCTGATTCTGCTTTTTTGGTGCAGAAATCTTTCATGCAGTCAGAGTGGAAAGATTTTATTTTTAAAGCACCGTGGGTTTTCTGTCCTTTTTAAGCAATTGTTACTCTCTTTTTTTAACACTTCATTGTTGAGCTTCATTACATTGCTCTGTCATGGTTTATGCCTAACAACAGTTGCAGCAGCTCTGGTGATACTTCCTCACATGAGCTATGTGTTCCTTAAAATATGTATTTAATTTCAGATGGAAGGTTGATTACAGAAGCAGAATCCAATGCCTAATCTTACAAACTTGTCCCCAAGAGCTGTCAAGAACATTGCCTGCAGGCCCAAAAACTAAAGTATAGCATATGTGTTTTTTTTAAAGAGATAAGTTATGGCTCTCTATTTTCAAATTGACCTGTAATTTATATGGAAGAGAAATTTCATCATGACATACCTTTCTCTGGGGCATGTTTTGTTGTTTTTAATTTCTAGGGTGAAATAGTTAAGAAGTATACCCAGCTCAACCCTAAAACCTATGAAGACAGATTAGCATTAATTCTAAAGATGTGTGTAGAGGCTGCATCAGAGGCAGTAAATGTAAACTGCAGAATTTTGGGAGTAGGTAAGTTAACAAATACTTTTTACATCTACATTTTCCAACATGAAATTAAATCACTACTCATTAATTTAAAGCACCTCTCTAAAATGGATCTCCTGTACTTCAAGTTCTTACATATTCTTAACAAACAAACATTTCTAAATAGCTGAAAATGAGAAGCTGACTATAAAGACTGAAGTTTCTACAGTTTGTAACAATCATTAAACAATCTGTTAAGTTATGGTAAAGTATATCTAAAATGTGTTTTTGTAGTACTCTGGATTATGAAGCTCTCTGCTGTCTTGGCCTTGTGAATCAGATGCTCAGTGTTTATCAAAACAGCTTTTTGCTGTCTGTAAGCCTTTCTTTAGGGCTAGGATCAACTGTGCAGCAGAATTTTCAGATACACCAAGGCAGACTAAAAAGACTAGAATGTTAGGAGTAAATTTCTAGCTAACAGAGACAAAAGCAGCCCTTCTGCTGACTTCTAGTACACTTGCAGTACAGTTCTGTATTAAACTGTGCTTATATCAGACAGGACTTCTTCAGTTTGATGGTGAGTAGGAGATTTGGCCTTAAATATTAGTTATTTATGAAGATGTTGATTAATGTGTCCTGGATTTTTAAGAAGGACATAGAATATTCATCTTAGCTGAGAAATGTTCCTAAAGAAAAGTAGTTTGTTCCAGATCAAAACTTACCGGAATCATACACTACAAAGAAAAGTTAACTTTAACTTTTTAAACAATGCTAAGTAAACAAAGCTGTAAGGAGAAATGTTAGCCCTTCAAATCTGATTTTCTTACACCTCTAATGTTCAATTCAGCTGCTTGTTTTGGAGCTTTTATGGCTGCTTTTTGTTACAGCATTAACCCTCAAGCCATCTTCATATGTGACTCAGTTATGTAAGCTCTGTACAAGAAAATGTTCAAACTTTATTGTCTAGAGCTAAATACCTCCATTATGGACACCTGCTTTTCAGTGGTCCTGAGAGACTCCACCAACTCTGGAAGCCTCTCCAGCTTGGGAAAACTGGGCTGGCTCATAGAGCCTGTTACTGCCCTACTTTTTTCAGTAGACAAATCTCTGAACACAGTTTTGATCTTTCACAAAAACAGTGTGTTTTTAAGGAAAAATCACTACTCTAGGTCTAGAGTAGTGATTATTTGTAGTCATTCTGAATCTTGAGAGTAATAGCAGACTTCTGGACACTAATAGAGTTCCAGGGTTTGAATAATTTATTTTTGCTGTTATGTCTTTTGTACACCACTAACAAGAAAGGCAGATATTAAGTGATTTGCTGCGATCTTGCCTGAAGTAGGAACATTAACCCTCTGACTAACATTAACCACTACCCATCTAGTTAGTCTAAAGATACTTGGTGCATTGTGATTAGAGGTGTGGCATTCTATGAACTGTCTTCTTTACTTTGAGGGTGACTGAGCACTGAAACACACTGCCTGGAGAGGTTGTGGAGTCGTCTTCTCTGGAGATACTCAAAACCCACATGGACAGAATCCTGTGCCACTTGCTGTAGGTGAACCTGCTTTAGCAGAGAGGTTGGACTAGATGATCTCCAGCAGTCCCTTTCAACCTGAACCATTCAATGATTTTGTGATCTGTACATGTCAAAAGTTGAACTGCCAGTAATACTTCAAAAATTACTTTCATGGTCTGCTTCAAAGCCTAATATTAGGGGAAAAAAATCTTGTCATTAGAGAAAGAAAAATAGGTTTTTACTTAAAGTCCATTATATAGACTTATTTTTCATTTTTCTTTCCTGTATTTCTGCAACTTAGGTATTTCCACAGGTGGACGGGTAAACCCTCGAGAAGGAATTGTGCTTCACTCTACAAAACTCATTCAGGAGTGGAGCTCTGTGGATCTCAGAACTCCTATATCTGATGCTTTGCACCTGCCAGTCTGGGTGGACAATGATGGAAACTGTGCTGCTCTAGCAGAGAGGAAATTTGGTCATGGAAAAGGAGTAGAAAATTTTGTAACACTGATTACTGGTACAGGTGGGTACATTGTAGTTCAATGACACCCAAAGTCCAGCACCATCACTTAGAGGCTTAGGTGTTCTATAGGCATAAACATTACCACTGTCCCTGGAAAACCAAAAATTCTTTTGCTACACTGTTTGTTTGGTTTAGGGTGCTTTTTAATTTATTCTGGCAAATAAAACCACTTCCATAGTTTGGACTTTTTGATGAAATAAGTTCTGGTACTGCTACACTGGCAAGTAAGGAAAATCTGAGCAACTTCAACTGGAATAATCTGGCATTTTTCAGCTTTATAGCTTCATTCTCTTTCAACTTTAGAAATACAGAATATGTATCTGGAAGATAAGCAACTGAATATAAGAAAGTATGCTTAAATCTCAAACACAAATGTGGGGTAACTTTTCTCATTTGTTAAGTATATAGTCCCTCAGATGGTGGCAGTAAGAACTAGCTGATGAATCTACACCCAATTTGGGAAGGGAGGGCAGAGGCCTGCACATTTATCTGTCCTGGCCCTTTAACACACAGGTTTAACTGTCTAAATACACCATTAGAACTTCTCTTCTGAAGTGCAAAATTTTAAGGTCACTTGGATAGTTTTCTGCATAAAGAGCATGACTCACAAGCTTAAAAAATCCATCATATTTCAGTACCATTCATAGGTTTTAAAAAACATACAAACATTATATACCATTTTAATACATATATGAATAGGAAGGAGCTATGAGCTTGTGTATCAGGAGTGTCAAATCACTGAAGCAAATTATTTTATCTTGTCTATATCAGAATAAGCAAATATCAGTGTCTTGTAGTCTTTAAAAATTGTTGGGCAGCAGGGGCTGTTTGTCTTTCTTTTTAAACAAAAGAAGTCTTAATATCTTTGCAGGAATTGGAGGTGGAATAGTTCATCAACACGAATTGATCCATGGCAGTTCTTTCTGTGCTGCTGAGCTTGGACACATTGTTGTATCCTTAGATGGACCAGAGTGCCTGTGTGGCAGCCAAGGATGTATAGAAGCATATGCCTCAGGAATAGCGTTACAGAGAGAAGCTAAGAAACTGCATGATGGTATCTATTTACTCTGGGTTTGAAAACACTGTTACTAAACTGCAGTACAGGAAGGCATTTTAAAAGAAGGTATTAGGAAAAAATTAATCTGCCTTCTTTTTCTAGGAGGAGACAAGAATAGGTGCACAGACAGCCTACATAATACAGATCTTTTTCAGTAGCAAGGAACATTTGGAACCTCTGGTCTCAGAACTCACAGAAGCACACAGTAGAGCTGGTCTTTTCAAGCTTGATGTAAACTAATCTGACAGGCATTCTATGACATTTGGTTTCACAGTGATTGTCTTTCAGCAAAAGCTTTTAAGTCTTAAATAATTTGAGAATATTTATATTTTATTTATTTTTGGGTCCAACAAGACTAGTGAATTACCACACTCTAACTGTTCAAGTCTGTTTCCCTGCTTCTGCAAGTAGTGTCCTGAATAATATGGATATGATTACTTCAGCTAAATTCAGGGTTGAACAGATTGTTCAGATTCAGTATACAAGTAAAAAAGATGGAAAGACTTTAATTGACTCTTTTTTCACCCTCTGACTTGCCACATTATCTTGTTTTGCTCTTGGTTTTCTCTCCTTTTCAGATGATCTGCTTTTAGTAGAAGGAATGTCAATGAAGGAGGAAGAGATTGTTAGTGCTGCACACCTTATTCAAGCAGCTAAACTTGGGAATACAAAAGCAGAGAGCATTCTCAGAACAGGTGAGAACATAGCCCAGAGGGTGAAACACTTCCATTATTGTATTTTAAGGGATACAGAAATGGTAGTGCACTGTAACACTACAAGCAGCCTGTACCTGTTGAGGCCCTCTCAATATAGAAATTTCTAATGGTAATGAGACTTTAAATATAAATGTTGGAGAAAATGTCAGCAGAAGTGTTAAAAGTATTTGTTCCAGTATAAAAAAAAATAAATTAAAAGGCTCTGCAAAGATCAGTTTAAAAAAGAAAGGAAAATTCTGGGACATTTTAATGGCTGTCGAAGGTAGCAAAGGCAATTTATGTTATGTGCTACTTTACATGGTGGATTTTACTGATTTACTAGTTTTAAGCACAATCCTCCCTCATACACAGTGGTTAACACTAAGGTGGTAGAGTGATGCTTTCCTATCTTCCCCTTGCTTACAAGCATGCTTACAAGCATGCCTTGTTTTGTCTTTTTACATCCATAATGTTGAATACTACATTATTGTGCAAAAAAATTGCCTTTTCTTTTTTATTTTCAAAAGAAAATTTAATAGCAGACAAGTATTACCTGATAATATAAAAACTCTGTGGAACAAAACACTTTACTGACTTTGCAGTGTTATTTGCTGCTAACACAACTGTTTCAACTACTGATGCCAGAACTGCTGAGTATTCTACTCAATTTCTTTTTACTTCATCTTTCAGCTGGGACAGCACTGGGCCTTGGCGTTGTGAACATTCTACACACGGTGAACCCGTCTCTTGTGATCCTTTCTGGGGTTCTAGCTAACCACTATGTTAATGCTGTCAAAGATGTGATAAATCGACAGGCACTGTCCTCTGTTAAAACAGTGGATGTGGTGGTCTCAAATCTAGCAGATCCTGCTCTTCTTGGAGCTGCTAGCCTGGTACTGGATTATACCACACGTAGAATATACTAAAGAATTACAGAAGAATTAGAGAATTGGACTATTCAAATTCCTAATGGGTGGAGGGAATACTTTGCCCCAAACTTTTCTTTGATAAGAGCAGCTAATGAATCAAAGTAGTGTTCTGAGTAGTTAGTGACTACTTTAGCATTTCCTAATTGAGGTATTATCTTTTTGTATTTTTCCTAAATTTCAGCTGACTTCATTGGAAGTAATGTGCAATTCTGGTTTTTTAAGCACCTCTGTTGTTAAGCCTATACATTACTTTTGAGTGTGGCTGAATTATTTATGAGCATCTCTTGCTGTATGGGGATAATGTGTATGGTGTGTAAAATTATTATAACTCTTGGGGATCCATATCTCATTTCCCACTTATGTGAAATGAGACGTTTACCAGCTTTTCAGTTTCCAGGATTCCACCCACAAAGTAAATATAATGTAATCACCAGTAGCAGGTAGTAATTTAAGTGGGTGGAAACAAGGGCCTCTACAATAAAAAAGGTTACACCTAGAAGAAATTCTTTTTCATGAAGTACTTGATAGAGGCAACCAAGTATATTTATTAGATCATCTCTGAAGGCCAGAGTCCCATTTTAGAGTCTTTGCATATGAAGGAAAAAAACTACAGTTTAGTGAGTTTACAGCCTGCAGAGGAGTCCAAACAAACTGATAAGTAGAGCTGTGAGCATCTTTGTCTTCTGGCTATGGCCAGTAGTAAATTGAATTTTAATCTTGGGGGACTTTTCAAGAGACCTAATCTACAACTTTAAGAGAGGAGGGCTGCTTATTCTTTGGTAGCCAGTTAGCTGAAATTAAGCCACATGGCACAGCTGATCATAAAGAACTTTTCACTGCAGAGTGACACAGTGCATCCCCTCAGCCATTCAGGTGGCTGTAGGTGCACTGTTCTTGTCCTGCTTCACCATCAGCTTTCAGGATGGAGAGTCAAATCTGACCCTTATCCTTGCCTTCAGAGCATTCAGAGGCCTAGGAAAAAATTATGTCAAGTACCAGTGAAGGCTTGCCTAAGTAAGCTGCGGTTTGTATTTCTTTAATGAGTCCTTGATATACAGTGCTGTTTTTATCCAGCTGCCTTTTTAGCATACTTTCAAGATGCTGGAGAAATTGAAAAACCAACCCATCTATCAGCTAATCCAGAATGATAGCTCTGGAGGAACAGTCACATGACTATCCTGTCCTGAATTTAATGACCTATTTTGACATCTAACTCAACCACTGATATTCTCAGGAGTCCAGTAATGTGTTAGTACAGGGGTTATTTCCACACTTGAATTTCTTCAATCAAAATGAAACAATCTTGTGCAACTATTGCCCTGTCCTGTACAATCAACTTGGACTGAATAGCTCCTAGTTCATTTGCTAATTCTGGGATATAATCTATACAGATTGTCTTTACTTCACCCTCTCTTCCACAAGGAATGCTTACTGGTAACTCACATCTTCAGAGCAGATTTCAGGAATACCACCAGATCTCCCTCCTGATGTCTCCAGGAACGATCCTGCAGCCTCTATACCACTGGCAAATAACTGGCTCTTAACTCTTTGCCAAGTTATACTAGGCTTTATGTAACCAAGGAGATTTAGTTCCTTTTCCTACAAGTCTTGGTTTACTTGATGAGTATTGAAGATAATGAAATTACCTTCAATACCACAGCATTAGCTATATGAGCAGGTCAAGGAGAAACTGGCATTTCTCTGCAGTGACAGTAACTCAGATCAGGAGTATTGAGGTTCTGACAGTGAGGAGACCTGTCATTTGATCTTTCCATCCTCTGCTATGACAAGGAATGCCTGGCTGGAATGCCTGGCTAAAAGTGGGACCAGGCTTTTGCTTTCCAGACCCTCTGAAGCTCTGTTTTTCCATATCTCAGACTCAAAATGTTTTTCCCTAGGAGCTAAAGAGAGGGTGCAGGCACAGAAAAAACACAACAGACTAAAACACAGTTGAAAAGTTTTACACCTTTAACGTCATGTTAAGAAAACAATTCTTAAAATGCTTTTGAAAATGCTTTTTTTCTGTCAATTGGCCAAGAACTTGCTGCATATGTAGAAGCAGTTTATAAAATCAGAAAGAATAAAAAATCATGTTTAATAGTGTAATAGTGGTTTTGTTTGTCTCTACTTCTTTCCCTGTTCAGAAACATCCTTTGAACTTCAGGTACTTGAATGTGGACCTGAAGAGATTTTGTGGATATTAGGCCCCTGTTGTATCCAGTCCCAGAAGGAGCAAACATCAGATGTCCACAGAATATCTGCAGCAGTGTGCTTACTTGATGCTGGCCCAGTGTCCTTTAGAATAGCCCATACCATCAAGTTTAATTACTCAATATTTTGAATCTTTGATATGCCACCCAGACACCTGGAAATAACAAATTCATTCATTTTCTGGTGGTCTTAAAGCACTGTCCTTCTTCCAATTAATTGTAACAAAATTGTCAAAAACTTGCGTGTATTATCAATGGAGGCAATGGCAATTTTGTATTAAAAAAACAACACAGAGTAAGGAGCAGACAGAATTTACACTTGGATTCAGTGAAATCTGATCACTCCATCGATTTCAAATGCCATGGAGATACCACAGGCGGTAGTAAATATATAACACCTGGTCGGTACACCCCTTGGACCATTCGAGATAATTATGTTTGGATTAGAACTAGTGCCACAGCACACAGTTCTGCAAAGAAACATGCTTGCCTGTGTGACAGTTACTGCTGGGGGAATCCTCTTGGCAATGACTGTAGACACCCATGTTGTCCATTCTGATACACAAGACAGTAATCTACGTTTGCCTCTTAATTGGTTGCTCGGAAAAAAGAAAACAACAGCAAGAAAGATAAGCTGCCCCATGTTTTTTTATGGCTGCTTAAAACTTAACCATGTTCCACAGGCTAAGAGGATGAATGCACAGTGCTGTTGTTTTCAGGCTCCCTGCTTTCCAATGAACCCATGACCTCTCCATCCCCCTTCTTCTTTACAAATCCTCATTGTAATTTCAGACTGCCTGGCTGCTGGCTGCCACCTGATCAGAAGCTAAACAAAGCAAGTTCTATACCAGGATGTATAGGATTCAGCAAGAGTCCACAGCTTCTCTCTCAATATTGCATGAGATCTTCACACGCATGCAGCTGGGATTCTATCTGAAGGATAGGAAGCGTCCAAGTTTTTTTCCAGATTCCACTGTCTAATGCTATGGAGATAAGCAGCAACAGTGGGAAGTTAAAGCCAGTAAACAGGATTGAGCACACACAGGAGGCCAGCACAATAATGTCACATGAAGTTACAAAACAGTGACAGATACTGACCTCTGAAAAAAACAAGTCAATGTTTAGAAACACAGACAAGGGAGTTGATTTTTCCCAAATAAACCTGAGAATTCTTTTGCTCTATCTCAAGGTCTAAGTATGTAAAACAATTCTCAGGCACAGAAAATGTCCTGACTCCAGGAGTGCTGTGTTTGGTTCTGAGCTCCCCAGTACATGAGAGACATAAGCACACCAGAGAGAACTCCACAAAGAGCCACAAAGATTATAAAGCAACTAAGCAACTGCAGCGTTTCTCCTGTGAGGAAGGCCTGAGAGCTGGAACTGTTCAACCTGGAAATGAGAAGGCTTAGGGGAATCTTACCAACGTATATAAATACCTGAAGCAAGAGTGCAAAGATGGGCTCCTTTCACTTGTGCCCTGACAGGAGATACTGGGCACAGACTGAAACACAGGAGGCTCTATCTGAACATCAGAAACACTTTTCTACTGTACAGGTATCCAAGCACTGGCAGAGGTTGCCTAGAGAAGAAGTGGAATTTCACTTCTTGCAGATCATCGGAAGCTGTCTGGATATGGTCATGGGCAACAGGCTCAATGTGGTTCTGCTTGAGGAGTTGAACCACATGACCTCTAGAGGTCCCTTCCAACCACAGCCAGTCTATGATTTTGTGACAGCACTGATAAAGGAGACAGTGAGCTAGCATACTTTAATGTAAAAAAAGGCAGAAGAGGTAATCTCTGCACCAGAGTTAGTGGAAGTAATCAGAACCCACAGAGCTCCATTTTAAGTGTTCCAGCAGGCTGAAATAGGTCAAAAATTTGCAGACACATTTTTAAGCTCTGCAAACCTGGCATATAAAATATTGCTTTAACTTCTGTAACACTGCTTTGGCCTTGAATTCAAATCTTTGCCCATTTTCTTGGATTGCAGTTCTAAGCCACATCCATAGCCAGATAAAATACTCTGTAAGATAGGAAAATGTAGTGTCAATACATACCATCATTCAGTGTGCAGGAACCCCTCTAACCTGTTGATCTTTCTAATTCTCTCAAATTCATATTAACACTTGAGGGATTGTATATTAAATGTAGTCGACTTTATTAAAATTATCAGCTCATTTTGAACACCTGTTTTCTGAGCTTTTGAGTGTGCAGCAAAAAGGAAATTTTCTGTCAAGGTGAATACATAACTAATCAAGGCTAGGAATGATTATCAGTATTTTATGGACTTGCTTTGTGCTTCAGTCCTGTTGGGACTCACCTGCCATGCCCTTGTGCGGTTCAGAAGATATCTTCTTGCCCTAATCTTCCATGGAATCAAGCTTTCAGACCTGTACTCTACTATCATTCTCATCACCACCCGTCAGTAGTGTGTGAATACACTTGCAAACGTGAGAGTAGGTCCAGTCATTATAGACAACAGTAAGGTACAGCTTAACTACTGCAGCCCAACTGGAAACCATTTATTGACTACCTTACCCACCAAAGGGACACAGCTGCTGTGCAGTAACATCCTGAGCTTTGATCCATCATAGTCTGCATCTGCAAACCTTTTCAAACTACCTGGATTAACATTCCAGCTTGTACATAAAAGGTATTAAAGCAATTATGCTGCACAGTTGTTAAAATATTGTGTCTTTGATAAACATGGTGGAATAACATAGGAGATTGAACAGATTAGTTTTAGAAGATATACAGCTAAGCTAAGGATTAACAGAGCAAGGCTAGAATACAGCCCCTGTGACTGCTGGGTGAGCAAAGGAAGCAGAACACAGATTTTTCTAGATCAGTTTGTTTCTGATTCAACCACCTTGGCAGCCAGCTCCAACCTAGAGATGAGCAGCAGTAACAGGAAGGTTACTTCTCTTACTCTCCATCTCTCCAGTTCACCACCCTAGTGGGAGGAAGTGTCTGCAAAGGCCAGTGAGGACAAGCATGCAGTTCAAGAACATCCAAATGGCCTCTGCACCACAGATCTTTGCACATGGAGACCGCATTGAAAACCTAGCAGAACACAATAAGCAGCAGAATACCAAAGGTCTTAACTGTGCAGTGCCCTCTCCTGTGTGTTGAGCCTCAGATAAGACAGCCAGAGTGACAGCAGAAAATTATACAAAACTACCTACCTGCAGAAGGCAGCGTCCTCAGTCCCACTGGAAGCAAGATAAACCCCTTAACAAGCCCCTTAACAAGTTTTCTTGAGCTGCTGTCTAGTGTGACAAATTGGATAGGGGAGAAGTTTTTAAACTAAAGCTCTCAAGAGCTTTGAGAAAGCTTAAAGAAACAAGGAGGACAGCCTTGCAGAGACCAGAAGCACTGCTGGCTGGACATTCACCAGCAAGGTGAAATCACTAGCAATCAAGAGAAATGTTTACTCACACTTAATTCAAACACCCTCTGTCAAAAGGAAGCAGGAGACCTTCTCAATTCATCCAAAGTCAACACATTTTGCTGTTTAACAGATCTTTAATATCAGTAATGTAGGAAGTGACACCTCAGTGCACAACAGCACAGAGACTACAGTTTTGGAGGTTCTCCCATTTCAGACACAGAAAGGAAACATCAGGAAGAACATGCAATCAAACGATGATCAGCTCTAGATACATCATGATGTGGTCCAAAAATACACATTGAAACAATTATCAAATTACTGCAAACATAGCTTCTCTGAGTAAGGTTAAGATATTGCCTTTGTAGTGTCTCCATCGAGCTTTGCTTCAGCGAACCAGTGGAGCCTGCTTGAGCGAGATGAGGACTGAACGCATGCGGGACACATCTTTTGCCTGCTTACTAGACTTGGGATTAAAGTCACAGAGCTGAGCCACACGTTCCCACTCAGTGCCAGGAAAAACTTCTTCTGCATCATTCACAAAGGCTTCTTCAGCTGCCCTAAAAGCAATGTAATGCACCCTGTGTTAATGCCCAGCATGTAAGGAAGGCACTCCTTCCCTCTTAGAGGATGCAGTTTCTTTCAGCATGTTTCATAAGAAATGTGACCTGACAGCTGCTTGTGGACATTATGGCCACGTAAGCTCCCACTGCCCCAGTCCTGGAGATGAAAGTAGACTGCAATAGTATGCTATGCACAAGCAGTGCAGAGGATTGCAGAGGATTGTGTAAAATGTTGGAATACAGGTGTTTGGTTTTAAGAATACTTATTGAGTCTTTGCCTAAGGAGTCGCCACACAAGCTTCCAGGAAGTAAGGTACTTCTTTTGTAGGCATTTTATTTATGGAGAAATGCCCAGGTCTCAAATAGTTAAGCCTCTGCCGCTTGATGGCTTATACTGGACATTTGCCAAGTGGAAATTTACAACTGCCTGCAAGCATCTCTTAAACAAATTCTGTTTGAGGATTTAAATCAGCCCCAAGGCCTACAGGCCATCATAAAACTATCTGCTGATGATTTCCAATGCTGTAGGGAAGCAGCATGAATCATAAGGAATTTAAGTCAGGAATCCCATGCTTGTGAATGCAATAAACTACAGCGTATCTTGGCAGAGGAGATGACTTGTTTGAGGTCACCTCACAGAACAAATGGATTTCCCCTGCTCTCACCCTAAGGAGACTCTAAGAAGGCTTTGTACATTATGTACTGGATAGTGCCAGTGGCTTCCCAGCTGTATTATTTTGGCTTTTCTATGCTGCCAATAGCATTGCTTCAGTGCAGGGATAGCACTCCAGCATCTAGTTTACATGATGTGGGGCCCTGGTAGCTGCCTGAGTGCAGAAGCAGTAAGCATCAAGAGATCAAACCAAATCCATCTACTCCAACAAGCAGTACAGAGAAAGCAGTGAAAATGACTCTCCCATGAGGGTTCAGCACTATTCACAGGGATGATAAGGTTACAGACACCACTGAAGACAAGGATCACTACAACACTGCTACTTTATGTGACATGACACTTTTAAAGGGCAGTGAAGATTTTTTTACTTAACTGTTCTAGGCTGTAGCAAGGATGATTTATGTTTGTGCTTAAAGGTGAAGAGAAGAAAAGAAACAAGGAGAGAAAGTTTAAGTCAGATATAGAAAATGAGAATGAGTTTAATGCAGATGATTAGCTGGCTGAACATGCACTAGTAGCTTAGCCTACATTCAGGAAACAGGCAGCCAGTTCTATTATGCAGCATTTACACTGCACATTTGCATTGGACATATAACAATGGTTTTATTGAAAAAAAATCTAACAAAACCAACTCCAGGAGATTTCAGAAAAGTTAAACACCACCTGTAAATCCATCATTTCACAAGTCTTGGTTTACATCCACCTACAGTTAGCTGTGAATTTCACACCAAACCTTCAATATTAATGCACTGAAAGCCACAACAAGGCTCACCAGTACACCTTCTAAAGGTGTCACCTTAGAATCTGTGACATGTCCATCTTTCAATTCAACTCTACAAATTAAGGGAAGAAATTAAAATACATGAACAAGCCAATGGACATTGCAATCCTTCTACCCCTCAGAAACTAGCATACTCACTGGGGCTTGAAAGTCACAGCTCTGTTTTCACTGACCTATTAGGCTGGCAAAACATCTACAGTACTCCTAAATGTACTCTTCCCAGCAGTTTACACTGATTTCTCAATGCCACCTTCTTGTACTTTCTATCTGTTCTCTAACAGCCTCCTATTTCTACATGCATGCACATTTTCTGCCCTGATTCACGTCAGGCAATTCCCCTCTACCTTCCCTGGCTTCCTTGTGAACCTTTATGTGCAAGCATTGCTTGAATATTTTTCTGATATGTAGGCAAAGCAGGTGGTCAGAATTAAACACTGCTTGTCTGTGGAAGGACTAAATACAGCACCCATGTGAAACTGCAGGCACTAACCCACGTCCCCAGCAAAGCATCTTGCTAAGCAATGTTCACTGGCCTGGAAACAACTGTAAACCCTTAGGTCTAAAGAGTACTGCAGCCATTACCATAATTCCAGGGCTATGTAAACTACATGACTTAATCTGAAAGTGCTAGGATTTGTGCACTGCATACAGGAGAACTGCACTTAATACTGCAGACCAGAAGTGGTCCAAAAAGTAAACATTCAGAAGGCACCTTCAGACATTCAGCACTGTTTCTGATCCTGCTTATTATCGTGGTGACTAGCAAGCAGAATTAGTAGTTAAGCAACATACACATAACCAATCACGTCAGCGAAGGGTTGTTTGTAGAAAGCTTCATCTGCCACCCTAGGTAGCAAGTAGTCCAACAGGCAGGCAAGCAGGCAGGAGAAAAGAGATAAGGATGAGAAGTACGGAACACAGCTGGAGGCAGTTTTAACAAGCACATTAACCTTGCATCACCTAGACTTACTGTAACAGGAAAGCAGTTACCACATGGAATGGATCAAGTAAGCCACTGGTCAGAGGGCAACACAGAAATTCTTCCACATCCTAGAAGTTTAGATCAGCTAATTGAGGACTAGAGCCCCAATGTTAGCATTAGACTACTCCCAGAGGACAGAAACTACCAGCAGGCAAGAGATCTCTCACCAAGGTGATGAGAATGCCAAACACTTCTGTGCAACACCTGCTTAATGTGCCCTGCTCCAGACTCCATATCCTGCACTCAAACACTGGCCATAATAAAGCCATGAGGGTATCATGAACTCTGGCCACCAACTAGGACAGTACTAATCCTGTTTTCTTCACTCAACCAAAAGGTAGTAAATTCCTCAATGAATGTTATGGAAGTGGCAAATCCATAATTCTGAAGGTAGTGTAGGCCTCTGTTCTTCCTTTAGAAAGGAGAGTAGTCTATCTAGGACTTAATTTAATAAAGACAAACCTGATGGCCATTTTGATAAGAAAAGCAGTATTTCAAAAAGCAAACTAACAAAATACAACAAAATGAACAAAACAGCAGTTTTGAACAGCAGTTTTGAACCCTGTGAGTTCCCAAAATATAAAGCAGTCTTGATTATTCATTCTGCATAGAATGAAGTAGAGATTTAAGAGGCATTAAGTCAGTTCTATCACTTTTACCATCACGTACCTTGAAGTCAAAATTCCACAGGGAATTTCTAAGAAAGTGTAACAGCTTACTATTCCAGCAACCAAGTCATCACTTTCTTCCACAGGACCCATAATTAGACAATTCAAACAACTACAGACACAATCAGCACTTAGTTTTTCACTAGTAGAACTGAGCCATGTTATTTCTGAACTGCTTCCAAAAAGAGCAGCAAAAGATGTTAAGATATTTAATGAAATTACCTGTAGCAAAGATTAACTAGAATGCCACTTCCATATGTTCTAAAGTAAGCAAGTAAGAATGCTAGTCTCAGGGTAGGTAACTGCAGACATTGAAAGCCTGTGCAGCTGGGAGCATGACAACAAAGAGGTAGAGTAAAATATTTTCCGGCCATGTTCAAGCTTCATGTCCTAAGGAATCTTCAGTAATACTTGATCACCATCTTAATGCTTCCTGGATATTTAATCTAGATTATCTAAGAAAACTTAAAAAGGTAGGTCATAGGAGTGTTTACTTTAATGATCTGAAGTGAAGGACTGTTGCCTTAGGACATAGAAGAAGTATTCTCACCTCCCTTACTAATTATTTTCATAACTAGAACCATAACTCTCTTGATGACTGAAAAAACTTTACCTGTTACTGGCTTTTGTTTTCTCGAGCTTTTCATCTTGCCTTGCATACCACTCTTCCAACTCTTTTATTGCTTTCTCTTTCCATTCTGCTTCCTGCTTTCGTGAGTTTGCATCTGAAGAATTAAGAATTGCTTTGTCAGTCACGTTTGTATTCAAATGCATCTTGCAAACATTTCAACTGATGGTTCACTCTAGTGCAGACAGTTGCTTCACCAACTCAGGTAAGGGTTAGGAGATTTCCTGATTTAGACTTAGGAGAACTCTAAATACTGCAAACATTCAAAGGATTAGCTGAACAGAACCCCTGTGCTGCATAACTGGGACAGTCCACTTTAGTTTAGGACAGGCACTTTGCAGAGTAGCTCAGATTCAGTAAATCTGCTGGTCTGCAAACTGCTCAAACCAGAACAGTCACCTTGCTATGCCAGTGCTAGAACAAAGCTTAGTAAAGCCTCTATGCTTAGACAAAGTGAAGGAACCTGGCACTCCGCATACTTTTACACACAGCCTACAGTTCAGGACAACCTCACCTGCTGTAACTAGTACAAAAGAGGAGGGAAACTGTCAGCTTTATCCAGAATTACATCCTACAGAAGGTTCTGTCCTAACAATTTCAAGCAAAGGCTCCTCCACCATGTAAGTGGGAAGCACACCAGTTTGTAGCCTCTTAGACACTGTCCATTGGTAGGTACCACTGCATTTAACAGCTGTATTTAGTTTAATTAATAATCCATTATTTTTTTAATTTAGTTATTAGATTAAGATCCATGTGACAACAGATGGCCTCAGCAATTACAAAATGAATAATCTCTATCCTTTGAAATAAACTACTAATGCCTGCTGTATTTATTATCATCAAAGCTTAAAAAAGCTTTTCATTTTCTGTCAGCTCATCTGTAAGTAAAGGTTCAGAGAGCCACCTGCTTGCTGACTCCCACACCAGTCTTAAGTCTGCTTACTAGAAAACTCATCCAGGCTTGCTCCTTGAACTTGGGAAGAATGTTAAGACTCTGAAGAAGCATTGCCATGGTTCAGAATTCTACTGCTTAAGAATCATAGAATGGCTTGAGTTGGAAGAGGCCTTTAAGATCACCTAGTTCCACCTCCTCTGCTGTGGGCAGAGACACCTTTCTTTAGACCAGACTGCTCAAAAACCCCATTCAGCCTGGGATGGGGCATTCACAGCTTCTCTGGGCAGCCTGTGCCAGTGCCTCACCACCTTCACCACAAAGAAATTTTTCCTAATGACTAATACAAATCTACCCTCTTTCTGTTTAAAGCCATTCCTCCTTGTAAACTACACAACACACCCTTGTAAAAATTCCCCCTCCAGTTCTTCTGCAGGTCCCCTTTAGGTACTGGAAGGCTGCTCTAAGGTCACCGCAGAGCCTTCTCTTCTCCAGGTAGAACACCCCCACCTCTCTCAGCCCGAGAGAAGCTGACATTAAATTACTCAACAAATACCATGCTTACCAAGTTGCTCCAGACGCTCCTTTTGCTCCTCTCTCCACTTACGAATACTTTCTGGTTCTGACTGCAGTCGATCTACTTGGGAGATGGCAGCATAGCAGTCTGTGGGACCATTACTCTCCTTGGAAGAAAGGAATAGTAAAGTCATTTGTGCAGAACAAGTGACTTCAGATAACTGCCTGCCAGCTATATAAAATTAGACTCTATTTGAACTGAGCCAATAACACATTCATTTGATGTTATAACACATTTCCACCATTAAACACATCTTGCTGCAAATCACAGCAGAATCAAAGGAAATTAACACAGGGCTTCCTCCAGAAATCAGGGATCAAACAAAAATTCAAGACAACTGGAAATACAAGTGCCATAAACACTTAGTGCCAGAGCACAAAGCCTGCAGAATGTGGAAGACAATGCCTAGCACCTCACTACACAGCTATAGGCCATATATTCTCTGAGTGAATCTCACCTTTAATATCTGTTGTGAAATAATTTTCTTTATGGTTTTGTGCACAGGAGTACAAAACATTCTTTGCAGTTTATTTGTCTACTCCAGGAGACATTTGCATATCACATTACAGAATTTGGATTGCTGTATGCAGCTTATAACCCAAGAGGCATTTCAATATTAAATAATCAGAACAGTGAGAGTACTAGCATCCTTTTCACAATGTAACATCTCAAAGACTTGAATTTAATAGGGCTAACATTAATATACCAGATTTACAAAGCTAATGAATATTGTGGTATTTGCTACAGAAGATACTCTAAGTTTAACGACTTTTATTGCTTCATCCCACCCCTAGCAGAGCTAAGGAATACCACTCCTAAGAGTACCAGGTCGACTGCAGCTGACCACATATTTGGCCTGCCCCTCTCTGGACCTTCTGTAGCCCTCAATTAGTGAATAATGCAAAGAGAAGACACTAGGCTGGTGCAACACCACCAGGTTTCACATTTCATCCAAAGCAAAATAAACTGGGCAGCTGCAGGGCCAGCTAGTTACAGGTAGCTAAAACCTAATTTATGTATAGCCCATTCAGTCTCTTCTTTCTGATGATGAGGAAGGTCTGTCAGCCAAAGCAACTGATCTCTTAGAATTCCAAACACAAAATCAAGGTATCTAAAAAGGGAAATCTACCTTCTCTTGTACAAGGAAGAGCAAAGGGCCTATGAAATACAGGTTGTCCCATCAATCTCACAGTAATGCTGAGGATATAAGAATGTCAGCAGTGAAAGCTGTTTGTGTCTCAACAAAGCTCAGCATTCACTTAAAACTCTATGGAGAAGTACATTGCTCACAGGTTGCTTCCTTCCCAAGCATTCATTTAACCAGGCTAACGAGCCAACTGTTACACCAAGCAATGACCATGCCATGGACAAACTGGTGTGAAATTCAGTTACAACAAAGTGATTGCTTTAGTGTGCCTCCTTCCTCCCTGACACCAATAAAGCAGGTATCTCCTCCTTTTGTCATTACCATGCTTTCATACTGTGATTGAGCTTTTTAGCCAGAAGCTTAATTTCATTCATCTTCATGTCACTAAGAAATGTATAATGTTTTCAGTCCATTCCTTGTAAGACTATCTTGATAAGACAACCAGGATGCATGAATTATCTTTAAAGAGCAAGCAAATCTGAAAACTCTTCTTTAAACCAGGTAATCAGAGCACACTTTCAGCTTAGCAGCCAGTGCAAGTCAATGTAAAGTCATATCACAGCGCCTAACAGTCTGCTTTACAGTGCTTATGTACTGTTAAGCCACATCTCAAAATGAATTGCTGCTTTAAGTGGCCTCTAAGTTCAGAGGATGGGCATAATTAAGAAGACTGAAAACTCCATGAGATGAGCTACCATCTCCTCGGATATGAGACAAAATTACTTTAAAGACAAGAAATAGGAAGTATTAGTCTATATTAAGGTAAAGTTCTCAGAGTAGAACAGCACATTCTAAGTACAGAATACTTCTATCTTACCTGATAGACATCCCCGTTAACCACTCCATCAACGGCATCTGTAAAGAGGTGACTTGTTTAGTCATTTGAGAAAGACAGAACAGCCAGATTTACTGATTTCTGTAACTTGTATGGAAAGCTTAACTAAAGCAGGTAATGTGGGAGTTGTGAAAGTGAATGTTACTGATATCCTGCAGGGACACTTCCTTCTCCCTGCACTTTTCTGGACAGGCATGAAAAACCAAGTGAGCCACTGTTCTGCAGAACCAGAAATACAAGGTCACTTCTTCATCATGAGATCTTGCTTTTAACAACACAAAAAACAGAGCTGATACTGCTGAGAATCTGCTATTGATTTGGTTCTAAAGCTACGCCCACTTTGTCCTCCCTCTCTTAGAAGCTGACTACTATACAACTGTTCTTAAGTTAAGAAGGATGACTACCAGATTTTTAGTGTCAGCCTGGAAGATTAACAATACTGCAGCCAACAACTGGTAATTCTTATCCTACTGTTGTTACCTCCTAATTAGCTCAAAGATAAAGCTAACATTCCTAGCAAAGTCACCTTTCTGCTACCATCTGTGATGACATGCTTGAAAACTCCTACTTCAGTTGCAGCATTATTATCTCTGAAGTGACAGTAGCAACACAGCCGTAGAGAACAAATACCAGTTGTGGGTCAAACTTTTAAGTTTTTGAAACTATTTAAATCTCTGAACTATGCAAAATACATCAAGATTTTCAGAAACTGCTAAATCTCAGCAGGGCATCTCTCTGAAGCAGCGCCACGTAACATCTCTCAGCGTGCTATACCAAGGATTCATGTTACTCATACCACCATGGATAAATCTATCACACAAAAGTGTGTCCACCATAATACACCCCTCAGAGAAAGAAGTGACTATACCAAACAGTAAGCAGAAAAATCACGTTATTTTGCACCATCTTTTTAAAAACAGATGGCTGACTGACCTAAAACTAAGCAAGTTATGCTGCTGTGTCCTCTTGTTTGCGGCTAGGTACGCACCAGTTTCATAGTTCTAGTGAATGGCACACAGGAAGTTTTTCATATCAGTGAACTGAAGAGCAGTCATTAACTGTGTTATGCAGAAGACTGTAAATTCATCAGTTCAAGAATGGCAGTTAAGTTGGAGAATACTAGTCCCCAAGAACATAGTTACTAACTTTTGCAGGGGAAGACTCAAATTAAGAAAAAATAGCTTTTCAGTTATGAGAAACTAAATTTTATAAGTAGACTCCCATAACTGAGAGATGGTTGCTACTTTGTCGGATTCCTACTCCTCTGGAAGGTACAGGAGGCCTTTAAAAAGACTACTGTCACCAGCTGGGCAAGAGGGCTCATAAATCTTGAGGATGCTTCCAAGAACAGTGACAATATCTTCTTCTTGTCACACCAAAAATATTAATTACGGTCTTCACACTCAGGCTGGCAGGTAAAAGGAACAACTGTCATTGTTTAAGGCTGTGCCTGAGATTAAACACATAGGTTTGTCTAAGGGGCATTTTTGTTCTGCACAGAAACAGCCACAGAAATTGCCCTTAGAGGGCACCCAGGTTAAAAGCATTAGCAGTATTAGAACAAATTTCCCATCTGTTCTGAGCTCCCTAGAACTTGCAATTAAGCTGCAGAGTCAGCATGCTGACTGAGCTAATCACAAGCAAAAGAGGAAACAGAACTGTACCAGCATGCTGTCATATGCCAATACAGGTGTGCTAACTGCAACAAGACCAATAGTCAAACATTCCTTCATTTCAGCTCTCCAGTCTTCACACTTGTATAATTAAGTATAAAGTACAAAAAAACTGTCTGCCAGCCTTCGTATCAGTAACCAATGCTAGCTTTGTATCAGATTTTTCTGTCCACAGAAACATGCAATTTCATAAGCTTCCCACAGAAAAAGCCTAAATACTGCTAGTGCCATCATAACATTTTCAGCAGTCATGAACAACGAGACTCCTCTACTGGCTTCAGAGTCCACCCAATTCTATCATAGTATTGTATCTCCTGAAGTTAAAATCCACATATTTAGAACCATCTCAGTTAGCAATGATCCATACTCCTTGTTGTTTGCTTTTGAACTTAAGATAAACTCTGATTTTTAAGGGCAGTGTTGCAATGAACACATATAAACATCTACAGCTCTGCAACACATGCTGACAATATGGTAATAATGAACATTCATACAGCAACACAGATACCTTTTAGAGTCTGGAAGAGTCTGGAGATGATAAGACATATCAGCTGCCTTGCATTCACAGGAGATACAACACCCAAGCTCGCCAGAAATAGAAAGCTAGCATTAATGCTCTCCACATTTACTACAGCTTACAAAAGAAAAGGCTAGGGAGTTTGAAGATAAAAACAAAAACCATTTTGTCACTTCAGTCCTAGAAGTCAATATATGGCCTCAGAGATTTATCACAATGATGATCAACGATTCTGAAGGCTAGTACTATAATTATTACCACTCAGTATCACTTGGCCTGAAAGGAAGTTAGCTTAGCCTTGTTCACCAGCCTCTCTAAAGTCTTATTCTCAATGCAAAAGAGGACTGTTACCTGAAACATCAGAGGCAGGGCTTTGTATTACACTGAAATATTTTTCTTACACTCTTTTAAAATAGAAGTATTTTTTATGAGTTACCTGCAGCATCACTTTTAAATAATAAATACTCTAAGTGCTGCTACTTTCAATAGGTTAGCAGCTCTAGTTAAAGAACAGAAGAACATAAAGTTTAATATATTCTGACATAAGATTGAGTAACTTCATCACTCAAGGCCTAGTTTACCTAGTTTATCCTTTTTTCTTTTAGGCCCAGTCATGCTTTAGTTTTACCTACCTCTAACCCATAACATGGTAAGAAAGAAGAATCTTTTACAAAACTTTTGTTTACACAGTTATGCAAGAACCTGGAGAAGAAATAATTTTTCTAGCCATAACTCATTCTCATGCCTGTGAGCAAAATAAAGGCAAGCAGCTCAGGAAGAGTGTTTCTTTCCAATGTTTTAGTTTACTCTGCTGTCCTATCAAAACCCATGAGTTCCCTCATTTTCAATATAATTAATAGGCTAGAATTAAAACACTCCTGCAATAACACTGTGCCGTAACAGCTTCTAAAATTTTACAATCTAACAGCTTCTGTAATTTCCACCTTCTGTACATTTCCACTAGTATTCTCTTGAAAACAAAACAAAAAAAAAAAAAAAAAACCAAACAAACAAACAAAAAAATTTCTGTCCTGACTTCATAATAATGCAGCATCACTAACACAAGCTGGACAGGTACCATTCCTTTCTCATACTTTTATCAGTGCTGTCTCATGGGGCTCTGAAACCTCAGATGCTGACTGCATAGCAAAACCCAGAACAATGGCTGTTCAAACAATTAAGAAAAAAATCAATAGTCACAGACAAGAACTCTTTCTGTTTGTGGTGCTAACTACAAAGACAGGAGGAATCAATTCTTTCCTAAACAATTTTGAAGCAAAATGATACTCAGCTCCTGAAAGGCTATTAAATGAAATACCTAGAAAACCACCAGACACAATTAATTTTCTTAATTGCTAGAGGCTCACAAACATCTTTCGAAGATAGAGAAACATAATTCAATCAAGTTCATATAAAACTTACAGGCGTGAAAATGTAAAAGCAATGTTTGAGACTAGTCAGCCTACATTAAAATTGTGTATTTGCATGATTTTCAAACATATATAACTGCTTGTCTTTGAATGAAATTCCCCATAAGAAGGTACTTGACAAACTGCCAGGATGATTTGTATTGGCATACCACAAATTTCCCCTTGAACTCTCTCTCTTGCTCAGAGAACATAGGAAGTGAACCGATACAACCTCAAGACATACTATTGCCAGAATCTCACTGCAAATACATGGACATTGATTCATCACTGAAAAATAAATGTCGTAAGATATCATGTAACCCATAGCTAAGCAACAGCATTGTATTACTTGATTTATACAGTACTCTCTGCTTTCTGGAGCAGGGATTATGCTTCACCTTCCAAGGGAAATAAGATTAGGTTTTTGCATGCTCAGGCAGCTTGAATGGCATGGCTATTTACATAATGAACAGCCTATTGGATCAGGCCTGGATCAGTATTCCAACCCTGATCATGGTAACATGAAATGATGCTGTGTGAAATGCACAAGCCTGGCAGCATTCCACCATTCTCACCCAGTATCCACTACTAGGACAATTAACAGAATTCCCAATAATGATAGTTTCAATGCATGATGCTCACTCCTGTCCATATATTTGTCTAACTATTTACCAAGAGACTGAAATTGAAACACTATTTGTTGATAAGAAACTATGATTCTTAAAAGTGTATTTCAAGAAGCTGATGACTACTTGTGACTGTATCTGAAGTTAAGATATTCAAACTTCAGTTGAGAACTGCCCAAGTTATTAGTTTTGTCCCAGTGTTTATAAAGAACTTATCCAACAGACCTGTAAATAAGGAGTTCAAGACAGGTTACGGTTAAAAAAAGTAAATCCACAAATCCCTGGTCATGATGCTTAAGGATTTACATAAAGACTTGCATTGTTTCAAGAAGAAATTTGCATTCACCTATTCAATTACAGAAGGCTTTAATAAGCTAATATGCCAGACACTACAACTGTCTGATATTTATTAAGGTACTGATCAGATGATAAGAAATGTCTAACACAAATGGCAACAGAAGTCATTAGATCATCTGTCACCATGCCTGAACCAGTACATTTTGCATGGCTGAAGTCTGTTCTTTTTAACATGGAGCGAGATAGTACAGGCTCTGACAGTCAACAGAGATCAATGCTCTGTTAAAAAACAGGGCCACCACAAGTCCACAAGCATCGTTCACCATGCCTATTTAACAGGCCAGAGGATAAATGCAATCCCAGGGCATAAAAGGAAGCAAAATGACATAGAGTTCCTTCCTAGAACCCCCAGATCCTTGGATCATATTATCATATTTATTATTTTATTAACTTCTTCCTAAAGTTCCTCAACAACCCTTTTGCACTTCATGACAAGTCAACTTACATGACTTCAGAAAAAGTGCTTGAAAGGCAGTTAAGAACTACTAAATAAGAAACTAATCTAGAAGTGTTGAACAAATCAACTTTTTCACAAGGAAATACTTTGCAATAGTCATCATTACATGTATGTAGAGAACACAGTCTTCTAGTTGTTCTAGTATATTGTGGGAAAGGTCAATGATAGATTTTTTTTTTCGACTAAATAAGTTTTCAAACAGCCACTTTAATGTTCCAGGGTCTGTTTGGAACATAAAGCCCATACAAGGCATGATGTTTGCCTAAGGCTTCTGAAAGTAAGAAGGGAAGTGACCATTGTGTCTGTTTCTGCACTATACATAGAATACGGAAGTCAAATTATGTATGGTACCAAAACAGGATGGTGTTCTGATAACAATTATTCTCATGTTCTTGTGCTGGAGCAAAATAGTTCCCAGTAAATACCTTTTTTTCAGGAGTATGCAATCCATATGTTTTGGAGCTTATGAGTGAGCTGATGTTAAGAGCAGTGCTACCTCCAAATAAGCACTGGAAGGTCTCCATTACCCAGTTCATCAAGATGAGCTTTATTGACTGAGACACCACAAACCTGCCCCCTCATACATAAGGTATGTCAGTAATTTCTGATATCAGGTTGCAAAATTAAGACTTAATTCTAAAGATGTTCCAGCAATGAACTGGGGAGCAGTCATTCAACTCAGTCTGAAGGAGAGTGACATCTTACTGCAGTGACAAAGGGATGTCACATGAGAGCAAATATGTCCCCAGTATATATTTGGCTCTGGTGATAAGTAGAAGCAAAGTCTTCTGAGAGTGTTGCAACATCAACCCCTTTCCACTCGGCTTCAGTTAAAACCTTTGAAAAGGAGAAGTGTTTGTTTTGGGTTGCTTTAGCCACCATTAGACTATAATCCATACTTCTCAACACACAGTTCCCACCCTTCTCCAAACGCGGGTTCTGCAGTGTCGGGCTTGCTACATTCAGTACAAAGGTTACCAAGGAACAAAGGCTAAAGGTTTAGTAAAATTAAACATTAGCTTAACTGCTCTTATGCTTTAAGACTAAGATCACCCCCGCTGAAGACAGAAATTCAAGTGGCGGATTTATTTAGCTTTCAGAAGCCTTCCTTCAGACAGCCTCCTGGATTAAACGAGATCAGCACCGTTCGCATTAGGGCACGGGCACGCCTTAGGCATCTTCAAGGGGATACAGACTATAACCGGGGAGCAGGGAGGTAGCTCACCTCGCGGCGCAGCGCGCCCAGGACGGCCCCGACCCACCCCCGGGCAGCGGGCCCCGCTCGGGGCACAGCCAGGGTCCCGCCGGCGCCGTCCCGCCCGGCCGCGCCGCCCCGAAGGACGAGGGGACCCGGGACCCCCCAGCCCCCGCCGCCCCCGCAGGGCGTACCCGCGCCGAGGCCCTCGGGACCCTGCAGCGCCTCGGGCACCTCGCCGTTCTCCAGGATGCCGTAGCCCTCGTCGTTCTCGATGCCCGCGATCTCGTTCTCCTGCTGCGCCAAGAAAGCGGCGGCGGGATCCTCCTCGCTGCCGTCGGGCATCCCGTTCCCGGCGGGCGGCTGCTGCGGCTGCTGGGCACCGAAGAGCTCCATGTCGGCCATGGGTGAAGGCGGCCAGGCAGCTGCGGCTCCGCACCGCGCCTACGCCGGGCAGCAGCGCGGAAAGGGCGGGGCCGCCCCGCCTGCACCAATGAGCGGCGAGCCCCGCCGGCTCTGCCCAATCAGCGAGAGGCCGTGGCGGAGCCTGCGGAACGCGAGCCAATCAGTGCCCATAGAGCAGCGCTGGGCGGGGCGGGGCGGAGCGCGGCCCCGGTGCTCCGAGAGCTGGCCGGCTCTGCTCCATCGGGATCCGCTCCTTCAGGCGGTAGCCGGTCCGGAGTCGCCTCTGCCAGCCTACCAAAGCACAGGCGCTCCGCTGGGACAAGACACGGGTCCGTCGGCAACTTGGAGACAAATTCGAAGCCCCAGAATATGTCCAAAACATCGTTGTGTCAAACATCTTCCGTGATACTGGGTGTCTTCTCTCTGACAAAGGGAGGCTTAAGTCACAGAAACACAGAAGGTGTTGGTAGGGACCACATTGGGTCATCTGTTCAACCTCCCTGCTTAAGCAGGGTTATCCCAGTGCATTTGGCACAGGATTGTGTCTATATGGTTCTTGAATATCTCCAGTGAGAGAGACTTCACACCCTCTCTGGACAATCTGTTCCAATACTCCGTCACCCACACAGTAAAGCTCTTTCTCATGTTCAAGTGGAATTTACTGTGCATCAGTTTTTGACAGCTGTCTCTTGTCCTAGTGGTTAGCACCACCAAGAAGAGCCTGGCTCCCTGCTCTTGACACCCCTGCCTTTAGACATTTATACACAATGATGAGGTCAAAACAGTGTAAATTCAGGAAGCATGTGTTCTATTGACAAAATGTTCATCAGAAGGGCAGTGGTTTCTGATACATTTTTTTTTTTTTTTGACAGTTACTTTGATCATGTTCTTGTATCTGGCTTATAACACAGAATCATACAATTGTAGAATGTTAAGGGATTAGAATTGACTAAAAGATCATCTATTCCCAGCTCCTGCTGCCTTGAGCAGGGACACCTTCCACTAGAGCAGCTTATTTCAGGCCTTTTCCAACCTGGCCTTCAACACTGCCAGGGCTGGGACATCCACAGCCTCCCTGGGCAACCTGTTCCAGTCTCTCCCCAGAAGACTAAAGAATTTCTTCCTAATGTCTAACCTAAATTTCCCCTGTTTCAGTTTGTACCCATTAGCCCTCGGCTTGTTACTACAGTTCCTGACATTGACTTCCTCTCCAGTTTCCCTGTAGTACCTTTCAGATAGTAGGAGGTTGCACAACCTTCTCTTCTGCAGGATGAAGAGACCAAACTTCCACAGTCAGTCTTTGTAGGGGAGGTGCTCCAGTCCTCTTACCAACATCGTGGCCTCCTCTGGACTTGCTCCAGCAGTTCCATGTCTTTCTTATGCTTAAGGGCATGGGAACTGTGTGCAGTAATCCAGGTGGGGTCTCACATGAGCAGAGAGAGGGACAATCACCTCCTTTGACCTGCTGGTCACATATGTAATTTATTGGCATAGCAGAGAGGAAGGGGAAAATATTTATGTAAGAAAGGAGAAAATTATGCTGGCAGCCCTCAAGCTGGTGTAGCTGCTGCAAGAGGTACTTGTTTAATTCTGTTTACATGTTGCCTGTAAGTCTGTGTGTACATTTCATGAAATATTAGAGGTAGTGCCATCCAGGCTTATGTTATAGTCCCAAAAAAGGGTTCAGACATATTTCAGAAGGAGGCCAAATTCAGAGAAAAAATTAACTCTGAAAGACAGTTGTAAATATGAATTTAATGGGTGAGATAAACCACATGCTCAGTTACACTTCTTCCCCCCCCATCAATATCATTAAAAGCACAAGTAAATTCTTGTAGTATAACAGAGAGCTCCCTTCACCTCATTTAGTCACATAAAAGATGTGCCTAGTTTTTCCTTTGAAAACTCAGAATCTGGTATGGCAGGAGGCTAGACTTTCCTGAATTTCATCTCTCATAGAAAAACAGCAAGGTTCTTTATTTTAAATAATCTCCAGCTGCCATGGGAAAGCTAAAGAATTAAAAACAATAGCAGGAAGCTGGGCCATAACTTACAACAGGAGACGATAAAAATGAAATGCCATTGTGAAGTGTATGCCACACTCTTACAGAAACTTGCTGACTTTGTTCCACAAGTTCTTTGAAAAAATACTCCCACATTCATTTTCATCACTCCTCTTTCCTTATATGTAAATAAAGGAATATTGCACTGCTTCCCTTTAACTATGACTACTGAATGTTAGATGACTGTCTAGCTATTTCCTCTTTTGCTTTACCACTGCCTCTTAGCCCTCTGGGGGATTTCTGATGGCACAAACACAAATAGGACATTGTGATTTAAAATGAAAAGCAAATCCGGTTACTTGCTTGTCTAAAAATTGCAGAATGGGGATTAAGGAATATAAAATATAAGCAGAATTGCAATTTTTCAAATGGCCCAAGAAAATTATTTTCTGTGTTCTATTGGAATGAGTAACTGAATGTTATTGCATTAAATGCAAGGGAAAATACAGTGAGCCATTAGATCTGTTTTGATGAGGAATTCAAAATTTATCTATTTATCTAAAATTTATCTATTTATCTAAAATGTCATCTATCATTCAGATGCACTATGAAGTGTTCCTGCACTGACAAAGCTATTATTACTTTCCTGCTTTCTTACCCTGTATAAGAAGTCAAGATACCTCCTTTTCTAAAGGCAGGTGTTACTCCTTAGAGAGTAGTACAAAACATAAGAGTAGCATACCCTTTGTTATTCATTCATCGTGGTTTGTTGATGTGTCACACTTCAGAGAGGAGTTTATTACAGAAATATTAGATCTATAAACCCTTATGGAATTATGAAAAGGCAAATATACTACAAAGGAGTGTCAGGATTTTCTGTTTCTCTCCATTCTTTGAAAGATGACAAAATTTAATTCTAGTTTCTATATGTACTGAGATTTTGTTTAGAAGTAGTTTAAAAATATGGTTTTCAGCATTTATGAAAATATGGGTTTGCAACTCTGCACTTCCAACATTAAGAAAGGCATTGCAACAGAAAGGCATTGCAATCCCACAATAGTGGGATTTCTCTGACTCTTTCACAATCTTTTTTATTTAAGAAAATAAATAATTAGTAGAACAGATGTTTCTAGAGAAAAAAAATTAAATGCAAGCCCTTACAATACTCTGTAAGTATGCAAATGAGAAAGGCATTGCACAGCTGACATCTGGACATGAATCACTTCTCAGAAAAATCTCTCTAACTAGGAGTGCCCCGCAGCTGGTGGGAAGTCAAAGGTGAGAGCACACAATGACTTGGACTTGGTCCAGTTCCATTGAAACCAGTAGAGGTTCCCTCAAACTGCTGATGGCTAGTGACTTTCAAGCTATAGACAGAAGTTAGAAAAACCTCCCAGCTTTTCACTTATGAGAACCTAGTATTTTATAACTAGACTCCTGTATCAGAAACATGGTGCCTATTTGGGGTCAGATTGCCACTCCTTTGCAAGGTACGAAAACCAAAAAGAACTGGTTTGAGAGGCACATAAAGCTGCCAGCATCAGTCTGCTCCACAGCAACTACCCTGCACATCACTTCACATCAATCTGGAAGCTCCCTCAAAGCAGATTTTTAAAGGTCACTGCACATACACTGACTTGGGCACTTAAAGCTACAATTAACAGTTCTACTAAATGGGTTTATGAAGACTAAAGCCCACAAAGAAAACATTTGTACACGTCACTGCCATTCAGCTCAAGCCCATCTGCACTACAGAGTCATGCTGCAGCTGTTCACCTTGTTTTGATGGGGCTGGATTTAAAGCCAAGCCAGGGTCTATAACTCATATTGATAGTAGCAGCTTAAATAAGCCATCTGCCTACCTAGGATGACCAAAGAGCAATTCTCCTATTCCAGCAATCAAACTGGAGACATGTTTATTGCTACAATGTGCAAGAGAAGCCAGTCTTTAAATATATGTAGTTCTCATCCCCAGAAGAAAGGCAGATTTTTTTCATGAGAAAAGCTCCTTGAGTGCATCAAGTCACCTGCAAGGCAAGAAGATTTGAAGTGGCCCACCCTTACTTCACATGTATATTGACAAACATGTCCTCTGCTACAAGACCTCCAGTGCCATGGCAAGACACACTGCTTTCTGTTTATCAAGCTGATTTGCTGCCATGAGAATTTAATTAGATGGGGGCATGAAGAGACACTGCTGGTAGTGTCCACACTGTTAAACACAAACATCCCAAGATAAGAGGCACAGCTGCTTTCCAAGGAACAGCCAGTAGTCAGTAAAATAAGGAACATACCTACAACTAATAAACACGTGGCACTACGCTGCTTTTTTGTTGCTCCAACAGCTGTATCTAATCATCACAGCTGTGCATGGTATTCAAACAGAATCTGAGTAAGCAACATTGTTCCCTACCTAAAGGAGGCACAGAGCTGCACAAAGATGAGCAGAGTGAAAGGTTAGACTGCCAGAGCAGAACAGTAGTAAGTAAGTAATATGAGAAGACTAGTATAAAGAGGATGGTTTGCATATACAGGGTCAAGATACTTGAAATTATATGATTATGAATTATAGAGTGAGCAATACCAGGAAGGTGAAGTCTTGCCGACATTTTGTATGGATATAGTGGGCCTCTCCTTAAAACACAAGTACTTCAGTCCTTTAATAATCTTTGTTGTCTTGCCCTGGACTCACTCCAGTATGTCCATGTCTTTCTTGTTCTGTGGGCTCAAAACTGGATTCAGCATTCCAGATGCGCTGAATGCAGAGGAAGGATCACTTTCTTTCACATGCTGGCAGCGCTCTTCCTTGTGCAGCCCAGGATGCTGTTGGCCTTTTTCATTATAAGGGCATATTGCTGGTAGATTATAAGCTTCATGTTCCCAAAGACCCCAAGGCCCTTCATTGCCAAGCTATTCTCCAGTCCCCAGAATACACTGATGGCTGGAATTATTCTTATCCCAGCGTAAGACTTCGCGTCTCTCATAGTGGAGCTCTATGAGATTCCCCTCTGCCCAATTCTCCAGCCTACTAAGGTCCCTCTCAGTCCGTCTCATGTAACAGTCACTCCTCCTGGTTTTGTATAATATGTGAACTTGCTGTAGCAACACTCTGCTCCACCATCCAGGCTGTTAATGAAGAACCTCAACAGTACTAGCCCGACTATCATGCCCTGAAGTATAATGCTAGTGAGCTTGCTTTCAGCTTGATTTTGTGCCATATATCACAACTTCTGGACCTGATTGTTCAGATAATCATCAACTCACCTCACTATCCATTTATTTATCCCACACTTTGCCAGCTTGTCTTGTTAGAACATTGTGAAAGACAGCATTAATACCCTATTACAGCCAAGGTAAACAATGTCTCATTGCTCTCCATTCATGCAGCAGCAAGGCAACTCTCTGTGGAAGGCTACCAAGTTGGTTAAGCATGGCTTTACCTCCATAAGTGCATGGTGGCTACTTCTGATGACTTTTTGTCCTTCCTGAGATTGAAAATGGTATCCAGGATTAGTTGCTCTGTCATCTTTCCAGGGGCTCACCTGAAGCTGGTTGGCTTGTTGTTGCATTGCTGATGTTCTTTTTTGACTTTCTGGAAGTTAGGTGGGACACCTGCTCTCTTCCAGTCTTGAGGGACATTCCCAGTTGCCATGGCCGTTCAAAGACTATCAAGGGTGGACTCCCAGAGACATCTGTCACCTTTGTCATTGGTGGAGTATGTAAGCCTATTTGTTTACTAGGTTCTCATAAATCCTTAGACTGGTCCTTCTCCACCCAGGGAAATTTTCTTTTCTCCAGACAGTTTCTCTGGTTCAGCCTATTTGTCTGGTACAGAGTCCTGAGATTCTTGAAGGTTAGGATCGTTGTATTTCAAGACACCTAAGAAGGTGCTCCAAATTTACTCATAATCCAAGGTGGAGAGTTTGATTTAGGTGCATACAAATCCAGTGTAGAGACAGGTGTCTTTCTGATAGTTGAAACAGTAGTATGTGGCTCCCCATGGATCATCACTTCCAAAAGAAAAACTGGAACTAGGTTTTTGATGCCTTACCATATGTTTTCTTAAGAGCATGGGCTTTGCTAAAAGGAGCCAGAGGAAATGCACAGGAAAAACTCCTATAGCATGTTGCATTTCCATAAAGATGGTGAAGTCAACATTTTCATGGTGTTTGGAGAGACGTGAAATAAGGAAGAATGTCCTTGAAGGGTTCCTTTTAGTTCTTCATACAAAACTCATTAACTGTCAGGAAGAAAAAGCCCTGAAAAGTGGCAGAAGAAAAAAAAACCTATTTGCAGGTATTTCTGGAGCACATTTTCAAGCCAGGTCATTGATTCTCTATTTCAGGATAAAGGCTTATTACCAAAAAAAAAAAAAAAAAAAAAAAAAAAAACCCACACCAAAAACAAAAACAACCCAGTTACCATGTAGAATTGCTGAAGCCTGCAAGAAGCCTCACGTTCCTGCCTTATTAAATTTGCTTAATCTACTCTTGTCTGGCATCCATGCCAACAAAAACGATGGCATTGTGAGGCCACTCAATCATCTTTGAAATGCCAGTTAGGAGGATTCCTTAAGCCTGAATAAGGACAATTACCATTCATATCTTAAAGAACAAGTTCACAGAAAAACATTTTGAATTCCTCACTAGTGAAAGATTAAACAGAATCTCTGATTCCACAAAGCAATGACATGTTGTTTGACTTCACAGTTTCTTGTTGTTGTAGAATGTGCTGCATGTGAAGTTCTTACATGCAAAGGAAGACTTGTCAGCCTACCTGACAGAACTGTCCTGAGAGAAAAATTTGTTTTCCACAGATGATAGCTTCCTAATCTGTTTGACCAAACTAACTGCAACTGTGTAGGCAATAAACATCTTTCAGTCCTATAATCTCATCCTCATCTTCTCTGACATAACTAAAGAGACCTATTTAATTCACAGCAGGAATTGTAAATTCCCCCACCATCAGAAGAATGCAGTGAAAAAATTTACTTCAGTAGTATATTTGAAAATTAGTTTCCAGTCAAGTTTTCTGTTCAATCAGTATTACATTTTTGTTCAGTTTGGATTCGCAAGGCTACTTCACAATACATTGTCTTAGTATTTTAGTATTACCTCTGAATGTGCAACTTCTGCAATTCCTAAGGTAGTAAAACTAATGGAAATATTAGCAAATAATCTACCACTTCTTTCATGTATTACAGTCCTGTCAGCTTCCTTAGAAACAATGAAGCGGTGGCCTTTTCTGGATTTGATTTGAAGACACAAAAGCATTCCATGAGGTGTAGATGGAGTATTTTAACTTGCCCAAACTCAACACAGGTCACAAAAAGTTCAGAAGAACCTGACTGCATAAAAACAACTCATGCAAAGAAGTATAAATAATGGTAACTCTTTAATTCTATTTCTGCTGTAAACTGCTTTTCAAAGGGGGGGGGGGGGGTGGTGGTTTTGTTTGTTTGTTTGCTTGTTTGTTTTTAATTATTTAATTGAACCTTCAATAAATGACAGACACTTGAAATATAGGGATTGTTGAAGCACATACTGAGTGGAAATCACAATTTATTGCAGACTGTTGCAAGGTAAGGAAATTAAGAAGGCTCTGGTAGAAGGGAAAAACCATTCTTTATCGACAGAGGGGTTTTTTTACCTTTGAAATTAATTTCTAGAAGAACTTTGAAGGTTAGTTTGACTATATGGAAAACTGGGTAGTCAAGAATTTTGAAGCTCTTTTGAAGCTCTTGGATCTGCCAAAATCTTCTCATTTCCCTCCTAAAACAGCAACAGGTTTATGACTGAATTCCATATAGAAGGTGAGGTATTGCACCCCTTTCCCCTGTTCAAGTGTCAAAGTAATCTACATTCTGAACACATAGAAAGCACCCATTCAGCTGCCTTATCACAAAATACATTAACTTGACTTTTTTTCCCTCAGTAATCAAGGCAGTAGCATCTATGTGAATGCTTATTTTTCTAGTCAGAGTTCAGTTTTCTTTCTAATACTTGGAAGTGTTAGAGATCTATCTCCTTGCAACAACACACCTGGGCTCTGATCTGCTGGAGGAAATCAACTGGATCCAGATGCAAGATGTGCCTCTTACAGTGGGAACTTGTGACTAACATGTACAAACCAGCTGAGAATGGGGTTGGCTATGACCTAAGCCCACAGACTGTAGTGATGAGCAGATCATTGATGAGTGATGTCATCCAGGCAGGCCAGGAGGCTGAGATGCAGACTAGAACTCCTACAGCACCACTGAGGCAAGCCTGACAGCCCCAAGCTACGCTGACAAACAAACATTCTGTTTATTCTCACTGTTTTCCGTGTCACGGGTTTCTGCATCACACACTTTTCAACTGTTCCTCTGACAACGGATGTATTATTTCTGTCCTTACGCCTTTCCCAATCACATGGAGGCTTCTTAAAGTAATAACTTACATTTACACACCTCTCAGAAAAGTGAGAGTATTAGTCCTCTCCCTCTCTGACCTCAATGTACAGTGTACTCTCTTCCCTCCTCTGCTCCTGCAGAGTAGAACTGAAGTACAACCAGATTAGACTGGATGGCGTCTACTCATTCCAAATGTCAATCCAGAGATGCCAAAGACCAGGTATTTTATATAGGTATTGCGTTAGTTCATCACATTCCTCATACTGATTTTTAGCTGTAAGAATTCAACAGATCTGTAAACTAAACAGTAATGCCTTGATAGCCATCTATAAGAATTCAGTTTGACAATTAGATATGAAAAGCTTATTTTAGTGATTAGCCCAGTGTCATCCAGCAATCTGATAGCAAAAACAGTGAATCAGAACTGGCTGATTTGGGGACCGGCTTTCTCTTCCCTAAAGCTCTGTTCACTGTCTCCCTGCTGTCTCATAAAACACAGGATATATAAACTAGGACAGTCACCTCCAGTACATCTGGTACAGTCTGGGGCAAGATTGCTCTTGAAGGGGGTATTTTAATGACTGTTCACTAAGTATGCTGAAAGAGGCAAAAATGATAACTGAAAAATCTTAAAACTAGCAGCCTATATCATTTGAGGGTTGTATAGCCCTAAACACATGCTTTGTGTCATAGCCCTGATCATGTATCTTGTCAAGTCAAAAATTGCAAGCCAGTGCACCCCAGTGATACACACAGGGCTGGAACATAGAGATCTCTGTTCCTTTGGCCCAGGAAATAACTGAAGGAGAGAAGAATGTTGTGCAGACAGAGGGAGAAAACATACTCTAGATAGGCCTCTAGCTAAATTCTAAATCTTTACCAATTTTGAATATGTTCTAATGGATTATAGTCCTTTGCTTGTGATTTTTTAGGGGAAAAAAGATGATGTTTAACATCATCTGCCTTCTTCTCATGCAGACCCCTTATTTATGGCCCCATTTGTCTCATATTACTCATAGCACTAGGGACAGGCTCTGATTTTCATGACTCAGTCCCCTTAGCTGCCATTTCCAGCAGCATTTCTCATGAAGTATCCTTCAAGTTCCCCTGTCTCCTAACTTTCAGTCCAGTTTCTTATGCTACTCAGATTTTTGGGCTTCACAGCATTCTCAGCAATCCACTGGCCCAGTATCAGCCAGTATCACTTTATTCTGTCACTCTTCCTTAGTTTTTCCTTATATCTTTTCCCTTCTGAATCCATTCCTGCCTCTGTAACCCTTAATCACTGTTTGTCAGTAAGAGTTGTCTCATTCACATCATCCCAGACACCCCACTCAAATATTGTATGCAATCTCCATCTCTCACTTCTTCCTGTGGAAGTTGTTTAAAGTTACTTAAACTCCACAAGATCTGGTGAAAGGACAAGTCAATCCATTACTGTAATTTGCTGAACCATTAGCACATCTGGACGCATTCACAGTACACAGGCTTGTTCTCAAAGTTGCATGAGAAAGTTGGTCAGAGCACAAGGGAAACGTGCCAGTCTTTTTAGCTTGTCAGAACTTGTGTGGAAACTAAAATTCAAATGTGAGGCTGAAATAAAGAAAATCTGCAGAAATCAAATTCTGCTGTCACCATAAGGAGATGTACTGCCTGTCACCTAGGGCCTGGATGGCCCAATAAAAAAATTATACTGTCATTGCTAGTAAGAAAATGATTGCTAGCATTGCAAGGCCACAAGAACTGGTGGGCTGTTAGGTTTGTTATTAGTTTGAATGAATTTACTCAGTACAAACTGAAATTAAGTATCAGGTGTCTTTTGTTATGATGTAGAGTTTAAGTGTGGGATAATACCAGAGACCTTGACAATATTTTAGCAAAGGCTAAAAACAGAGGCCACAAGACTATAAACATCTCACTGACAGTCAGCTTCTGGTTCCTGACAATTATAACCTTAAGTGCTGAGAACACTTCTTTAGACATAACAGGAGGAAGCAATCAAACAACAAGTGCATGTACTTTATGCACTGTTTATGAATAAGACAAATAGATTATGTGGCCCTGGGAAGTTAACACCCCCAGAACTGCAGAGTATATCATCCAAAGAAAGGAAACCGAGAATTAAAATTCATTGACAAAGTTAAGCTTTTTTGAAATGTACTAGATCTTGATATTTGAAAGGCAAATTGTTGTCATCACTGGATAATCATGGAATTTTCTTCCTAAAAACTATATCAAAGGTGCAAGCACATCTGTTTCAAGAAACCAAGGCCCTTCAAATATATTTTATCATGCCAGTCAAGTGTTAGGGCGGTATGGAAGTATGTGTCTGAGTACACAAACTGCATGCACTTGTTTCAAATTCTGTAATTCCTGAATAAAGCATTACTGCATGTAAATTCAGTTTGCCTAGTGTGATAACTATCAGTGTGACAACCATCACACTGACAAGCCATGAAATGGTCAAGCAATTGCACTAAACAATTATTGTAGGTCCCTTCCAGCTGGAAGTATTCCGTTGTATTCTCTGTATGCTTCTCATTATTGTCAGCAAATACATCCATCAAATCCTCAGTGTGAGTTGGCTCTTCCACTGAAATAAAAGACAAACCTGCAACAGAACCAGGGTTTTAGACATCACACAGGAACATAGTTCCACAGAATACAAAGTTAGAATTATTGCAGCCAGACATTTATTAGGAAGTGTTAGGAAGTGTAAAACTGCCTGGGTTGGAATGGTTCACAGTTTCTGTACTATTATTGTTTCTGCATTAGTTCTTACCTTAGTGGTTTACATTAAAAATATTTATATTTATATATATATATATATATATATATATCACTGTGTGTCATCTTATGTTCCATTCTACTGCTTTAATGCGGAATAATTAAAAGCACAGGGGCTCAACCTTCTGTTATTTTTAGGCTATAATATGCAAAATGTTATTATGTCATTGCTGAATTATTCCAGAAGTTACTTACTTGTGTCCTGGAGGCATTTTTTTTTTCCTGCTTCTTTACCTGATGACTGAACAAGGAACTTGCCCCAGGAAAGAAGGGTGTGTCTGTTCTGGGGAGGTGGTGGTAAATGTTTATGCAGGAAGAACCTAGAGTACCTAAGGAACTACAAGGACCATCTTTTGGCCTCAAGCCATGTAGTTTAGTTGGAGAAATGTCTCATGGCGTAGGTGGTATATTACAGTGTAAACTAAAATTCAGGGAAATGTAGCACATTAGAGGCTTGCTTCAGATACTACAATTAAGAAACACTTAAGGTGCTGCTTTTTCAATCAGCAAACTTTTGGGGTAAACTTCATTATAATTATTCTCAGTATTTGTATGCATGCAGTATTAAAGTTACATTCACAAATTGTTTTGCATAGCCAATATTGAGTGTCAGGTATTTTCATAAATTGTTAATTTTTAGTACCCTAAAGTTCAACAGACTATGGTATGACTTTCAACTCTATGTAATTCCTGAAATTATACTGTTTTAGCCCATATGGGGTACATCAGTAATACCTGCAGTATAGTTTCAACCTTCAATTTTTTTCTCTGGAAAATGTTAATAAAAACATTAATTATGTATTGTCCATTGCACAAATGCAACCTTTTTTATAGGGACTGTATTTGACTCAGATCTTTTTCTGTAACAGTCATTCAGCACCCCTAAAAAAGCTAGACCTGCATTTGTATCCACCTGTGACTGTAGTGAATGTAATTGACCAGTAGAAATGGTTAGTGTGAGTTCTGTTGTCAGGATACTTTCTCGTCTATGAGACAGCCTCAGGCAACTGACCTGTTTCTAGAGAACTGGCAGGTTTTTTACAGATACAAACATTTTATATGATATGCAATTCTTGGTTACACAAAGAGAAAAAAATTGTATTTATACGGTGTTCTCACCATAATTTACAAAAGTCAATCTTTCGTAAAAGACAACATCCTTTTCAAGAGCCACTGGCATATTACAGCGTATCACTCATCAAGGCCATTTCTGATTTTTAATTGAGGCAATTTCTTAGGCTACCTCTCACGTAGTATTACACAGCTTAGAGCCTGCTGGTTGTGTTCAATCAGTCACTGCAGTCTGTCAGAAGGATGCAGCTCTCCTTGGGGAACAGCCAATACCAGCAAAAAGAACTACTGTGCTGTAACTGTGGTACTAACATTGTGCGTCAATGAGACTCAACTCCACTTCTTATCACTCACCAAAACAAAACAAACCAGATAAAGCAAACAAAAAACCACCAGACACATACCATAAAATCATAACAATCGAAATTATTGATTTTCAGTTTCATTAAAAAGCTCACAGATAGGCCCAGAATGTCACAAGTGTATATCTATGTCAGTCAGAGAAGGATTTTGGAGTAAAATAATCTCAGAAGTGGCCATAGACATTGCTTCACATTATACCATTTATTTCCATGTATCATGGAAAGTTTTGTCTGAACCAAGTCTCTACAACTCCTGAAAGGAGGGTGTAGTGAGGTGGGGGTCGGTGTCTCCTGCCGGGCCTGCAGTGAGAGGACAAGAGGAAATGGCCTTAATCGGAGACACGGCAGATTCAGATTGGGTATTAGAAAAAAAAAAATGTCACTGTCAGAGTGGACAGGAACTGGAATAGGTTTTCCGGTAGGTGGTGGCGTCACCAACCCTGGAAGATTTTAAGGGTCTCTTGGGCGGAGCACCTAGCTGGCGTGTGTTTCCCGGGAAGCCGCTGCCATTGCGGCGCTGCCCGTGTCCCTGCGGGAAGGGCTGAGGGCGCGGTCCCGCGGCGCCCCCTGCCGGCCGGCAACTGGCCCTGGGGGAGGGAGTCCGCCCCACCCCGAGGCTCCGCTGGCTGCGGCCTGCAGAAGGCGCGGCCGGACCGGGAATGGCGGCGCCGATTGGCGCAGCTGGGAAGAGGCGCGGCGGGGCCGGGAGCGGCGGCGCAGTCGCGGGCGGGCCGTGGGGCTGTCGCCATCTCGCCATGGCTCGCGAGTTCGAGCTGTGCCCTGGGCGGCGCGTCGGCGGCGACCAGCCCTGCTTCATCATCGCCGAGATCGGGCAGAACCATCAGGGCGACCTGGACATCGCCAAGCGCATGATCCGCATGGTCAAGGTGCGCGGGGGGGAAGCGGTTGAGGGAGAGCGCCGGGGCGCGGCCTGGGTTTATTCCAGACACAGATTACCTGCAGGGCAACCTTTGCATTTGGCTTTGATGAAGGGCCCGGAATGCCTGTCCAGTGAGGAGCGGCTGAGGGAGCTGTGGCTGTTCAGCCGGAGAAAAGGAGGCTCAGGGGTGACATGATCACTCTCTACAACCCCCTGAGAAGAGCGTGTGGCCAGATGGGGGTCGGCCTCTTCTGCCGGGCAGCCAGTGACAGGATGAGAGGACGTGGCCTCAAGCTGTGCCACAGAGGTTAATGCTGGCCATCAGAAAGAATTTCTTCACGGAGAGGCCGAACGGACATCGCAGTGGGCTGCCCAGGGAGGTGGTGGAGTCGCTGTCCGTGGAGGTGTTTAAGGAAAGACTGGACGTGGCACTTGGTGCCATGGTCTGTTTGACAAGGTGGAGCGTAGTCACCTCAAGGATTCGATGATCTCAGAGGTCTTTTCCAACTATTTCATTCTGTGATCTTTTGTCATGGCTGCAGCGCCTACAGCTGGGGCATGAGCTGACGGGGAATTTAGGAAGTATCTGAACCATTAAGCTGCTGAACCATCTTTAATGAACCTCAACAGTTTGACTTGGTTGACATCAGGGCTTTAGTGCAGTAAAGTTTATGTCATCCAGTAAGACAGCCAAACTGCTTTCAAATTTGATGTTATATCCATTAGATAGAAAACCACATATCATTACAGCTTGGGGCATGGTGTATTCAGTTATGTGACTGGGCTGAAAGTGGAGGCTGCTCTAGTGAGGATTTGTCTTCACTGTGTGACTTCATATGAATTATTATTCCTTCAAATGAATTATTATTCCTGGAGGTGTTCAAGAGTGTCTGGTGCTGGTGACGTGATCTGGGGATGACTGTGGTAATGCTGGGTGGATGGTTGGACAGAATGATCTTAAAAGTTTCTTTCAGCCTTGATGATGCTATGAATTTCAGATTCATACTCCTTGTTCCACAGAATCCTGTGTCCTTTTTTAATGTAACATTATCAGTGACAGCTAATCTGGGAAAAACACCACAGAAGTCAACTCTTTGAATAAGCAACATGCATGGCTAAGTAGTTTTGTAGGTTTAATTTGGTTTCTCTGAACTGCTGCTCTTCTAAGTATATGGGGACTCTGAAATAAAAGGGTTCATGCATGAGTAGGTCCACAGTCACTCTGTGTTCATTACCATTTCTGTGATTTCTGTTATGATAATGTGAAAACTCCACAGCAGATGAGCACATCAGTTACTCACTCCTTGCATTCAAAGTTAGCTGAGTGCAGGTTCACTTGCACTTCCACTCAGTGTGCACCAGCTTGTTTTGCAGGACTGTGGAGCAGACTGTGCTAAGTTCCAGAAGAGTGAACTGGAGTACAAATTCAACAAGAAAGCCTTAGAAAGGCCCTACACCTCTAAACACTCCTGGGGAAAGACTTACGGGGAACACAAGCGCCACTTGGAATTCAGTCATGACCAATATAGAGAGCTAAAGAAGTATGCAGAGGAGATTGGCATTTTCTTCACAGCTTCTGGCATGGATGAGGTATGTAAGCCATACTTATGGAATGACAAGGGAAGTCTGGCTGTTGTGTCTGTTGGATGTTACTTAGGTGTGATAGTTTTTACAGAAAAAGAATATACGGACAATCAATTTCTAACTGAGACACCTAAAGTAATTTGCCAGTTCACCTGTGTCCCTACAATGGTTGGCTGAATATTTTGGAAGACTTGCCACATGTGTTGAGATACTTATACAGAGTAAGTAGTATTAGGGACAAGGCTTCATTTTGACTCTCATAAACAATTGAGGCTTTGAGAGTGTGGATCAGGATGGCAATCAGACTGCTCTCCAGTGTTGTCTGGTATGTTGGTTTCAAGCATATCAAACTTCTTTCTGTATTTAAACCAGATTCCTTTCTTGATCTAATCCACATTATTTTCCTCTTTTTTTTCCTCTCTCCTTGTTGTTTACTAGACCCTTGTGGTGTTTCTAAGCAGTAGAAGTGTTTATGCCCCTATTTCTTTTACTAATCTCATGGAGGGGCTCACACCGTGTCCTGTTACTGCTGAATCATTTACTGATTTTTGCCAGTGGGCTCTTGACCAGTCAGTCACCAGCTTCACAACTCCATTAAACTCCTGCTGCTGTTCCCCCTTAGACATGTATACTTGTAGCTGTTGCATGTCACTTGCCTCAGAATAATGGTAGTGACAGTATTAACAAATGCAACATAACAGTTCATATGTGTAAGCTGAAAGGTCAGGTAACACTTGAACTTCAGTACAGATGAGAGATTACAGACTTATTTTTCTTTGTAACCTAGAAAAGACAGAGAACTGAATGGAAAGACACCCTACCAAAGTAAGCTAGCCACTCTTGCATGTGGTCAGCAGAGCCATGTCCCTGGCTTTCTGGAAGTAGACATATCCAGGATAGGACAAGGAAGTTATTTATTTAATGTTTTAAGGCAATCTATTCAGTGTCTCACTCTTGCAATCAGAGACAATTCCTGATACATGGCTGTTATTTCTTATAATTTGTTCTCTCTCTTCATCTGACGATAGACAAATATGCTGTGTGTATATGGCAATAACTCAGTGCCACAGATTCAGAAACAGATCTGTGAAAAGAGAGTGTGGTGATGTTTCTTTCATTGCTATCTTCACATCTGGAAGACCTGCTGAACAGCATGCACTCCTTTAAGAAAGGAATAAATGAACCCAGGAGTCTCGGACTTCTGTATCTGGGATCTTAAAAGACCCACATGCCTTTGGGGAGAAAAAACCCCACATTCCTTCTTTGATGTTAAAACCTCTGGTTTCTAAAGGCTGTAGTGCAACACAGAACACCTTTTATAGGCAGCAGCTAAGATCACTTTCTGCTGCTGGGATCCCTCTTTTTCTCTGCTGTGCTCTTTTGTGTGTAGCTTTATCAGCTAATTAACAGAAGTGATACATGTTTGCGCCTTCTTTTTGAGCAGTAATTACATTAGACCCTAATATTTCTGGTGGCGTTTCTGTAAGACAGGGGTTTAGAACTTAAAATATTGCATAAATTGACATAAAAATTCTCTAAGAATGCATTAACTTCTGAAAGTTTTTTATAAATTAACTTTTGTAAATTTAACATAATCTCCGGAGGTCCAGTTACATCAAAGAGGTTAAATTGTGTGTTTAACTATATGAGGAAATTATTTAAGTGATGTGTGAAATAAATAAAAAAAGCCTTTGAATAACTTTTTTTATTTATTCTGTTCTGGTGTGTACTGGAGACAAAGCAGGATCTCATTGAACCACTCACTTTAATGTCATTTTTGTTATTTGAAATCACTTCCTGGTTCTTGAATCTCTTAAAGAAGAGCTGCTAATTTTCAAGAGATATTTACCTAATGAAGAGTGGCCTTAGATGCAAGGTCTGCTTGTCATATTTAATTTTTTGCCATCTCCTGAGATAAGATCTGTGTCTTTTTAATTTAGAATACTCATTGTCTTTATGCACAATACATCTGAATAAACTATATTAAGTAGTGAATAGAGAGATGTTATACATAGCAAGTACAAGAAATTGAATTTCCATCATACTAATGGTAAAAAAATTAGACTAAGACGTGATTATCTTTGTGGACATTAGCATTCTTTCTCTGTCATTAAGTAAATGTAACTGCAACGAGGAAAGAGCAGAAGAAATTAAAAGTGTTTGTGGGTGGTTGACAGGGGGCAGGGTTGACAGTTGTTTCATTATTTTCCCCAGAGGTGAATGGAGGATTTAAATACCTCTTGCCTGTGATAGATTTGGAATTTAAATTTTCTTCCAATAAAGTACTAATTTTAAAAAGGCCACTTACTTACCTATTTTCAGGAAGCCTCTAATAATTCAATACAGCACGCATATTTTTAGACAAAGGCAGAGTATAATTAGTGTTTAAATAAACATTTGCTTTGTCTAGTATCTTTCCTAAAAGCAAATTAATTTGGGGTTTCCCTTTTTGGGTTTTTTCCTGGTGCTTATTTAATATGCCCATACAAGTTTTCAGTATGATGAATCTCTCCTATTATCTGTAGTTTTAAACACTCTGTGGCTTAATATTTCTGACCTGCAGGACATGTGTGGGAGGAAGACTCTGTGCATGCTTGTTTCACATTTCTTCTTCAACAGGCAGACTTCCATCTGCAGGTAGTTGCTCTCTCTGGTAGTGTTTAAAAAAAGAGAGAAAAAAGCAAGAATGTTGTGATACACAGGTTCATCTGCAAGCTGAGATGGAGCTCACTTGTACTAAGCAGCAGACTGTACAGCTGGTGAGACCAGAGAGACTGCCTTGAGACAGTGATCCCAGTCAAAACTTTGCACTAAAATAGAAGTATGAAAGAAGGCATCATAATTATGCCCACCACCTAGAGGGAAATCAGAAACTAATACTGTTAAGATAGCAAATGTTACTTCAGGAGCAGTGTTTTTTGTGTATAATACTGTGTATAATACCCACCTGTTTAATTAAGCTTTGGGTTTGCTGTGTTAAACAGTTGTTTATTTCTAAGCACAGTAGTTCTTGATCCCTTGATCCAGCTCCAGAAATGGAGTGTTAAAACATGATTTCTTTTCCTTGTAGATGGCAGTGGAATTTCTACATGAACTGGATGTTCCATTTTTCAAAGTAGGATCAGGAGATACAAATAATTTTCCATATTTGGAAAAGACTGCAAAAAAAGGTAAGCATTTTCTTTGAGCCATCTTGGTGAATATCACAGTTTCTCAGTAGCTCAGTTATTACATTTTTCCTCCAGCTGATATTTGGGAAAAAATCTGAAGTTTCTTTATATTACAGGTTTTGAAAAAAAAAGTTTTACCCAGAATTCTTTTCTAGTTTTACTGAATTAATTTACTTTAAAGAATTTAATTTAATCTTGGGTAGCTTTCTTGTAGACCTAGGACAAAACTTGTGCATATTTTCTAATGGCTAGGTCGCCCAATGGTGATTTCCAGTGGGATGCAGTCGATGAACACAATGCATCAGGTTTATCAGATTGTGAAGCCCATAAATCCAAACTTCTGCTTCCTGCAGTGCACCAGCGCGTACCCGCTTCAGCCAGAGGACGTCAATCTCCGTGTTATATCGGTCAGTGAGTAACCCAGGGTGTGCTGCGGGTAGGGTAATAGAGAAGGGCTGTGTGCTTTTACTGAGATACGCCTCCAGGTCTTAAGATGTGCTGAAATTTGCTTCTCATAAGTTACAAGATGTGTCACGTTCCTCTAATTCACACTGAAGTAAAAAGATCCACTGGGTCCTTTTTTAGCAGAACTCATCTTTGAGGAATATGATAAAGGATATTGGTGGAGTATTCACAGTTCAACAGAGGAAAACATGACATCGTTATCAGGCTAACCCTGTGGTTTGTAGTGCTAAGAAAAAATCATGTAGACTGTTATCATTAAGAAGGTGCATGAAGTGAGAATGTAATTCTAAATAACCAGAAACTTGTTAAAAAAGTTTCATGTGACTATCAGAGCCATGAAGAAAATTGATTCGACCCTACTATAGTTTCCTTCGTTTGAAATGTTACTTGGATATGTCAAATAGGGGATGTAAGAGAGTTTTCCCAAACTGACCAGTGTTCAAGCACTACCTTAGATCTATGCACATATAGTATATTATTTTTAATAGAATGACACATGGCTGCACTTAGGTGCCTTTAGGATTTGGTGACTGTTCTCTGTGTGTAAATTAAAAGGTTGCTTCAGATTTTAAATACAATGTTGAAGAAATCTGTTTTGGATATAGATAAAGTTTAACCAATCCACTAGGTTCTTGGATAAAAATAGGATACTATTACTGTTTCTTATGCTGATACAGGCTTTAAAGACTTTGAATAGTGGAAGTGAATTAAAAGGAGAAACATAAGTTGTAGAAGAGAACATAATTCCTTTTTCTTGTCAGTATTGATAATATTAGTCCAATTTGGAATGTGATGATTGGTAATGCAGTGTGACTTGTTGAATTTAAAAGGTTGCATTCACTGCATAACCAACTGCTTGTTTTATGGCACAGTATTTGTCCACTGCAGTTATCACTGTTAAATTTGCTTTGTTTTTGAAACTGCTGCCTTGGTAATTCAGACCAACTCTGTCATGATTCAAGGCATATCAGTCAGCTTTTCCTGATATCCCCATTGGCTATTCGGGGCATGAAACTGGCATAGCCATTTCAGTGGCAGCTGTTGCAATGGGTGCTAAAGTACTGGAACGCCACGTGACTCTCGACAAAACATGGAAAGGAAGTGACCACCAAGCATCTCTGGAGCCAAATGAGCTGGCAGAGTTAGTGAAAGCCATCCGTACTGTGGAAAAAGCAATGGGTTCTCCAATCAAACAGCTCTTGCCCTGTGAAATGTCTTGCAATGAAAAGGTAACTTTTGATTTTGGTTTGTGTAAACCTGCAACTAATTTAGACCTATAGCTAATAACTCTGTATTCAGAAAAATAGCTTGCAAATTGTTTATTGCAGTAGTGTTTCTGCCTGTGCACTTAGAAAACTTCACTCTGCATACTGTTGGCAGTTTTGATTATAATAGAGTTCTATGTTTATCATCCAGTGGTTGACTAAGTTGAGTAACAACATAGAATCATTTAGGTTGGAAAAGACCCATGAGGTCATTCAGTCCAACCTAACACTACCAAGTCCAGCCACTAATGTATGTTCCTAAGTGCCATGTCTACACATTTTAAGTAACTCCGGCAATCATGTCTCAACTGCTTCCATGTTCCAGACTGTTTGAGTGCTTGATCACCCTTTCAGAGAATAAATTTTTCCTAATATCCAGTCTAACCCTCCCCTGGCACAGCTTGAGGCCATCTCCTCCTGTTCTGTCACTCCCCACCTGACTACAGCCTCCTTTCATGGCTTTGTAGACAGTGATAAGGTCCCCTCTGAGCTTCCTTTTCTCCAGGCTAAACACCCCCCAGCTCCCTCAGCCATTTCTCAAAGGACTTGTGCTCCAGACCTTTCACCAGCTTTGTGGCCCTTCTCTGGATTCACTCCAGCACTTCAATGTCCTCCTTGTAGTCAGGGGCCCAGAACTGGACACAGGATTTGAGATGTGGCCTCACCAGTGCCAGGTACTTGGCAATAGTAATAGGAATAATACCTCTGTGATTTTATATGAGCTGCTTTTACACTAAGTTAAAATACCAGTCATTCTAATCAGATCCCCTCCATTTTGATTTTGAAAAATTCCAGTCAGCCACTGTCCAGTTTCAGAAAACATCTGCATGTTCCTGGCAGCCTAGTTAGAGTGAGAGTAACCATGCTAAATTAATCTTCATTTGGAATAAGTAATGGAGAAGGCAGTTCTACACAACCTGTTTCTAAAATAACTGCAGAACATTTTTTATTCTTTTATGTTATACTCAGCTAGCAATGTATTTAACTTCAACACTGTTTTTTTTTTCCCTCCCTTTAGCTGGGAAAGTCGGTAGTGGCAAAAGTGGCAATTCCTGAAGGTGCAGTACTGACACTTGACATGCTGACGGTGAAGGTGGGAGAGCCAAAGGGATTTCCCCCAGAATGCATCTTTGATCTGGTGGGCCAGAAGGTTAAAAGAACTATTGAAGAAGATGAAACTATCACTGAGCAAGCAGTGGAAAATCATGTAAAAAAAGTGAAGTGCTAAACCAAAGCACTCCATTCCATATTTCTCAAATGTACTACCATGCAATGTGTTTGAGAATAGCAGCATGGTAGATTAGAAGAAAGGGGTGTAATTATGAGGGTACAAACAGGATAGAATTTTCAGGTTCTTGTTAGCAGGAAGTTTCAGAAGCAAAGGGGATATAAATTATGAAGATTTTAATAGAAACTGTATAGCATTGTTCCTAGGAAATGCCATGATCCTCTCTCCTCCATTTCACTTAACCTAGATTAATTTGGAGTTCTGGCAAATAAAAGACCACAGTCTGCTGCTTTCTAGCTTCCCTTTTCTGTTAAGAATACAGTAAATTATGAGAATCTTGTCTACACTTGGAATTGTTCTAGCCCTGTATCTTTTGATACTCCTCTCTTTTCTGCCATTTGCCTCACCCCTGTGATAGCAGGACTCTGGTTGGAGTTGAATACAGATAAGTAAAGGTTTACACTGAACAGAAAACTACAAATGCAACCTGGATGGATTTTTTTTTAAGATTAAAGTCTTAAAAGTGTCAAGATAAAGCAGTGGGTTGCAGCAATCTGTATTCCATGGGAAAATGGGCTTCTTGAGAAAGCTAATTTCTCAAGAGACAGTACCAGGAAAGAAAGCATAGGGGTACTTAGAAAGGTCCCATTTAAGGAGCAAGAGAGCCTCTTTTGAACTAAAAGGCCAAAACGCAAGCCAGAGAGATTGAGCAGGAAGGAAAAGTAGATCTGAGATGATTCAGTGAAAATAAGTTTAACTTATGCTTCAGAAATTCTGAAAAGCATCTGTTGTAAGTTGAGGGAAGTCTGGAATATTGAGTGGATTCTGCAGAGCATTTGGATGCCTCTGTTGGACCTGGGGGCAGCTTCTCAGGTAGGAAGTGAAATGCTGGTGAAGTTTGGCAGCTTTTTTGTTTTGTTTTTACTAACCAGAATCCTCTACATTGGGATTTTTCTCCCAACACTGGTGTGTGAGATGGCTGAGGCTGACTGCCTGACTGCATCACACCATTATGCTTCAGCATGATGGTCAGTACATGATTCGTGTGGTCTGCTCTTGAATCCCAGGTTCTCACTTTTCAAGTGAGAAATGCAGTGCCACTCCTATTGCCTGCTGCTTTTCCCGTTGACCAGAAGGGAGCTGTATAGCAGCAGCTGCAAGCTATTAATTCTTCAACTACCTTGCTTAGGACAGAACTGCTTTGCAATAATTAATCTGCTTTTTTTCCGTGGTGGAATAATTTACTAGTGATGGTTACTTGGAACTTGCTAGCTTTTTGTCATGAGTTGGTGAAGTATCTTGAATTTGGTGGTGAGTGGTTTTGTACCTATAAACTGTTTACTTTCAAAATGTGCAATTCTGAGGAAACTATTCATATCTTTAAATGGGGAAGCAGAGGTTGAGTCATATACTTGACCATATGTGAGCTGTGAATGATGCAGTATGTTTGCCTTACATTAAAAAACTACTTAATAGTTAAAATATTTCTTTTTTCATTTCAAATTTGAAAAATAAATTTAGCTTATAAAACAAGCTCTTGTTTCTGCATTTCAGCCTATGATCAGACCTTGCCTTTGCCAGCACTGGTGATGCGGGGTATTTGAACAGGGTATTTGAATTAGTGTGTTTGAACACTGTGACATTACCTGACCAGTTTTGAGTAGCAGTGGTTTTTCACTCTGGGCTGATCGTGGAGACTGCTGTAAGCAAAAGCTCCAGAAATGTCCAGGACTTTAATTAATGTATTGGTGGGGGGGGAAATATGTATATACAGAAAATTGCAAGTGTCCTCTAGTTTTACATGAATGTTGCAAACTGGATGCAAAGATAAATGGGCCACAAATGCACCTCTGGCCTGCTGTTTTCATTGTACCTATGAGCCCTGCAGACATTGCATCCTCTGTTAAGGTTGTACACAGCTTTTTCTCATCCTTTCACTCAGTGGAAAGAATAGGGCCACCCAGAAGTCCAATTCAGAGTTTCTGTCACATGAAAGACCAGCTAGTGACTATTAAATGTGGCCGCAGAAGCTCCAGTTTCAGAAGGGACTTTTCCAAGAGTCAGTGCCAGACTTTGATTTTTCCAAGTTGACACTTAAATATGAGCTAATTCACTTAGTGCATTTATTATCCAAATCTGACCTTGTCAATGATAACAATATGCAGTATAAAATCTTGAAGCTTGAACCAAACTAAACCTGTTGCCATACACAATTGCAGCCTCTCTAGGCTGATAAGGGGAGGGAGTTCATTAAAAAAATTTCAAAAAGTCAATATCCATGTTCCAGTCTGAGTTGTAATATGTTTCTTTCAACCTGACTTCTTCCATTTTGCGAGTTGAAAAATACAACAACACCAACACCATTTGTAAGTCAAATCATCTTTCCCCATTGAAAAACACATATACATTAAAAAAAATACAGTTGATTTTCTTGAACTTACTGTTACAAGTTGAAAAAAGTACAACAATAGTACATACTGCACTTTGAGTGGTATATCAACATCATTTATAAAAGTCAGGTCACCTTCCCTCATTGAGAAAAAAATACACATTAAAAATCACAGTTGGTTTTCCTAGACTTATGTTGTCTTCTAAAAGCATCATAATTACAACTTTGATACAGCAGAGATGAATTCATGCAGAAAATTGCTGAAGTGGCATTAGCAGAAAGAACATGAACTAGTAGGCTTTGTTTTTTACGTTAGTTTGCATGTTCTAATGGACCCTTCCCAGAGTCTCAGGGCTGGATAAACTGGTTCTGTGAACTTGCAGCAGAAGGTGTGCAAATGAGCCATGCCATTGCTAACGTTGTAGAATGAAAGGATTCCTGCTTCATAATCTAGAAAAATGCCAATGCAGTCAGGATCATCTTCTACCAGGATGGGGATTCTCTCTCCCTTGTGAAATGCCCAGTATTCAAAATCAAACTTCTTAAGGCACCAAGATGCTCTATTCCAGCCCAGTCGACAGGCTTCAGAGTCTCCTTTCCTGCCAATGGTAGGGTAGGCTGCGCCAATCCACCATCCCTCTCCAGCATGAAGCAGGTCAACTTCCCAGTAATGGCTCCCAGAAAGGAACGCATCTCTGCTTAGCACTTGCCATAATTTATCAAATCTCTGGGGACTACAGGGGTAAAGTATTCTCCTCCAGCTACAGCTTACTTCAAGACGATCATCTGACAGTTTCAGTCTTGGGTGAATGCTGTCGTATTCCCAGGTTGGTGATCTTGCATCTGCAGTAAAAGCCATACTCATACATGCTACATTTCTCATGACCCTTGGAAGAAGTCCAAGTTATAGAACACCTGCAAAGGAGCTCACAGTTGGAAGTGTCTTGGGACAGTCAGAAAGCCTGCAGTCCCAGGAACATGGGCTGGAAAAGGCATGCCAAGGGGGTCACAGCAGGGCACTAACATAGCTGCCTCCACACCTTTGTGATCTGGGCCAGCTATGGTGATGGGGACCTCAGCCACAGCACCAAGGTTGCTTTACATTTAGAGTTAGGGCTCAGCCAGAAAGCCCACAGGTCCAAGGACACTGGGTCTGGAAAAGGCATTCCAGTCAGAGCAAGGCAGGGCCCCAACATTGCTGACTCTACATAAGGTAGGGATGGGATTCAGCTAGCCACAGAGCCTTCAGCTCCAGGGACACTGGGGCTGGAAAATGTATACTAAGTGCATAAAGCAGTGAACCAGCACTGCTGTCCACACACCTTTCTAACCTAGGGCACCAACGTGATACGCGCCTCTGCCACAGCACTAAGGTGCCATTTGGGCTAAGGTCAGGATTCAGGGAGCCACAGAGCCCACAGCTCCACAGACACTGGAAAAGGCATGCCAAGTGAATCACAGCAGGGCACAACACTGGTGCCTCCACACATTTCTAACCTGGATCATTAATGGTGATGGGATAAGGAGAAGCCATACACAGAGTTACGGTCATGTGGTCTGTTCAGCCTGGAGGAGACTAAAGGGAGACCTCTGCAGTTTACATCTTCCTTGTGAGGGAGGGGGAGAAGGGGCAGGCACTGACCTCTTCTCTGTCGTGACAATGACAGGACCTGAGGGAATGGCCTGAAAGTTCTGTCAAGCAAGGCTTAGGTTAGGAAGAGATTAGGAAGGGTTCCCCAGAGGGTGTTTGGGCACTGGAACAGCCTCTCCAGGGAAGTAATCACAGCACCAACCCTGACAGAGCTCAAGAAGCGCTTGGACAACGCTCTCAGATACGTGGTCCTGTGCAGGCCCAGGAGTTGGACCCTAGTGATTTTTGTGGGTCCATTCCAGCTCAGGAGATTCTAGCACTCTAGCATAATCATACTTACGTTTTAAGAAAAGCAACCGATCAACAGGAGTCATGGTTTTCAGCACTGTCCCAGGCTCCTTCTTTGCAGTGGGATTAAGGCTACTGAAAACGTCTGGGCAAAGATGAAAAGTGACAGTTTAGGGAGTCTGCCAGTTTTTCAACAATCATTTTCCAACTTCATGGACAAACTATGTTACTAACTATGTTACTTTTCTGGGGAGGGGCTACTCATTCTATGCTTTCAGCATTATGCTCTTTGTATAGCATGGAGATGCTGGACTAGTGTTGCCACAGAAATACACAATTGAGCACAACACCAAGTAATCAGACCTGATTCCTTTAAAAGTAGCCTTTATCAGATGAAAATAGGCAGCTGAAGATAGCTACAGGTGCTTGCTGCAGAGCACCTCTGTGATGCTTTCTAGCAGTCCTACATACATCCTGCAGTCTTTCAGATCAGATCTGACCATTTGCCCCAGCAACCTGCTACTGTCTTTTCGGTGGCAATTCTCTGATAAGGGCTTAAAAGGCAGCTGGGTGAAATGTGATGGCCAGTGTTGCCTGCTCACTCAAAGAGCAGCAGGATTTTCCCATGGTTATTTAGCTTTGTGCTTCTGTGCCCCATTAGGAAAAACTCCTTGCCTTCATTATGCCAAAGGTCATTGAAGGATGAACTAACAGCTCAAAGACAAAAGGATTTCTAAATAGAACATGTCAGTTCAGCTTTACAGTACTAAAAATCATCACATTTTTTTCAGACTGAGGCAGATCACCAGGTACATCAATTAAAAAAAGCTTTCAAATTTGAGGTACCCCAATGCCAGAGCACTTGCACTCAATTGTAAGTAACTGAGAGAATAGATACATTCTGTAGGTGTGATGGTCTACATTAAATTGTATTGAAATATCTGATGGAACTGGGGGGAAAAAACCAACAGACAAACCAAAGATCATCTTCAGAGTTGGAAGAGAAATCTCTTAGTTCCTAAATCATCGCTATATCACCTAAATCACCTATAACAGCATTACACCCATGCTGACAGAAAGCAGTACCCATACCTGAAACACTGTTGTTTCTCCAGATGATTTGGTAAAAAGTCCTGTTCTCACTTAAAAAATACACTTTATTTGCAAAGAGAGAGAAGAAAGCAAAATTCAGAGCACTCTCCCAGGTACCTTCTTTAAGCCGGGCTTCCAATGGTTTCTGTAGAATGGACTGCAGAGCTCTGATGAAGTGTTTATAATGGTTAAGTAAGTGTTCAAACGAGAGCGGTATTGGATGCCACTTTTCTAATGGGTGCCTGGATTCCTTAATTTCCTTCTCAATTTCTGTGTACTTCTGAGGGCAGAACGCCAAACACTACAATTAGCAGAGACTGTGACATGAAATGACTCTTCCATCCCACCTCCCATACACCACAGAGCAAGGACAGCTCCAACATGAGGTAAACCTATGCGCCATAACAGGCAAACTTTGCTGAGATCAGCCTGCCTTTTAGCTCATTAGCCTGCCCATTACCTCTTCCTGCCAGAGGAGCCATTGCAGACACGGAGAACCCAACAGCCACAGTTAAAGAGATACCTCCAGGATGGAAATGAGTTTAGCCTAGCCAGGACCCTTTGTGGAAAAATCCCATCAATAGCAAAATCAAATGATTAAGTTTTAAAAACAATTTGAAGAATAAAATCCAACTTCCCCACAAGAAAATCTCCACAAAATCACAGAGCAGTTCCTGTGTGTAGGTGTGTTGCTAGCACACACAGCAGAATGCCAGGGCCATATCACAGCAATGGAAGCTCCAGTCTGACACATTGCAAGGATGCAAAAATGCTCCAGAGGCATCATCCTGTAAGAAATTGCATCTTTTGTGTTGTGTCAGGGCATAAGGACATGGCAACATAATCTTTCCAAGGAAGGTGAAGATCATCATCTGTAGGCAAAAAACAGCATTGGTCCCTCCAGTGAAGCGGAGGCTTATGGTAATTAGGATTTCTTGCAATTAAGGAAATTACAGATTTTAACTTCCCTCCTGAGGTTGCCTGAGGGCTGGCTTTTCTCATATCTTCATATTACACTGGACAAGGAAAGACTTGATACAGCATGTCTTCAAGATTAAGAGACATGTCTTTTCCATCTATGCTTAAAATTGACATGAATTTCATACAGACCTGAAATCAATGCCATAGCAGAAAGACCTAATAGCTCAAAAATCAGGAACCAAACTTGTTCACCAAAACAGCAACACAAAGAAAATTAAAAAGCACTTAGGAAGATGCTGTTTACATACAGAAGAGTCTATAGAAGATATCACTAGAGAAATTTACCAAGGACTGTCAGGGTAAGAGGTAGAAAGAGACCATACAATACCACCTCCAGCAAATGAATAGGATCACTGTCCTGTTGTATTTGTCTGATTTGATGTGTGAAGGTCTCAAGGGCTTCAAGCTGTTCATGACAGGACCTCAAATGCTGATCATGTGTTTCCAGGGCTTGCTGAGTCTTTTCATCAATTAAGATTTTTGCCAGACTCTCTTCCTCCCGAAGAAGTAACTGAAGCTCAGTAATTTTTTCTGACAGCTGCCGTTTAATCATATCAGCATGTGCCTATGGATAAAGCAGAAGAATGTCTCCCCCCTGCTCAACAGACCATAAATATTTCGACATTTCTCTTTTAGGCTTTTAGTGCTATGTTTTGGTTGAATTTTACTGATTTTCTCCATCTCTTCAGAAACATGTCTCTACTCCTTAAGGGAGCACAGATATGATCTACCTGTCTGGATGGAAAAGAGTGAGAGAAGATTCCAAGATGCCTATTTATGTCAAAAAATCTGTTTTCGGCTGGAATTAACAGGATACCATTTGCAACAGGAAGCATATCTTGTCTTTCAGTAGCAAGACTTGGACTGCTTTTAAAGCAAGCTAGAGACAAGTAACTGGTAGGAAGAGAAAGCCTCCAAAAGAAAGTGGCATAAGGCCAAGTCTCTAAAGCCCCCTCAAGCTCTTACTGACATTTCTGTAACAGAAGTGCCTAGCGATGCTCCTTAGAACAGAAGTCATTTCATGCTCTATAAAAATGAGGTGCAGCTTAGCATACATTCTTAAGACAGAATCATTCCCATTCTTAAGATAGAATCAACAGAACTGTTCTTGTGTTTACTCAACTCTGAATCCAGAAAATTCAATAATGCAGTTCAGTGCATATCATACAAGTTCAGTGCATATCATACAAGATACTTCAGTGTAGCCAGAATAACATAGGCAGCTGGGGCTACCTACTATTCCTCCGCATAAAAATTTCACCCTTGGTCTTCCAGAGATGTTCAGCTGATCAAGGAATGAGGATCAGGTCTTTGGAGACTCTCTTTGGTAATGTAATATATTGTGATGAATACAGGGAACACACTCCTGAGAAGTAGAGTAACTGCCCAATAGATGGCTGGGTCTTTGAATAGCTACAGAGAAAACAAAATGTCTCCCCTTGGAAAATGACCATCCAGTGCAGAACGAAACCACACTTTACCTTCACATCATTTACAGCCTGCTCTATGCTCCTTCTGTTGCCATCTTCTTCCTCTTTTCTCTCTTCTAGATTCTTCAAGCACAATGCCATGAGTTCCTATGCAACAATAAAGCAAAATAAAACACTTTTTCATAACAACTTTTGTAAAAATCAGAAACAACTATCCAGCTTGATTTCCATATAGGGGGGTACTGTAATACACTGTTTCAGAATCAGAATATTCTGAATTGGAAGGTGAAACTCTTAAATGAAAGGCCTTTTTTGAGGCTTATTAAGGACATTATAGTGATGAACCATAAGGATTTCAGCATTTCACCTGGTGGTTATACTGGTAAGGTTTGGACAGCTGGGCAAATTAGCACCACTTTCTTAAGGCACAGGAAACCCAACGTGAAAAAAACATATTCGTCTTTAAATCAATGGTGCTGCGTATTTCAATTACGTGCTAATGCATTTAGCAGCTGAAGGGCAACTAAGTACTACTTATTTAGAGGGTAAGTGGAAAGCTCCACTTATCTAAAAATCTAGTGAATGTTCAGGATGCTTCCCAGTGTACAAATGACCAATCAGATACCTCACTATTGCCACAGTGATGCTGTAGTCTGAATGTCTGCAACAGCTAATAGTGTCTGCATGGCTAGTAGTGAGTCACAGTATATGTGACACTTCTCAGATTATGGTGTGCCCAGCACAGCATAATCAATGCTCTGCTTATATCTTGCTCCAGTTTCTCACCTGCAGCCCTCAGAAACTGGCTGCCCTCCGCCCAGCAGGTTGAACAGTCTTGGTATGCCTGCTAATGCTTTTTTGTCATAAGTAACAGGAAGGATACGGGCAATGCTGCCTCACAGTGCTCTCAATGCACTGGTGCTAAAACAGGCCCTCAGTAAATACTAGGTAAGCTAGTGCCAGCTGTAACTGCTATCAGTGTCCTCTTCAGCAGCTGAGACCCAGTCAAGAACATCTGCATGCACATGTACCAGGTCACTGCAACAGCCCCAGGGCAGCACAGCATTTAAACTCTGCAGCATGGACAAACACAGAATGAATGAAGTGTTGCTTCATGAGCAATGGTTTGCATTTCTGACGTGTCTCCTTAGAAAACACCTGCAGTTCATCATTTGAGTATGACAGAGTCAGAAGAAAATGGGCTCCCAGCAAAAGCCAGAGACTCTGCATCTAGAAGGTCCTTGGCACAGACGCATCCATGCAAGCAGGTAAATGTTCTTGCATAGAGCAAGACACTCATGCTACTTATTCCAGCCACAGTTTTCTAGTCTTGTCCCTGAACAACCAGAAGAGTTCTACATCACTAGAGGATTCAGGAATTCTACCAGGTACCAGCATTCCTTAGTTTATTTTGCAGCCTAGACCTCATTCCTTTCCTCAAAGACTGTCAAAGGCCACAGTGAAAAATCCAATCTTCCTTCTTTGCTAGGAACGCACATCGCTTTGTGCACTCACAACAGTGACCATATGCAAATACATATATTAATCCCAAACATTTCTGGTTAAGCATTACTTTCTTTACAGAGGTACATGAAAGAGCTGCTTCCTACTAATTGAAGACTGTGCCAGCAACCCACGTCATTCACCCTGAGGAATCGACTCCGAAAATCTTCCTTTAGGGATTGCCTGGGTGCTTTAACTCATTCAAGTGAAAACACTGTAAAAGCAAGGATTTCTGAGATGACACTCAGAGCTCCAGCCAAGCTCACAGGACACATATCGAGTGCAAAGAATGCTGATCCCGTGTGTTGCATTCAGGAGCACAGGGAACATCCTTTGCGATGATTTTAAACAATCTCTGCTCCAGGGATGAAGCAGCTGATGGATCTCTCACAATGATTTTCATGTCTTAGCACTCACAGCTAGGATCTGCTGAAAGAGCTGTGGAAGAGTCTCAGTGCAAGTGCTGCCTGGCTGATGTCACACCACAAGGGCTGTACTGAATAACTGCTCACAGCAAACAAAATCACTAGTCAAAATACCATCACTTAGGCTAAAACTATTGATAGTTTGTGCCTAAAATCTCTGCAGCCCTAAGCCAGTAGATGTCAGCAGATACCTCCTAGGGACAGAGGGTCACGCGGGAGTACAAGTTTCTACCCCGCTCACTTCCTGATTTAGCAGAAACAAGTCTTTATCAACCACATATGCTTCCGTCTGTCCATCAGACCCCCAGGGAAGCAGCACAGTTTGTAGATTTGTGCACTTTACTTTGCCTCAGGTCAGGTTGCCACTGCGCAATATGTGCATCCCCCACCCGCTGCCGCCCAGTCGTGAAGGGAACACAAATATTTTAGTGAGTTCCCACCTGCAAGAGGGACGCTTTGGGTGAAAGCACGCCAGCAGGCAGGTGCGTTGCTCAGACGTCTTGAATAGTTTTACCTCTGTGCTGCAGTTTGTCTTGTAATGCTCTGTAACATGAAGGGCAATAGAATGCTCCAAGAGTTTATCATGACCTGTGTACCAGCTCACAAGCTGTGTGAACTTCCAAGCAGGAAGTTCTGTAAGAACTGTTTCTTCCTAGTGTTTTCTGCAGGAAATCTCCTAGTAGCACTCCTGTATCACACAAGGAGTGAGAAGAAATTTTCTGAAGTTGTAGAGAAAAAGAGAAAAAGGAAAGAAGGAAAGGGAAAGGGAAAGGGAAAGGGAAAGGGAAAGGGAAAGGGAAAGGGAAAGGGAAAGGGAAAGGGAAAGGGAAAGGGAAAGGGAAAGGGAAAGGGAAAGGGAAAGGGAAAGGGAAAGGGAAAGGGAAAGGGAAAGGGAAAGGGAAAGGGAAAGGGAGAGAAGAGAAGAGAAGAGAAGAGAAGAGAAGAGAAGAGAAGAGAAGAGAAGAGAAGAGAAGAGAAGAGAAGAGAAGAGAAGAGAAGAGAAGAGAAGAGAAGAGAAGAGAAGAGAAGAGAAGAGAAGAGAAGAGAAGAAGAAAGAAAGAAAGAAAGAAAGAAAGAAAGAAAGAAAGAAAGAAAAGAAAGAAAGAAGAAAGAAAGAAAGAAAGAAAGAAAGAAAAGAAAGAAAAGAAAAGAAAGGAAGGAGATGCCTCTGAACATCAAACCTCTGTGTTACAGTATTTTAAGTCTCCTAACGTTAGCACCACAGCATGCAGGCCTTAGCGAGCCTCCTGGCAGGCTTTCCAAGTAAAACAGCACAAGCAGGAGTATTTGCAAGCTTGCAAAGCTTCCTGAGGGCTTTGGTGGACCAGCTACACTGGCATAAAGGAAAAAATCTTAGGGAAGAGCGCCTGGGCTGCCTGTGGCTGGGATGGAGTTAATTTTCCTCATTGCAACTCTTGTGGTGTTGTGTTTCAGATGTGACTGTACTGTGAGTGCACAGAAGACCAGAAGGGGACAACAAGCAGGAGATGATGCCTGCTAATCAAAGAGGTAATCCATACCATATAACATCATGTTCTGCAAACTGGAAGAGGGGTGTTTAGGTGGGCCAGCTGCCTTTGGCTCAGGAACTCTATGGTGAGTGTCCACCTTTGCATCATTTGTGTTCTTTTTCTCTTCCCTCCACTTCTTCTCTTATTAAACTTATTTTTATCTCAATCCAGGGAATTTTCTTGGTTTTAGTGTTTGTCTTCCCCTGTCCCACTGGGCAAGGAAGGGGAATAAGCAGGCATCTGTGTTGTGCTTAGCTGCCTATTGGGGTTAACCCACAACATCCCAGAGGAGTTATCAGAGAACTGTGAATGGGCAGTCATTGTGATCTAAACAGCTACAATGGTGGGGCCAGGGGATAAACAGAAATTACCTTTTCCCTTACCTTGAGGCATCTATGTTTTGGTCAAAGGTTCTTCTAGCCTGTCAATAAAAACAAATTTCCTGGGACAGCCACACTCTGATTCCACATACAAGCTCTGAGGATAAAATGCTGCGGCATGTGATCTGACAGTGAAAGTCACTTCCTCCTTGCCCCTTGATTTATATACCCGTTTGTGGACCCTTGGGTGTGACTGATTGACTCTTTCCTTTTCATACACGACCCACATCCTTGTGCAGTGGCATCAGGCTGACCCTGTCTGTATGGGGTCTACAAGCACTTGTTGAACTACAGAAAGTACAGAAACTTTGTTCTTAGTTAACACAGTCTACAAACCTTGAACTCCACAAGTTGTTGATAAGGCAAGCAAAGCAAGGCTAAAGGCTGAAGATCGGCTTAGTTCTGTGGCACTGCACTAATACTCACAGATACCACCATCACACTCTAGCCAAGAAAACCCAGCGACACACGTTTCAGAAAGGAGGGGACAAGGAGGGGACAACCGGCAAGGCATGAGCTGAGGGAGATCTTGTCTCAGCTCCAGCTTCACCCCCGCCCGGCGCACAGCGGCCCGGGCCGGCACTCACCTGCGTGCGGCGGACGGCCTGCGGCAGGAGGCAGGCGCGGTGCCCGCGGTGCGCGCCCAGCGCCGGGCACAGCGCGCACACGCAGCACCCGCAGTCCTCGCAGAACAGCTCCAGAGGCCGCCCGACATGGGCCCCGCACAGCCGCGGCCCCCCCTGCGCCATGCCGGACGGTGGGGAGGAGAAGGATGGGGAGCCGGCAGCTGAGGGAGAGGCGGATACGGAACAGGCGGGGACAGGCGGGGACAGGGAGAGGCGGATGCGGGGCCGGCGTGTGGAGGGTGTGCCCAGCGGGCGCGGGGCCGCCCTTCGGGCCGGCGAGCGTGGCCGTGACTGTGGCCGTGGCCGTGGCTTTGGCTGTGGTTGTGACCGTGGCCGTGACTGTGGCTGTGGTTGTGACCGTGACTGTGGCTGTGGCTGTGGCCGTGGCCGTGGCCGAGGCTGTGGTTGTGACCGTGACTGTGGCCGTGGCCGTGGCCGAGGCGGCGGAGGGCGGCCGGGCCCTGCCGTGCCTCCTGCCGGGCTGACTCGCCGCCGGAGCGGGGACCCGCAGCGGGACAGCCGGTGCCCTGGGAGCTGCCTCCGTCCGGGGCCCGGGCTTGAAAATTGACTGATTTGTGGAGCTTGAGCAGCGACGGTGTGGGCTGGGCTTCAGTGTTATGGCTGAGCAAAACACTTACCTGATACAAAAATGTGGGGGGGAAATTGTCTTCAGGGTATGTTTTGTCACTTTCTAATTTTCAGTTAGGATTTTGTGCTCTGAATGGTCTCATTTATACAAATCAAAATAGAGCACTCATGCTCTTGCAGAGCTTGCACACTTACCTTCATTGGCAGTAACTCTACATTCAACCAAATTCATACTAGTTTTTTAACATGCTTTGTTCTTCCTGTGAATAAAAGCAACACAGAGTATTCTCACACACAACACATGTGCACACGCACAAGATGTGAAAAAATAGATATTTTAAAATGGAGCATTTTGGTGCAACGTATGGGAGTCAGGATATGTATTACTACATAAGAATGTGGAGTACTGAGGAATAAGGTCAGTCTTGCTGAAATTCATGCATCAGGCAGAATCTCATGCCTGCAAAGACACTGCTAACATAACCAATGATTTAGAAAGTGCCTTTTGTCCATACAAAAGTCAGGTTTTTTTCTTGGAAAGTGTTTCATACAGACCCCAGGCTAGAGTCATGGAATCTTAGGGATCTCTGTATGGATATCTGTAGATTGTTTGCTCTTGTTGTACACACACAAAGAAAAGTGCTAATGCCTGCCTTAATAAAATAAGAGTTTCAGGTTCCTCTGGTGCTTGACCAAACTCAGAAAGAAAGGTTTTCCTACTGTCAATCAACATTTTTCTCATTACAACTGGAGCCATGTTGTTTCACTGTGCCTTTCCAAGGGGAAATCTCTCTTTCAATCTCATCTTCTCAATCTATGCCCATACAGGAGCTGTAGACAATGCTGAAAGTCTCTGACAGAGGCTGAAAAATTCCAGTTCTTTTCCTGTGTGCTTTGAAATGCTAAGGTTCAGTTCCACTAATACGTTTGCAGCTCCTGCAGGAGGGTTTGCCGGATGCAGTCTGTGTGTGCCCTGTCCTGAGGAACGTGTGTGTTAAGTAAAGGTTCCCATCTGGCCATTCAGGAACACTCTGTCAGTCACAGCACCAGAGACTGTCACTGCTGGACTGAGACCCCTTCACAGGGCTCTCTCCAGTGAGCCAAAGGGTCCCTGCCTGACTCCTACAACCCCCGCACTCACACAGTCAGACAAGGCTTCCCTAAGAGTTCAACCCCAGCTTTCCAGTAGCAGCATCTCAGACCTCTGGATCTCTGAAGAGATTTATTTAGCGTTTGGTAACAGAGTAACAGCTCCAGCTGGTGCCTCAAGTAGGAATCCTGAGCAAAGGGTTACCCGGACTTTTATACCCTCACAGAAAGTCTGGGTCTTCCTGCTGAGTCCTTGGATCCTGCAGTGCCTCAGCGTCCTGTCACCTGGCTGGGTCACAGGCCCCTGTGTCCCTTTGCCTTTCCAAACGTTGGCAATTCCTGACCTCTTGCCTCAGGCTCCCAGCCAGAGCCCAACCTGCAGCTCCCACTGCAGCTGCACCCTGAGCTACCTTCATAGAATGTTCATCCCTTTTTTTGGGTTTAGCATGTCTGCTAATATATTAAAAGGGGAAAAGAAAGCTTTCACAGCATTTTACACTGCCCTTACTTAAAACATTATTACAAGCAACAGAATTAAGGCTAACATTTTTGTTATAGGGTACAAATTATTATCAAAACAAGATCATGGAAGATTCTTGAAACACATTTATTGTCCAACTTGTTAATAATTCACTACCTGTTGGATATGAGACTGGTGTATCAGTTTTCTTAACACAAAATTTTAACAGCAAAATAAGAACACAGAAAGACAGCATATGGTCCCTCCGATTAGATTCTAATTTGACTTTTTTGTGAGATTGTCTTGCTTAGCACTTCATCTGCAGGTTGTGTATCATTTACTTCTATTTCAAGTGGGCTGGGCTGATACTATTGTGCATACTTTCTCCATTCCTCAAACTCTTTCTGTATTTTATATGTAAAATACTGAGTCATACATTATTTTCCATCCAGAAGGCTGGTGTTAGCTGGAATATAAGTTCCTGACATTGCTGAGTGGCTGCCAAAGAAACTTTCTGTCAGTGCTATGGGTTGTGACGGAACATTCCAAACATTCCACAGCGCCAAATTTAAGGTTTGTGGCCATTTCAGATAAATTCATGTGCCTATTTTTGTGTCCTGTTCATCTCCTTTACTTGTCCTGAAGATTGTGGGTGATACAGTTAGATGTAATTTTCTCTGTATTCTCAAGGACTTACACAACTGATTCTTTGTATTAGCTCTAAAATGAGCACTCCTGTGTGATTCAAGGTTTAACTTTTTGAAGCCAAGGCCTTTTTGTGCCAACCCTTTTTGTTGAAAAGGCTTCTGCCCGGCCTGATAGCTGATCTGCCATCACTGGCAAATGCTTACACACAGCCGTAGGAGTCCACAGAGTCTATTTGTAGTCACTGAAAAGGGAAGTAGGCTCAGTTAGTCATCCTGTCTCTGAGCTTGGTCTGATACTTGAGAACTTCTGGTAGGCTGGGAAGCTGTCTGTGATCCTCCTTGCAGTGGCACAAATTCCTGGAGCTGCCCTTTTTTTTTCGTTACTTGGCTGGCTGTTGCCTCTGCCTCTCTACCTACTTCATTGTGAAATCTTCTAACCACACAGATTAAATATCTCTTTGGAAGAGTTGGCTTCCCCTCTGTAGACCACATTCCATCATAATCTTGTGTCGCCTCCCACTTTCCCCACTGTTTCTTTTCTTCTCTTGAGCAGTCCTTCTCATGCATGGTCTCAGGGTCTTCCAAATTTGGCCATTCACTCTGGCCAGCTGGAGCCACAACAGCACGTTCTCTGTCATCGGGTAGAGGCATTAGGCTCACTGGATTCAAGGTGTTACATCTCTTTAATATTATCTGCCATTGTGAAGATCAGCTCATACCTATGTGCCTGTTGCAGTGGTAGTGCTTGGGCTGCAGACTGTCAGCAGCTTCTCCACGCCATGTGGGATGTGAACTGTTTCAGGGTAAGGGGAACAACTGATTTCTAATATTTTTGCTGTTGTTGCTACTGACTTAGGCTGGTGCTCCTGCTGCAAGTGAAGATAATTTAACTGAGTAATATGCAAATGGGCTCTGGTGGGGTCCTGAATTATGCTTTACCACTCCAGTGGTTATTCCTTTACATTCATGAGCATACAGATTGAAGGGTTTTGTATAATCTAGACACCCAAGACCAGGGGCAGACACCAGAGCTCCTTTATTGCTGTGTAAACTTATTCTTTCTCCAGGGCCTATACAATAGACTTTATGTCTTTGTTCTTGGTTTCCTCAGTCAGAGGCTTAGTCAATTCCTCTACCGCAGGAATCTATGGCCAACAAAATCCCACAGGTCTGAGCAAACCTGGTACATGATTTTGTGACTGGATGTGGGAGCCTAAGTATGACCTCTATTCCTTTTTTTTTGACCTGTCGATCATCATCCCTTTCCAAAGTAAAGCGTAAATATTTAACTTCTCTGGCACAGCTGAAGTTTGGATGGAGATGCAGGCTGTTCCCTCTTTTGGCAGTACAAAAATGCATACTGTCTAATATCAACCCTGTTGTCACAATTAGCCAATGACAGATCATCTACATTTTGTACAAGAAGCAATATGCCCAGTAATTTTATACCTTTATTGCAGTGCATTAAGTGCCAAAATTATCTGCAGATTCAGTGGGTTTAACCTTCTATATCCTGAATACCATAACAGAATGTTCAAGCGTTTTCATGTTTACAAGGTTTGTTTTTTTTAATATACACAGAATTATCACCATTACAAGCAAGTACTAGTCCAGAGGAAATCTCATATATGTACAAAAAATAAAGCAGTGTTTCCAGCTGACCTAAACTTTCTGGAGAACCTGCTCTTGGTATTTCAAGTTTACACCACAACAATCAATTCAAATAGTTACAACAACACACAGTTTGAAGATGAACATTCCTTTACATGCAGATCTCCCTGAATCCCCCATTTTGAAGGGACACCATGTGAGCATAAGAGCAATAGAGGGTGCATTATTTTATATCGAGTTTTGTGCACTCTCCAAAGACATGTTTTGTCTGTGCAGGAATTGCCTCAAAAAAGATCTGTCAGGAGATGGGCAGATCACCTTGGAGATCTGCTGTGGATATGGATACAGCCCAGCACAGACTGACACTCCCTCCCCAGAATGGCCATGGGCAGTGAGAGCTCGCTGGGTGCTGTCAGAGCTCTCCTCAGAGCTCCTGATCGGTTGTGCCACTGCACTGGGTGCCCCATGACGCACATCTCCGCCAGTCTGGATGCAGGGACCTGAAGCCAGCACCTGACTGATTGGTGGAGGGCAGGGCAGTCATTGCTCATTCATTTGGAATGGCGCTTGCCTGTTGCTCATGAGGGTTTCAGCCAGCTCTCTGGTTACAAGTAATTTAATCCTGGTTTAGCAAGAGAGTAAGAGCTCAAGCTGGTGCCCTGAGGAGAAACCCTGAACAAAGGATTACCTGGGTTTTTATACCTCACAGTTTGTATCCCAGAAAGTCTGGGGTCTTCCAACTGAGTCTTTGGCTCCTGCTGTGTCCCAGTGTCCAGCCCCCAGGCTGGTGCCACAGGTCCCTGTGCCCTTTCCTGTGCCAAGGGTTGGCAGTTCCTGGTCTCCTGCCTTAGGCTCCCATCCAGAGCTCAGCCTGCAGCTCTCATTGCAACTGCATCTGAGCTGCCTGCACTGAATGTGCTCCTCAACACATGGCTGGTCTTCTTTGCCACAAAACCACACAATGGTGATGGAAGATACTCAGCTCAGGACTCTGGCTCCTTTTCTGGCAAAGTTAATCTCCAGTCTTAATTGTTGCAGAGCCACTCCATGGGTTGGATAAGCCCAGAGATATCTTGATCTTTGTGAAGTTCATGCTGGGGCTTTCTGCAGCACTGCACAGTCCCTCAGAAGACTGACTCTGCCTGCCACTTAATCTTTCCTCATCCTCTGCTTCATACCTTCCTTGTTTGTAATGACAGCAAACTCTGAGGGCATATTCCATCCTCTTGCCCTGGTTGCTGATAAGAACATTAAGGCACATTAGGCTTATCTTCTGTCCCAGAGAAATGGCACTAGTACCCAGTTCAGGTGTTCTAGTCTATCTATCCAAAATCAAACATAAGGTTGGCTGTAAGGACATTTCAAGGCCTATTAATTGCAGCATTAGAATTTGCAAGTTATTAGTACCTAGGGCACTTCCCATTACAAATTACCTCATTGAGAACTAGATTCTCTGTGCTTTCAAGTGTTTTAAATTGTTTACAGTGGAGAAGAGAGTTGTGATAAAACTAAATTATACTTTTGTACTGGATAACCAGGTGCTGCTATAATGCACCGAAATAAGATGTAATTTCTCCCCAGTACTTTACTAACACTGGGGAAAAGTGCTCCTGCACTGTGATTGTGAGAGGTCTGAAAATTCTCTTTTCATCCAACTCCCACATTCATCTCTCTGGAGGGAATACCTTTAGTCTTTCAAAACAGGTCTTATATGTCTCAGAGTGTGCCTCATGCTGTTTTTGCCAAGAAGAATCATCCTCTAGTACAGGCAGGGGAGAGAAGAGTTAAAAGATAAGAAAACAGGAAGTAATAACGATTTCCTCATTCAGCACAGTCTCAGCGTGAAAGCCAGCTGAGGAAGAGTGGGTGGAGTGTGTTGGTAGGGTCAGAATGGGCCTGAGTCTTCATCTGTTAATTTTGAGGTGAAATGATACTTTCCTTCTGCTGACTTGGATCTAATATAAGCCTTCGGCAAATTAGGGGTGCATTTCTGCAAAATTTCAGTGTTTCTGCAAGCTGGCAGCATACAATACACAGAGAGCAGGCTTTTGTTTAGGTGTAGAATCCTCTACTTCTTTGTACAAAAAAATTCTAATACAAGCTCTGATTCCATCTTCATGGAATCAGTTTGTGTGAAGTATGGGGGGGGGGGGTAAAGAAGGAAAAGGTGGGTAAAGGGGTAAAGGAGGAAGTCTGTTTTAATGTATCATTTACAGGTCTTGGTGCAGATCTGGACATCTTTGCAGCCATCTACAGAAAACCAACCAACCAACCAACCAACTCAAAACCAAGCGGAATCACCACTTCAGCAAAGACTTTGAGGACTGTAATTTGCATGGCACTAATGCACCACCTGTATGCACTGAACAGCCTTTAGTCACTGCCACACAGGGGCTGAATGTTAAATAAGGCTGAACTGAAGAATAGTCCATCAAAGTGGTCCGTTTTCAATGGAAGTCACCCTTCCCACTGGCTTAAGAAGAGAAATAATTTTTACTGCAGAAACCAGAGTTTGTCTTGGTTTTGTTTGCCTCAGGGCTACCCATTTCTAGAGGGACCACGCAGGAAAGATCTGTTTTATTCTGAGTCAAGAGAACCTTCTGGAAACATATGTATACATGTGTGTATTTTAAGTATTTTAATTGTATGGTTAGAAAAATGTCTTAGCAGTGCTGTGTGAGTTCAGTTTTCATGTTCAAGTATTTTTTTTTCCTGAAAAACAAATAAAATTTTGAAACTCCTAATTTTACTGGACTGGATACTCTCTCTTTTGACTTTTTCATTAAGAAACTAAATGAAAGTAGGAATTCTTTGTGGCTTAGCTGCCCACTATTTAATTTAAAAAGACAGAAGATCATTTTATGCTATCAGAAAAAATAACCAACAATGTATATCTTTATTTCTAATTTTTAGCAGAATATATTTTCAAACTCATACTTTTCAAAATACGCTTTCTGCGGTATTCTGCAAAGATAGTACACATTAAAGAAGTGTCAGAATTACCTCAAACTTCAGGCATGAAAATTTTGTCTTTCCTTGTGGTATCACTGAGTTGGCTGTGTACTGGCAAACCCTTTCAACACACACATTTTAAAGCACTGAAAAGTATCCCAGGAAAATAGAGGTAAAGAAGAAGTACATGCATTTTTTTATGCCTCAGCTTTTAATAGTGAAACAATTCAAACAATACAATTGACAATTGTGTTGCCTGGTCCTTAGAGTTGGCAGGACCATGTCAGTGGTAAGTGACTTTCCCTGTGTAGACACTGAAATTGTCAGGGGAGCAGTTGTACCAGTTGACAAATTGTAGGGTTTTTGTGCCCACACTGGTTCCAACCCTGAAGGATGAAGGATGTGGTGGAGGTCCCATCAGGGGCCCTCTCATCACCTGCTAAGTTCTTGGGAGTCTGGAGAGGTGCATGCTGAGTGGCACTAGTCGGTGTAATCACAGTTTACAGCCATGAAGGGTGACCCAGGGAACTACAGACCTCTTAGTCTAACCTGAAAAAAAGTTGGGGGATGATCCTACTGGGTGCTGTTGAAAGGCATTTAAAGGATAATGCAATCATCAGGCACAGCCAGCGTAGATTGACAAAGGGAGAGTCCTGTTTAATTAATATGCTGTCCTTCCATGATGATGTCACAGCTAAACTAGGGGATGAAGGGAAGGCAATGGACGTCGTTTCTCTGGATTCTCTGGTTTCTGCTGTCCCTCACAGCATCCTTTTGAATCTGGCTATGAGATGATCAGGTACCCCCTCAGGGATCAATGTTGGGAGAATGCTGTTCAGCATCTTTGTCAGCAACACAGACAATGGAACCAAGGGTGCCCTCAGCAAGTTTGCCACTGTCACCAAGCTGTGTGGAGCAGTCAATGTGCTGGAGAGAAGGGATGCCACACAGGGGGACAGTCTGGGAATGCACTGCTCTTAGGTTTTTTTACTCACCCACTTGGTGCTGTTGTCTTCCCTCAAGGCTGAGGTCTGACACAATTACTTTCAGATGGTTTACCAGAGGAAGACAAATCATTTTTAGGCAGCCCAGATTCCACTTGTTTTCCTGGGCTGTAAGTGCACATTGCTGGCTCATATCTAATTTTTCATCTACTGATATTCCCAGGTCCTTCTCTGCAGGGCTGGTCACAGGTCATTCATCCCACAGCCTGTAGTGAGGGAGGGACTGCTCTTTATTTTTCTTTGCTTATTTGGGTGTTTTTGCTATCCCTGTTAAACTGTCTTTATCGCAACACGCAAGTTTTCCACCTTTTACCCTTCTGACTCTCTACCTTATCCCTCTGGTGTGGAAGTGAGCAACTGTGTGGGGCTTTGCTGTAGGCTGAGGTTAAATAAAACACAGGGTAAGGTGCCCTCTGGGACAAGCCAAAGTGGGCATAAGCATGTTCTTCCTGGGTAACCACAGCCTCTAGTCCTGCACCATGAATGGATGCTGACTGGACTGATGTCCTTCCACAGAGTTTCTAACTCTAATCCAGATCCTTCCCTGCCACAGGGGAACAGTGTTGACCTCACACAGCTTGAAACTCTCCACAATCAAAGCGGTTTGCTGGTTTCTCAATGGCACACACTTAGCCGTCCATGAGCTTGCGCTTCTAGGCTCCTGGGAAGTCTTGGGCTGCAACTGGGCAGGGCAGCTGGGCAGACCTCACCTTCATTGAGTCCCAGAGTTCTCCCAAAGGGGGTCAGAGCTCAAGGCAGAGAAGAAAGGGAAAAATGATCTGCCATTGCTCCCTGTGGCAGAAAGAAAACAGACTCATTGTCATTCTGACCCAAGTTCACGTACTCCTTGATAAGTAACATAGAGAATAGAAATTCTCAGCTGCCCTAGATTTGCTGAATTGAGCTTAATGACTGACTAACAAACAAACAAAAAAATATAAAAGGGTGTAAAGGTATGCGCAAAGGGTGATAAATGTAGCTGGAATCAGTGGATAAACAGATAGAGACCTACATTGCTTTTTTAGCAAGTTATGTAACAGGAAGCAACAGTGCATGCCCAAAGAAAAAGTCCGAGGGAAGGTCACCTTGAAGCATTTGATATTGAAGCATTCAGGAATATGACCACCAGAGACTCCTTCTGACGAACTTCCAGGACTTTACTTGCCTGCTTTCTAATGTTTCAAATTGTATTAAAAATTTTACTTGTTTTGATTTTAGTATCAACCTGAGCCACAGTGAGAGACTATAACATAGCCCAAGAGTATTATTTCCTGCAAGGTTTAGGGCTAGAACATGTGACAGCTTCGCTCTGTGCTCCAAGCACATCTGCCTCTGCTCCAGAAGAAGTTGCCTGCTTATGAGGGATGGGAAATAGTCTCCATGTGTTAGAGAACTCCAAATACAGGCTCTTGGGCTTGGGGCAAGCATGCTGGTAATCAGGCTTGGGGAGGTGGGGGAAGCAGAGACAGGGTGCCCAGCAAGGGCAGGAGGGTGGGTGCAAAGTTCTGCTGGGTACAGCCAGAGCAATTGGGCTTTTCTCTGCAGGCCATTTTCTCTGCATCTTGGCATTGCAGAGCCCCACTGACGTCCCCAGCAGCTGGGAAGGCTGGGAGCTGAATGGTGGCCCTAGAGAAAATCCCTAGCACTGGATGCTGAGCTGCAGGTGCCCCCTCTCAGCACCAAGTCTTGCCTCTGGCTCTTTTGGGCCAGGACTCCTCTGGCTTTGGAGAGACCCACAGGGACCTGAGAGCATGGGGGTCTGCAGGATGTGCCGTTGTCAGACTGCTGGGAGGGCTCACCAGAGGGCAGTGATCCTTGCAGCAGCCCTGAGAGCACTGGCTGGCCCTGGGTCTGGGAGCCTGCAGCTGAGCCTGGCTGGGCACAGGGGGCATTTGTAGCTGGAGCCAGAGCCCTGATGCATGCCTGACAGCACAACTGATTTACTGTGCACCGCAGCCAGGCATTTGGGGTTTGCAAGCCCAAGGGGTTTTTCGAAATTTAAACTCCTTCCCCTCTTGTTTGCTACCTCCAAATAGGTAGGTGTTGGCTACACTGTGGCATGGCAGCAATCATCCTTCATCCTTTCAGTGGCCCTTTGCTGGGCTCTCTCCACTATGTCCCTAACTCCTTTGTCCTGGGAAGCCCGCAGCTGGGCTCATTAACAGCTCCTTGAGCCTTTTCACCCTGGTGCTGTATGACCCTTTCAGATGCTGTCACCTCAGTATGTGCCATGTCCCCTGGCCTCACTGAGCTGCATCTCTGGCTGCTTGTACGGAAACAGGCACCAAACACCAAAGTCTCCCAGTTTGCCAAATACCATGAGATCGGACATATTGGTGGAGACTTGAAAACATTTCCTTTGAACACCAAAGCCCCAGTCCATCAGCTGGTGAGGGAGGAAGGGCAGAAAAGACGTGGGTCTTCCTTCAAGAATGGTATTTCTCCAGAAAAACTTCTGCAGAGGCGGTAGCCCAGCCTGCAACTGCAGCCAGCCACCCTGTCTGGGCAAGGTTCCCCAAATGCACTCTGACACACCAGCACTTCTTGCTCATTCTGGGTGGGGGAGGGCTGAGAGCAGCTCTCTGGCAGCAGGCTGGCAGCTGGGAATGCGTTCCTAGGTGTTCCTTACCAGCTTTCCCTGAAACTAGTAAGGGCAGAGGCATCCACAATATGACCTCACAAGCCTTTCTCAGCCTGGACAACTGTTGCTGGCAGCACAGCAAACTCAGACAGAGAAATTAAAGACAGAAAATGGGGAGAAAGAAGAGTGCAAGTGCTTGGGATTAGCCCCACCTCCTTTGGGAGGCAGCACACATGCAGGGAATAGGGGCACATTAGCAGCCTCAGCTGCATCTCCCTTCTCTTTCCCTGTTTTGGGGTCTGAATAAAAATTTAGAGGGTTATGCCACTCCATCCTGGGTTACCTGTGCCACCACCAGTTGGGTTATCTTTTGGATATCCCTGAGTGTCCCCAGCCATGTGTTAAGCATCTCAAAAGAGCATCTCTTCACAACCCTGCTGCTCCTCATCCCTCTTCTTGCACCTCCCTACAGCATAATGTACTTCTGTGCTGACAACGGACAAGTGAACATTGCCTCTTGCACCTGGGCCACACTTCAGTCCATAAAGCCAGGATTTGGCCTCAGCAGTATCTGTCAGAGTTTATCCTTGGCTTGTGCACTGGAAGCCTTCAAAGCTGGAGGAGCACTGTCCCAGACGCCCTGTGAAACATGGCACTCCATACTTACATAAAATAGACAATTCTGATTCATTGCTTTACTTCAGATTTTGTGCTGCAAGCAAACACTTTTATTACATAGGCTCTCTGGTCTCCCAGCCACCTTTCAAAGCACAATACCACAACTGAAAACTAGCTGACAGGAGAGAATTGAAGTTGAACTGGCTCCTTTCCTTCCTCTTCAGTCACATGCTCTTGTTTCCCACATGACACTCACCCAGCGCCTCCACAGACTTCCTGCTTATCTGCCTTTTGATGACAGGCAGGAGTTTCAGACCCACCTGTCTGCCCCAGTGCAAGGAGTCCCACATCACCCAAGTTCCTCATGTGGGCAACCACAGCCTGGAGCATGGGAAGCTGCATCATTCTTCACTAACTGGTATGAGCTGAGGGCTGAGGAAGATGACATTCTGCTATGGGCAGCTCCCAGGTTTGAGGCAAACAACTCTCAGCAGAGCCCTAGTGATGCTCTGGCTGTCACAGGCAGGAGAGGGATTCTCTAGCACCTGGTGTTCCAAGCTGTAAGTTTCTGTCCAAAGTTCTGCCTCACGATTGTCGTGAAAGGACAGAAACCAGAACCACCGAAAAGACCCTGTTTGGAATCCTGGCCTTGTTGGAGATGGCTGCTTGCCAAGACTCTGAGGCCTGAGTGCATCTTCTGACATTGCCAAGTCATTGTTCACAGGTATGTCTGCTGCGTGCAACACTGAGCCAGCTGAAAGGAGAAAGGAGGCACTCTGCCCTCTCTTTTGTTGCACCCACTTTGCAACAATGGCCCTGGAATTTCCCTACCTCTTGGCTTGGCTGGACTTTTTCTTTGGTAGTTTTTGGTGGTCCCCACGGAACACCCCTCACCTGTTTTCTAGTCACCATGACAGATGGACTGAGATGGGAGAAGCCTCTCCCTCAAGAACTGAGACATGAAACCCTTATGTGGAAAAGCTCCCCCCTTCTTCCAAGGACTGGGACTGAAACCCCTAACCCGGGGAGGTGTGTGGGAAGGCAAGCTGACCAAAGTGAGATGGATGCTGCAGGTGCAAGCAGTGGACCGAGAAGACAATGGTTCTCACCCACTGCTGAGAATATGGACTGTGTGTACCCTTCTTCTTTCCCCCAGAAATTACAATATACTGTTCTTTACTACTTTTGATTCAATTTCAAGATTCATCCATTTCCCCCATCAAAAAAGAGTAAAATAGGAGTTTGAATCGATTGGAATCTCTGAGATATCCCTGATGTAAGAGGCGGATCCTCGGCTGGACTGGACCAACAGACGTCATCTCTACGTTTGGTAGCTATATACCTTCTTTCTCTTCCTCCCTCTTTTTCCTTATTCTTCCCTTTTCCCCAATTCCTTCCCAACACATTTTGCTGTGGCCATTCAATAAAGGTGCATTGTTTTTTGATTATTACTGCAAAACCCTGTGCCGTGTCGGTTTTTGCACTCTGAGATCACACAACGAACTATCACAAAACCCGTTCCTAAGGATGGATCATGACACCAGGCCCAGAGAGGATCGAGGCTGCATATCCAGCACAGAGATGCTCAGATCAAGGAAGACTTCACGTGATTTCATGTGGTTTAGTTGGAAGAAAACAGCTAGGAAGAGACAGCAAGTTTCAATGTAAACACACAGTCTGGGTTTGCAGCTGGGAAAGGGATTGCCACTTAAGGAAAGGAAATGTAGAATTTCTGCTTGGCATTCTTATCTATGCATCTCACATGCCCACTCACCCTATTTTGTACTGACTTAATTTTATTTTCTTCTTTTCTCTTACTTTTTCTCTTACTTCAGCCATGGACTCTTTCCGTGACATCCTGTTTGCTACAGAGAATGCCCTAATGGCAGTAAGGCAAAGATCTTTTTTTCCCTGTATTATCTTTTCCCATCTACCTCTATTTATGACAACACTCTTGATTTCACTTTCTATTTTTTCTATTTTACTTGTTCACCAGGTTATTGATGAACAGTAGCATCAAAAACACTCTCCTAGGACAGCCCAGCAAAGATAGCACTGAAATCCATCTGCATTCATTGGGAACTGAATTTTTTTTACAATAGGTGTTCTCTCTGTCCTCTGCTTACCAATATTATCCTGGTGATCGGTTCTTTGTAATACTGCTCAACACTGCCAGTTACAGAGCAGGTGGTTCTTGCCTGAGAAACAGATGGTTGTCTTTCAGGGGCCAAAGTACAGCAGCTGAAGTTCCTACCAAAAGGCATGTAACACATCTCCCCAGAAAATTTCCAGGGAAATAGAAACTGGTCCACCAAACTGTGGCAGATAACAACTGCAGATTTTTGGAAAAAGAGTCCAGGAATATCGGCAGCTATGTAGGTACCATTTAGGTACTATCTGGGGTGCAAGAGGTGAGTTACTATGTAAAAATTGAATTATTCTATAATAATAATGTAATTATTACTGTGAAATAATGTTAGCCACAGCTGCGTACACATACTTAGCCCCACCTTACTTGTAGTCAAAACCAAACCAATACATCTACACCTCAATCTGCCATAATTTAGATGTCCTGTCAATGAAATCATGCCATTTATGAACAACTCACATGGAAACCACCCTTTCAAAATGAAATATGCTCCTACACACCACTTCCCTTTTCACAGAGTCTGGCTTTCATGGAAAATGTTGGTACCTACAGGGCAGAAAGGATGCCAAGCAGAACACTCCCTGTTTGAGGACTGTGCCTTACACAGTCTGCTTGCTGTCAATTTGCAGCCCATTTTTGCCACAGTGTTGCTCTGCACAGCCCACTGAGGAGAACAGCACTCCCAGTCCCATTCACCTAACAGCAATGCCGGCAATATCTCTGAGGTGGAAAGGTATTACCTAATGCCACAGAGCTTCAGCAGGACTGCAAAAGATTCAACACTTTCTGCAACATCCACAGCACCCTCCATAGCATCTAGGAAAGAGCTCAGAGACCGGTTTCCCCCAGCAGTACCATGTGGCGGCAAGGCTGAGCTGTCTGCGCAGCTCACAAGGAGCTTTGTCACACTGGCAGCAATACTGTCCTTAGCTCTGCAGGACTGTCCTCCGCCTGCTCTGCGCTGTCATTGTCACAACGGGCAGGGAACTGGTTCAGCTTGGCAATAAAGCACGATCCCTCCCACTACTGAAGGGGAAACACCATGTGAGGAGGTGGGGGAAGACAAAAGGGAAGGAGGAGGACTGGGAGTGTGTAGAACTCGCGCTGTGTTTGGACGTTTTGTGTTCTGAAACTGCAGCTCTGAGACACAGCCAGATGCCCAGGGCAGTGGCGGCAATGAGAAGGAATTTGTTGTTGAATTGCTGCCATCTGCAGTTCCTAGGGAGACTGGAAGCCTTCTGGGGGTAATTGCATTTTGCCTCATCCAACAGGCACAGAGCAGCAGGGGCTTCTTGCGCCTGGGTACAGTCTTCTTAATCTCTCTTTGGCTCGTTTTTTCCCTCCAGGTCCCAAAACAAGAACTAAATGGAAGTGTATCTTTCCATTTCCACTCTCCTACAGAGCCACCTACCTAACAGTCGATGAAATGAGGGAAGAAATTCTAGCCAACAGACTCAGCAGTGTTTCTGAAGCTCAGGGATGCTGTGATCTGTGACACTTGATGCTGAGATTCCTCCTGGCATCAGCATTTGAACTACAACAATCCATCATAAGCAAAATTATGGGCTCATTAAGACAATCCCCAGGAAGACCAGAGCCCAGGGGTATTTGGTATAAGTGGTTTCCCAAGGAATAGTCTTCTTAATCAGCAAATAGTATCCTTAATTCAGCAAATCATGTCTGCGCTCTGAATGTCTCATACCCTGAGAAAGATTTACCAAAGCAGATCATTGTTTCTTTTCTTAATGGATTCAGACAGATTGTACCTTTCACTTCAGGTGTGGAGTTCTGTCAAAATAGCACTCCTACCTGCTAGCTCAGGATGAATTCAGCAGCTAATCATCCTGCATGACCTTTAGTTAACCTGAAGGCTTTTGCTTCTGGCTCTTATCCCTAGCCCTCGCCCTGCAGTAAACTGAAGTCACACAACAATTCTTTATCTGCTTCACTCTTCTATTAGTAAATTGATGAAACTTGACTTGTTGAGGACACTACACAAAAATGACGGTACACAGAATTATATGATTTTACAGATTCATTACTGTGATTGTGTTCCCTGTGACTTCCTCAGTACCTGGTATTGATATTAGTCAATAAATATCAAACCCCACAGAAGTTGTGTGGTGTCCTGTCCTTTTGTGTACACTGAATGATTGTGCATTGTAGAAACACATTAATTTGTTGAATGAGACACCCCATTAATAACAGACTGATGGTCTGGTCACAAAACTAATTTTAGCATGTGAGTGACCAACCATCCAAAAAAACCCTGACATCTTTATTTTTTGATTCTGTGACATTTGTGGTATTCAATTGCATTTACTCCTCTTGTGGCAAGCTGATCATTCTCCATGCTGAAGTCATAAAGATGAAGTGCAATCACTTCTTTTCATGCTCTGCAGCTTCCTTTCCCTGCTGTTTCCTTAAATCTGTTCATGTTGGTCCAAGATGCAATGGTATACCGAGGAAGAAGAAAAGCAGTTTGCCGTAACTAGTTTTTAAATTTGACCTTGCTTTTCAGAAGGAAAAGACATGCAAAATGCCATAAGGCCAAGCCAAATGAAATCATACAGGCCCAAAGTGCTTCCAGCGCTGCAGGCTGGACTAGAGCTGGGTAGAAAGGAAGCGTATATTTCAACAGAGAAGAAATAACCTCTGGTCTGTGATCAACAGCAGGTCAGTAAATTGCAGAGCAAGAGCAAGCTGAGAGAGAGAACCAATACTTCAGATATTGCAAAAAAACATGTGCTTTAGCAGCACCAGTATGCATAATTACTTCTTTCAATTAGCACTATTGTTTCATTAATTTTTACATAAATACTTCCTAATTACTATGCAAAACTATCACAGGTACTTGCTAAGGATATTTTTTGAAGATGGTAGACCATATAAATTTTATGGTCTATGTACCTCATTTCATTACTAGTCTGTTGCACATGAAAAAAAGATTTCCATTCCTTATTTTGACTACAGTTTCGTCTTGTTTCTCTTGCTGAACTCACAGATTTATCTTCAGTTTTTAAATACGACTATATGATGGCCGAAGCTCCTAGTATCAAATGAGCTGTGAATTGCTTCTTAACTTCTCTCTCCATATTCTTTCCTTAATCGCCTCTCAAAAAACATAAACATTCTTCAAACCCTGGCAAACATGGTGTGGTAAAAATGATTCTCCTGCACATGCAAATCTATGGGAAGAAACAGTGAGACAGAGGAATTTGGTGGGGTATCTCCCAGGACATTTATCATGGAGGACTGTGCTGGCTTGGGCAGCAAGAGTCTAAAGTTAACAGTTGGGCATCTGCACAGCTGTTAACTTTAGACTCTTCTAGTGGTGCCAGGATGAGCCTTTCCAAGATGTCCACATCAAAATGAAGATTTGCTGAGTTTTGTTCTAAATGCTGATGGTACCGGAGTTCTTTCACAACTGGAAATCACACTTTGAGACGCAGTGATGTGTTAAGTAGCACAGTGCAATCCACTGCAAAGGCCAGCATGTGAGATTGTGCTAGACAGAATAGGATTTCAGAACTGATGGCTCACAAATAGCATATTTGTGTGTTTGAAAAACCACAGAGCTTTATGGATGCAGTAATTCACAAACTCATCGAATATGCTGAGTTGGAAGGGACCCATCAGGATCAATCTGTCCTGCTCCTGGCCCTGCACAACACCAACCCCAGGAGCATTGCCCAAACCTTTCTTGAATTCTGTCAGGCTTGGTGCTGTGACCACTTCCCTGGGGAGCCCGTTCCAGGGCCCAACCACCCTCTGGGTGAAGAGCCTTTTCTGATAATGCAACCTAAATCTCCCTGACTCGGCTTCATGCCACTTCCTCAAGTCCTGTCACTGGTCACAAGAGTCAAGAGATCAGTGCCGGCCCCTTCACTTGTGAGGATGTTGAAAATCACAATGAGGCCTCCCCTCAGTCTCCTGCAGGATGAACAGAACAAGTGACCTCCAGCTGCTCCTTATACAGCTTCACCTCCAGACCCTTCACCAGTGTCACTGCCACCCTTTGAGCATTCTCCAAAAGCTCAATGTCTTTTTTCCATTGTGTGACCCTGAACTGCCCCCAGCACTGGAGGTGAGGCTGCCCCAGTGCAGAGCAGAGTGGGACAATCCCCTCCCTTGCCTGGCTGTGATGCTGTGCCTGATGCACCCCAGGACACGGGTTGCTCTCCTGGCTGCCAGGGCACTGCTGGCTCAGGTTCAACTTGCCACAGGCCAGGACCCCCAGCTCCCTTTCCATGGTCCCCTTCCATGGAGCTACTCTCCAGCCTCTAATTCCCGTCTATACATACACACAGGGTTGCCATGTCCCAGGCACAGAATCAGGCACTTTCCCTCATTGAACTTCATAGAGGGGATGCCTGTCCAACCCTCTCACTTGTCCAGGTTTCTCTGCAAGGCCTCTGAGGGCGTAGACAGCTTTCCCAATTTAGTGTTTGTTTTTGTTGTGGTTCATGTTTGTTTTAGTTCATTGTTTAATGGTTTGTTCTGTTGTGCCCCTATGTTCTCTCCAAAGTTGGTTCACCCCTGATTTGTACCCTCCACCAAAGCTGTCCCTCATGCCTTTCTCTGCCCTTTGTTTCCAGCTTCTTCCCTTGCCTGTCAAGGCAACCCAGTCCCTTTTTCCAGAACATTCTGTGTCACTCTCCCCTTGGGCCAATCCCTGATTGTGACATCCCTTTGGAATTCCCCTAAACCTCGACACCCCACTGGCCTATGTGACCTACCCTCTCCTCCCATCAGTCCTGATGGGTCCCACACCAGTGATGTATTTCCCTCATTCCTCCCCTGAGGATTCCCTGTTGGATGATTGTAACCACCCCCTAAATCCAGGCTGATTAAAAACCCCTGCAGAATGGTGCTTGGGGCTCTCTTACCTCACTCCCTTCAATGGTAATAAGCTCTTCCCTGTGGAAGCTCAAGAGAAAAGCCTCCTCCTTTCTCCTTCACCCACTCCCTGTCACTGTCTCTGCACCAGAGAGCAAGTGGCTCTTCAGGTTCAGCCGTGGGCAGACCCCAAGCCTCAGCTGTTCCCCACTCCTGGTGCAGCGACAGAGCTCTAAGAGCTAGCCTGGGCTCCAGTGGGCTGTGTGAAGTGTTGTTGGCAAACTTACTTAGTCTCCCTTCCAGTCTTGTGTCCAGGTCATTTATGAAGCTGTTGAAGAGCACAAGGCTGAGGATGGAGCCCTGTGGGACCCCACCAGTGACAGGTCACCAGTCTGATGTCACCCATTCACTGACCCATGAGCCAGCTGCTCACCCATCATGTGATGTGTTCATCCAGGTGTGTGCTGGATGTTTTGTCCAGAAGGATGCTGTGAGAGCCAGTATGGACGGCTTTACTGGAACCCAAAAAGATTACATTACCTGGCTTCCCTTGGTCAGCTGGGTGGGTTATGTTGCTGTAGAAGGAAATCAGGTTGAACCAGAGGGACTTCCCTCTCATGAAGCCACGCTGGCTGTCACTGAGGACTGGGTGGTCCTCCACAATTTTACCTGGCAGTGAAGTGAGACTTCACTGTAGTTTTAGGAAGTTCCTTCTTTCCCTTCTTGAAAACCAGGATAACCTTCACCAGCTTCCAAACACCTGGACCTCTCCAAATTCCCAAGACTACTAAAAAACCATGGAGAGAAAGGCTTTGTGATGACATCAGCCAGCTCTTTGAGGATTCCTGGATGAATCCCATCAGGCCCCATAGATTTGCAGGGATCCAGATGGAGAAGATCCTGCACAAGTTCAGGCTCAAAGGAAATTAATCTTTCTCCCAGTCATGGTCCTCCAGCTCAGAGCACTGAGACCCCCTTGGGGGTCCATCATCCCTGGCCCATTATCTGTGTTAAAAGACAGAGGCAAAGCATGCATTTAACACCTTTGCCTTGCCCCTGTCCCCGTTTGTGAGGTGACCTTGCTCATCCTGTAACTTTTGCAGTTAATATATTTGAAAAGACTGTTTTTCTTGTCCCTGTTTCTGGCCAGCTTCCACTCCAGTTGAGCTTTGGCTGCATAATTTTCTCACTACAGTGGGAAGCAGCATCTCTGCATTCTTTCCATGTTACCCGACCTTACTTCCACTGGGCATATATCTTACTTTTTGCCTTATTTCCGAGAGAAGATGCCTGCTCAGCCAAGCTGGCGTCCTGCCTCACCTGCCTGACTTCCAACATTTAGGAATTGCCTGTTACTGTGCCCCTAGGTGATGTTTACAAAGTGACCGGCACTGATGGACCCCAGCATCTGCCCAAACATTTTCTCAGAGGATTTTACTTACTAGTTCCCTGAACAATCTGCTCTCTTGTCCAGAGCTGAGGTTTTGCTGGGATTTTCTCTCACATTAACGAAGATTTTAACCACTTTGTGGTCACTGTGGCCAAGATGGAGCCAATCTCCATGCACGCGATCCTCTGTGTTGACAAACAGTAGGTCAAGGAGGGAATCTTTCCCAGCTGGCTCCCTTTGTTTCTGTAAAGCTGTCACCAAGGTTTTTAAGAATGTTATGACCTGGGTTGTACCAGCTGTGTGATGGCCCCCAGGTGATTTCTGGCAAGTTGAACTCCCCTATAAGGACAAGGGCAGTTGATTTGGAAGTGTAACCTAGTTCCTCAAAGAACCATAGATAAGGGAAGATCCTCATGCTGTTAAATAAATACATCTACACATACCAAACTTAGCAAAGGCTAGAACTGGACAAAAGCTGCAGCAATGCCACTGCTCCTGAAAAGCCAAGCCTGTCTATTGCACATGTAAGACTAAACAAGAAATTATGAACTCCATCTTTTCTTATGCATGCTGTCATTCCTGAATCAGTTGACAAGCACTGTGGGCATGCAAATCACGAATTTGCAAGGCAAATCAGTTGCAAGGAAATACCACATCTGAAAGTCAGATGGTCACGTGCACCACAGTGTGAGCTGTGGGAGAAGGAGGGTTACAGCAGACACACCAGGTAGAGAAACTAGAGCTGTAGGCAGTAGTTGAAAGCAAGATGGGAAAACAGAACCACGAAAGAGTACACAGGATGCAGTATCTGGTGGCAGTGATATGATTTACTAGAAGTTAGTAACAGGAATTGTCAGGTAATTACTGAGAATGCCGGGAGACTCTCAAGGAATGGTAACACAGGATTCTGAGCAAAGACAGACACTGCACAGGCTGAGGAAGAGACTGAAATGCTGTGACACAAAGGTGGGGAGCAGAGACCAGATCAGGAAAGAGAAGCAGGGCAATTCTGCTCTTCAGGCTAGGACTGGTCATGGATAAACTACTGATGATGCTGGAAGCCGCTCTGCAATATACTCATGTTCAAAAAATGTGACTTTGCTCACAGATTAATACCTTTCTCTTTTCCAACATCTCCCAAATCCAAAAGGTATGTGTGTGAACCTGCATAAGGATTCTCAAAAGTATGAATTAATCTTCAAATGTGTCTGAGTACCTAGAACACTTGCTATAGATGCAGCTATTAAATGTCCTTTGTAAATGTAAACCTCTTAAAAAAGTACATCTGTCAACTTAGTTCACATTATCTTAAAACCAAAATCACACAACTCCTTTTTTTTCTTTCTTTCTGGTTTTGTTTTACTACCAGTTTCTTGTGTGACCCTGGCCAATGAAACCATTATAATTCAGGATGCATCATGTACTACTGTTAGGGCACTGCAAAAGTGTAACACATCTCTTCAGCTGATTAACAGCACAAACAGTATGCCTAAGAAGCACCTTCATCCCTGCAAAGTTTCTTCTGGCTAAGTAAGTAAGATCTTTAGAGCACAGGGCTTTGAGTAAGTTCAATTCTCACACTCTCAGAAATATGGTACAGCATTTCAGGTCAGTTTCTGAGGCTCTCTCAATGTAAGAATAAAGAAAAAGTTGTGTGCTACAGTTAAGGTGGCAAAACACCTACAACACAAGTGGCTGCTGCCAGTAATATTTCAATTTGCATGATGATGCACAGAAATATGCCCAGTAATAAAAGAAAACCATACATTCCTCAAAGAAAGAACAGGACAAAATTTTGTAAGTGTACATCATACATTTATTACCGAACAACTCTCTCGACTCCAAAATTGGGCACAGGGATTAAAAATAAAAATTCATTGCACTACCTAGTAAAGCATTACTAGTAACTCTCATAAAAAATGTACAAATTTTGTTAAAAATTTATCAAGCCTTCAAATGATTTGGTTACAGATATTTATAATACATTTAAAACTACATGTTAAATGATACAATAGCATATGATTTAAAGAAAACACTTAACAAAATACAATTCCAACAAAAAACCATAAGCTTTCATAATAATTAGCAAGTCTGAAACACAAGTAGCAAAATGAGGTAACAATGTACCAAAGGAAAAAACCACAGCTTTTACAAAGGCCCAAAGATAACTCAGTTGAAACTGTTTTCTACAATTAAAATTAAAACAGTTGGTAAGTCTCATCCCAAGTATTATGCATTGTATTAAGAGCTGTGAAGTCACATTCAAGAGCCTCAACAAAATGACATACAACACATGGCCTTACTTCTTTTTCTAAAGAAAGCCAAAAAATGAGACACTGGAATTATCTGTAGGCCTTTATATCCACCAAAATGTCAAATTAAATTGACAATTTATGTAAAAAAACACAGCAGTGCCAATATGATAAAGCAAACATATTGGAGGTTGTATATTTTTGTTTTTTTGAAGAAAAAAAGACTAATTGGATGGCAGAAAGGCAATGAACATAAAAGAAGTGTTGCTGAATTCAGGTGCTGTTAGGCACCACGGCAGCTGTGCATAATACATGGCAGTTAAGAGCTGAACATAAATCCCCTGCCCTTGACAGCCACCACAGAAGATGTGGTTGTAGCCTGTCTGAGCTGATTCAAAACATTAAGCATGTGTGCTCTTTGTACACACTGACCACGAGAAGCAAGTCCCCATTCATCCAAGCAAACCGAAGAACCATTCCAGAAGAGATGAGCCATAAGAGTGCAACAATTAATTGCAGGATTTTACCGACTTAGACCCTCCATCTCCTAGACCTCCCATTGTCTCACTGAATTTTAGTGGGGGAAAAGGGACATTTCTCCGGCTCCAGAAAGAGAACTACTTTCCCTCAGCTTCAGAAGTATGTGTCTTGTTCACTTGTATCAAGTTTAGAAAAAGTACCCTCTTTCCATGCTTTGAACTGAATGCTAAACACAGAAATGTTAGTCATGTTTAAATCTGTACATGGATTCTTTTTCTTTTGCAGTTATATAAAAGAGGCTAAGTTTTGTAAGACATACGTGGCATATGCTTTTTAAACATGATTTTATTTGTTAAAAAAATAAATTTTATTACATGTAATTTAACCTGCTAGGTGCTGTTGTGAAAGCCTATTCTTTAACTCCACTGGAAGAGAGGAAAAAGAAATTCTAGTATTTTGAAGTGGAAATAACAGCTTTTTTGTTTATTTAGTGTTCCTAAGTAAGGACACATACAGAAAGCATCACTGTTTTTGAGAACTACCTGCATAACTAAACAGAGGGAAAAACATCTGAAACAGGGCAAAATTGTGCTTTTATTTAGCTGCACCAAGAGCTGTGACTGGTCTGTAAAATCTTCAAAGAGAAAACCAGCATGGAGAACATCTAACACTATTTGAAATTTTAACTGATACTAAAGCATAGCAGCATACAAAAGCATCAGAAATTATAAAGAATAAACTTAAAGCTGAGACTGGCAGCAAGTTGTAGCAATACTGGTAATTGTGCCACTTGTGCTGCTGCTGCAACCAAAGAAATGACACTGAATTTATGAGAAGAGTTTCCTTGCAAAAAGTGCATCCTATTAATAACTGTGGTATATGCAGACCTAAATATTTTGCTAGAACACATCACAGACGTTAACAGTGTGAACATTACAAAAAAAGTTCATTTTTTTTCATAGCCCAAATAAAATATTATTCAGAGCACTTGAATAGACATTATCCCCTTTTTTCACAGCACTGTTCTGGAAAGTATTCCAAATTTCTCCTCTAGTGGAGCAGTCTGGAAACTTGATTGCAAAAACATAGAAGTTCCTTCTTCCTATAACACTCATCATGAAATAAGGAAGGGAAAGAAGCAGCATCAGGGCAACTGAGTTCTGCAGGTTATGACCAAAACCTACCTCCTCTTGTGATAGGGTGAAAGAAATATGAAATTCTACTTCTCTGAGAAAACGCTAAAAATGCATTTTATTCATGAAGTCGCAGGAATAAAACTGTAACCTTTTACAAGTTATTTTAGTTACATACCAACTTCCTTGCAGATGACAAAGAACTAAAAGCCAGTGTTTATAAGCTAAAAGATTATGTTCTTAGTAAGTACAATGGGCAAAAGTTAAGAGCTTTTCCACAAGACCAGGACACCCTCAAGTGTTCTTCCTGCTTCCTTTCATGAAAGAAACACATAACTGGTAAACCCAGCTAGAAAAATTTAAAAGGAAAACAGAAAAACATTGATATATTTCAGCAATTGAAAACATTAATATTGCTAAATGTGATATTGTGACTCTAAATTGATAAAATAACTTGTAAATCAGCCACTTAAAAATCCAGACTTTGTAACATATAATAAAACCCCCAAGGTTACTCATGTATGAAGAATCAATGCATTCTTTAGTGGTACACACTTAAAGCCTCCAGTGAAGGGGAAGCATAACAGCTGTTTGAATAGCAGTAGGTAGAAAGGTCTTTACACCTGTAAGTACGCTGGGGACAAAATACTAAATGCCTGTAATTGCTGCACCCATCGCATTCAGTGTGCAACTGCAAACACAAGGGAAGGAACCAGTGTACAGTACTAGTACTGTTTAAATAACACACAAGATTATACATTGCAGCATAATTATTACTACACACATACGTTCTCAGTACATGCTGGTATATAGGTTCTCAAACACGCAGGCACACCCAGTCACAAGCACACTTCACTCACCCTCTCTCAGGCAAACACACGCTCATACCATTCATCCCCACTCACAGTATCTGAAGGCTCTATATAAGGTAGATTGCTATATTGTTTGGAGCTACCACTTTTTTTTTCTTTTTCTTTTATATAAAAGCACATGCTAAAAGATCACATCCACAGTAATCTCGCAGCAATACTTGGAATGATCACACAAAACCCAGGGAATGTTAGTGCACACACAAAATTAAGCTAAAAAAAAATCTTTGGAGTTCCAATCACACTTGTTAGTATAACAATCCCATAACTGTGAAGACTAGTTGTAAGCTTTATAATTGATTAAGTCACACAGTGCAAAGTAAGGTCCATTGACCCTTTTGTGTAAAGGGTAGGCTGGAAGCCACATGGGTAGGTAAGTTCAATAGAGAGTTCATATATACATGTGACCAGAAACACCCAAACCAGATTTGTGCTCTTAGATTGGTCATTCTGAATCACGATGCACTTCTGAAGCATCAGCTCTACAAATCGGGCAGGTACGATTTGCCTGTAAAACCAGAAAAACAAAACAGGGTTAACCAGACTGACAAATACATTGTTAAAGTAATGTGTACGTGACACTGACATCTGTGACTGCTGAAAAGCAATTCAAGAGAAGATAGAATGTGCTTATGTCTTTTCTCGTTTTGTTATGTTTGAATGGTGTGGCGAGTTTGCAAATTCAAAATTACATTTACAAAAAAAAAAAAAAATTGTACCTTTTACCTTTAAAGCCAAAGCAAGACAATAAATAAGGCTCTAGCTAAGTGATGGTGGTTTCATTAATGCAGCTTCACAATTAGAGTGTATTGCAGTCAGATGGATGCAACTAACAACCTGTACTGTATGACGAAGAGAAAACCACCAAAACAAACTGAGACACCTTGGGCTCAAATAAACATTTTGTCTGAGGATGTCATATTGTCACAAACTGTACTGATCAGGAATGACACCGTACTTTGTTTATTATTTATCATCACAGAAAAACATCAGATACACTTGGTCAAAGCTGAAAGCAAACAGGGGGAAAAGGGAGGGGCTTTTAGTAAAGGGAAAGAGGAATAAAATACAGAAAGAAAAGATGACCCGACCAAGCAGATATTCAAGTAACACACACCAGCAGGCCTATATTTAGCTCTTCAGTAAAGCACATATTGAAAATATGTCCTGTGACTCATTTACTTTTCTAGCTTCCTTAAAAAGTAAGATAGATAAAGTAATATTCCTTAAGCTACTGGGAAAGTACTTCTGCCTTCTCATTCCCCTTTTTGTACTTCTGCCTTCTCATTCCCCTTTTCAAATACTGGCTAATTTAATTTTTTGCAAATAATGAGAAAAAACCCCAGAAAAATATATAACATCCATGAGTCAATACTTCCCTTGCAAAGGGAAGAGTGAAGAGAGCTCTTCCCTGTCATGAATTCTCTATTTCATAGTTAGCAAAACTGCGAGACTAACCACTGTACTCCAAGAAAGGCAACCAGATTTTTCAATGAAAATACAAGTGAAGAGTATCAAGAAGTATGACTCTTTAGGCCAGAATTCAGAATTCTTTGTCAAATATTTTAAATCCAAACAATAACCAATCCAATGAAAGTACTATGTTATTTTTTACTGAAAAACATTATTCAGTAATGGAAATTAAAGTTACAGTATTCAGTTTTCCTGCTGTCAACAGTTAGCACTGTCCATAAATTTTATTGCTTTGTAATTTTTGTAAATTATGGACTAGAGTACCAATTAAACTTACATTTCTTGCTCTTTCACTAGCAGTTTCAAAATGTCCTTGGTCAGTCATTTAATTTCATTTCATGTGCCTGATTCTAAATATAGCCTGGCTGATAAGATGTTTAAAATAAAAAGGCATGTTCTTAAACAAGGAATTCAGTGGATTAATAAATCAAAAGCTATTTGCTTAGGTTGGTACTGAAGTAACAACCACTTGCACTACAGAACAGCATTCAGTAGGAGTAATTTCCTGACAGGAATTGCAGACATACACCTACTGTGTCAGGGTAAAATGAATGCTCATGGACACCAAACCTTTGCTTTTAAAGTAACTTTTCAAGATCCTACATGAACATCTGCTTTAAATTTAGTTGAATTCTTGTGTCTTTCATTAAATGAATTTCCCCCTCCTGGCATTTCATATGATTCTTTGACACCAAAAGAGGAGTGAGTAGGACATAATAGTGTAATATGATCTTCTAACTTGCCACTCTTTCAGGCAGACTTAATTTTGTGCTGTAACTATAGAATACACAATGAACTGATTTTTAAAAAATATTCTATAGAAATGTATAGTTAAAGTGAACTGCATTTAGAATAATGAAACTATAGGGCTACTAGAATCTTCTAAAAACCACTGCACTGCTTTGGTGCTAGTCTATCAGAAATAAGTTTAAGTATAGTTACAGTTTGTCTTTTCTTATATATAATACAGCATTTACTAGTAGGTTAAATATAAGGGCAGGTTGTCCTCTTAACATTGTTCTCAACCCTCAAGGTGAAGATAGGTCATGGTGTCAAGTAGTCTTTTGGAATTATGATTTTTATTGTATAGAAGAACACATTTCACATGTGTTCATACGTGACTAGAGGATACAGGGTAAGAACAAGCCAAATACTGTGAAACATGGGAACTAGGAATACCACAAAAAGTGAAAGGATAACCTCTTGCCTTTTAATTATTTTGTTTCCTCCACTGTATTACATCTTCTCTCGTTAGGTCTTTAAGTTTGCTTAAATAGGAAAGTATTTTAGCTGAAGTGGGCAACTTAATGCACTGTTATAGAACATGTCCTCTTACTTGCTCGCCACCTTAGAAGATAGTATCGTCACATATTCCATGCATACAAGCTACAAAACATTTTTAGATAGCTTTTTTACTTCGCCATCATCACCAACAGACAACCTAAGAAGAGTATTTTCAAAGTACTCAGATTGAATCATTAACCTTTTACTTATCTTTCACTGAAGTGACACATGATGGAACTTAAACAAAATTAATTTGATTCCATAGTTCTACAAATAGTTCTAGATAACAAATACACTCTTTAAAGAAATGAAATTAAATCAGTAAAAAAAAGTGACTAACTGATAATATTTTTCTTTGTCTACTTCATGGAATAACATTACAAGTACTGAAAGACAGAATTTTAACTTTCCGTTGTAGAATTTATGATGTTGGCCGGATGATGTGAATTAGGTAGATGTGGACATAATTATACAATCAAGATACATTAAAAAAAGCTCTCAAATTCATAAACAAATGGACAGAAGCAAAACTAAAGCACAAAATATTTTCCAGTTATTATCACTTCCAGATATTAGCTTCTTAACTGTAACCAAGTCTTTTAGACAGAGGCAGTAACTAAAACAGACTGGTGTTACAGGCAATTTGTTACAGCTTCCAAAGCAAAATAGTCTTTATTTTGTACCACTGCAGCTGAGCCCACATGGTGTAAAAGTATTGTCTTAGTGAACCCACACTAGAATGGTTTCATGTTCTCTATCTTATTTTGCACACAGCTCTGCAAGTTCTACTACGTTTAACTGCACCCCTCAACATTTTGATTGCATATCTTGCACCTCATTCTAAGGACAACCTTTAGAAAATACTACAGGTGAAGATCTGTTAGAAAGTGCAGATTCTATGTTGGGACAGGACCATCAGCAAAACTATCTCACTACTAGAACAGCACGCTACGATTATGAAAAAAGACTAAACTAAATCTGTTTTTTTCACTTTGCAGTTCCAAATTCTATTACCAGTTCATTAGCAATTGAAAGGACTAACTCTTTCACTTTTACAGTAACACACTGAGTCCAAAAGAAACTATCAACATGCTTGTCTGACTCCTGAGTGGGATGTCAGATAAGAAAAGAGCAGTAAGATAAACACACATGCTACTTTCCTGATGTGTTCTTCTAACTTCCAGAAATCTGCAGATCAGGGGTTCTATGAATCAGAGGTATATTTTTTTTTTTCCATTAATAGCTGGGAATGAACTGATTTTAAAAAATCCACATAATAGACCTATAGCATCCACTATCTCACAGGCTATGTAAAATGACTTTTTTTTTTCATTTTTTTTTTCTTTCTTTCCATAAAGTGGAGAGAATACTATCCCTGGATACTCACTGTCCACACCACAACTGGCTTAGAGAGTTTCATACAATGAAAAATTGACACATGGAGCATCGATGCTGATCAAGAAGAGAAGGGGAACACTGAAGAACACCACTTTGAAACATACAGACTCTAGTCTTAATTTGTAGTAAGTGAATAAAACTTCATATGTCTAGCAGAGAAAAACTGATAATATTATGTGGAGTGTGTGCAAGTGGCTTCTTAGTATGACAAAAAAACAACCAGGTGTTTCGATTACTCTTGCTGATTCTTGAGCATGTAAGTGAAATTCAGACACTTTTGGACCATTTCTACCACAAATTAAGAGCATTACAAACAGTTACACTGGCCCTAGATTTTGTAGGAGCTTTAGACTTAGACTACTATGGATACTGTAGCCAAAGGGCAATTTGACATCCCATTTTTTCAAATCCTTCTCATTATTCTTGGTATCTTCTTAGGAAAAAAAATACTGTCAATATTGACTTGATTTTTTTCATTCTCTGCACTGCATATTTTAGCACTTGCCTAAGATATGATGCCATATTTATGATGCAATAAAGGCAAGGGAGTTTTATTTCTTTTTCCAAAACAACAAACACCATCTGTAATCTTCTAGGGACCATAACAACAGAGGATCACTGCACTTTCGAATGTTCCACATTATAGACTAAATGGATTAAAGCTGAATAGAATAAAATAGTCAAAAAACTGACGCATGATGGGAATCAATACCTTGCTGGCAGTAGATCTGGCATAATCTACTTGTATTTCTTGCTCTTCTCACCTTCTGCACAGCTGCTATTTAATAAGTGCTCTTCCTGGTTGGTCCTGACTCTTGACCATTTCTGTTTTGCTCAAATCCTCTTGGATGGGTAAATTATTTTGTAAAACTGTAGTTTCTATTTGTATATATTACATTTCTTTATATATGCATACACATAAATGTACATATGTAACCCACTTTATTTGCCCCAGAAACCAAAATTAACAGCAAAGGAAAGGAAGGAAATCTGTTGGTACTCATTCTTGCTAGGCAAGCTATGTGAAACAGTTGAAGCCACCATCATCACCAAACTCTGTATCATACCTCCTATATTATTTACTTTTTCTCAAGTCTTCTTTAATGTTGTGTAATACTCAAATGCACAGTTGCTGCTTTAAGCAAATGGAAGACAGTAAGAGCTGTCACTGAAAACAACTGTATTCATATTCATTTTCCATTGTGCCAAATATTATGAAGAAACAGTCTTCATCAATTATTAGAATAATATAATACCTAGGCAGTGATTCCATTCTGCTGGCTTTTTAAGTATCAGAAACACGAAACAAGATGAAATGAAGCATAACATCAAAATATCCCCACCCTCTCCTACAAAACTACATAATCAATTTCATCTAAGATAGGATTACTTTTTCTTACCTTCAGCCATTTATCAACACACTTGGCATGGAACTCGTGGTTACAGGGTAAGACTCTAAGTAGCTGCCTTGACTCAAAATCACACATGCACACCACACATCTAAAAAAGACAACGAAGTTCAAATGTATCTGCTATGTAAGAACAACAGATATGCATTCCATACAAAACCTTAGAGGTATGATTGCAACACAGCAGCTATTATACTCCTTCAGTAGCTACAGTGATCTGACAATGGAAACTCAGAATTGACTGTGGGATTCTCTGGGTGTTTTCTTGGTTTTTTTTATTTACTGTGCTTTAACATCACAAATCAAGTATTCTTGCTCTTCTACCTTGCTGTGACTGCAAGTTAAAGAAATGAAAATCAAGCCACCTGAATTATGGATCCTTGAAAGAGACCATTTTATACTTACAATGTCTGCTCTGACTGGTGATTGTTTGGATTGAATCTGTAGGATGGAAGCTGCTCAATGTCTGCTTTTGTTAATCCCCGTGGTTTGGCTTCTCCCAGACGTTCTGCCAAATTCAGCAGTGCCTGCAAACATGGAAACCAGACATGTAAAAATTCACTGATCAAAGAGGTTCTCCTTCCATTAATGTTGGGCACTACCATCACATCTCACTACACCAGCTGCTAGCACTAAACACCCTTCTATCAATAAATGTTTAGAACCTTAGTTCTCCCACACAATACAAGCTCCTTAGAAAGTTCTTCAGAGCTAAACCACCTTTGTAATGATGTGAGATATGTTCTCTGGGATTTCAAAACCCACCACCCAAGAGGAGGTGGGTTTTGAAATCCCAGAGTGATTGGGATCCTCCCAATCACAATCCTCCCATCCCAGAGGGATTGGGATCCATCCAAGGACCCAATTTCCAATTAGTCCTGTGACTGAATAAATAATTCACTTCTGAGGGATCACCTCACCCTGCTATGAAATTAACAGTGCTGGTAATTGTCAGAAAGAAATTGTCAACTAATTTCCTTTGTTAGAATATGTGAATTTGGTCTTGTGAGAGAAACCATAAATTTAATGGGACAGTTTATGATTCCCACTCCGTGTCTTGGGCTAGCTGAATTAAAATATGGAGACTTTAGCCTCAATCTGGAAAACAAATACATATCATCAAACCTTAGGCGTTTTTTTGGCTGCTCATTTTTATGTTAATTTACTGTAAGCCAACGATTTCAACTAAAATCCTTTCATGTATATAATTTGCAATCTGTCATGTATTTAACTCACACTCTGTCATGAGGGGCATAGGAAACAACACCAGTGTGACAGACAATCAATGGAGAGAAAAGATACTATTAAAGCTGCAAATGGTATTGATTTCTTACACCACTGAACCTAAGGCCCAAATTCTCAGAAGACTGCTGCTTCTGAATCACCATAGAAGTTATTAAAGAAGCACTCGTTGTTAAACTGAAGACGGGCAACTACACAGATTATCTTAATGAGAGCACAGGCAAAGAGATGCAGAAATCAGAGTTAATGATGACTGACTCAAGAGAAATCAAATGGAATCCATTAGCTTCAGAACCAGCAAAGAAACAACAGTTGGAACAGCCCCATAATTATCTAGGATACTGAAGTGGGTTCTGCATCTCTTGATGTGAATTACCATCCCCTCCAGAGGGCAAGATGAAAAGGCAGTAAGGTAATTTTATAAACATGTTTAGATTCATTAATCCTACGATATTAAAACTATTCTGAAAGTTGCACTCATAAAACCAGTAACTTACCCTTTTCTTTTGAAAGTGCTTCACTTTTGTTTGGTATTTAAAATCAATTAAATTTTGAAAGGAGACGAGTAGCATGGAGAACATAAAAGTTGAACAATTTAATGATTACTAGCCTGGAAAGGTGAATTCTGAGACCAAGAGACAAGAAAGAAAGCTAAACACTTCTAATATTCAGTATTACAAAAAAAATCTGAAAGGACCATTTTTGGATTCTGTCTTCATAGTCACTACATTTATTTGAAAAGCAAAACCAGGATTAAAAGCAAAATATAATAAAATTTTATCTATTGCTTGAGCTAACATCTGCTCTTTAAAGACAGTTGTAGTTCACACACCAACCTCATAGTTTTCTACCTCTCCATCTTCCACATCCAACTCAAAGCTGAAAGCTGGTCCAACTGCCGGTGGCACTGGGAGCATTGATCTACCACGAGAGCAAACAAGGATAAGGTTCAGCATCTTGCTGAAGGAAAGCACAGAAACATCCGGCAGAGGTAAAGTAACCTTTCTGATGCCTCTCAAATCAACGTGTTCACAGAACAGGCAAAAATATTGTGTTTCAAGTCAAGAACAGACATTTGAAGTGAAAGAGTCACAGAAAAATGCTTTTTCCGCTAACTTTCTGATATTGGGAGTGTTGACTTTCTAAATGCACGCACACTTCACTTGATACTTTTAACCAAGCTTGGCTTTATTACAAAAACGAATCTCTTAATTATCACAGACTATGGAGACCTAAAACTGAGAAAAAGTTCACATTCGACTTTTAAATATTCTTTATTTCCTTAAGTGGATAAAAGACCATCAAAGAGGAATACTAAGTCCATTTAGATCTCCAACACAAAAGTTCTGCAACTTCTGCAAGCCTAAAACACAAAAGTGAAGATAAACAGGACTTGTACCAGACAAACCCATCCTGAGGGCAAGCACAAATTCACTTTCTCATGTACAATGATGCTGGTAAAAGCAGAACCCCTTCAGACTGAGAGATCAGAGAGATGTTTTTCTGGTTGTATGCTCAGTAAGTCTTTTTACCCCCTCTCAAGGTAGTACAATGGGTCAAAACTTCATCCACAGACATGGGAATCACAAATTCAAAGCACAAATATAGTAGAATCAGGAATTACTGTGCCACATCATGTCCTCAACGAATAGGCAAAAAGCTATGACACTACTCTTTGATTGCAAGACGAAAAGTTGAACAACTTCGCTGAATCAGATTTCTGGTGCCATTTTCATGCCACATCTGATGTTGCACAGAGAGAATCTACAGATCTGGTGTCAGTGCTTGATTATTTCCTTGTCATTGTCACGTCTGCCACCAGAAAACTTAATCTTTGTTTTCCAAACATTTAATTCGTACTTCTAATACAGAAACAGAAGACTACTACATGTCATAGACCCAAACTCTCTTCCAGAGAGTCTACCGTAACACACTACAGATAATTCCTAAATGTTAAGTGTCCCACATCTTTTCCAGAAACAGCTACTCAGAGGCAGAACAGAAATGTGACAGCTGTGACAGAGTAGCACTTAAGCCAATAAAGAGTAACACATCACAGAAGTCCCCACTCTTGTGTTTTACAATTAAGAACCAAACCAAAATTAACTTATTCCATAAATGAAGACTCCTATAACTTGATCGTCCAGTGTAACTATGCCTCTGTAAGAGTACCATAGAACTATGATTTAAAATCTGTTGAAGATTTTACCAAGAGTTCAGAAACAAGAGGCTACTGTGCCTCAAAATACCTACAAAACTACACTGGACAAAACTGTTCACTTAAATCTTTTCTTGCTCAGTGGTGTTGGTTATTAAAAGTAGGCTGAAAAGTTTACACAGAAATCAAAGTTTTCCTCTGAGACAGGTGAAATACGCCTGGTCTCTGGTAGAGTCCAACCATAAAAGTGCCAAGATGCTTTCTGAATTCTTAATAGCCTACATGGAAACAAACATATTTTTCACTTACAGCACATAAGGTAATAGGCTGGGATGGTAAGGGTGTGGTGGTATTGGCTGCTGTGATCGGTATCTGCTGCGCCCTGTGAGTCTTCGAGGCATAAAAGGTGGGTAAGGCTGCAAGAAAGAAGAAAATAAGCTTCAACTCAAATTTGCAGAACTGGAACTTGTGTCCAGTTCTGGGTTCCCTAGCACAAGACAGACATGGACATACTGGGGAGAGTCCAACAAAGGGCCACTAAGATGGGACTGAAGCATCTCACGTGTGCAAAAAGGCTGAAACAGCTGAGCCTGTTCAGCCTGGAGAAGAGAGGGCTGGTTCAATGTATCTAATGTATCTAAATACCTGAAGGGAGGGTGCAAAGAAGGCAGAGCCAGGCTCTTTTCAGTGGTGCCCACTGGCAGGACCAGAAACATTGGGCACAGACTGCAACACAGGAGGCTCCGTCTGAACATCAGGGAACACTTCTTTACTCTTGAGTGTGACTGAGCACTGACACAGGTTGCTTAGGGAGATGATGGAGTCTGCCTTCCTGGAGATGCTCAAAAGCTGGCTGGACACAGTCCTGGACACCCAGTTTTAGGTGGTCCTGCTTGACCAGATGACCTGCCTTCCAACCTTATCCAGCCTGTAAGCCCATGATTCTACATTTTCTATTCTTAATCAATAATGAAATAATGAAATTCACTTTCAAGAAAGCATTACTTAAAAAATTCTGCCTCTGCTAAAATCCAACAGAATCTCAGCCTCAATTTGAAATTACTATTCCCATCTATAATATACAATCATACCAATTCATGTGACAAAAGTGGTAATATACAACAGAAATCCCTACAAGTTCTTGTGTGTTTAGTCTACAGTCAGTACAGTTTGGGAAACAGGACATGAATTGCTGAACCTCTTCTAAATATAAAAGGCTCAGGCGCTATTATGCAGGCCTGTGCATAAGCAGTTGAGTAAAGAAGCCCTTAAAAAACTCCTTAAAATGAGGATTTTAAAAAAACTCTTTAAAAAAAATCTAACTTTTAAGCAGTGGTATATACATATATTTAGGCTTAAAGGCTTGAAGCCTTTCAGCTGTATGTAGAAGGTTTAATCAGTGCAACTTCTGCAGCTGAACCACACACAGAGAGACACTCAAGCGCAAAGTTTCAATGCATTCATTCTATGGATAAATCAGGGCGCTTTTTGTCATATTTTACTAAAATCTTTTACTAAAACCTGGTTTTGTATTTTCTACAATTAATGTTTTTGAATTTTTTCAAAATTCATGTATCCCTATTAAATTCATATTTGAGGGTCCTAAGACTTTTTTTTGAAACAAAGAACACACTAAGCCTTTGCTAACACATTTTTCTTCTTACATGTTTGAAATTTGGGCACAAGAGCCCAACACTCCCAATGATTAACCTAAAATCCCCTAATTTTACAACAGAAACATTATAATTTGGTAGCCACAGTCATACATAAAATTAACATATGAATATGAACATATGAATATAAGAACAATACAGAAGAGCCAGGATCCTTTTGGTTGGAATCTCAAACTAGACATATGAAATATTAATTTTACTGTTTTGTGAATTCCACAATCTAAAAACATAATTAGAAACTGTTGTGTTCACTGAAAGAAAAAGAATCAGAAATGCATCTATTCCATTCTAATGTTAATGCAAATAAAGCTTTGTAAAGATTTAGTATTACTTTATAAAAGGCCACATGGTTACTTGTAATATGTCGCTATTCTATGCCTTAGCAATAAACAACAGAGCTGGAAGCATCAGTGAGGACAAATGTTACGATCTGCAGAAAATGGTTACTATGGTCCCTATCCGCTTTAACAACCAAACTTAAAAACGAAGAGGTCTGACTCCAAGCAAAACATGTATGATTAGACTAATTCATCTAACAGGCATACTGAATAATATACAAGCAGTTTATAGAAGCCTTCAAGTGTCCTGGACTCCAGAGTGTCTCATAGTGTCTGAAAACTTCATTGAAAATCTGTACACCTTTAGATTAGGAGTAAGTTGATCACTTTTTGAAATAGTGGACATTTATGTGAACCTTTATGAAAACTGCAAGCAATCATTTGACTAGGTTCTGTGTTTTCAAGAAGAATAACTGAAGACAAAGTATCTGTATATTCTGCAACTGCAGGGCCTAAAATTTAATTATTATTTAAAATTTAAATAACAATATGATGCATAAACCACTGACAACTTGATATACATGTCAGACAATAAAAATTTCAGCACCTAAACTAGGGATCTAGCTATTTCTCCCAGCATCACACAGGCAGGAGAGGGGGTATTTTGGTTTTTTTAAAGAAGTGACCTGACAAAACAACAACAACGACAAAACCATGACATATCTCAAGACTACTATAATTGCACATTGAAGTACAAGACAAAGATCCTAGAAGTAGCACCACTGGGCACATCACAGAAGCACACGATTCAACAAAATTCAACACAGACTTTATCCTGCACCCCTTTTAATTTTATTTTGTGCTGCTGCAGTTGAACTGCCTGTTGATCCCCTGAAAGCTGAGTTAAATCAAGCTTTATAACATGGCTATCTTTATAATATATGGTATAGTCTAAATTATGGAAGCACTCTACAACTGCTTAAAAAGAACTGTTTTTAAAGCATTCTGGCTTTCCTGAGCTGTGGAAACTCAACATATAATGAAGAATTAACTAAAAGTGGTAAAAGTTTTTCTGAACTGTACTAACTGATACCGCAGAAGTCCTGGACTATGTGAAGACATGGAAAGTTTTCTAAGTAAATGCTGCTGCACTCTGCAGATAATGTTACTGGAAATAATTTGCTGGTGTCATTAAATTACTCTAAACTTGGTAACTTAGGCTTAAAGAAAATACCACAATATGCAGCTATTCCAATAATGGAATATGATTTCAAAAGCCTGACTTTTCAACAAAATGTACTACAGAATAAAGAGCAAGAATGTCAGTCCAGTGTGAAAGAGAATGTAGCATAGAAAACAATACTTACTACCCCAAATGACACCTCCTGGTGTAATGGATCATGGGCTAAGAATTGAAGAGGAGCTGAGGGAGGCAACGTTGGTGGATGGGCTGAGGGAGGGTATGTAAAACCTCCCACAGGAAGATGTTCTCCAAGCAATTCTACATCATTTTCTATCCTTTGAAGTGGCTACAAAAAAAAAAAACAACAGAGACAGTCTTTGTTGCAATAACAGAGATGAAATTTTCTCCCCAATAAACAACTGCAGTCCCAGCTGTATTTTCTGTGCTGCCATGATCAATTTTATAGTAACTCTGTGAGCAATTCCTAGGTCATTAACACTACCCAAAAGAGCAAAGACAACACTACATATTTGATATAAATTCACCTTTTCCAGCTAGCCATGCTTATAGGCCAGGAATTTATGCGATCTAGCAAATATAGGAGTGGCTGTAATTTCCTGTATCTTGCATTTTCAGGACAAATATTTGTTCTCCTTCTTGCCAGGCTGCTCTCACTGTATAACTATGCGAGAGAAAAAAATAAACAACCATAGACAAGAACTAAAATTGTGCCAGAAAAATTGAAAAGTGGAGGGGAATCATGGTGGTTCCAGTAGATGAAACTGATAATGATATCCAGAAAGCAAGCAGATGCTTTCCTAGGAGAGTCATGCAAGCAGTGTTAACAAGCAGTCCTGAGGTTTCAGAAGCATGGGATTCCAGATTGGTTTTGTCGCTTGTCAAATCTATTACATTAGTAATAATGTAATAATAAAAAAAGTGCCCCAAGAAACAACCAGGAATCCTCACTCTTTCACAAATACACCATTTGTTATTGATACTGAATTTCACCATTTCAAGAAATTCAGCTAAGAAAGCCACCTTGTGGAACCAAAGGAATTTACTCTTTTCCTGTTATACAGAACAAGATATTCTTAAATCACAATGATATAAGCTTTTTGGCAAAGCTGAAAGCAGACAGGCAAGCCTAGTTAAAAAAATCTAAGTAGGGAACTCAAGGTAAAACCTGAGTCCATACATTTTCTAAAGCTAAGTCTCGCAAAGATTTCTACCACAAAGAACCACTTTGTTAGGATGATGGAAACTGTTCTCCCATCACTGTAATGAAGTGATTACAATCCTAAACACACCAGAGACATGGCATGAAGAAGTCTCAGCAGTGTTTGCAATAATAATGCTATATCCTATTTCTGTTACTGAAATATCTGCATCTTCTACTCACCGGGGCAAACAAATGGATAAGTACTCAGATAACCACACAGAAAGAGTGGTAGGCCAGAACTGTAAACCTGATTTCCCCCTAAATCCAAAACAGGGTCACATTCTTCCATGTCTGCATAGTCCATTTCACTAAGCCAAATCTGCATAAGCAACATCAGTAACTTTCGTAAGTGTAAAGAAAATGTCCTAGGGAAAGGACTAGTTATTTAAAAATTAATCAAGAAGTAATACAAAAGAAACTAAAATAAAAGCAACATTGTGCTTTTTTCTCTGCTAAGCTTTGCTCTAAGATGCCTACTATGCTCACACAACCTCCTCTGGATTCTATTCTGCTTCCTGGAAAGAAATACCCGATGGTGAAAGAAATATCCATCTTTCTAAGAGAAGTAAAAGCAAATGGACAAACAGCACAGGCGATGATGAAACCTGAAGTGAAACTGAATTTCAGAAGTTTTTTCATCTTCATACCAAGTGGCTACAATGTGAAAGAAAATCCTTGTTTCCTCATTCAGGTCTCAGTACTATGTGCCCATCCAGCCCACCAGTTCCACCAAGTGGGGTAAGAAGCATTACTTACCGACCGTGATTGTTGTGCTTGGAAAGGAACAAATTGTCCTGGAGGAGGTAAGTGAGGAGGGTGGTGGTGTGTAGAGATATGAGGAGGATGCAAAAGGAATGGGTCACTAGAAATGAGGGGTGGAAATGCTGCATATGGGACAGGTAGGTGCTGGACTGAGCACGCCTGAAGCATCTGAAATACAATGAAAACAATACATTTTTGTAGCACAAACATTCCCTACACAATGTTCCATATTCTATGTATTTATTACGGAAAGATGTAATTGTAACAGAACAGTTCATTACCCTTGTTGAAAAAGCCTCCAAAATACACATAAGTAAGATTTCATTCAAATACCCAAGGAACAGCAATTACTACAGAACAGGAAGTAGCATAGTATGATGTCTGCTAGGTGCTCATGAGGTCACCAGGAGACTGGATTTTCAATACTCCAGGACCAGACAAGCTCCTAAGTGATGAATAGATACAGTTATCCTAGTAATTTTATTTTTCCCATATATCATCATCAAAACAACACGCCAAAGCAATGGTCTTGCAAGCACTATAAACTCTAGACGCAGAAAAGGGACTCAGCTGTCAGACTATACCTAAAGACCTCTGTTGCCTCATATACTATGAATAATTCATATACTCTGCTTTGTTTTGCACTTTTGGGCGAATCTTATGCTCTAAAAGCAGCTCCTTAGTGACAGATACTACAGAAAACAGCTCTTTTTGTCTCCTCCTTTAAATACCTTACAAAAACCAGCTTTAGGCACTAATGTTTGAACAATAAAATGCTGAGAGCACTGCAGGGGAACAGTAATGTACTTTGTGGCATTGCTCAGTTTTACTTCCACCTTTATATATGGAGGAGCAAGGAACCTGCAATCTCCTTTTTACTGCACTTTGAACTGTTATGAGAATGTCAGGCATTTCTTTTACACTTTTAACAATTACAAGAGTATTTAATTAAGATATTCATTATCAAATCTTGAAAAGAAAGATTCACCAGTTTTGATTTCTCACTTTTTCTTTTGTTAGTAATATCACACAGCATACATTTACACATTGACTATAATAGCATAAAATGGCAAAAGGAATTAATTTAAAATTAGATTTCAGTAGTGGAGGTGAAACTATCATCTCAATTTGCTATGATCATGACCAAAAATAAACCTCCAAATGCACCAGAATACCAGTAATTAGTTTGATCTAACTACTATTTTTAATTTAAATGCTGACTATACTTTTCCCTCAGTTACTACATCATTTTTTCTGAAAAATAAATACCATAAACAAGTGTTTCTAAGCTTATAATAACTTTTTATTGTATTTTACTAAATTGAAAACTGTCCTCTGAAATAGCTGAAGATAAATTTACAGGTAGAACATCTCAGAGTCTTCTTCAAAAATGAGATTCTTTGGGAAACCAAGAATCTCTACCATTCTACATGGTAGAGATTAACACAGCTCCTACATACATTTGGAAATGTTTGATTTGTGCTATGCCCATGTCACTTTTTAAAGCTAGAGCAAATGAGGTGACACTAACTTCCAAGCAGAAAGAAATGAAAATTAGCTATTTATTCATTCAAGCTTTAGAAAAGTTCTTCAGTTTGGACATATCGTAGAATGACCTGGGTTGGAAAGCACCTTCTTAAGGATCATTTTGTTCCAAACCCCCTGCCATGGGCAGGGACATCTTTCACTACACCCGATTGCTCAGAGCTTCATCCAACCTGGCCTTGAACACTTTCAGGGATGTGGCATCCATAACTTTCCTGGACAACCTGCTCCAGTGCCTTACCATCCTCACAGTAAAGAACTTTTTTTCCCTAATATATAATTTAAACCTACTCTTTTTCCGTTTAAAGCCATTCCACATCTTGTTCTGTCACTACATGCCCTTGTAAGAAGTCTCGGTCCACCATTCTTTTAGGTTCCCTTCACGTATCTGAATTAGGGTACCCCAAAGCCTTCTCTTTTCCAGGCTGAACAAACCCAATTCTCTCAGCCTTTCATCACAGCAGACATGCTCCATCCCACTGATCATCTTGGCATCTCTCCTCTGGACCCACTCCAGTGAGCAATTCCATGTCCTCCCTGTGCTGGATGCAGGGTTCCAGGTGGGCTCTCACCAGAGCAGAGCAGAGGGGCAGAATCCCCTCCCTCCTCTGCTGCCCACGCTGCTCTGGATGCAGCCCAGGACACGTTTGGCTCTCTGGGCTGGGAGTGCCCATGGCTGGGTCATGTCCAGCCTCTCACCCACCAGCACCCCCCAGTCCTTCTCACAGGGCTGCTCTCCATCTGCTCATCCCCAGCCTGTGTTGGTACAACCCACGTGCAGCACTTTGTGTTTGGTCTTGTTACACCCCATGAGATTTCATATAGCATTTCTCAAGCTTGTCCATGTCCCTCTGGATGCCATCGTGGTCTCTGAAGAACTTTTAAAACTGATAAAGGTATTTAATAAATGACATTTGTTTATTTCATAGTCACACATGCAGCGGGATAGACAAATATTGTGAAAATAAAAGGAAACTGGGAAGTTCACAGATGTAGCTGAGGAGCAAAGTGACATGCTGGATGGCATGTGCTACCATGAAATGTAATTTTATAGGCTGCAGAAATTGGCTGACAGGAACTATTTCAAGTTACAAGGCAAATGTGAAGTCTGGCACTGGAAAAGAGTAACTCCATGGATCAGGACACTCCGAGACTAATTGGCTGCAGTCAGATTTGCACTATAAGAAGTGGGGTTGTGGTGGACACATACATAATACCCATAGTGTTCTTAGCCAGAAAGGCCTATGGCATGCATGGCTAAGAAAGCAACTAGTGAAACTAGTGAAATGATTCTGCTCCTCCATTCAGAAACTGTGACATTTATCTCAATTCCTGGGCCCAGTTTTGGGCATGCCAGTGCCAAACACAGACAATGACAACATGATGACCAGGTCTTGGTGAAAGTCACAATGACTAGTGACTTGGAGAGAACTGCATAAAAGGTGGCAGAACTAGACTCCTTCTTCTTTAAAAAGAGAAAAGTAAGCAAATACCTTACCCCTGTGTCTAACTACTTCCTGAGAGTGGACAGGAAGAATCCAAGACCTCCTCAAGAAGCAAACTGAAAGAGCACAAGACCAATGGGACCAAGACGCAACAAAGAAAACTCAACCAGACATACAGAGGAAATTCTTCGCCACAAGGACAGTCAAATGCTGAAGCAGAAACTCAGAGGCGTTGTGAAATCTCCATACTTGGAAGTTGGTACTGCAGCAGGTGACCACCAGACAACCTCCAGAGTCCCCTCTTAACTTAAAACTATTCCTCAATTTTATGCTTTAACAGAAGAAAGCATAAAGTCTGCCTGCTGACTACAGAAACCTAACTATATTCATTTGCACTGGATCTATTCTCTCAACACACTTGATTAACTGTTGTACATTGAAAACAAAAAGCAGAGCTTTACTCCTATATGTATTAAAAGGACAACTGCATTGTTGAATTAGAAAACCTTTTATGAATTGCACAGATAAAACACCTATTCAAAGCATAGGGTAAGATTATTAGTAGGCGTTGGATGGATTTCCCTAAGCCCCAATACAGTTTCAGATTTTTCTCTGCTGTTTCTTAGGACATGTTCCTTTTTTCCTTGCTGAATTTACTAAGAATTGTTCCAGTCTCTGAGTACTTATTCTGAGATTGCTTTGCTCCACTACCACCACCACTAAACAGAAGAAAAAGCCTGTCTCTCATGCTGCCTCAGGGATACATATCAGCTTATGTAACAGATTTTCACCACTTTGACAGGAGGAAAGGAACTGATTCTCACAAATAATCCAGACTTGCCAGCATAATGCTGCAGACCTTGTTGCCTCTCATGGGGATAAAATGGTACCTGGGCATGATAAACACAAACTACCCTTACTCTTCAATGGGCAGCCTAAAGAAATAGATGGGTCATATCAAGAACTTTGTTTCAGTGCAACACAGGCTTACTCATGTCACAGAAAGCACCAGAGGAAAAGCAAAGTTACACACTGCTGGCTGAGGTCAACATTATACCAACATCAAAAGTGTACACTAGATGCTGTATATTGTACTGCATATGACATTTCAGTTACCAGAAAAACAGATTGAAGCTGGTGTAGTTAGAAAGACCTACTTACTGGGGGAGGCACACTGCAAACTGGAAGATGCTGGCCACTGAAAACCACTGAGCACCCTGGGACCTGCTGTGTGCTGCAGGCTGGAATGTGCTGGCCTGTGCAAAGTGGTATCCCATGTGGAGCCACAGTTGTCACTGTGTATGAAACAGGAACTGTGCCCTGATGGATCTGCAGCAAAAGCAAAAGAAAATGTATTTAATAAGTTACTGTAAAGTCTTAACACTGTTGTACAGCACAGTAAGACAACAAGCTTTTATTTACACATCAGAAAAATAACATATTCACAAAGGAAGTGTAATAGGAGGTGCATGGTTGTAATTTCTGTTCATTAAACTGTTTTAATCAATGGAATGTTATTTATTGATATGATTCAGAATTTCTGGGCAAGAGGGATCTCTCAGCTTAACATGTTAAAACTTCAGTGGCACCTTAGTCACTCAGAAGCACATCAGATTATTTAACCTGCCTACTCTCCTTCCCTTCTCTTCCCCAGGTTAATTATGAAATTAACCTTCTTATGAAATAAGTAGGTGGTAACTCCCACATAAAAAGCTGATCTACAAGCAGCTCAAGAATTTTCTCAGTTCTCAACGGACTGATTCAGTACTAATTCAAGAGACTTGTATCTTTAAACAACAAAACAATTTTCCAGATTTTCTTTCTTTCTAAGAGACCACTCTCTTGATTCATTTTCAGGCCAGCATTTAAGCTAAATTCCTAACTTAACTAACAGAACAGCTAAGTGGAAAGCTGAAAAGGAAAAGTTAATATGACTAAGAGGCAGTAGACCCTAACTGTCCAGATTCATACAACAGAACAGCTAAGTGGAAAGCTGAAAAGGAAAAGTTAATATGACTAAGAGGCAGTAGACCCTAACTGTCCAGATTCATACTAGGAAACCATGTAAACCAATTTTCTAACTAGTGGCAATCTGTAAAATTTAATCATCAAACCAAGATCCAAAGGTATTCTGCACCTAGAAACCACATGGGATGCTTGTTTGTTCGAAATTTTGTTGTTGGTTTTGTTGGATTTTTTTAACATTGAACGATCTTTTAACATTTTCATGCTCTAATAAAACTGAAAAGGCTTAAGAGTCAGGAAGCACAGATTAATTGAAAGTAATTGTTTCAAAGCTCTCTCATCCTTCATGATCAGCCCAAACAGAACCTTCTTATTTAAAACAGAACAAGAACAGCTCCTCATGAAGGTAAGAATGAGCAAAGAGAGCTAAACTATCAAACTGGTAGTGTACAGCCAGATAAAGAAACCAAAATAGAAATTGAACACAAACCACTGAACACAGGTTAAAATCTCAAACATCAATAATGACAGAAACCAGGTTCAGGAAAGACACTGAACCTGAACCAGTTCTGGCTCTGCTACAAAAAGCTGGGGTTAAGTGCAATGCTATATGTGATTGTGGAATATTTGTTGCTCATACTAATACTAATACTAATAAATAATAATAATAACAATAACAATAATAATAATAATAAAATTACTTCTCAAAATGTTCATGCCCCTGAATTGGAAAGTAGCACCATGGAAGACCTCAGTCAGTCTGGAAATATATCTAATCACAGACAGTGTTTGACAGTGGAATGGAAAACTGTTCAGCCAGACTTGTAACGAGTTTACAACATAAAGCAAGGGCATTTTCAGATCTCCAACAGAAGAACTCTTAAAAATGTAAGTTTGTGAGACTGCTAGAATGGCGTTGGCTTCCATCCTTTCACTTGGTCCCATATGCAAATACTTCCCTGCTGAGAACTGCTCTGCACACATAGTATGACACACTAGTGCTACACATCTGCACTGAATGCAAACCAGCTTTTAAGCACAGATGTTAGAGCTGCATTCTGTGCGTGTGCAGCTTCCAATGTGGACATCTACGATCTTGTCATGCTTTGACACTGGCACAAAGCCAATGCTTCATGAAAAACCCCGGTGTCTGCTGTGAGATTTTGATTACGAATAAGAAAAAAACAGGCTCTTGCTTAAAAAGAAAGAAAAGTTTATTAACTACACTACAATTATAAAGAGAAAAAAACCACACACAGGAAAATGAAAACCTTACAAATACATTTCCTCCCCCCCACTAAATTTCCAATTCAATACACCTCTCAAATCACTAATTCTCAGTCCATCACTACTCTGTGGACAATCAATTCTCAATTTATCAAGAGGAGAGGAGTCTTTCTTGTGCCATGGTGACTTCTTCTTTTCCTTGTTATGGTGCTCTCACCACCATAAGGAATCAGGGCTGCTTCCAGGGTTTGTCTTTTTAAGGATGCTTTGTCCCATTCCAAAGAGAGTGCAGTCTCAACTTTGGGACACCTGTCCCCCCCATATTTCACCCCCTGGGGCCGAGGGGCACCACCACTGAACCTTCTTGGTTCCAGGGCATTGTGCCCCCCTGGATGCAGTCTCTGTATCACAAGGAAGCATGGCTCTGTCCATGGCTATACAACAAGAGTCCAGCAAAAGCCACTCCCTCATCTCTTCTTACTAAGATTCTTCTCTATTTATCCAACATCTCTCACTTGCTCAGATCTTAATCTCACTTGCTCATTTCTTTTTTCCTCTTCCACTCTATCTCTTTTCTGAGAAAGGTTAATGTTCTATAAAGTTTTCGTTGTCTAAAAAAGGGTTAAAAGCTCCTAAAAGCGGCTGGACTCCTCATCGGTGCATCCTCCCCCCCTCCTTCTCCACAGAAGGAGCTGCCCAGGCTATGCAGGCAGCCCATATCAAATTTCAAGGTAACAAGGTAAACAGTCCAGTCTCAAGCACCAGTTCTCTCTCTCGCTGGCTCTCTCCCTCCGTCTCCCAAAGGGGGGGAGGAAAACTTCCCAGCGGCTCCTGGTGTTTCTCTCGCTTCCACCCTTCCACCCTTGGGGGGGGGGGGGGGCGGGGGGGCAGGCCTACCACGTGGCTGCCCCTCCCCCGTCCAGCAGCAATGCCGGACAGGGGAGAGCTCTGTTCTCTGTCCCTCCGATATCCCAAGAAGAAGTGCCAAGAAGATAGCCCTGCTTTTAAGCTGTGTTCACAGAAGTGGATCTAATGCCTAGTGGCTGGGCCAGATGGCAATATTCAAATCTGAACACTCATTGGCTCTACCTTCAACATAAAAATCCTGTTTCTGAGTCAAACCATGGCAGATCTATTCGTGGCTATGTAGCAAGCAGTGTACTTGTGCTATGGCCTGTTAATTTAGTAGACAACAACAACGGTTACCTCAACAGGATCACAGAATCATTTAGGCTGGAAAAGACCACTAGGTTCATCAAGTCCAACCATTAACCCAGCACTGCCACCCCTAAATCACGTCTGTAATTGCCACACCTAGGTGTCTTTTAAATACCACCAGGCATTCCACCACCTCACTGGGAATCCAGTTCCAATGCTTGACCATCCTTTCAGTAATTTTTCATGATATCCAATCTACACTACCCTTGTGCAATTTCTTCCTGTCCTGTCACTTGTTACTTGGGAAACCAACGCCCAGGTTACAACCTTCTTTCAGGTACTTTTAGAGGTTGGTAAAGTCTTCCCAGAGCCTCCGTTTCTCCAGGTTAAACACACCCAGCTCCCTCAGCCACTCCTCATATGATTTGTGCTCCAGACCCTACACCAGTTCCACTGCTCTTCCAAGGACATGTTCCATCAACACAATGTCCTTCTTGTACTGAGAGGCCCAAAACTTCTTTTACAGGTTTTCAGTTACAGAATTCTATACCAAGTGCTGTCACAGAGAGGAATTATTTACTTTCTGGACCAACTTGAATATAATTCTTTCAAATAATTTAAGGAGGAGTTGATTAGGCTTGGAGAGTTAATTTAGTTATGCAACAAAACTATTGTGATTTCTGCTGCTATGCATACAACCAACTGTAGGCATTGTGAATTATACCTCTAAATAATACATTTTAACTATTTTATGACTCCTAAGCTAAGGTGAAGGATTTAATGTGAAACAGAATACATAATTAGTAAGTATCATATCACATCTTTATTGTAAGAAACTAATTACAAAAGGAGAATAACTGCATTTCAAAGGTTCGAGACAGAGACATAGAGAAATATACCAATTTATGCATTGACAAATTGTTAAGTATGAATTGTTAAGTATCAATCTTCTCTATTAAAAGTGTGAACTTTTTGGGTTTTTTTTCACTGCCTACTGCAATGCTTCATACACATAATATTCAACAAAAACCACCACTCTGTAAGAAGTCAAACAGAAATTAGTGCTCTGTGACTTTCATTGACAACCATGAGATGAGATGATTGGGTGAGGAGAGGGATCTTGAAGATCATGGGAAAAACCTCCCAGAACCAAACACCATCTTCTCTTTGTGCTGTAAGAATTTTACCTGATCATGAATGTCAACCATCACTGCATTCTGCTGTGGTGGGTGAGCAGCTGGGTGCAACATACGAGGAGATACATTCGGTGGGCGAAAGGCTCGAGGCTCTTCTATTGCTTGCTGCTGTCCATAGGAGAGATGGTGATAGTTTTCATCCTGGCTAATAGAATTATGTCTAGACAAACGATCTCTCCTTGTTCTCTGACGTCGAACGGGAGGACTGGAAATGCATTTAAAAAATTAGAGGTTATATAAATTACATAAATCCTTCTTATTAACTAAAACCTCAAGAGAATCAAATATCAAGGAATTTTTTAAACTGGAAAATTTTACTAGAACAAGTTTAGTAGATTGGAATAAAATTTTTTACTGACAGAACTGCTAGAATCCTTATAAATGACACTTTTTTCAGTATGGAAATGCTTAGCAGTGCATAACTTAATGCTGTTAGGGAAACCAAGAGGAGAACTCCAATGTAAATATTACCTTGTTAAAAAAATAACACTTGGATTGCCACAGTAGTGCTCAAAAGTCAAGACAGCAATCTTCACGATATTCCCATGCCTTTATTCTATCAATGTAAAAATCCTTCATTAAATGATCACAGATTTCCCCAGGGTCTTTGTTTCAACCACAGCACAGACTGACTGCTTGCTTAGTGACAGCAGACAAAGCAGAAGATTTCTTTGAAGAAACAAATTAATTTTTCAGCTCTCACATGTTCACTGCATAACTGAGTGCATTTTAAAATTCTCTCCAGGAGGTCCCAGGAAATTATGATTGTGGCATTGTTTCTTTTCCAGAGTGGAGAACTTCTGTAGACAGACTTAGACAACAGCATATACCTGTTAGAGCAACTGATCTACAGGTGTAGGATTTGATTACGCATTCTTATATAATTGTGTGCAAGTTCTGAGTAGAGCTGCAACTATCTTGAGCTAAAACTTGTAGAAATAAGAGACCACTGGCTCAGGTTCAGCACCCAGAAAATGATGCACACAGATGTGATAAACTCACTATGAGAAGTTTTGAATAAGTCACTTCTCATTTATTTGGAATGGGAAAGCACTGAGAGCACAAAATGATCTTGCAGTACCTTCAGCACATGCCTTCCAATCTCCACAACACACTCATGTTACAGGACCCAGAAGCAACAGCATATTAAAGCTACATGGGGTGAAATGGTTTCCCATTTATGAAACAGGCTAAAGGACCTAAACTGCAGAGAAGAGACAAAAAGAATCTGTGATCATTACTAGAACATGTCCTCTCCAACTGCATGAACAGAATTTCTGCTATTATCAAATAAAAATCATATAAACCTGCAACCAGTTGGCAAATCCCAGATACTTCTCAGGCTGAGTCCAACTTCTGTGCTCCATGAAACAGACATACTCGGGGAAAGTGAGACCACATCTAGCAGATGCAACTGTAAGCATATGATACAATGTCTCAAGCCACTATTTTCCTACCCTACCTCACAAAGATTTTTGACACTATTGCCTCTTAGAACTGAAACAAATTGTAATTCTCAACAGGTCAGACAGAAGGCGTAAGGCCAGGCTGCAACACAGCAAAAAAAACCCAAATAAATTTTAAAATGCATAGCCACCTTTATTTTTATAAATTACCATGGCAGAACATACAAGCTGTATTTTCTTCTAACCACTGAGAAACCTAAATTTTAGTTCTTACTAGTGTATTTTAAATCCAGTTTTCTTTCCTGAAGTGTTGACTGCATGCTGCATTCCTTTTTTACTACTATGGTATAACTACTACATTCTCCTTAGATAAAACTGGCATATATAATTTCTAATCTTGGAACTAGTAATACAGAAGATGTTCTACTGTTTGGAGTACTCAGTTGTTTTAAATTTGCTATTTCCTGCTATGAAACAGAAATGGTCTAATATTTTAACATAAAAATACCTATGTGAGGATTTTTCTTTGGAAAAGCTCCAAAAATAGAGAAAAGTTACAAAAGACAGCACCGCTGCTTCAGAAGAACAGAAATTTTCTTAACTGCCACCAGCACTTAGACAAGGTGTCTTCTTAGACAAGGTAGTAGTTCTCATAAAACAAGTCCTGCCTCTGTCTTGGTTACAAGGCCTGGTTTTACTTTTCCATGAACCCAGAATTATGAAAAAGCCAACAAAGGCTGGCAAAACTTCTGGAGTATCTTTTAAAATTAATGAATAAGTATCATTATCTGGAAAAAAAAGCAAAACTGTATTTTTTCCTGTGCAGAATTATAAATATACTATCCTTTCCTTATATCCAAAATATAGCAAAATTCAGAATATTTGGATACATAGTTTTATTAGCTTCTGAATTATTGGAAATTACTTCAGAATAATTGTCAAGACATGGGCCTAAACTATTATTAAACTTCAGTAATGAATTTATGCTTGAAGTCTTTAAAAACAGCCACAAAAAATCTTCTGTTACTACATGCACACTATAAACATGGTAAATGCCAGGTTAAAACAAAGAGACAGGATGAAAATGGTGAAAAAATTGCAGGAATTCCTACCCTCAGGTAAGAACAGTCATCAAAAGGTATCCATAACTGCAGAGTTAGTATGTGCAGATCTTAGTATTTCTAACAAGGGTGATTTCTTTTGCAGTAAGACATTCTTGAATCCCTTTAGTTCAGAATTACATTCAAGACAAGGAGGAAAGGAAGCACAGATGAAAGGTAAGGCACAGCAATGGTACAGAACCCCCCATTTCACAATGACTGATAAATTGGAATGGCCTTCTCTGTTTCACATAGGCATGCATTACGCTTTTACATTCATAATTTATCTGTACTATATATAAGTATCTAGACAAAAATAATCTTTCTGCAAATTCACACCAGAAGGCTATCTTTATTAATGGAGTATTTGTTTGCTTACAATGAATAAGAATAAAAAACTGCAATAAATCAGGGCACTCGTGTTAGGCACAGTACAAAATCATTGATACCAAGAGGAAAGGTCAAAATAGTAAGGGAGGTAATGAAAAAAAAATCCAGGTAATAAAAATACCCAGGACAGACTGTCCTGACCAACAGGAGTCAACTGGTAGGATGTTAATGCTGATGACACTAGGGCGGTGATGTCCACACTAGACACACTTCAAAGGTTTTGCCTGCACTTGCCCTAGCCTGCTTCCTTGAGCTCAGTGACCATTTGCAGCTGGAGTTCAGTTTTCATCGTATCTTAACCTGAAAACCTGCTGAACTCTGAAATCATTCTGCAATGAGAAGAGAAAACAAAGCAGGGAAAACAAAAAATTGCTTCAAAAGCATAAGCATAACCTCACCTAAAGCATTAATAACAGATGCACTCATAATAATCTTAAGGACTCAAGCTTTTGATCTTTGAGAATGGCTATTAGTTCTGGTATGACTCCAGAGCACTCATAGGACTCAGAAAGACTCCTGCAAAACAAGAAACATGTATATATTGTTCTCCCTAAAAACCCTGGTTCTAGAAGAAATGAGGTGCAATGTTATTGTAGAACTGACCTGGAGTTAGCTCAAACGCAACACTGCACCCAAGCTAAAAAATGCCCTGACTCAAGTGCAGGGAAACAAAGTACTGATACATTCAGGTGTCTCTGATTAGAGCAAAAACTTGTGTTATTACCGAGGAGCAGGCGAGCTGGCTCTAGAAAGAGTAATGTTTATGCTCATAAAGCTGCAGCCAACCTAACAGTTCCTGTCAGAGTGAAGATGGCTTTGCAATGAGGTGTCTCCCTCTTTGCAAGTGGCTTGCTTGCAAAAAGCCACAGGCTACTACTTCATTAGCACTTGACTGCATCTGAACAGCAAGACACTTGTCCCGTGCACATTCAGCCCTTACACATTTCCATTCTTATCCTCCATCCCACAGTATATCCAAACTGTCTAGATTCTGTCGTCTAGCATTTAGCTAGACAACTAGCCACATAGTTAGTTAAGCATGCTATTTAACTCTACAGATGTTAATGAACACTGCAAAGAAATTTGTGTAAGCTGACTGGACACCAAACAAAAATGACTGAATACACACATCAGCTAGGCATTTCGGTTCAAAACATTTGAGGTCAAGATCATTTTGTGGGCCAAATGCCCCTAACAGAGCATCCTTGCACCAAACTATATGAAAGGTCTGATCTTCTGTCTTCACAACAACTCTTTTAAGTTCACAATTTAACCTCTTTCCTAAGTCTGACAAGCTCAATTGAGAGCTGCACATTTTACATGCCACTGACTGAAGACTTTGAAATTCATGAAGGTGAAGCAAAGATACAAAACCAGCATGCTCTAAGCTCTCTTGCTTCAAAACTACTGGGTGACCATTGTTGACAAATTTGATTTGTGGAATCTGAAGAAACCTACCTAAACAGATCTTAAGCCTAAATTTCATATTAATGAAAAAGGGCAGACACGGTTTGTTTTTTTTAGTACAAACCAAGCTAAAACATTTCTTAGAAGCAAACAGAGACAGTGTGTTTTAGCTTGCATAAGATGACTCAGTATATCTGAGGCAGAATGTGAGGCAATGAAAGCTTCTGTTTTGGATAATTTGTTTAACTAGAATAGCAAAAAAAATCTGCGAGTTCATGTTTTGCTAGAATATCATCCATCCAGACCCCAGTTCCAATTTCTCTCTTCTTATTCTGAAATCTCTGCTTTGAGAAATTAATGAACCACAAGCTAAAACCAACATGAAAATCTAATTACTACTACATGTGAATCACCCACCTCAGCAAACATTTTGACACTACGCTAACCTTCTCATCTCCTCAGCTGGTGTCTCTCTTCTTTATTTTGATTGGTTTTAAGTACAATAATAATTTTGACTGTAGTGAAAATGATGGTATTACACGAGTAATTCTTAACACCTTTAAAAGTACTCTGATGAGAAAGATTTTTCTTTGCACTTTCTACATGCTTTTTACCTCAGTGCAGAGTAACAGAGAATTACGTTCATAATAAAACACGTTTGGAGCACTCTTTTCCTCAAGCTGACTTTTCACATAAATTACAAGATGATGCACAAGCCTGAAATACTTCCAGCAGCCTTTTAGTCACAACTGCATTATCTTACAGCTCAGAGGAAATGTTAGCATGTTTACCATGTGTAATCTAGCCAGTGCTACCCAAAACACACTTTCCTTGAGCTAAAATCAGAAAGAATAAGAGCTTGTTTCCCAGACTACACAGCTTGCTTACCTCCTCCTGTTTCGTGCAGGTGTGTTGCATTGTTCCCCTGAGAAGTGGTGTTGGTTGGGTCGAGCCAAAGGAGGTTGCCTATTTGATGTCATTTCCCATGGTCGCATTGGTGGTGATGGGGCTGGTGATGCTGCCGTGTAGTCGAAGACGGAATGCGAAAGGCGTTGTCGCTTGGGACTAGGACTGTCTTCGCTCTATGCCAGCGCAAAGAAAACAGAAACAAAACAAAAACAATCTCCAGATGAGTGAATTGCAAACCATACTTCAGTATTGCTTTGCACCTAGCATTACGAGTGACTCACTGAAGATTGAAGACATAATGAAATTTAGCACCTACAAGTATTCACCTTTATATTTTTTTATAAACACTGATTTTTTTATGGTTCCCTAACCCCTAGAAAAATTACTACTTAAATTACACTTAGCAGCACTAAAATATTAAATTCCAACACCCATGCAAAATCAAAACTCTATCAGGAAAGAGTAACATGAAGAAAATAAGGCATCACCTATTTTACATTACTCCTGTCATAGCATTTACAGGCTACAGAAGTATGGGAAGATGTATAAACACAGTCTTCACAGCAATGGAACCAGTACTAGTCAGTAAGCATCTGGTACACAGAGCTAGCTCTCTGCATTGGACCTCCTTCCTATCAGGTCCGTACCTAGCTAATCTAATCTAGCTACATTTGCTCTGTACTGCAGCCTATTTTAATTCTGCGAACTCAGCACAGAGATGCTTCATCCTTCTAGTTATTTATGTAATGATAAACATTCATACACATAACCTGAAAAAAAAAAATTATCAATCTCCAGTTAAAACTTAAACTTCATTTAAATTCCACAAGGCCTACTCCTTCACAGTGCCTGAAATTTCCAGTGCTGATGTGATGGTAATTCACCTCCAAGCAATGTTTTCCCAGCTGGCTATGAACACAACTTCCACTGTGTGTACATGCTATCGAATAGAGCTGTCATTCTTTTCAGAAGCTCCCACCAATGACTATGAAGCCAGCAGAAAATGCAATAAACATCCCTCCCCTTCACCTGAATATTCTGCCAAAATTAGAATACATCATGCTGTTAACAGACACAACAATTGAAAATACAGAAAACTACACATCATACCACAGAGATCAGCGACTGAACAAAAAACTAAAACCACATGAACTACCACTGGAACTATCCTTGAGTCCAAGCATCACGTGAACTTCTCCAACAGAATTCCTAGTGCAAGCAAACTTCCAGTATTTAGTTGGCCTCCAGCTTGTCCAGTCACTCCACCACTTCTGTTTCAGTCCATCACCACACTATTTCAATCATATTCGCATGTATTGCAGATAGCTGAAGCAGAGAAAACAACTTGTCTGCAATGGCTTTGTGTTCCAGAACTGCCCCCTCACCCTAGATTGTTATAGGTCTCACTTTAGACTGAATTGTAGACTGGACTCTGGACCTCTCCTGGCTCTTAGCTTTACAGGAGCATTTTATTTTCTGAACAGTATTTAGTTGCTTCTTGGTAGGTTTCCATCAACATATAGTTTTACTCCAGCATTCTTTGCAGTGCAAGGACAATCCTTTTAAGAACGAGAAGTTTTGTTCAGGTGTTCAAGAAACAAAAGGTACTTTCCCTCTCTTTGACTTGTGGCCATTTTTTACAAAATTTTGGAGCTTTTCAGTCTCTTGTCTTCAAATACTTTCACACAGATTGTAGTTTTCCCCTACTGTATCTTAGCTAAAACAGTCATCTTCCTTAGAGAACCAGCCTGATAATACATGCATCTGCTTGTTGGTCAATCTCTTTTGAACTCCTTAACCAACTGCACTTTAATGTTTTAGAGAAAAATAGGTTAAAAGCCTGGTATGCACCTGATGGTTCATGACAGTAGATGTCCAGGCAAAGGGTGACTCTTCCAGAAGGCTGCTAGCCCTGAGAAGCTCAACACCAAAAAAAAAAAACAAAAACAAACCTGGAAGAGATACCCAGTAAGTGCCTTGAGAGCACAGCTTCTGTGAAAACATGTATTTTATCAGATTTCAGAGAACACTGCCAAAGGACAAACCTTAAAGGAACTGTGCTACAAGAGAGAGAGAAGGATGATTTATGGCCAAACTTGCTACACCATGATGACTAAGCCTATTCAAAGAGAAAGACAGGTAATAAAAGTGTTGGTAAATTAGGTATGCTGCGATTTTGTGAGTGCAAAAGAAAATGGCAAATGGAGGAAGAAAAATAGTGGATTTAGCGAAGCTGGCAGAAAACAAAATCTTGAAAGAATACAATAACCACTTCTGTCCTAATACAATCTATATGTGCCTTTGGCTGGGGATCTCCCACTGCTATTGCCCTAATTTAAATGTGACACCCTTCCCAAGTATTATCACTAATATACCCTGCCCCACAGAAAGCAGTCTACTTTGCGAAACAGCTCTTCTATTATTATTTTTTTTTTCCTTTTGCATCAGGAGAGTACCACTTCAAAGACTGTGGAGATGTAAACTGCTAAGCAGTTTGTCTTCATCACCACTCCAGATTACTAACTCTCACAGATATTTCAAACTCTGTAAGTGCTAACTGCCCTCTGCAGCAAGCAACAGTAATTTTACTCAAAATTCTTTCCCATTAGAAAGAAAATAAAGGTAAAATAATTTTTGGAACTACATGTACAGAGATCTAAAACGTAATTGTGTCTTTTTCTGTACTGAAAAAGAAGTAACCTAAAGCTAAGCTCAACTTATTTGCAAACAGACTGTATAAAAACCCCAATATAAACCTAATTAATTGAAGACCTCGTGTTTTGTCTTGATTTTTATTAAGAAGCCAATTCTCATGTGGTAATTGTATCAAGATAATACTAGCATGCAGGAAAGTACAAGGAGCTAATAAGAGACACATATCCTGTATAATTTTGTTTTCATGCTATTTTCAATTAGCGCGTGGAATAACTATATTTTGACAGTATTTCAGACAGTTGTTTCAGCCTATCTTATTATTATTCGCCATTAAGTTCAGTAGTTTATTTGTGGAATATACAGTACTTTCCAAAATGACAAGTCTCCAAATCCCAAATGGCTCTTATTGTTTCTTGTTAGTACTCAAAATATTTTCTGGCACTATTGCTAATTTTTTCAACCATACATTATGTATTTTTCTCATGTCCAACATGCAACAAGAACAGATTGATGGCAGTTATCAAGAACACTCTACCTAGCTTTTAACTAACAAGATAAACTCACTGCCCTTCTTTAAAATACACTGAACCAAAAAGAGCATGAAGAACAGGAATACAGATTACTTCGTATTTAAAGAAAGCAGTATCAGGACAAAGTCATCAGACTGTTACTACTAAAAGAAGCAGCATATGTCAGGTCACTAAAATGTACAATCTCATCCCTAAAAGTGGGCATTTCACTGACATTCCCAAAAGTTGTTATTTCACTGACTACGTAGTATAGTTGTCTCATACCCATCTGTGCACCCCATAAACTCTCATTATTGTAATGGTAATAAAGGTGAATACAGAGTTTGCCTGTTTGTAAAACACCATTTAAAAGTGTTCTATTTCTGTATATGTTTCTTGCAGTAATGTTTTATCTGAAAGCTTTTCCATTTTATTTGGGAAAACCAAGTTATTTTCACCAAGACAACACCCTTTAAGGTGTGTTTTTGCCACTGTCCTTTTCCAGTAAAATTATAAATACTGCAGCCACACACTGATTATTAACCATCAAAGAATGGAATTATTACCAAAGCCATTACTGCAAATATCTGAAAATCATTTTTCTCTCCAACTCCCTATATATTTCCACTTAATGGTCCTGTGAAACACAAGAAACTACTCCATACCCTCCATCTCAAATTCAGAGAATAAACTACATCTATCCTGTAGCCCACAAAAAACCTGTATTTTAAAAGCAAACTAATCCTTCAGGAGTATTCTCATGCATAGCCCATAGAAGGCTTTACATAAGGATTATCTGATGGGTATGCTCTATAAAACCCTACCACAGGCTGACCAGAAATCATCAGCTGCATGTTTCCTCTTCATGACTGCATACTGAAATTACTTTTCCCCATGACACTGAAGCCCTGAGTTTTAGCTTTAGTATTTTTCAGATTCTGTGCTGCCTAGGTGTGCAGTTCTGAGCTTCACATTACGTGCTGGTAAGCTCTCTTTACAGAGTAGGTAGACAAAACAATTCTTTTTCTAGCCTGGGACCAAGGACAACAAGTTTAAGGCCAAGAGCATAAACAAGGGTGAACTGGAGAGAGAAAACAAGAAGAATGGGACTTCATTATCTGAAGGCATAATTGGACAATTAACCCCAATACGCAAACAGACCAAAATTTAAGGAAGTGTGGGACCTCGTAACCGGTCATCCGTTTGGTGACCAGTCTGGGTTCATCTTGGGTGTAGCCCTGGCCAGGCTCTTACACTGCCCAAGGTATATCCTTTATAACTTTTAACATATATCTACTTTATTCTTTAACTCTGCTTAGTCTTGGTTCTAGGTCAGCCTTCTCAAGGCATCAATACAAGTTGGTAAACCTCAACATTTATAAACATTTTCAAATTTAACTACAGGCATCTAGTAAACTGAGTATTCTGCATATCCTATCTGCTCCAACAATTCTAACAACTGTAGTATGAATTACATTTCAACATTTCTGTTAGTCTGATTGTACCTACAGTAACAGTAAGTTCTTGGGCTGAACAGAGTTACATCCAAATGCAGTGGCTTGTTCATAATCCAAGACCAAACTAATCCTAAGTACATTTTTTGGCCCAGGTCGAATAAGCTCTGCAAGAGCTGTGCCCCACAACCCTAAAACCAAGGCAAGGGAAATCACTTATGTGACAGATGAAGCCATTTCAGGCCACATGGCTTTGTAAGCATTACTGTCTTCTTCCATCCACAGAAACCAGAAGCTGCAGAAGTTTAACTTGGGTGTGGCATTACAACACAGAGTTTACAAGCCCACACAACTCCCCTGTAGCTGTCACTATAGATACAAATTCTGTAGGAAACCAACACAGTAATTCAGATAGCTACAGCCCCTCCAGCTCCTGCCACCAAGAACCTCACTCACTTCTACCACTGGCACTGCAGACCTGGTTGTTGCCAACATTTCCAGAGGGACTCCAGCTGCTGGCCTACTTTCTACTCAAGCTGGTCTCACCTAGCCCCTGCAGCACTCACACACATGGTACAGAAAGTGAAATTACATAGAGAGGCAGTTAAGAAAAGATCTAATAAAACAGGATGGACTGCAGAGATCAGGCACAGGGCTCAGCCAAACAAGGGTAAACACTAGCCACAGTTTACCTGCATCAGCCCTTTTTCTGTCTGGCCTAATTTTGTCCCTTTTCCAACTCCCTTCCCTTGCAGATCACCTTCTCAGATGGCACAGTCTCACTGATCTGCCCCAACATCCTAGACTCTCAGGTTTGCATCCTGATCAATCACAGAATCCTTGTTTGTGTGCACATTTCTGATAGCTCATCAGTTACTGTGACAGACCAGGCTTTGTTTCTTGTCTTTGTCTCCATTAAGTTTGCTTGGCAGTTTGTGTCTCTCTCCATACCTTGTTTATGGCTCTCTCCTTTCTCTCATAATGCCACGCGATGAGGTCTGCAATCAAATAATCTCACTGAATTAAACACTGCTACATTCCACATACCCTCTTCAATTAGTGACTGATCAGGTTTGATCTTTACCTATCTCCCATATTTTTTGGTTCAACAGATTTGTGCCTTAAAATGTTCCTATTTATTACTCCTTTTCTTTTTATCCCCTTATGGCATTCAAATGTTCCTTGACCAGACACAACTTACACAAACTGATGGTCTCTCCTTCCATGTTCCCTTAGAGATCACAAAACTCTATGAACAATACAGAGCACAACTCTAATCACTTGGTCAGTCCAGGAAGAGTAAAATGAAGATTACTTCTGAAAACAGCAAAAACTAAGAATATGGGAATAAACAACAGCCCTTCACCCTTGCCCTAAACAGGAATATTTAATGAAAATCAAAGGGTTGGTGTAGGGGATGAGATGAATTTGTTATGGTAAATCAGGAAAGTTTGCCTCTCCCATCCAGGTATGAAAAGTCCAAAGGCCACTTTATCTTTTTGCCATGATAACCCAGGATAGTTCACACAGCCCGATCTGTATGTACTCTTTAGTACACATGACAGATGCCAGCTGCAGATCTTGGAATCCAGACAGCAGCACCTGCACTCATCAGCCAGCTCCCTAACGAGCAAAACAGGACACTGCATATACATTGTGTACGAATAAGCACAGGTTTTATCATCCTTCCCTGCTCTGCTTTCCCTTGAGCTTCACTCCCAATCAGGTCCCCATTTGATCAGCACTGGTGTCCCAGGGCTCCCACAGTGGTAATTCAGCTTTCATGAAAGCCAAAGCTTTCACACACTCATGGTCCCGCCTTATTATTGAGGGATCCACATCTACATTTTGTGTAACAGTGAAAGGGGAAATAAAAAGAATAGGACGAAAAAGTGGCATCATATTAACTTGTAAGCTGGCAGATGAAAAGCTCTTGGGGACCATGAAGTTTGTCATTACCTTTAAATATATTCTTAAAATTCTACCTTTAATAAAACCAGAAAGGAGCAACTATAAGAAGCAACGATGGGGCAGTAAATTAAAAGCCCTGTGCCACAAAAGTGGTAAAAAGTAACATATTTTACAAAAAAGTGGACTACTTCCAAGCCTAACTGGTGTGCTTTTTTCAAGACAAAATAAACAAGGATTATCCAGTTGGACTCAAAGCTGCATGACAAAGGATCTGTCCATGTACAAAGATTTGCCGGCAGAATCATATGCAATGACACACATCTTTCACTGGCAAAAGCTCTTTAGAGGAACTTCAGCTGACAAAATAAACACCAGGAATAAGAATCTTTTGCTAGTATAATTGGATTTGCCCAAAGAATTTTGCTGGCTTAGTTGCATTGGCCAACACAGTGATATTTTTCATCCTGCCAACTGTGTGCCAGTCCAATTAGAGCATGCAACATTGCTCATTCAACTTCTGCAGGGTAGGCAGGATTCAGAATCTTTGCTTCAACTCACCACCATTCACATAACCATTACACTTCTTTTCATGAATAAGAGAACATGTGGAACAGATACAGTGACTTCTCTAGCATGAACTGCAAACTGTTACGGCTGTTGACGATGAGCACAATCTTGGTATAACATGGTCATGAAGTCAAGGTAAATGGATTCATGGTGAGAAAATAAAAATTCTAATATTGATGTCCATGCATCTAATACTGACATCCTGCATCTGCCAGGCACTAGACAGAAATCCTAGAATGTAAATAATGCTTCATGTGTTTGATTTTTTTTTTTTTAATAATTCAAATTTTACCTAAAATCCTCATTACCAGTAATGAATGTCCAGAGCCATGTTTTTCTAAGCAAGCTTTTATTTCAGAGTTGTGACCAGGATAAAACTTGAAAACTTGACTGTCTGGGCACATGCTAGACAACTTCCTGATGAAGGATCAGTAAAGGAAATCTGAATTTGGTCTAATAAAATGTTAGCAAAGAAATGCAGACCGTCCCAAATCTGCAAATGGTTTCAATAAAAGCAGATGACTGAAAGGAAGGCCAAAATGAGCCAATTCTTGCAGAAGTCCTAGGAGACAGCATCTGGAGGACTGTGTGCCATTCTGGGCTCCCCACCACAAGAGAAACACTGACATACTGGAGACTCCAATAAAGGGTCACAGAGATGATGACTCACCTAGAGCACCTCTTGTGCAAAACAAGGCTGAGACAGCCTTGGACTGACTGATCAGCTTAGAAAAGAGAAGGCTCAGGGCTATCTTATCAGAGAGACACAGCAGGCTCCATCTGAACATGAGTAACTTGACTGAGCAGCAGCACAGCTTTCACAGAGGCCGTGGAGTCTCTCTCCCTGGATCATCTCAAAAGCCATGGTCCTCAGCACTTAGCTCTACCTAGCCCTGTTTCAGTAGAAGAGCTGGACCAGACGACCTCCAGAAGTCCCTTCCAACTCCAGGCACTGTGATTCTGCAGATGCTAAACACAAGGCTTTTGGAAGCCTTTTTCCTGTGAAAGAAGTGAAGTGCAACGCATATAGGACTTCAGGGTACTTCAAGATGTACCCTTTAGGCATGAAGTATCCCTGTATCTACAGTTCCCCACTGAACACTAGATGCATCTGAGTATTCAAAAAGGAAGATAATTTCTTTCTGCACTTCAGAACTTTTTTCTTATTTTTTTTGTCTTAATTCTCACACTCTCAAAAATTAAGAAAATGAATCTAGTAGTAACTAGTACTTGGGATGAAAATTCTACAGAGAACAAAAAACACTAAGCATGACACTGTTTCCTATAGCCACAGCAAAATCTAAAAAAAAAGGCAATTAAAAAAAACTTCATGCTCCTGGTGATATCTCTGTTGATTTATGAAGAAAGTACATCAATTCAGAGAGAACAGTGTTTAGCAAGGCACATCATTCTGAAAAGAAGCCTACAATATTTTCTTCAACTTGCTTCTGAAATATGATTATGTGGTAAGAAGAAAACTAGCCACTACATCTTAAAATGGAAACCAAAGTTCAATAGCCATGTCAGGCTGCTGGTACAAAATCTTCTGTAGCAGCTTTATATATATCACATTTCTAAGTAATTTTTCTGAATTAAAGAGCCCTTCTGAGAGTGGAACAGCAGAACTTTCCACAATATTTAGTAAAAGGAACACAATTTTTGAAACAAGAGCAACACTACCGGACGTGGTGAAAAGAAGCGCAAGTTCATCTCTCTTTTTTTGTCTTTCAATGCTATGATGTTATATATCAATTACGTGGTATGTATAAATTATAGCTGTAACAACCGTACCAAGAACATGCCTCAGTAATCTTTCTGGCCATCCACAATTCATTTCTGGCTAACAGGATTAATTCATTATTTACTGACAGTGGGCACAAAACCCAATTTCTTCTTCAGCAATCAGAACTGACAATGAATACTTCATGCAAAGTTTATCTGTGAAGATCTGAGACATGCAATAGCAAATCACACAGCAATCTACAGAACTGTTTCAAACAAAACCAGGTGACTGAAAGAAAGGCCAAAATGAGAGAATTCTTGCAGAAGTCCTAGGAGATAGCATCTGGAGTACTTTGTGCAGCTCTGGGCTCCTATTACAAAAGAAACACTGACATACAGGACAGTCCAATGAAGACTTGCTTTACGTATGGTCAAAACACCATTAATAAGCTGAATTTTTGATTTGTTGCTTATTCTACATCAGACTGACACTTCTGTGTTTTTCTAGTGCTTTCTCCATATCAGTTTCTTCTCTGAAATGCTTTTCTCACTCAAGTGAATATTTAGGATATACAAAAAACAACATTAAGAGACAACTATATCTGAACTGCTGAAGTTTCACACAGTAAATACTTGAAACAGCTCTAAGAATTTGATTATTAGATACCAAATTTTCATTCCAAACACTAGAATATTACTTTGCTGCACATTAATTTAAAACACACAAAGGCATTAGAAAAATGTAAAAATATTAGCATTATACTTAGCTCTACAGAACTCAACAGCATTAAAAAAAAGGACAAAAGTGTTTTAATAACACTACATATTTCTCACTTTCAAGCTCTCCTGCTCATACAAAATGGACAGTAAAATCCATATACCACAACTGTAGCACCTCCTTTTCTAACAAGTGAAGCAGGTTTAAGAACCGAGGCAGCACATAATCATCTCAAAGTTCTTCAAATATTAAATTTAATTAGTATTTGCAACTGCTTGCAGTACTTGCTGCATGCAAACAATCCTCTGAAATATGAAAAGGCTTTGCAATCATTTTGCAGGAATGAATCAAAGCACTTTAAATGCTCCAAACTCACAAAGATGTTAGCAAGTATTTATTTTTGTTTCACATCATTGCATTTCTTCTGAATGTGAATCTTTAATTCTTAATCCAAAAATACCAACCAAACATCAATATGGGAAGAAACCTCAGCTATAGCTCCCTATTTTAAAAAATCCAATTGCTGGAAGAATATTACTTTTACCTTAAAATCCCAATTTATGGCCACAGTTTTGAACTTTGTCAGTGGTATGTGTGATAGAAAATGGAAAAAAAATTGTGCTATTTCTGCAGATGTTCCCTGCAATTAGTATGTACTAAGATAGCAAACATTTCAAGCTTTCTTAAAACTGTAAATTGAAAGAGTTATGCAACAAACAGTACTGGTATCCAAAAAGACTTTAAAAAAATATTTTCCACTGATAATTTCTATCAGTAGATCTCCAAAATGCTTACTAAGACCTGAGGTAAAGTGTCTATGTTTTGACATCTGCACCACCTTACACAATACAGAAAGTGTTATTTGAGATGATGATAAAAGCTATCTCTGGGCCTCCACAGAGTCCTGATCCCCTCTTTCATATGTAAGCAGAAGATAAATTTTATACTACAGAATTACAGATCATCATCATCATCACCATTTTCCTGTATATAAAACTGAAACACAAAACTTTGTATATGTACCATTAAAATGCATTCATTACTGTAAAAATTTTTCTTTAAATGTCATAAAATGCGCTGAAATTGACATACTTAATGCCAGGGCAAGAGTGAAGTGGGGAAATCAAGACAGTGTGTTCAGGTATACACACATCTGAAAAAGATCACATTTTCAATTTTAAACATAATTCTGCTCTTCCTGCTTTGATGGGACCAGGGATCTGAAGAGAGTCTGGCACAAAATTGCTCAATAGCAAAGTCTACTCTACACATAGTTTGCATATTCAGTGTGTATTCACTAATGATTTGCCATTTAGATGTATGAAATTAACAATACAGGTACCTCAGTGGAGACAGGTTAATTAGGACATTCATTACAAGTAAAAAACCAAAATCACACTTTTTCCATTTAAGATTTTTCCCTATATTAAACTACACATATGTAGATGCATACTGGTATGCACACACATATATGCAACACAACATATGTAAATGGACAAGCTATTACTTGAGCACTGAAGACCAAAATCTTTTATTTGTGTTAATGGATGTTATACTGACCATATTTGTTGACATAGCATCAAGAGAACATCCAAACATTTACCCCAGTGAAAACATTACTCACACTACTATAACTGATATTTGCAATAGGCACAAGGACAAGTCAGCATTTGAAATCTGTTCCTAGTGAGAGGACTAAGGGCATAATAACTCAACCTCTATTGTGGTAACACATATTTACACTTGGCTGCCTTCACTGTTGCTTGTCATCACAATACTGACCTGCATTACACAAGATGGAAGTATCTGGTCAGCACACCATGCTGTTAAAAATTTCTGCGTGTAACGTAGCTTACGGGTTCTCAGTTCATACCACAACTTTCTCTCTACATTGCTTCAGTCCCTCTTTATCGTAAGAAATTTGAAACCCCAACAAATACTCTTCATTTGTTTTAGAAACTATACAATGAATCCACAAAAACCTACCTACCTAATCAGTACAACCAAACTGTCACATTAACAACAGAATGCTCTTCAATATACTCACACTGGTGTTAGTGGGGGCAAGAAATAAAAAAAAAAACAAGAGAAGCAATTCTTAAAGGATACAGCTTAAAAGAGTTGTATTTAAACACAGGCTTGAAAAGTCAAAGGTCAGGATACTTAATTCTAAGACTGACACTCTAAGTTCAACCTTCCTCAAATTCCTTTCTCTATGGGGAGATGCCCCTGAACAAGGGAGAAAACACATCCCAAATGGCACAAAGTACAACTGCAACCCTTGTCCTTAACTGCCACAGCAACCTCTAACACCAAACCTCTCACCCCATGCATCAGTTCTGTCCTTCTATTTATGATGCTTAATTTATTACTTCCTTATTCTACAGATTTTACACACAAAAGCAAATTTTCACAGGTGAAATAAATACCAAGGCTTAACTCTGCCCTTCACACAGTTTAGGACAAATAAACTCTTCATCACCCATGGCTGGATACAGTGGGTCACCAAGCACAATGTGATGATTAATATTTTGTTAAACTTTTTTTTTTTAATTTATTTACATTACAGAATGTTGATACACTGCAGAAACAGTCTCAACAACAGCACAATCTAGGACTCTGGGTCATGGCAGCTCATGACATAGAGAGATGTCTTCTTTCCTTGGTAAAGAACGGGCTGAATGGCCCGGCCTAGAAAATTCTGGTGAATGGCATTATATCCAGCTGGTGCCCAGCGACAAGTGGTGTTCCACAGGCCTCAGTACTGGGGCCAGCCCTGCATAACATCTCTGTCAACAAACTGGACAAGGCGATCAAATGACTCCTCAGTGAGTTTGCAGAGGACACTAAGCTGGGCAGAAGTTGACCTGCTGGAGGGTAAGAAGGCTCTGCAGATGTATCTGGACAGGATGTACCAAAGGTCAAAGGATGCACTGAGGTCAAAGTTCACAAGGCCAAGTGGTGGGTCCTGCCATCGCATCACAACAAGCCCATGCAGTGCCTAAGGCTGGGGCAGTGTCTGGAAAGTGCCCAGCAAAAAGGATCTGGGGCTGCTGGCTGACAGCCACCGAACACAAGCCAGGAGGGTGCCCAGGTGGCCAAGAAGGCCAGTGGCACCGAGCCTGCGTCATCAATAGTGTGGCCAGCAGGACTTGGCACTGGTGAGGGCACATCTTGAGTGCTGTGTCCAGCTCTGGGCCCCTCACAAAAAGAGGGTTCCAGCACTCAGGTGCTGGAACATGATGGGTCTAGAGCACAAGTCTTATGAGGAGCAGCTGAAGGAGCTGGGGTTGCTTAACCTGGAGGAAAGGAGACTCAGGGGAGACCTTGTCTCTCTCCCCAGCTACCTGAAAAAACAGGCTCCAGCAAGGTGGGAGTTGATCTGTTTTCCAAGTGACAGACAAGAAATGACCTCAGTTTGCACCCGAAATGGTTTAAATCAGGTATTAGGAAAATTTTCCTCACGAAAAGGATTGTCAAGCATTGGAACAGGCAAGGGAAGCAGTTGAGTCACCATCTCTGGAGGCAATAAAAAGACATAGGGAGGTAATTTAGTGCTAGACTTGACAGTACAAGGTTAATGGCTGGACTTGATCATCTTATGGGTCCTTTTCAATCTAAATGATTCTTTTACTCTTTTCAAAGCTCATCTGATTTAGACAATGTGCTACATAGTAGAGACTACTTGATTTAAATATATACACATAATTTAGTTTTTATTAACAGTTTGGATAAATTAGTAAGAGTTGCTTTAAAAAATTAGCTTAGGGGAAAAAAAAAGGCCTTCTCTAGATCTGGGATTTAAACACACCTTTCACCCTTAGTAGCTTGCAGAGCTTCCTTTTTTATTTGTGTCAGACCCAGTAAAGGCCCTGTAAACATATTAACTACTGCAGCAGCGGCTGGTTCCTCTGCCCCTGCAAAACACACATGTTGGGAGGCTGTCATCAAACAGGTCATGTAGTGGGTAAAGAACTCACTCCTCAATGTAAGCGACAAATTATTTGAGATGACAAAACCAAGAAAGAATTCGTATTTTCTGCTAAGTTAACAAGGAACATAGGAGGAAACACTGCAAGTTCTCAACTTCAAAAAACAGCTTCTACTTGTGTAGATCTTTCCATTTACTTTAGAAAACAAGATTATTCTCACACAAAGTCAAAGGAAGGTCAATAAAAAACAAACCACAATATACATTAGATGACAGGCAAAGGAACATGAGCCTTGCTCCCCAAGGAGGAAAAAAGGAGGCATTAAGAACTTAAAACCATGAAGAAATTTGGTGAGATGTGTCCTTTTTTAAAACACTCTCAAGTCCTGCCCAATGTTGAACAAAACAGATACACATAAATATTCACTTAAAGAAAGCAGAACCAAAGAATACAAACACTGTACTAGGTCTCCGTATTTGAATTTGAGAAAAAGAGCTCTGGCTGTTCTCTGATACAGTAAGAAAATTAAATAAAGAGGAAGAAAGCATCACATTTGATGCATAACCTATGCTCAGTAGAACTTCACATACAAAATGACTAAAAGCCTATTGGTCTTACCAGGTCCTTTGTGCCCATATCTGAATGTTTTTCTCAAAGCCATACTCATCCACTTGGAACTCACTTATCTTCACAAATGCTTCCAAAATGCTATTTTAAATGAATTTTCTAGTCTTTTATGTCTCCCATCTCTTCAATTCCCATCTTGCTTTGTATTCAGTTCTGATGCTTTACCAAGAAACAAACACAGAAGACAGATCAAAAATGCCCTCCCTCAGTACTTGTGAACAAAAGAGTCTTGCAAGAGATTAATTTCCAAGAATTAGATTTTGAAAATGAGGCTCATCAAAAATATCTATCACACCACAAATTTTTAAAGAACAGTCCCAACAAGTCATCTAATAAGGTCACCTGAATAAGGAAGAAAAGTCCTGAATTTTTGTCTAGAAAGTCATCTCCTAATGCTTTCATGAAAGACTGCCAGATAGAGCATCTGCTCAGCAGCACCATAAATTGTGCCATGAATGTTCTCATCCCTTCTCACACAATTTACAGTTACCACAGTGTGACAAAAAAAAAAAAAAAAAAAAATTAGCCACTTCTGTCAGAAATTAACAAAGCTGGCAAAGACAGACCACAAGGCTAAGGTAAGAGGTTCTGTAGAGAGAATGTAGCTGACTTAATGTAATTTCTGAATTTTTCTAGAACACAGGTGTTCACAGATTTTGCAAAGGAACAAAACTGCAAGACTGATGAGATGAAAGAGCTACTTAAACAGAAAGTAAGCAAAGCACAGCCTGTGTAGTGGTGCTCACATGAAGCACTGGTTATTTTTTTTTTGGTAACTGAGGTACTAGTGGGAAATACAAAAAAACCCAAAGTTACTGAAAATAAACAAGAAATTAAAAAATTCAGAGACAGCAAACCTGGAATGTATTTACTGAGAACCAGGAACTGCATACATTAAAGAAAGAATGTCCCTATTTTCCTGAGAGGAGAAAAGCAAAGGAATTAGTCCTTCTACTGCTACAATGCCAACAGAAAACGGTAGCAAGTCAGATATCTGCTGCTTACCTACCAGGTGAGGTACAGTTCCAACACAATCCAGTCAGACTGGCTGGAAGGAAAACAGCAAAATACTGAAGGTGTAAAAGGGCTTCTTTCCTCTCCCCTTCCTGCTGCTTTTAAAGGGCAGCTGTTGCTAGCATTCAGTGCTATTAAAGGCCAAAACCAGCACCAGTTTTCAATGTTCTGACAAACAGGCATCAGTAGAGGGCATCAAAATGCAAACCAAGTTTCCTTATCTTTAAAGAGCTTAGTAGAAGAGGAACCTACCCACTCCCATGAGAAGCTGAAGAGTTAAAAATATTAAAACCATCCTGTTAAATCACAGATGTCATCAAGTTCTGCCCACAGCAGAATTTAAATATTCTGTATTAGATAATTTAACTTGATATAAATTCTTAAATAGAAAAGGAAACCGCAAGTTCTCCTTCCATATGAACTGCTTCATTCAAGCCCGTATCTTCCACAATTTTAAGAATCACTCCTCCACAGTCAAAACAACTTTCTGAACTAAAATTAGGAAAAAAGAAGTTCTATATCTTTCCTCTACTCTTCTTTCCATCTTTCACATCCTTCTGAAGCAAGGTGGGGATGGTAAACTAACATAACGACTACCTGAGAACTTTGTAACTCACAGACCTGCTCGGTACAAATTCTCATTAGATCCCCAGCAATTCAGTCCATGTAGTCTCTACAAACAAACATGTATGGCATATTTGACTTATGACAAGATCAGTTTCATAGTACAAGACTACAATTCAACAGCAGGCAGATCTGAAGAAGTAACTTCCCTCCCTAACCACACAATTTTTATATTTTAGGAAGATGTTGCATAAAAACCATCACAACTCTTAAAGACTTTTTAGCAAAAAGTTGAAATAATAACTTGACTTCCTCAACAGTCCACTTTAAATCATAAAATTTACCTCTTATTATAATATAGGTAAGTCATATTAAAAACATATTTAGAAAGCTGATACATAAACTTGACAAATCACAACAGTAACCGATTCCATTAATATCAGCTTCTCAGCCAAATCCTTGTATTTCAGAAGACAATTATATACTGTTATTTCCACACCAGCACAGGTACAAAGCAAGGACTTAACAATCTGGAACTTCAATTCGATATTTATTATGCTTTGGTTAATTATAAAAACCTCTCAAAGTGAACCAGATAAGAATCAAATTTCGTATAACCTACTCTGTAAGTCCATGAGATAACAAAGTAAGATTCACAAAGAAGATAATGAAATCTTTACTTTTTAAGACCCTTTTATTTACATACAATTATTCACAATTGACTCTTTCCACAAGCAGTATAACTCCAAGTAACAATTCCCTGAAAATTATCCTCACATGTTCCTCTAAGTATGCATATAGTTCATTTTTGCCCAGAGATCTGGTGATTAAGGAAGATCAAAAACATTATGAACTATCACTAGCCATGAAACCTGCCACAAAACCTATCTGCTCTTCCATCTCAGATTTAATAGTCTAATAACTGCACCTTCCTTTCTCTTCTGTACACATTAGTACCCAGAAGGAGTTTTTTTCCTCTCTCAGAGCAGTGAGTCTCTAATACCACAGCCACAATACCCCCGTGAAGGTAAGAAAGGTAACGTAATATAATGCTTCAAAACAGTTAAGGAGTCTGTTGGGTCAGCAAACAGCAAGATCCCGGGATGTGGATAAATAGCATAAATTTGGCAAATGAAACCAAAGTAGTTGCTTCAGTGAATGACATTTAAGAACAAGTGCATCATCAGCAACATCAAATCAAATTGTAATGTAATTCAGTACTTGAATATGGCAAACTCCTATTAATCCTGTTCATCTTACCATTCTGCTTGCCCCACTCTACATGTGATGAACTTATCAGAAAATGCAGGTCTGCTTCAAATACCACTCTCAAAAATCTCTTTCAAAATGCAAACACTATACATTCATAAATATTGTGTCATGACTTCCAGTTCAATCAACTTCTGTGTAAATAATAACTAAGCTACTTGCTCTAAACAGTTACAATTTGAAATGGGCGTCCCCACTTAAGATCTCAATGCACACGACGTTTAAAAACACACTTCGTAAGGAAAAAAAAAATGTAATTTTACAGTTCAAGCATAAAAAAAGGAAATCCCGTTTGTGTTCTTTAGGAATAGGAATTAAGTCACGTGCACTAAAAAATACCGAATGTTCTAACATGTTTGCTTACTTCGACTAATTTAAAGGATTACATACACCTAGAGACCTTTTACTACACGGACGGGACGACGTTCAGTGCTTCAGAAACCCTTGCTACCGCCTTGCACATTAGCCTGCCTGTCCCGAAGACAGCACACAGCAATTCAGTCCCGGAAAGTCCGATAATTTTCAGGTTCCAATTCTGCCTTTTGCCAAAGCAGATAAAGCAGCTTTAACAACAGCAGACAATTACACCCCTTCCCCAGCTCCCGTCCACCTCGCGGGCCGCCCACGTGGAAGGAGCGCGGGCTCCCCGTCGGCCCAGGACACCCTCTACCTGTACGGGGGGCGGCCAGCGCCGCCGAGACATCGTCCCTTCCCCTGCCCGCCTGCCGAGCCGCGGGCACCGGGCGGCGCCGGCGAGGCCCCGCCCCCCGCCGCTCCTCGCGCCGGTAGCTGCGGCCCCGCCGGTACCTGAAGCCGCGCTGCCTCCGCCGCGGCTCCCGCGGGGCTGCCCCGCCTCAACCTCGGGGCCGCCGCGGCCGCCCCGGGCCGGGCCCGACCCTTCCGCCAGCGCTTCCGGGAGCACCGCCCCCCGCCCCGGTGACGTCACTCCCCGCTGGCCGGTGACGTCACGCCAAGCCCGGCGCGAGACGTTCTTTGTCTGTGCCCGGCTGCGGCCGTGGGCCAAACGCGCCTGCGCGCCGCGGTGACGGCGCGGCCCCCCCCCCCCCGCCCCCACGGCCCGGCCCGGCCCGGCCCTGTTTTAGTTTCGGTTTCACAGGATCGGGAGCAGACAGCGTCGGGAGAGACCTCCGAGATCAGCCTGGGGCTGACCTTCGTCTTGTCATCCTATCCAATTCCCCTGACCGCTTACCCCCCAGTGCCACGGTCTTTCCTTAAACATCTTCCGCGACGGCGACTCCAGCGCCTCCCCGGGCAGCCTGTTCCAGTTACCACCCGCTGAAGAAATCCTTCCTCATGTCCGGCCCGAGGCCTTGAGCTTGAGGCCACGTCTTCTGGTTCTGTCGATTGAGGAGACAGACCCTCACCTGGCTCTAACCCCCTTTCGAGAGTCACTGGATAAACAGGATTTGCTGACGGTGCCACACGGGCACGGGCTCGGGATGCAGCCCTGATCAGCAAAGGCAGCAAATGGAGCCTCACAGAACTGATTTACTCGAGCTGTTCCGCTCAATTGAGATACTGCCGCCTTACTTTTCACATTTCCAACCTCCCTGCACTCCACCTCAGCGTAATGAAAGTTTTTCCCAGCTCTAAACTAAGAAAACAAAAAAACACCTGCTGTAGGTATAAAGGACTAACGTTCTAAAGGAGATGACTCACTAGGCACGAAAGTGGTTGAAAACTGGTAAATTACATCCTTGCAGCTGCCAGAAGTGAAATGAAAAAGGCATAAATCTGCTCAATAAACACAGACAGAATGAACTGGGACTAAGAGTGTGTGGCGTGCAGATGTGACAACAATACACACCATGAAGAATGAATGTGACCTGTCCTAATTGGACAAGAAAATTTTCCAGTTTTAAAATCTTAGGGGGCAAAAGAAATTCCTCCTGATACTCCCATTTTTCTATGTACTGCCCCTCACACATTCCCCACAAGAGGTGCACGTAGTCTTATATAATACATCATATACTAATAAATGTGATGTGCCTTTCAAACACCTGAATTTGTTAATCACTTTTTGCTCAGCTATGTGCATTTCATAGGCTTATGCTACCAGACACTGCACCATCCAAAGTGGAACACAAAGCTAGTAATTTTTACTTTAGGATTAGAACTTAAAAATACTTCCCCTTCTTGTGAAAACATCTTTTTAATGAGTTGACAGGCCTCGGTATTACAGACTGAGTACCTGATGTCCATGACAATGTTGTTAATACAGGCAAATGAGAGTAAGTCCATAGAAGTACAGAATTGTTAGGGCTAGAAGGGATCTCTGGAGATCATCCTATCCAATTCCCCTGTCAAGGCAGGGTGACCTTGAGCAGGTGACACAAAATGTGTGCAGAAGATGTACCAACTATAGCTGGGAAATTTAAAGGTTAGAAATAGTAAAATAAATTACATAGCTATGTATTTCAGTCATAAGTATCAAAAAGAAAAAAAATTTCTTTACATACTGTGAAAGTAAAATAAATGAAAGTAAGGTAAAAAGGAGAAAAGCAAAGTATAATTACCAACCCCTTAGTACTAGTAAAAAAAATTCCAGGGGAATTTTTTTCCCAGAAACTTCCCTGGAAAAAATTCCTGTGATTTTTTTTTTTTTTTGTCTAGGTGGCCAATGTGGTTTTTAAGGGCATGGAATAGGTAACTTGATGAGAGTTGTGAGAAGAGATGTTGCAAGAGTAGTTAAGGGTGGCACCTTTGGACTTTCTTTTCAAGATGAGTCAGCATTCCTTAACAGAAGCACACCACTGGTGAAACAGCCACCCAGGGAAAAAAAGTATTTTAAAAGCTAAATGAACTTGGTATGATTGAAAGGCTCTGCAGAATGATATACTTGCAGAGTATATAGAGGTATATCTCTAACCCTAGTAGGAATCCACTGCTTAAGCATTAAAGTGATATACTGAGGAATACCAGTTCCTTCTTACAAGTATCTTTCCCTAAATGCTGTGCTCAATAAAGAGACTTATTTGGTTCTTTTATTTAATATTTATAATTAAATGCAAAAATCAAAGAAATTAAAAACATGAAAAAACAGTGCCCTGATTCATGCACTGAGGTTTAAAAGCTCCCACCACCAAAGCAACAACTATTTTTATATAAATCTCAATTCTATTCACTTTACTATGCCAAGTAAAATGGGAAATGTATTTTATACCTATGCTATATTAGATTTCTCTGTAATACAAGAAGCACTGCTTTTGGCGTGACAAAATTAGACAAGTTCTCTTAATGCAGTGAGTCCATACATGAAAAATCTTACACTTTGGTTTCCTGCTGATGTCACTGAACATGAATTCAAGATTTTCATGTGTCAAGTCAACAAAATCAAGTAATTGGACTGGAAGCCCGGGAATTGTTTTTATTAAGATTGCAACATTCCTTTAGCATGTGGTGTGGAACTTTTCCCATGCTGATGTCCAGAAAATGTCATCTGGGCTTGTGGAGAAACTACTGTAAAATATATGTGGATTGCCAGTCGAATACTAACCTTTACATTTCTTCTAAAATGCAAAAACCAGTTCTGCACAATCAGGCAAAAAGTAGTAAATTATTTTGCTGAAATATGCCTGTTGACTAGTCAAAGGTATGTCAAGCTATTTCAAATGCATGCTTTTCATAAAGTTTCCAGAATTAATATAAAAAGGCTCAACAATTAATAAATTTGTAGATAAATCAATTAAATTCAGCATTTAGTATCATTTAAATTATATTCATACCAAAATGGACAGGTGGTATCTCTCAGTAATAGCAGAATAAATCAGAATCTGATTTTCAAAGTAATTCACAGTGGAAACTGTGACCAAAAGTAACACAAGAATGTAGGCATATGTGAATACAAGCAAGGAGTCAGAGGGGATTGCAACTGTACCCTAGCACAGGCTACTTTAAGGAAGCATTACTTATGATTTAAAAAAGTCTATCCATATACACAAATCCTTTGGAAAAAAACCAACAAATCCCAAGCAGCAGGCATCCAGAGGGCAGTGGCCAAAAGCTCAGAGTCCTGATGGATATCAGTGACAAGTTGTGTCCCATAGGGATCTGTATCAGGGCCAGTGTTATTCAATACTTTTATTAGTGAAACAGATGAAAGATCAAGTGGACCCTCATGAAATTTAGAGATGACACCAAGCTGATGTGGTTGACACTCTTGAAGGACAGCATGCCATCCAGAGAGACCTGGACAAGAGGATGGTTCATTGTTTTTCCAGCAAGTGATTATTTTAATCAAAGAATCAACTAGAATTTCCTATAAAATCCATGTCAGACAGCTTCATGTATTCTTACAGAAAAATCAAAATGCTTACCAAATAAACCTGACACCTGAGGGAAAAACATATCTCTTAGACCCAAACCCACATTCTTTCTGCTTTTTATACTAGCTCTACTTAACTAAAATTTACAGTTGGAAGTTCTTCCTCAGTTGGTGCAGAATCAACCCTAAGGAGAAAGACTGTTTTCTTCCACCATCTCTAAATATGCAAAAAATAACATTTGGCCCAGTTCCTCTATTAATATGGAGGCAGGTGGTGTGCCAACCAACCACTCTCCTCAAATTTGTACCAGGCAAGTTGCCACACCCCTTCCTATTCCCCTGCCCCAAACCCGTGAAGCACCTAACAAACAGATTTTCCAACAAGATTTAAAGCATTTTTAATTGTCTTGATATCAAACTAAGGAAAGGCAATCAGTGTAACACAAGAAATGGTATTCCATGTAATGATTCACAAAGGGAAAATGGTTAGATTGGTGCACTAGGAAGGCTCTGAAATGCAATTTCCCCCACCCATTCCTCATCCAAGAATCTTCCAGTGCAGAGAACACAAGGCCCAAAAAAACAAAGCAGTGAATACTGTTGAATATAGCTAAACAGATAATCAAGTGGAAATTTAAAATAATGTTAGCCACGCTCTAGACAGCATCTTTGATCAGTATCTGTAGGATGAACCAGTAACCAAATCTAGGGTGATACCTAAAAATAAAATTAAGCTAAAACACTAAACAACACCAAAAAAACCCTAAAAAAAAACCCAAAACAAACAAACAAAAAGAAACAAATATACACACACACAAAATAAAAAAGAAAACAAACAGAACCTGGAACAAACAAAAATAAACAAAAAAACAACCCCCCAAAAAACCCCAAACAAACAAAAAAAAAACCCTAAAACACCCACAAACAAAACAAAGAAACAAACAAAACACTCCCCATAAAACCAGAGGAAGGAGAGTGAGAGAGAAAAAAAAGATAGTAAGACAGTAGATCAGTAAAAGAAGCTCTTTCTGAAACCAACTCTAGATCTAAAATAAGCTGGAACAACTATAAAATTAGCTTATTCCAGGGTTTCAAAGCACAATGATTAGTGTACTTATTACAGCAGTGCCCCACAGGTTGCATTTCACTTCCCAAGAAAGATGATTTAGAATTTGACCAATACCCGCCCCTTTCCAGACATATCAAGACAAGAGGTTAGTTTACTATGACATGTCATAGTTGCATACAATGTAAGACACATTCCATGCTGAACTACAGTTAAACAATTTGCAGTATTTATAGACAATAAAGCTTAAGGTAAAACCATCAACAGCCAGTCTCACAAGCAGTTCAGTGTCAAAACTACTCTTTTCTGTATGCCACAATTAGAGTAGTGATGATCCAAGTATCACTGAACATTTAATACACAGTACTCTACTGATCCCCAAGCAAACTAATCTGCAAATATGCCAAAAAAGGGTTAGGGAAACACATGCACACGACTAGACAGGTTGCTATTTTGAAGATGCACCACAGAACAAGAAGTTCTAACTTCTAAAAGCTTCAATTCCCAATTCAAAACCAAAAATATGGCTACTGTGAAAAAACAAACAAACAAAGCTTTGAACACTTAGCTAGGCTCTAATCTCTTAAGACAGAAGAAACAAGACATCCTACCTTATCTAGAAATTGGTAAAGCCATTGCTGTTATTTATTAACTGATGGTGTCAATATGGCAAAGGAATACAATCAAAAATAAAAATACAGTACTAAAGACAATTTCCTCATTAACTGTCTAAAAGATTGTCTGGAGAAAAATATGTATCTTACTATGATAGAGACAGTTCAAAAAGTAACTCTGACAACTGACTGCTATGTCTGCAAAACAATACATCTTGCTGTAGTAAAAACAATAGATAAAAACCCTGCAATGCATATTCATCTTGTGAATGAAACATTCACACAAATCTCACCTTGTCACTGTCATCAGTACAAATGTGATCTTGATGGATTGAGTGGCATTGAAACGCTGTACCAATACTACCTGGAAAACAAGGAGGGAAGGGAGAAAAAAATAACTAAAATGATAACCCAATTTCTGTGAGAACTAAAAATAAAGCTAAATTTAGCAAACTTTCTTTTCTCAAGATTTAGTTGCCAAACAGCTAGGTTTGATAACAGAACAAGCATCAGAGAGACATTTTATAAGTGTGCCAATGTCTTCACGTTTTTTAAAGAATTTTAAACTGAATTAAATTATAGCTAGCTCATCAATCCAAACCAAACAAATGCACTAAAGTATATATGCGCATATAAAAATAAGGAGAAGCTACACAATTCAAGTTTATATACTGTACTACAGAATATTTTCAGCACCCTGGGTAACCACAAACCAGCAGCCTCATTCCACCAATACATTAAGAGGAAAATTCCAACGTCAAAGTTTTAATTGTGTCAAATTTTCTTGTAGTGAAATTTCTGCCTGCCTAATGTTTCTATACAAGTTTCTTTAAGCCTAGGAACAAAAGAGACAATACACCCCTACAAAGGCTTACCCCAGTCCTCAGACTTCTGTCCAAAGAATATATGAAAATATTTTACAAAGCTTCTTTCTGACCTACCACTTCAGAAAAAGTATTATTTTGCCATAGGAGTCATTGTATGGCTTGAACAAAAGCAATGCATGATCATAGTGTGTATTTTTTGTAGGAAGAGAAGGCAAAGAAGAAGTCACTATACAGTTGGAAGTTTCAAGGTGAAAAGGGAAAAAAGAATCAGTTTTAAACTGTTCGAAATATGCAGTGTTCCCCTCCCATTTGATTTAGACTTAAGCAAACTGCAAGTGTTTCACTACAAGCACTCCACATGTTTTCTTGAACTGGAATCAGTTCAAGCTCAAAAGCAAGCTACAAAACTTAGGAGAACACATTGTTAAAGGTAAAGCTTGATATCTTTCTGACCATGACACCAGAGGCAGAATTGATGAAAAACACAACTTTTTGAATTCGTCTAAAATAAGGAAATAGGCAACAAAAAATAGTTAAATTCAGCCAAGTTACAAAAAATACACATAAAACTTGCTTCTGGCACCCATGCATGTGGATAATGAAAGGAATTTCAAGAGGTTAAATTCCTAAGACTTACTCCCTAACAAATTAAAATTCATAAATGTGGACCTTGCATTACAGGCTATATTATATACTTTACAGATAAGGCTTTCACAAACCATGATCGCATGCACCATCACAATGATAAGCTGACTTTGTTCTAGCTATAACAGATACCAGCAGAAGCAACATAGCTCCAGTAGCAGAGCTTCCAGTTAGTTAATGCAACATAAGACACCTGGGCAACTCATCAGTTTTCATGAGGCCATACCTTCAATTCTAACAATATCCACATTACCAAAAAAAAATTCTAGCTTGGGTTTTATCTACATATTTCAGTCAAACTCAACTGTTTTGCAGTTAGCAGAGAACCTGCTAACCAACCAATCTGTTCTGCAGTTAGCAGAGAATATGCCAATGTTTTCCTTTAAATTATTTTTTTTCTCTTAACAGGATTTTCATGGCCTTTATGACATATTTGTTTCATTTGCAGTCAACTAATACCCTACAGTACAATAATAAGATACCAGACACAATCCCTAACTGCGAGAAGTGAAGCCATTACACACATCCTGGCTGCTTTGCACCAGTGAGCTGGCTGACCTCACCAACAGCCTCACCAAAAGCTGCCTTTGGAAAAGGGGTTACATCAAAGACAGCATTGATAATACAGTCCTTTGAATGGGCCAGCAGAGGTAACAGATCTAAGACACTGACACAGCAGACTACCAGCTAAAGGCTCTCCTTCATGACAGTCCAATCTATAATGTTGAGTTCAATGGTCAGGAAAGTCCTGTAGGACTTCTCTGATCTTAAAAGTATTTTTTACATTTATATACATAAAATATAAAAGCAGTTTTAAATAACTGAGTTATGTTTTTAAAGCATTGTCTTTCTGACAGATTGCACTGAGACAAACCTGAAGACAGGTTAATCACATTTCACCTACCTGCAAGAAAGATCAGAGTCAGAATCTCAAAAGATGACCTCAGCAGCTCTCTAGTCTGTGCCAAAGACTTTTCAATTGTTGTTTAACCGTTAAAGATGCCCGAGGACTAAAAGGAACAAAACCCAATTTGCATTGCACCGACTACTGAAGGGAGTAGATACAAACTCTGTTAAACTACCTTCATATCCCCAAATTGACAGAAATTTCAGACCAACTCAAGACCAACTGCACTCCAGGGCTAGCATATCCTAGGATTACTACAATCAAGCTTTAATTCTTACTGAAGAATTATCTCTGGAAAGCTGACTGAGAGTGGGGAAAATGCCATCGAGACTCCTACATAAGGAGCAGAATGCAGCACGTGGGCCACTGCCCACAGCACCTTCCCAAACGCACTTGCTACTGTGTTCAGAAGATGCAACTGCAAGGTCTAATGCCCATCATTTTCTCAAGCCTATTCCTAGTTTGAACTTCCTTTCTCCCACAATCCAAAGCAACTTCCATGCTGTGCAAGTAACAGGGCACTTGGTAAGAGTCAGCCAGTTTTCTCAGACTCACAGCTTTTGACACCTGGGTGACAGAAGAGTAGCCTCAATTTATGCTGAGACACCACCAAAACACAGCAGACATACATGAAACATCAGATCAGGCATCCCTTCACCATTACCAGTATCAGATAGCGTAGAGAGTAATGTCCTTCAATTGATGCACTATATGTATATATAACCTCTTTAAACGCAGTTAAATTCTTTTGCGCATACCCTTCTTCAAATAAAGTGAGATACCAGCTTAGTACTGTGACTTGCACTCTAGGGAAAAACATCCATTCTTCTGGAACAGGCAAGAAAGGAAGACTGCACCCCCAAGCTACCATAGGAAAGGGGCTGTTTTTCTTCTAAACCCCCACATTAAACTGAACAGCAAAAAGAATCTTCAGAATTTCATGGATTCTGTCTTACTTCTGCATTGTAATAAAGAGAATCAGTATCAGGTTTGAAAGGCCTGCATCATGCTTGCCAATTTAAACCATCCAAATACACACAATGCTGATCCAAGGGAAAAAGAGGTGTGAATTCAAATATTTTAATTCAGTAACTTCAGTGCTACTGGAAGTATCTCATTGCTTAAGTGAATGACACTGATTAATACATTCACTGACCCTCCAGCACCAGTCTCATTAGGAAATTGTTTGTGTGTAACACCTATACTATTAAACCTACTTTATCTAGAGTGAAGCTGTTCAGTCTTATATATGAATCAGACAAGTTCTGGGCTAAGTGCTTGATTTGCAGACTAGAGTTTGGAAAGTAGGAAATGCATGGAAACAAAGTCTGAATTGGATCAACCTTAGACTCTTAATTAACTGCTCCCTTTAAAAAACCTGTGAGTTGAATGGCATATATCTGGTGAGATACAGCCATGGATGGCTAGTCTACTTGAAAAGATACAAGGAAGGGAGGTTAAGTTATCTGTGATCTTCCTCAACTTCCAACAAAATAATGCAAACTACTCCTGCAGATTATTATAATGTGCTAGTCAACATTGTTCCTGTATCTGTGCATATTATTTAGATTTTAGAGGCACCTTCTAATTCAAGAACCTTTCAAACTGCAATGAAGAACTTACTCAATGGGGTGAACAGAATACTTTGCTGTTACGGCAGAAAGGCTAGAGGTGAGTTCAATAAAAGATACAGCTACTCAGGTTGGTCAAAAAAGAACAAGGCTGCAAATTAAGTATATACTACTTTTAAACTTTTTTCCCTATGCGTGCATATCTGACCACAAAGAAGAAACATGATACATTGTATGCTAGCTGCATACAATTCATACTAGGATTGCCATTCTTCCCTTCTTCCTTCCATTCCTTTTTTTAATAAACTCCAACAAATTGAAGTTCCCATTTTCATCCACTTTAACTTAGGCTGTTGAAAGAATTTATTACACTCTAGGAAAAGCTAATATTTTCAGTTGCATGGCATGGGACACAACACTGATAATTTAAAGCAACTCCTCAGCATGGAGTATACCTAAGGCGTCGTGATAAGACTCTGGAACACATTCTAGCCAGGAAGCAGCCTAAAGCCACTAAAGCAGGAAAAAAAGGTTAAATGCCTCCTCAACTTCTCTCCTTCCTTTCCTCCTGCTTCCTCTACTTGTCAAGAAACCCATGCTCTTGTCAAACTGCAACCAGCATAGGTTTGCTGAGTTCTGGTGTCCCCTTCCATATCCTGACCCAGTCAGTCTTACTGGTTTCCCCACCACAATGCTCAGCCAAGGAGTGCTGTCCTCAATTCCAAACACCCAGTGAAAATAGATATCTAGTAATCATCAGGAAGCACAGTAACACTCTGCAAGAAATGCTCTCTCAGCTTTTCTTCTTTCTGCAGCTATCAGAGAAACACACAGCATGCTTACTAACCAGCAAGAAAATGGGATGAAAATAACACTAACTGAGAGTTCAAAACAAAATCTGGGCCTACATTAATTGCATATAAATTGGCATATAAATTGAGTGTGTCCTCCAATCAAACTTCTAACTGTATGACAGCTCCAAGACACTTCTAGAGAAAAGGAGAGGAACCTAAAGGGGTCTTTGTATTTTAAAACCTTAAAGTCTGACATATTTTAACAATATCAGAGCTTAAAAAACAGACAAATTTACGTTAGTACAGCAAAAAGCCTGAATATGAGGCAGTCCTCAGTTTCATATACAAAACTCATCTAAAAATCAGAACTGAAGAAAACTCATCTATAAATCAGAACTGAAGAAAGATCTTCTTACCTGAAGTTTCTGCTGTGTCTCTACAAGACTGCATAAACACTTTTAGTCAAGGAACATCTAATTTAAATTTACAGATACAAACTGGACAGCTTACTCCAGGAACTGTCCACAAAATGGACCTTATAGTAGCCATCTGAATATAACCCCATCTACATACCATTCACCTTAGTGTTGAAAATTTTGTATTATTTGGAAATAGGTATCAGTAGCTTGAATTGTCAGGATGCAAGCTGAACTTTATCTGAACTATAAGGCTATATTGTTTAAGTTGAAGAGGTATTACAGTAAAACCTGGAGCTAAAAATCTGAACATTAATAATAGTTAGTAAAGAGAAACCTAGCAACTTAAATATTATTTTTCAATAAATTGCCAGAGTAGACGACCCATGGATTGTGGATTATGAACTGTAACAACCATATTTCAATATGGACTATAAAACCAACAGAAACTCCCACCAAAACCATCCTAAGTCGGTGTGAAGATGACCACATGGCAACTACTTGGTAACAATGAACCGAGGAAGAGTAAGACCCCAGACCTTAACATTGCTATTTGTCCAGACTGTCACACGAGAGATGCAATAAACCTACCTAATGGAGAGGAGAACATAGTGTCCAAAATTTCTTTAACACCATGCTTGCAAACACACCTATAATAATGGCCCCCTCACCTCATACAAGGAAGTACTGTGGTCTAGCAGTTGCCTTCTTCCCTCTCCACTAACTTTAGCAGCTACATGTTTTTTTAGTGAAGAATGAAGACAACTGCACTTCAGATGGCCTGGTAACCCACAGAGTCAACCATATGGTTTCATCCCCTTCACAGCAGTCTGGGACAAGGAGCAAGGCCACTGCTTTGGCAGCCACCCAACTTCATCTTGCAAGGTCCAAATGCTGAAAATATTTGCATATTTTTAAGCTAAATACATACCTGCAAAAAAATGAGTCACTTTCACACAATAAAGTGTCTGAACGATTCAAATCACCAGCAACTTGCTTCCCCACATACCCTACAGCTCAAGTTGGATATCAAGTACAACATCAAAAGATTTTTTTCCTGAACTAACAATGCAGCATTACTGAATAACCAAAGACTCAATAACCATAAAGTATTCTAAAATTTGTGTTTTCATGTCTTTACAGTGCACATACAAAAGCAAGGAATGTTTTCCATAGGTTTATTGACAGCAGTTGCTTTGCTCTGGGGATCATTTTTTCCTGCTTATTCAAGTAGCTGTTCAGCAAATCATCTGGTGAAAAAATTTACAGCATCAATAAACCTTCAGGAAATCAGCTTAATGCAGAAATACTACTACACTCATAAACACAGCACCAATATTTTACTGGTGCTCTTAACATCAAAATGTCAAGATACAAACTGTATCTGAAGAGGCTACCCAGCCAAGCATCAACAAAATGTTAGCAGGGTGTTAAGTCTGGTTCCCAGTAGAACGTCAGTATCAGAGGAAAAGAACTATGTAAGTACAGCAAAAGTACTATTTGTGTCAGATAAGCTATTTAGACCATTCCCTCTCTGTTACCTTTGTATCCTCCTATTTCTGATGAACTGAGTTCATAAAAATCACACTGTTTCCAGCAGTCTCATGCAAGTGTCAAACATAGAAGACTGACAATAAATCGGGACCAGGAAATCATTTAAGAACTTTGCAACCAAAAAACCTGCATCAGATGACAGTTCAAGTCCACTGAGAAAATTCACTGCTCATTCATTAGAGTGCAAGCTAATTTCAAAGAGTCGTAGAGCCATTTGGATTTTAAGGAACCTTTAAATGCCATCTAGTCTAGCTATCATTAGACCAGGTTGCTCAAAACACTGTTCAACCTGCCTTCAACACTTTCTGTGATGGAATTTCTACAACTTCTCCACAACATCCACATGAGGGCAAGCAGCTCCAGTGTTTCTCCACCCTCATTATTAAAACTTTTTTCCTTCTATCCTCCTTATATTCCTAAATCTATCCTCTTTCCATTTAAAACCACAAAGACCACAGAGCTGGGTGCAGTACTATAGATGGGGGTCTCAACAGAGTGCAGCAGAAGGAGCAGAATCATCTCTCTTGACCTGCTGGCCATGCTTCTCTTCCAACAGCTCAGGACATGCTTCTAAACCATGAGTTACAAACACACACTGCTGGTTCATGTGAATGTTCATCCACCACTACACCCACAGTCTTTCTTAGCAGGGTTGCATTCAGTCAGTTCATTCACCAGTCTCCATGGGAATGAGGGATCGCACTGACCCAGGGGCAGGACCTTGCACTTGGCCGTTGAACCCTATGAGGTTCACATGGCTCAATGCTGTCTAGCGATGGATGGCATCCCTTTCATCAAGCCTACCAACTGCACCACTCAGCATGGTGTCATCCACAAACTTGCTGAGGCTCTGCTCAATTATTTTATACCATTGATTAAGGTATCAAAATGTATTTGTCCCAGCAGTAACCTCTAAGAGACGCCAGTCATTACTGGTTTTCGCATGGATACTGAAGTGTTGACTGTAATTCTGGGACATGGCAAGCCAGCCTATGTCTTATCCATCACACAGTAGATTCATCAGATCCTACTCCCTCCCAATCAGCAACAAGAACACTGTGTGGGACTATGTTGTAGGCTTTGCAGAAGCCCAGGGAGATATCTGTACCTCTTCCCTGGTCTACTGATGCAGTCAGGACTCCATCACAGAAGGCTGTGAGATTAGTCAGGTGTGATTTGCTCTAGGTGAAGCCCTGCTGTCTGTCTCCAAGCACCTCCATGTCTTCCTTATGATTTGACATAGCTACCAGTAGCATCTCTTCTATGATATTGCTGGGCACAGAGGTGAGGTTGACTGGTCAGTAATTTCCAGAGCCCTTCTTTTTAACCTTTTAAAAAGGGTGTGTCCAAAAGAAAGGGAAAAGTGCCTATGGGATTATTGATTTTAGGTACATGAACCTCAACCATCTTAACTGCTCTAAGGACATACAGAAATAGCACCTAATATATAAGCCAACCTTTGTGTGGGGAAGGGAACCATTTTCCAAAAACTGACTTAGTCCCACAATCAGTACATGTTTCTTAAAGGGTAATCTACACTCTGCAGATAATTCCATGCTGCTGCAGACAAGATGTACAGATTCAGAAGAGATTACTCCCATGGACATGGCAGTCAGGTACTTGAACCAAGTGAACAATACAATCACCAGTTCCTCCTCCTCTAAGCTCTCATTCTCTTTAGATCTTCTCTCATGACAAAATCATTCTGAGGTGATTTTCTGAAGAACTGACATGAACTTAAGTTGCAGCTTGAAACATATGACCTCTGCATCTAAAGCACAAAAACACACTTCCTCTTAACTGCTGTACTGCAGGACTCTTGCAATATCCACCTAACAAAGAATACTTGAGACACAAAGCTTGATGCTTTAAGACACATAGATTAAAGACAAGCAATGTTTTATTTTCCATTCTATTCTCCCCTGTGTACAGTAAGATTCACAACTCCTACATTGAAGTTATCTCTGAGACATAACAAAAATAATTAATAGTTTATTAACAAGCTAAAAGGAAACTCTCTTTCTGCTTTAAAATCCTGCAAGAGAAGGACTCTATTGCTAAGCAACTCTGAACAGCATCTCCAATTTGTGGTGCTGGTCCTGTGGCTGCTTTGCTTAGTAGCTAGTCACAGTTTCCTTGCTGTTCCCTGAAGTGTGTTTCATTGGGATTGTTTCTGTTCAAGTGGAGTCTAGTGAAGGATGCTCGCAGCCTTCAATGCACATTTACTGCCATTCCGAGAGAACGGTAACATTCATTTATAGACAAAGAGTGTAGTGAAACTCACCACAGAAAATAGTACTGAAGGGCCAAAATATAGCAGTGCCTTTTCATAAGGAGCCTCCTTAGGGACGTTCAGTATCTACTTAGAAAGAAGGAAACTTTTTGCTGTTCTTGTCGTCTTTCAAAAGGAGGCTAACAGCAGAACCATAAGCCCAAAAGGCATCCAAACACAGTTACTATAAAGCATATGCAAACAGCTAGAAAAGGAGAGAAAACAGGTATTTCAATAACTCAAGGTTGATTTTTACTGAAAGTAAATCAATTGTAGAACAAAGAATAAAACTGGCAAGCCACAAAGCATTTAAAAAAAGATAAAATCTTTTAATCTTGCCCTGCAATTCAGTTTTCATCAACCACTGTGTGGGAGCTGAAGCAAGAGATGCAAATACCAAGCACAACTACATTACATTAAAGGCCCGGTATGAGCATAAAAGATCACACAGATATCCTCTACACTGTTCTATTTCCATCTTTATAGGATTTTGAATTACTGTTTTGAAGATTCAGTTGTCTTGAATTTCTGTGCCTCCTGAATCGAAGTTATTCTTCAAAAGCTATCAGAAATTTCAAGCCATTTGTTCTTCTCTATTTGTAACTACATTATAAAACTGATTTTCTTGAAATTAATCTTCTCTTGAGAATTTAATTTAGTCTCTAAAAAATAAAAAACTGCTTACACAAACTTTCTGGATGCAATGAATAAAGGGCTTTCTACGGCTTACATTTATTGTTTACAACATAAACCAGCCATTATTACCACAAAAAAACCTAAACAGGCATAGAAGCACAATATTAACTCTAAACCTTACCTTGTTACCCCCTGCCTATTTCTTTATGGTATCACTTATGAAATTTAGCATTAATTTTCACAAAGGCTGTGGTAGTTGTTTGGTTGGGGTTTTCAGTTTTGATCAGGTTTTTCTAATAACAGCCTTAAAGCTCCCATCCAACCTAGCCTGGAGAAGTGAACGCTTCAGTGGTAAAAATAATGTTCGTACCAATTTCTGTAATCTTTGACACAGATAGGAAAGAGCAATGTCAGTGTAATCCCAGAAACAAAGTGTTAAATGCACCTCAATTATTTATTCTTTTGTCTTTTATTTTCATTTTATATTCAATCTAACCATAAAGTGAAGGGTAATAAAGAGGTAATTCCTAATTAGGAACTAAATTTGCAAATACCTGTTTGAAACAGAATTAATTCTGAAAGCATGGTTAAAGGTTCATGATCAAGTAACATCTAGGATGTAGTTTCAAATGACAGAGAGCCCAAGCTCCCTCCAAAGACAGCTTATTTAATGAAATGTGAAAACCTCAACAAAGTCAAAACTAGTCTAAGAGAGAATCCAGAGAAGTGAGAGTTAAATAGTGCCCTATTACTTGGTATGAGCTCTCCACATCCCTCACCTCCCTGCAGCCCATTAAGTGCTTACAACTTCAACTTACATTAATAATCAGTAAGGAATAACTTGTCCCAATAAAATGAAAAAGTTAATTTACATTTGACAGGCCATGAAATAACTTTCTCTCTTCCTGTCTTTCTTGGTTTTGCTCCAATTAATAAGCATTTGTCCCAGTCTTGTTTTAAAGAAAACCTTGTTAACAATCCACATTTTATGTCTTTTTCTCATATGTGCGGAGTATAAGGCTATCAGCAGCCTGAGACAACACACCAACTTCTCAAAAAAATCATAGAAAATATTTAGTAATATTTCTGTCCCCTGAACAAACCAAGCTATGACAATAACATAGAAGTTACTTTGGAGGAAAAGAACAGAAGGTCAACAGAACTCCTCTTTTAACCCAGTGCTGCTTGTGGTAAATTATAATAGAGATTTCAGTCTCACAATATCACAGGTTTCCTCCCTTTCTGGATATATCCTCTCTCAAGCTGACAAGGCTTTTCTAAAGAGAGGAACATTTTGAGGAACCTCATCTTGGTTTATCACAAGCAGCAGTATCATTGTCATCAATAAGAAAAAGCTTCTGAGAAAATAAGAAGAAAATTACATATCATCATATGATGAATGTTTCTCTGAAAAAGCAGATTCTAAGTCTTTGGAGTAACATTCAGTAAGTAAATTACATTAAGCATTACAAAATAACAATTCTGAGCTAATTCTGTCATGGGGAATTCTTGGCAACTTCTTTTTGTGTACTCTGGCTTTTAAAACCAAGATGCACTACTGCTTACTATGTCCAATCTTCGTATTCCTTTCCCAAGATGCCTAGGCATCTCCACAGCTCCCAGTCCCTGTCATCACTTATATCCCCCTTGCCCCAGTTTCCAGCCTTTCAGAAATCTGGTTTCTTTTTTGATGATTTCAAGTTTTAAAGGTTAATTTAAAAGGACATCTGTAAGGAGAGTAAATCAGAACACTGGCACAGTGTTCAGTGAACAGGAGATCAAGCCTGTGCCAAGTTTGAAATCTGAAAGGCATATTAGGTAACTAGAAATTCTTCAATGAAGAAATACTCTGACAGACTTACATTTAAAACCTTCGCTCCCTGTCCTGTCACTACAAGCCTTGGCAGTAAATCTCTGTTCATGTGTTAAATCTCCTTTTGAAAGGTCACAGCAAGGTCTTCCCGGAGGACTTCTCTCCTCTAGACTGAACAACCCCAACTCTCAGGCTCTCCTCTAAGGAGAGGTGCTTCAGCCCCCTGACCATTTTTGTGACCACCCATTTCAATAGGTCCACGCCTTTTGTGTATGGAGGTCTCCAGAACTGGGTGCAGTATTCCCACTGGGGTTTCATAAGAGCAGAGAAGAGGGGCAAAATCACTTCAGGATACAATTCACTGCTTGAGCCAAAATGCATTTCTCTCTGTCCTGGACCCTGGAGATTGCAGAATACATCTTCTAAAGTCCTCCCAAATTTAACACAGGAAAAAATTCTTTAGTTTCTCCAGCAATACCAGCAGACAGAATAACTCTTCTGAAAACAACCATATGCCCAAGGATAGAGGTGAATACCTTCCAGGGTTAAATATGCTTATTTTTCAGTGTAAGAAGAACACCCACACTCCCCTATTGAATATTTTTACCAAATAGGGCAACTTTTCAGTATGGTTGGATCAGTCATTCTCATCAGTCATTATTGCACAACGTTGTCTTTTCTCTTTTAAAAACAAAGAAATTGGTCTATCTGCATTCCACAGGCTACCACGTCTCAGCAAGATCATTAAATGTTAACATAAGCCTTCTTCTGGTACATATTCAACACTCAGATTAGAAACTTGCCAGCCGTGGAATTAGTTAAATTTGTAAATAGGAGCAAATGTTTACATTTATTTCACCTTTGTTAGATGTTACTAAGTCTAGTAAAGAAACTCTGGAAGCTTTGATACTTCAGAACAAATGGATAATCTTGTTGCAGTACTGGTCAATAGCAATTCCATCTGGAGAGAGCACAGAAGATAGCACTTCATTTCTCCTTCTGGCACAGCCAAACAACAACAAAAAAAGCTCACAATAAACAATAGTTCTGGGACCCTGGATCTGCAGGTTGCATATGTTGACAAGTGAAAAGTGACAGATCCATCCCCCATAAATTTGCCCTATTCTCAGTCCTCTACTTTTCATAACTAATTTAAACTCCATTCAGCTTTTCACTTCTGATAATCCTTGCATTTTCTATAACTCATTGAAGGTTCTCAACAGAAAAGAGTATTTTCTTCTGGGAAAGAGCATATTAACAAAATTAGCTCCAACTAACATGCTATTCTGAAATCACTGCAGGTAATATCCATTACAAAGGTAATTTACCTTTCTGTCAATTATCTATTCAAGCAACACAAGCTGGATTGCACCCATCCATCTGTGTTAAATATTTCGAATCAAATGGCCTAATGTAGCCAACATCAAAACTAACAGGATGAATAATACCAGGTGTAAAGTTTAGCTCCCTTTGGCTCTATAAAATTTGCAGCATACAGGCAGTTTCTCATTAATTCACAGCGTACAGAATACACATATAGAAAGATTCTTCTTTGGACCTGGAGGTCCACTGAGATAGCCACAGAGACCCATTTTTTGGACAGTACATTCTATTTGTCAGTATTTTAAGAGGTAAGATTACTGAGAAGTTCTCAGAAGAGCATTTCTATTCCAAACCCTTTCACAACAAAGGGCAAAAAATGCAGAAAAATGAAATGCCATAGTAATATGCTGTCTAAGAAAAATCATGATGGGCCAATATAAAAATTGTATGCACAACCTTGATTACAATCTCAGATCCAAGAAAGTCTTTGAATATTGGAAACCAGCAGGTAAAAATATAAATTTAAATTAATCAAAGCTATTTTCAAATGTACTAGAAATTCAAACCTAAGTTGTCTAGAACAAAAACCAAAAAGTAATAAAATACTTCAGACAGTGAAATTAGTCCTGAACTTTTAGGACTAGTCAAGTCTCTGAAGGAAGTTCTTGGCCAATCAAATGAAGTCAGAGATGTTTAGGGTTTTCTTTCAGAAGCTGATGCCTTTTGTTCCTCTTCACATTGAAAAGAGTTTAATAGCTTGCTCACTCAAAATTAGGAAATTTGTTACAAATTATAGGAGAAAACAGTCTAATTTTTACATACCAGAAAAAGAAGGCAAAGTGCAAGTGAATGCTAAATCACTAGTTCTACAGATACTACTGATCAAGAAAAAAAGCTTAAATTTGCATCTTCCTAAAATAATTTTGTTTCTATTTTCCTGATTTCTCAAAACCACTTTTTTTGGCATACTGACAAAACACATCTGCCTTTCAAGACTGTTTAAACAAGCTTGTTGTCTAAATATAATTTATGTTTCTAATAAATAGAAGCCAATAATCAAATAAGAAATAGAAATTAATCTTATCAAGGAAAACAAAGTAAACCATACAATTTTTCAAAAGCCTAAAACACAGAACATAGGACGCACATATAATGTGCAGTTATATAAATTCCTTAAATGTGCCTGTAAGTTACCTCCTTTGCTCACAAAATTTAGCAAATAAGACTTCAAATGTTATGTTCAATAGGAAATACACTTATTAACTACTAAGATTCAAGTTTTCTCTAGATGAATGCTCCAAGTTAAACTGAAAACCATGAATCAAAGAAGTATACTAATTGGCAATTTAAATTGATTAAAACCAACCTAACTCAGTTTCCCTGTGAAGGCATTTTTGTGGCGGCCTATGGGTTTTGCTTCAGGCTTTTTTCCTCTCATGTTAAAGGTAAACAGAAAGCATGCACAACCTTTATGAATGCAAAAGCAGCAAGATGTAAGGCATACTAGCATAAACATATGCTAAGTAAAACCAACAGCAAAGTAAGGGACATCATATCTTGACTTACAACAGCATTTGTTTTCAAAGTATGAAGCTGCAAAACCTAAGTAGATTGTTTCTCTGAAATGTAAAGCAAATTGCTGCTGGAAGCACTACTAGAGATAAACAAAAGACCTTGAATGGAACAATTGTGAAACCACAATATACATTATTTTTAACTAACTACAGGATGATTATTAAAAATGGTTCTGTAAAAATGTTTGAACTGTTAACTGTATCAGATATTTAACCCATAGATGCTTGACATTTGAGATGCCTTCCAATTACCAGCCTCCTCTCATACAGCTTGTCAATCCTACAGTACCTACATTCATGGCCAGGCACCACACATGTGCTGAGCCTTTCTTTGCTACTTCACAGCTTCTTCAGCCAACAGCAAAAGCAGCCTGGGTCATACACAATGAGGAGAGAGATCCATGACCAAGAATGTGCACAGAAAGTCCAGGATCTTGCAGCTAGCTTCTCTGATCAGTCTCCAACAGACCTGCTTAGTGACTCCTGACACAACAGTAGATATATTCCTCTGCATGCATCCATAGTCTTCTCAGACATCTTTTAATTCCATGCTCAGAAATCACAAACTGACCAAGAGGGGTGTTACCTGAAAAGCTGGCGTAACACTACCAAGCTCAGTTGTGAATGGGACATCTGGAGTGACTGACCAAAGTTGCCACAGTGCAACTCACCGCTATGAGAAGAAGTACATCCCCTTGCCCTCCTACTATAAACAGAGGTGTAGCATGAGAAGAATAACATAAACTACTGCTCATCTTTTAAGCATCAAAAGCATGATGGATATAAAGATTTTTTTTCTTTCTATCCTAAGGATTGCATCTACTTTATGTCTATAACCTAGAGAAACTGCCTAACAAAAGTTTCCCAGCGCAGAACTGTCCTTTGTCATAATTGAAACAGTCTTGTCACTTCACTATACTAGGGAAAATAAAGGAACAGAAAATCAAGAAGCCATAAATGCTCCATTCACAAAAACATTCACAATGCAGTTTGCTTGTGAATCCTTCCCAGTCCTGTTCCACCTGGTGTTACAGGGTAACTAAAACCCAGTAAAACTAGGAGTAATATGCTTTGTACTGGACAGGCTTATCAGACATTAGGCTGAGAGCAAAGTGCCTTCAGCAACCACAAAAATGAACTAAAATCCTAAGTGAACCAGAGGGAGGCTAATGTTTTTCTTCCTTTCTATGTACGTGTGTAACTATACCTGCCCGTTTGATTGTTTGTAAAATCTGTGAGATGCCACAACACAGTGGGACACAAATTTTAACATTATTACTTTAACATCAGCTTTAAAAGGCCAAGGCAATACACATAAACATGAACATAATTTAAAAAGAAGTCATATACACTACTTAATTTCAAAAGCAAGCCTAGGTTAAAGATAATTTTTATCTATGAGACAGTTTTTAATAACTTAAAATGAGGCAGTTTTTCCTAGCAAAATATGCCTTTGCCAATATGAACTGCCTCAGAGCTGTAACCTTGGTTTCCTAAAAACACCAGTAAACGTATTCTAGCTAAATGTCATACAACACCCCCACAACTCACTACAAAACAAAGTATTATTTATAGTCCTACTCCAGCTTTTTCTCCACAACCTACACACTATAGGCCACTTATGAGTACAAAAGGTTCACCTGCACTTCTCCGAAACAATAGAAGCTACCAAACAAAATTAGAATGTGATGCAGAGCTACCTACCATTATACAGTAAACACCTGCTGAACAGGCTTCTCTCAAAAACACCCTCTTGTAAAGTAATTCACAAATAAAGACCTCCTTTTAATCACCTGCTCAAATCACTGGGTCACTGCACGAAGTCTGCAGCAAGAAGAACTGAAAAGAATGAAGAACAATCAGAAACGTGCATGCACTCAGATGGCAGGAGATGCAGCCCAGGAAGGCAAAGCTACGCTATCAGTCTCACTGGAATCAGTTCAGAGCACTCACAGGCAAACTGAAGTTGCTGAAGTCACAGCTCTGTTTCTCCTGCTCCAACAAACTGGGTGTGTGCATGGTCTGTTTCTGTGTTTGTGTGTTTATAGGGAAGCATGAAAATGTATTCAAATGGGTATTTAAAAAAAAACTGTTGGAATCTATAAGTTTAGAGAGCTTTAAGAAAGTAAAGACAGGCTTCAAGAGACGGTGAGAATGATAGTGCTAAGGCTAGCAAATATGTTTAAGCTGTAGTGAAGAAATGGGAAATAGAACAATAAAAGCTATGTAATTGAGCTTTCTAAGTTGCAACAAGTTTATTTAGTGTATATTTTAGAAAGTTGAATGTGAATGGACTTCTGTGCTTTGTTTCTTATAAACGAGCCATTGTATGAAAGAATAAGCCACTATTGTTTTAGCCAAAGCTACCTGTGCTTCAGGTGATTAAGAAGAACTACTGTCAATATGCTCTTGCTTTCTGTGATTAGATGAAACTTGGATCAAGATTATCTTATGTTATTCTGTAATGCTAAGTCCCTTGAGCATTCTGTTATGTCAGTGAGCTGTCAGCATCTTTTGCTGCATTGTTGTAACAATGTAATGGGGCTGATGCTGAAAAATAAAGTTTGAGACACTGAATTCGGGTGTCCCCGTTCCATTTGTGACTGTATATAAACTGCCAGCAAAGGTAATGGTGGTGCCCCTCTGTACATTCTCAATATAAGCTTTACTGTTAGTTAACAGTAAGCATTCAAGTTCAATTTTAACACTGTGTATATAAAATGGAAACAAATTAGATCACATTGTTAATTACCCATCAATTTGTATACAAACAGAATATAGCTGCAGGAACTATAAACACCAACCAAATTCACAAAACCTCTACTACTCACAGTCTTTCAAATCAAAATAAAATTATGCTTTTAAATTAAAAAAGGAACAAAGAAACCAATCAGTAGCATTTACCTGGACTCTGGCCAGGAATGCCAAATTCTATTGCCTGCAGTATGTTTTCACTGCAAAGTGATAAATCTTGCCACAGAAGAGGTTATAGTATGAGCAGCAATCTCTAATACAACCCTAATAAGAGCAACAGCCTTTAACACATTTCATAAAACTGTTAATTCTTTTTTGAGATTTGAAGTTGGTCACCAAACTCTCTTCCTTTTCCTCTCTTCCTTTTCTTGAACAATCTCAAAAAAACCCAAAAACAAAACAAAAAGCAAAACGACCGAAGAACCCAAAAACTCAAAAACCAACACACAAGATTTTGACAGAGGAGGTACCAGTGTTTGCAAAAGGCAGAAGATAGTGTGAATGGATATTATGCTTTCCACTTACTTCCTCGCACAGCAGCATCAGTCAAGGCAATACATCAATTTTTACCAGCCAAGTTACTTTCAAATTCACATTACCTCCAACTAGGAAGGGACACTCACAGAGAAGTGAAGAACTGGGGAGTAGCAGTAGAAAGAATAAAGGATCCTGAGTGACAAGAAAAAGAGGCACTTAAGCAGCAACACTACAGGCTGAAGGGGCCCCTGTCTGAAGTGTATATGTAACACATGCAGTCTGAAAACACACAGGAGGAGGAACAAGAGCTCTGCATCCAGTCACCACACAACGTGACTGGAATAATTGAGATCTGGCAGGAATGACAGAGCTGTGATGGACAAACAGATGCTATTCAGAAAATGCAGACAGGGAAGATGAAGGTAAAGGGTGCCTTTATGCAAAACACCAGTTTGGATTTATGAAGCTCTTTTAGTGGACAACAGGTGGGCAAGGGTTTGTGGATCCACATCAGAAAAGATGTCAGGAAATGCGGCATCATGATAAAAACCTTTTTTACAGACCTCCCACATAGACAGAGCACCCTACACAACTTGAGAGTTACTTTTGACCACAACCTTGGTTCTTGTGAATGATTTTAATCTCCTTGACATCTCCTTGAAAAAACAGAGCAGGTGGGGACACACACTAAACAAATAGAATAGAATAGAATAGAATAGAATAGAATAGAATAGAATAGAATAGAATAGAATAGAATAGAATAGAATAGAATAGAATAGAATAGAATAGAATTTATATAAGGAGTATCTCCTTAATATAGGTACTATACAGGCTAACCTGGGCTGGCGTACAGCTAAGCACATCTGTGATTCACTAGCAGGGAAGTACCAATTAAGGATACAAAAATCACTGGCAGCCTCAGTGGTAATGACCATGACACAGGGGAATTCTAAACCATGAGGGCAGAGAGGAAGGTGAGCAGTAGAGTACAGACCATGGACTTTTGGAAAGCAAATTTGGGGACTGGTAGGTATGATCCCACTGAAAGCTGCAATGATGGTAAAGGATCACAAGAAAGCAAGCAGGTCAAAGGACATTCTCGGAGCACAGAACAGTCCAGCTCAATAATGTGAAGTACACATATCAGAAGACCAGCTCAGCCAAAGAACTTACGGTGGAACTCCATTGCTAAAAGACAGTATACAGGAGATGAAAGCAAAGTTAGGCTACAAAGGAAACATTCACATGCATTGCCTGGGCAAGCAGGAACGGCATTAGGAAAGGCAAAGCAGTAAGACCTGCAAGCATCAGAAGGATACGCCAAGACTTTCTACTGCTCTATGAACAGTAAAAGGCTGATCTCTGAAAACATGGGATAGTTACTGAATGGAGTAGGTAATTTAGTGAACCCAGGAACAGATAAGAGAGAGGTACACAATGTCTTCTTCGCCTTTGTTTTTTAGCTGCAAAGTACTCCTGTGCTTACAGACAGGGTTAAAGGAGGTTCAAAGAACGGCCATTAGTTGATGATTTAGTCAAAAATTGTATAACAGAACCTGATCCATACAAATCCATGGGATAAGACCTGCTGAACCCAATGGTACTGAGAGATGGGCAACGCCGTGACAAGGCCCTCTCTCACACACATCTAAAGTCATGTAAAAAAGCACGTAAAATGGGGAGGTCTCTAATGACTGAGAAAAAGTAAATGTTACACCAGTCTGGGGGAGAAGGCCAAAAGATCATTGGGGAACTGCAGAGTGGTCAGATTCAGCTTGAATCCTGAGGAAATAATGAAACAAGTGAGTTCTCTGAGCATTTTTTAACATGCAACTGGAAGCTGACTGTGAACAGTCAGCATTTGCTCCTGTAGTTCTCAATCTATCTCTAGTCAACAGGCTAAAATTAATATGGAATCTCATGCATACCAGTACCTGCAGCTGAAAGCAATTAAATAGCCAACATATGGGGAGACAAGAGAGGAGAATGAACAGAAGTCGAAAGTACACACCTCTAATTGGAAACCTCCTCTTAAGAGCTGGCTATGGAAGTATTAATCCAGATACTAGAGCTTACATTCACTTCGAACACCTTTTTTAAGCAAAAAGATAAAACAACAATGAAATAATTATACAGATTTCCAGAAAAACTAGTTTTAAAAAACAAGTTAATCACATTTTTTACAGTAAGAACAACAGGAAAACTTCGACTGGAAGCTAACAAAGGTCTCAAGTTTTTAGGACAGAAACTGCTTTTTAAAATGCCAAACTGTCAGTATTATTGCAAGCCAATGTTGGCCACTGAAATCCACCAATATAGAAACCCCAACACACCTTCTTAAACAGAAAGAATGGGCTTTCTTTCTCAAAAAGAGGAATATTTGCAGGTGTTCCTGAAAATTACTATCTCTGACAGCTGTAGGTAGCTCTGAAGAACTCAGCTGGAACTGAGATGTCCTCAGCATCCTCCCAATTTTCAAAGCACGACATGGCAGCACCCCTTGTGTTCTGACACAGACCACCCCTCAGACAGAAGAGGCTTGCATTCTACAAATGCAAGCTTCTCCCTCATTACAATATTATTGTCCAGAAACATTCACTAAAAAGTCTTTGAGCAATTTGCAGCTTCACACAGATCCTCTCTCATTCTTCATCTAGATTGTTCTGCTTGTGTATCATACCTGGCTTAAAATTATTTACTGGAAACCCATGCTCACGTAACAGAATCTGTGGTGCAATACCCTTTCTAAAGTCTCTTCCCTCCTCATACCAAGGCCTCTTTGAGGCTTGACTCTGAGAAAGGAAAAACTGAGAATGAATGAAAACAACCATCTCTTCTCAAAAATATTGTGAGCACATGGTTGCTTATTTTTCATTTGTTTGTTGGGGTTTCTTTGCCCCTACTGTTCAAAAGTTGAATGTAAATGTGAGAAGGGAAGAAAGTGCAGAGGCTATGTAGTAAAAGTAAAGTTTGGTATTTTGTCTCTCTCACACAGATTTCATGGGACAATGAAGCACACAAAGATGGTTTTTCTTTGACATGTAAAGAGATCTCCTGGTATACTCAAGAGCTAGCAAGAAAACCCTGTAACCCTGTGTAGGGCAAGAGAAAACTCTGCTGCGAGGAGCCAGGGTAGCCCAGCTCCCCTGATCAAGTATGCAGAGTCAGGAACACTTATTGTTGTTACAGTAGGCTGGGACAGTTTGCTTCCCAGCATGCCCAGACCAAGTATACAGAGCCTCAAGGATGTTTTATTTCCTCACATAACCCACTATGGTTCACCCACCCCACCAGCACGTACCCTTGCACCGCTTCCCATGATGGAGGCCAGCTGCCGATCTCGGAATCCAAACAAAAGCATATGCACATCTTGGATCAAGCCCCTCAAGATCTGAAGCCAGCTTTGCAATTTTTTTTGTTGTTGTCAATCAGCAGATGTAGATCATAACTAGATAGTTATGATTAAGTAATTGCATTGTGAACATTAAATGCTTGGCTAGTGTTTGTTTTAGGGAAAAGGGAAGGCAACCCCAAGACGAATGGCCTATCTGGATGAGAGCCACCAGGAGTAATGTCAGGACTGAGCAGTAACTGGGGGAGAAGTAATTCCAGCAGTGGACCACCAACTCAGTGACCACTTACTCCAAACACATCCCAGAGTCAGACAGAGGGAAGAACTGCACCTGCAGACTAATTAGCATGGCAAATAGGGGGTTGAGTACTAATTAATGAAAGTCATGTAATCTGTAAGCAATGAATGCTGATGTTTGTTTCTTAAAATGTACAAATCATGTAAAGTTTTGATGGTTGGGGTGCCAGTCTTTTGTGGGCTGCCACCCAGCTCCCTCCTTTGCACAAACCAGAGTAAGAGGTAGAAATACCTCGCCTGGGTGTGTGAGTTGGCATTGCAAACTGGGAAAGGAGCCCACAACTGGTAGAAGTTTTTGGTAACCCCAGTGGGACAGACAGGGTGCCTTGACCAGGTTGACTGGCCATTCCAAGCAAACAGGCTCAGTTGGACAAATTCCAGTGCACACCAACCGACTGGGGACTTCAGAAAACCAACCCCAAAATTAGGACAACTAGCACAACACTTTAAAGACATATGTCATCAGTAAAGCGGGGTGATTGGGAACTGATAAAGAGGCAGGAGGTTTTTGGGCTGGGGCTCCGGACAAGCTGCAGGAGCAAATATTTTGTTTCTGCATTTTGGTGACATGCGTCTTGAATTTTTGGTATTTTGCACATACATTTTCACACTTGTCAGTAATGTGAAAACCTGTGCATTTGAACAGTTTATGAAACACTGGGAATTTTAGTACTGAAATGGGCTCTTCTGCTTCTACAAAAAAATTGCTTTAATTTGCTCTGCCCCTGGGTGCATCTTAAAGAATAGGAGTATATTTCAGAGTGAGCCCATGACTCAAGAGAAATTGAAAAGATACTGAAATCAATGGTGGCCTTAATGTGAAAAAGATGATGGTGGAAAATGGCCAAAAATTGGGTCTCTGAAATAGAATATGATTTTACAGCCAATGTTATTTTGTAGAAGGCAAACTAAATGAGATTAGGCCTATTAAGTAGTTTTGGTTTTTGTTTTTTTTTTTGTTTTTGTTTTTTTTTTTTCTTTTACAAATAATTGGGATGTAAGAAAACCACATTCACACCTGCTTTTCATAAGCAAAATTTCAAAAATAAGTATCTTTATCAGGCTGATAAACTTTCTTAGTTCTTATGCCTTATCCCTTTAAACCAAGTGCAAATAATACTTTCATCATTTTACAAAGAAGAAAGGTGGCCCAAGATGTAGGCCCTCATGTTATCATACACAGATCAAAGGAAAAAACTAGTACAGTAGTGTGGGAATCCAGAACATCCCTCTGGCTGTCCAGGCCAGCCAAGACCCCTGCCAGGGGGCTCAGAAGCCCTGGCATGGAGCCCAAAACACCTGTGGTTTTGATTATGACCCATGGAGCAAATTACCAACCTTATATGAAGATCAGCATGCCACCACAGTTTAGGTAGAATAATAGTGAAGTTATCATGGGGTGGAAAAGTAGATTTTAGGGTTTTTGGTATGGGGGTTCAGGAGACAAGATGGAGGGAACTGGGCGTGTCCAGCCTTTCTTCTTCTTCTTCTCGGCCTCCATCTTCTGCTGTGATGCTGGCACTTACAGATTGATTTAGAGTAGAAGCTCACTGTCTAACATAGGTGATTGGTATTGGAAAGTAATTGTAAACATTGTATATGTAGTTTTTAGTATAAAGACGTAACACCACCCCGGGGGCAGGCAGTGTGCCTGAACTGTCCTGCTGGACAGACCTCAGCGGGGCAGGAGAAAGAATTTTATAGATAAGATACAACAAACAACCTTCAGACTGAGAAATGAAGAGCCCTGACTACTTCTTCAAGCGCCAAGCTGGGAAAAGAGACTTTCGAACTTTTCTCAGGGTCACTCTGACAAGCTAATGATCCCGACACAGTAGATCCAGCACAGAAGTATTAATCAGAGAAATAAACTGGATGTCCAAACACAAAACTAAACCTTGGTGTATTGCAGCTTCAGTAGACTACGTGCAATGAACCATTCTTACCACCCTGGCTTACTCAGAAAAGCTGAATGAAACTCAGCAAACATTCAAACCTTAAAATGACAACATGCCCACACACCCCTCATGTTAAACCAAATATAAAAGGACTGACAAAATTATATACAGGTAAAAATAGAAAGGTCTTTCCCAGCAATGTACATTTACTTCTGTTAGGCTTTGACTACTAGTGTATAATTCACATTTTTCAGTGCTTAATTGTATGTCAGGAAATCTCACACACACAAATTGCATGCAGGACATGCTGACTCTCAATATGATTTTTAATTATAACATTTGATGGACAATTATAAAATCACAAACTGAGTAGAATATTTTACTGGGTTTCCTAAAGAATGGAAATGTAACAATTAATCTAACTTTTAGCTAGTAAAAAACACTCTATAAGGAAGCTAAACTGTATTTCCAAATTATTCCAAATTATGTGGAAAGGCAAAGAATCACTTACATAAATTAGTTAATGTGGTGACTGAAACCAGTATATACAACATCCAGGGACAGCACTGTGGATAGTGTTTGGCTGACTTTAGGTGAGGTATTTGCTTTAGCCAGGAATTTCTCAATCTAAATGCCACCACCATTCACAATTGTTTTTCAAGGTTTTCACTTCTTCCAAGTTTTCCTTAGCCGAAGACAATCCAAAGACATCTTCACTGTATAGCTTACTGGTATTCTACTCAGCAGGAATAGCAAGACTGAAAGTCACACACACACACACACATACACACACACATGACCTGAGTACAGCCCAACTCCCAAGTAAGCAAGGAATCATGACAACACAGCTAAAAAACCAGGATAGAAACACAATTGAATGCAGTATACAGACAAACAAAGGGCAGTCAGAGAGATTATGTCCAGATGCAGAAATCCACTGAAAAAGCTACACCAGCAGTAGTTTTGTCTCTCAGTACCACTCTAAAAGACCATCTAGCATGTGACAGGAGCCTGAAGAAACATCTGTAACAATAATCTGGTTACCAGGTTTATTTCTAAGATATTCTCTTGAGGATTCAGTTCTGGAAATTCCTTTCTATGTTAATACATGAAACAGATAAAACAAAGTAAGTGAATGCAGCACCATTACTAAATCACACCCTAATTCCTTCTACCTTCTACAGCCAGAACAGAATAGTCACACTCCTTTCTGAAAGGCTGAGAGAATTGGAATTGTTCAGCTGGGAAAAGGGAAGGCTTAGGGGTGACCTGTTTGGAGTCTTCCAGCATCTAAAAGGAGTCTTCAAGACAGATGAAAAGAGACTTTTTATGAAGGCATGTAATGACAGAACAAAGGGCAACACCTTGAAATTGAAAGGCAGCAGGTTTAGGTGAGATATTAGGAAGAAACTCTTTATTATGAGGGTGATGAGGCACAGTTTGCCCAGAAAAGTTGTGGATGCCCCATCCTTGTTCAAGGCCAAGCTGGATGGACCTCTCAACAACCTGGTCTAGTGGAAGTTGTCTCTATTCACAGTAGGGTTGGAACTACATGATCTTAAGCTATAATGGAAATAACCTCATTCAAGCCCTCTTTTCCCATCCCAACAGCCTTCAAGTATATACACAGCCTCCATTTAGAAAGCTATGCCACGTTTATTTAGTCTCCTTGGGTGAAAAATGTGCTCCTGCAATGCCATTGAAGGGTTTACAGCCCTCACAATGCTCCCTGCTGTGTATGCAAGCAGCAGCCTCTCGGCTGGCAGGCACCTGTTGGTAGGCTGATCAGTAAATGGGCCTGCAGTGACACCCACACTTGACACACAACTCAGGCACCACTCAGGCACACTGTAGTTCTTTATAATTCCTTTCTCAAACCTAGAAAATGTCAATGACATCTGTACACAAGGGTCAGCGTCCCTTTTGTCTGAGTTAAGCACAAAGCTACACATTTCACTAGTTCTTTAGGTAGAGAAACAGCAAGGAAGTTTGACTCCTTGACTTTTCAACAGTTAAATGCATTTTGGCTATTAAAACTCACAGATCATACCTCAAGACAAAACATTTGAGCAATTTTTAAAAAACTAGGCCAAATTTGCTATGGAATTGGAGAAAAAAAATAGTGAAAAACACTGTTAGGTTTTATGAGAGTATCTACTCCAGCTGCTGAGTAGGTTTGTAACTGAACACATAAGCAGAAAAACATCATTCTCCTTGCTTCAATGATACATGAAAGAAATACACAAAGAGATCACTGGAAAAGATCTGAGGAAGTAGATGAAAGTTTCAAAAAATAAGACTCCATACATAATTGTCATCACATACTTAAAGTTAACAAATTAGAAAAAAACCTCCAAACTCTCCCAACTGCTTTCTAAACTTGTCAATTTTAAATGTTACACATAACAGTTCATGATTACAGTTCATGGAAATAGTGCAAATAAATACAATTTGTAAAGGTCAAAGAAGCAACATCTGCATTCTATCTATATACCACAACAAAGGATACACATGCTTAAAACAAACTGGAAAGAGTATAAAAGTCTTAACAGTAGTGAAATTTGGGCAAAAAAGCTATCCTTTCTCAGGCTCTTTTCACTAAGAAGTGACATATGAATTCAGGAAGGGGTATTATTTGGGGATTTTTGTTTGTGTTTTGTTCTGGGGTATTTTTGGTTGTTTGCTTGGGGAGACATTGTTTTTTGGGGTTTTTTAGCTGGGTTTTTTTGGTGCAGGGTTTCATCATGTTTTTGTTTGTTTTTTTTTTTCATAACACCGACTGAACTTATTTGGACTACTTGACTCTTATGTAGTTTTTTTCCACCTGAGTTGTGCTGTCACAGAGAGGCCCTGTCTCCACATCAAATTTTACAATAGCATCTATCCTAAAATCAGTTTCAGGATCTGGAGATATCAAAAAGAATCCAAGTTCATGATACTGTCCTGGCAAAAGTGTTCTAAATGACCCTGCTTCAGCAAAGAGGTTGGACTAGATGATCTCAAAATATGCCTTCCAACATCAATGCTTTTTTGATCTGTGTACAATGACACAGCTTACTTTTGGCTAACTAAGGAAGCCATCTACTCCAGAAAAAGCTACACTATCCCAAGCAAATATGTGGTATTTTAAAGCTTGCCACACCACTTTAGAGACAACTGTATGAAATGCCATTATTAAAAATAATAACAGAATTTCCAAAAAGAGCATAAAAAGCTATTACTAAAAATAGTTCATGGTATTCACCATACTTTCTGATTCAATTAATGATCACTCTCTCATTCTCCTGCTCTGTATCCAAGTACTGTCTGTACCTGTATTGCAGGCAACTTCTTTATAGAAGTAGGCAGACTATTACTACAAATCCCTGCTCTACAGTTGTCTTTCCTCCATGCCAAACAAGCCCCAGTCCCTCAGCCTCTCCTTGGAGAGCACACACCCCAGATTCTGTGGTGCTTCATAGTCCTCTACTGAGCTCAGTCCAGTTCTGCATCATTTTTACTCGTACTGGGGCATCAAACGTGGCTGCAGTATTCCAGACACAATTTAACAAGGGATAACTAAAGAGGAACCACTTGGTCTGATTTCCTTGTTATGCTCCTGTTAATACAGTCCAGGATGCTGCTGGCTTTTATAAGCTGCAGAGCACACTCTGTTCATGCATGGCCACTGTCACCCAGGATCACTAAGAGCTTTTCAGCACAGCAATTCCCCAGCCAGTCAGTTCCTGTCTGAGGCGAACAGCATCTCCTACTGCCTGTGTCTCTGTTCTGTTACACAACATGCCTGTTGGTACACTCTTCTAGCCCGTCTAGATTGTTCTGGACAGCAGCCCTTACTTCAAGTGTACAAACTGCAAAACCAGACTGGAGTCATTCACAGATTTTAGTGATGCGCATGAGCAACAGCTGAACAAACAAATGTGAAGATATTAAACAGATTTCAGGACAGACACTCGTGATATTATTATCTAGAGGCCAGTAGTATTACCCATTAACTACTACTTCCCAAGCTCAAATATCTAACCAGTTTTTCACATACAGAATCAAAGACCAAAGAATTACAGAATATGCTGATTTGGGAGGAATCAAATCAGATCATCGAGTCCAACTCCTGGCCTCACACAGGACATCTCCAAGAGTCACTCCACATGCCCAAGAGCATTGTCTCAGTTTTTCTTGAACTCTCTCAGGCTTGGTGCTGGGACCACTTCTCTGGGGGAGCTGGTTCCAGTGTGCAGCCACCCTCTGGGTGAAGAAATTTTGCCCAATATCCAACCTAAACCTCCCCTGACACAACTTCAGGCCATTCCCTTGGGTTCTTTCACAGGTCACTATTGACAGATTATCAGCGCCTGCCCCTCCTCTTCCCCTCATGAGGAAGTTGAAACTGCAATGAGGTCACCTCTCAGTCTTTTCTTCAGTCTGAACAGACCAAGCAACCTCAGTCATTCTTCATACAGCTTCCTTCAAGAACCTTCACTGTCCTTGTTACCCTCATCTAGGAGTTTTTCATTAATCTAGACTTTACCATCCCAACTTGGGTGCAGTGATGCCACGGGAGACCACAGCAAAAGCCTTGCTAAGAATCAAGGCAAATGACAGCCTCTACTCTCCCATCATTCATGGATCTTGTCATTTCGTCACAGAAGATAATCAGTTTAATGAAACCTCCTACTTAATGTACCCAGAAACTGCTTCGAGGCCTAATCCCACTTAGAACAATGTAGTTTACGTCTTTCCAAATGGGGACTATAGCGCTGTTCTGTTTCTTTCCTTAACTAATTAAAGAGCCGCATCACAGGGAGAGAATGTACTCATTCTCCAGCCAAGGTGAAAGCTGTAAATGTTTTATAAAACTTGTCTGATCATATAAGTAAATTTGTAATAAACTTGTAGTAAAAAAAATTTGCTAAGGAGACTCCCCACCACTGCCTTATAACTTCCAAGCCAGTACCTCTGACAATTTCAAAGAAACCATGTTTGTTGGTGTTGCAGGCTATCTTCTCTTGGTATGTCATGCAGACCTTTAATATGATCTTGCTCTGCTTTAGTTTTATCATCTGCATTTAGAAGAGTGAATGCCTGCTTTTGGCCAGCAGACATTGCAAGTGAAGGAATTCACTCACAGCACTGGACAGCAGGGTTCAGTCATTTAATCCCTTCCCACACTGCACACATCTAGAATGTAGGCTTAAAGTAACTCAAATTGCTTTATGGGGCACTTTGGGAATATTTAAAACTGCCTAATGAAATACCAGCGCTTACCAACAGGTCTACAGTCCCAGGTAGGTTGCTAATTTAACTGCTCTGTAATGAGCAAGATCTCCCTGTACAAGCCAAGACTGGTACAATAAACATGCACTTGACCTCTTCTAGTTTTTGGTCTGCATGGTCTCCAAAGAAAAATCAACAGTTTTTTGATTTACATAGCTACTACTGTCAAGCATACTTAACTTTTAAACAATTTTGAAAAAGACATGCAATTGAGCTCAGCCTCTTCAAACTTCCATGGATCTTTCTTTTAAATGTGTTTTTTCCTCATAGGACAAACAGATAATAAAAACCAAGACTTCTAATCAATAAGAGCAACATACAAACTTAAGCCATTCCAGTACTCAAAATATATATAAACCCATGGAGCAGTTACCAGCTTCAGAAGAGTTCCCTTAGCTAAGATTTGAATGATTTGAAGATTTTCATGTTTTTTGCCAAGTAGAAAACAGTAATCTGAAGAGGGGAGGAGTGGAGGGGGAGAGGGGGAAGAGGGGAGAGAGAGAGAGAGAGAGAGAGAGAGGGAGAGAGAGAGAGAGAGAGAGGGAAGGACTTCAACAAAAAATCCAAAAGCCTTAAAGGGTTGCAAAACTGTGTACCTGACATAGAAAGAAAGCCCCGCATGTTATTTGAGGGACAATGGAAGTCAGTTACTGAAGTCAGCTGTTTGGGCTAATGCAAAGCAGAAGGGCATTAAAGGCAAGAAATCATTAATCTTAATTTGAGGGCTAGAAGTAGAGCAGCCTGGGACAAAATCAGCATTATTTAAATTGAAATCTGCCAATCAGTCAAAATCATTTGGATCATTTGGTTTTTACAGTGTTTCAGTGAGTTCTGTTTTACCGTTGGGGAAACACCAAGAATTTCTGTGCTTATGTCTTAATGCTAAACTGGAAGCCCCTAGGTTGTTTGGAGAGTCTTTTTCACTTTCATAAAAATTTAGAGCACTAGAAAAGGCTCTTCCCTGACACAGACTAGTATCAGAAGCACCTCTACAGTAATGCAACCCATACTGGTCTTTTTCACATTCACCAACGCTTCATAAGTGCTTAGGATATTAGACTAACATTCTCTAATAAAAAGCACAGACTCTTGGACTGAAAGAAGTGGAGTCTGTGTAGGCAAAGAGCAATAAAATGCTGTACAAGTAACTTTAAATTCTTTTAAATATAAAAGGACACACACAGCACTAAAAGCTGTTATTCCATGGCAGTAGTCAGTCACTGCACACCAGCTGCGGTGTATAAACCTACAGGCTGCTGCTGCTGGCAATTCCATAGCCTGTTTGTGAATCTGTCAGTGAATCTACCATGCAAAGGAGGACACTGGCCATCAGAAACATAAACTGCTACTAGCAAATCAAAGAGCCATGTATGTGACATGCCTGTGGTCAGGAAAAATACAGGGAGCAGTCTAAAGTGAGCTCAGTCAAGTCTTTGTCACTGCATTCAGCTGGAGCTCCAGTTTATCCAAAAGTCCACTAATATTCCTTAACTGTTGATGCAGAATTTTGTTGACATGTTGTTAAAGACCTCAAAGAAAATACCAGCGCAACAGAATAATGAACTATTTCAGTCTGCTCAATTTCTGCTGAAGTGAGCAGTTTGATACAAACCTTCAAAAAGCTGCTGCAAAACATGAACATTTGTTTTCTAAGAAGAATAAAATGCTTTAGATTACCTCTAACATAAATTCTACCCTCACCAACATTTGATTACATAGGTTAGACAATATGAGAAAGTTGGAGCAAAGAACCAAAAGTCCAACAACCATACACACAAAAAAATCCCCTGTTCTCTCCTCATGTTTTCTGAGCAACTTCACAGTCAGAGTAGCTGCAATGGCCAGTTACCAAACACAGGACATCCAGCTGATATTTTTTTGACAGCAATCCACAAAACAGCCAGGTCAGAAGTAACCACTGGATTTCCACAGCACAGAAAAAGTGTTCCCCTTATTCAGTAACACTATGTTTGCTAGCCCATGAATTTATTGATGAATTTGTTATGAACTCTGTGGGTGAAAACCATGTAGCTGTTGCAAGGTGTGGGTAGTTTTTCTGACGAGCTTCACTTTTGTCTAGCTGTTTTTTTGCCAGTGTCCTCTGAAAAAATGTCCAGCGTTCATTTCTGTATGAAAGCCCTGGTAAACAGATTGCTTATACCACCTCCAGATGGCAAACTGCTTCACAGACTGCCAGCCCACCCCCTACCCCCAGTAATTTTTGCTGCTAAAACCTAAAATTCATATACACAGTACTTAACAAAAGACATGGGGAGAAGTGACAGTTGGTAAAAGTTGCTCAACAGATCTTTTTGTCTTGTACATTACTCTGGAATGACATGAGCTTTTTTTATGGCAGTTCTTCTTTCATATTGAAGGGGGAAGGTTCTTGAAAGGTAAAGTACTACCTCAGCACTTAATTAAAGCATACATGAACAAATTTTCAATTATCAGCAATTTTTACTGCTGACACATCTGAATGTGTGCCTTGGTTGGACCACCTCATCTATTTAGCACTCCAGAGGTAGAATACGGATTTTCGCTTTATAGATTCATAAGAAATACCTCATTTTTCAAATAACTTTTCTTTTTTTTTTTCTTCTTTCCTAAAATCTCCTTTTATCAACACACAAAACTGAAGAGCTTTAAGACCTTATCATCTCAATGGGAAAACAAGCATATGACCTTGCCCTCAAAAAGACTGTCATAACAAAACAAGATGTTTCTGCAATAAAGGCAGCTGATTTGTTTTGGAGGTGGTTTTTTTTGTTTGTTTGGGGGCCTTTTGTTTGGGTTTTTTGTTTGTTTGTTCGTGTTTTTGTTTGTTTTGTTTGGGTTATTGTTTTGGGGATTTTTTTGAGCCAACTAAAAAGGGTTCCTTGGAGGGCTGCTGTTGTCCCAGAGAAGTAGTTCTCACTCAGTGCACGAAACCTTGTGTCACTTCTTTTCTCTTCATGAAGTGGGAATTTTCCCAGTGGGTTACAAGTTAGACTACACTTGCTTACTAACAAAGCTTTCAAGGGCTTATGCTTCTCAGCAACATGAAAAGTTATGAATGGGATGACAAATTCAAATCAAAGCTGTTCAGTCAAAGAGTACCCCTAACCATCCTTTATAAAATTCATCTGGTATGTTACAAAACAAAGTCAGAAAAAAGTCAAAAATTTCCAGTCTCTGAAAAGCTGTCAATTCTTATTTAAATTCAAAATTAGTGCAACAGTTGACATTCTTAAAAAAAATCAAGTTTAAATCTGCCAAATATATTACTAAGGTACAAATGCTTTAGCATAAATATGTACTTGCTTCAGGTGTCCCTCTCCTCCAAAGAGTTTACTATGGGAAGATACCTTCTCCAAAACAGAAGCAGGGATACTCTACCTAAACTGACTTTCATCTACAGCCCACAACTGAAACTTAACAAATATTTGATTTTTACCTTCTGAAGTTAGTATAAATCAATTTCTGGTAAAATGTTTTAATTTGAAAGGCCTCAAAAGTCACTTCCAAGGATTAGAAAAGGAAGCACTTCTGGAACAAAGGTAACATTTTTGGGAGGCAGGAACTTCCTATTTCATGCTTCAGAGAAAAATGTTGACAACTTTTTTAATGTGGAAGAAATAATCTGCCATCATTGCTGATTACTATGGAAACAAGTCTGCTATGAAAAAGACCACTGGAGGCAGTCATCCTGTCCAACCTCCTTGCTCAACTTGGACTACCCAGAGCAGGTTGCTCAGCACTATGTCCAGATGAGTATCTCCAACATGGGAGACTCAAACATCTCCCTGGGCAACTTGTTCCAAAGTGCAGTCCCTCTCACAGTTTCCTGATGTTCAGAAGGAAGCTCCTATGTTTCAGTTTGTGCTCACTGCCTCTAATCCTCAATCCCACAACCAGAGCTGTCGTAACAGAAGGGAACACAGCTACTACTTTTTCCTTTAAATTTCTGCTATTTTGGCCACTTCTCCAGATAGCATGCACTCCACAAATGAGGATGCAAGAACATAATACATCGTCCACTTGATTTAGGGCAAGAATATATTGAGGCCAAAGAAAATGAAATTATAAAATCATACTGCTGTCTGCCTATTTGGAGAACAAGGAAGAAATCAATTAATTCTTTTTTTTACTTTTCAATGTGCAACCTTCTCAGTTGCAACACCAAAATATAAAAAGGCATTTTTATCCTCAGTATGAGGAAAAGAAACATACAGTAAAAGAACAGTAGCTCCCCAACCCCACAAGTAGAAACAATCAAAAGCCATGAATTTAGAGAAAACATGCTCAATTTAAAAGCTAACTTAGAAACGTTCAATGCAAGAACTAGAAATGACTATGTCCTAACTCTTTCTTCCTCCTAAAAAAGGCATCATTTGGGAGAAACTTGCTGAGTAAAAGTTCCAAATCCACACCATTTTAGCAACGCACAATCAATTAATTCTGTCATGTATGCGACAAGAAATAGGAACAGCTACAAACCTTGAAGAACAATAGTTCATTAGAACCTGAAAACCTTTTAAAAGCCTTCCACAAAATGCTCCCTTTTTTCAGCTTGCTGTTTTCTGAGAAGTTTAAGTAAGAGCAGCACAGTTACCAAGATGAGGACCCTACATAAATGACTACAAAACAAACTGAATGTAGTGCCAAAGCTGTAATTATTGTAAACACAGAATTTACATACTTATACAAATTGCTCTTACAGTAGAGCAATAAAGCCAATGGCACAATTTATTCATATTAAGGAAATTCATTACAATGCTGTTCACTATCTGTGTTCTCATCTGAAAAAGCTGTAGTACAATACAGTAATCAAAACTATGGACTAACTACTGGAAATAAGCAAATTAAGTTTTTGAAGAAAAATGCTTCTCTTCCAAAAAACCAACTATATATATTGGTGGACTCTTGCATCAAAGATTCTGTTTCTTGTGAACTTAAAAGTCTGATTAACTTCAAAGAGAAAACCTGAAGATACCATACGCTGAGAGAAGACAAAAGATAAGTTTCAGCACTGCTCAGAGAAGGGAGTCAAGTGCTATTTATGCACATACTGATTGCTAGTTCAAACTGTCAAAACCTTGTTGTGAGGTGACACATAAGCGATAGAGACCTGGCCTTCACTATTTATTACTAGGCAAAATGAGGAAAGAATTTAAAGTACAATGTGAATTTTGCTTACCATCAGGACAGTCTTTTACCCTCCAAATGATGATATTTGATACAGAAATGAAGTAACACAAAGAACCCAACTGTACAATCTTTCCAGAATTAATATGCTTTTTGAATCACTTCCTACACGAAAAAACTGTACACTGAATGAAGCTAATTATCAAGGTACTGGGATAAGCACCTGGTTTTGTAACAGGTTATTTGCTTAGTGTTCAGTGCAGCATACCTATGCTAGACAAAGTCTGCTACCCGAAGCTAGGCTAGCTGAGGACAACAGCTTATCACATTCACTAGGAGGCTACAAAGGCAATGTCAGAGCAAGGCTTAAAAGGTAGGGAGAGAGTAAACTGGTAGCAGTAACACACAGCATATTTTAGTTCCACATTAATATATTTCTCTTCTTCCCCAGCTTTCAGTGACTGAGGTGTGAAGATTACAGGAGAGCTGAAGGAGGCAGATGCAGAGAAGCAAGAATCAAAGGTTATGCTCAAAGCCAGCAGACAGCAGGGAGCAAGAATGATCAGGACATGAAGAGATCATAAAAAGGCCAGTACGATTTAACTTAGAGAAGAGGCAACTAAAGGACACAACACTTAAGCCTAAAAACGTGAAGTCATAGTTTTACATAACAGTATGAAAGTCAGTGATCAGGCAAGGAAGACTATATCTGAAGACCACAGGAAAGACACACCGAAAGAGAAGGCAAAAGGTCAAGGGGCATAATGTAAGTTAAGGAGGGCAATTTTGCAAAACTCCTAAAAGAAATTACCCAAAGGAGCTTTCACACAGGAAAAACTGGAAAAAGCTCTAAGTGTATCTCACATGAAACAGAGATCATAGAAGTATATTGTTCAGAATTAACAAATATAACAGTAATTTTTGGGACAATCACACATCAGAATATTTAACCCGCCATTCCCTAATTTACAGAACATGTTTTAAAACTAATGACTTTACAGGGACAAGAAGCTGCACGTGTTGCTCACAGGAGAAAAACAGCAGTGGAAAAACTTCAGGTAGCTACCTGAATACTGAGGAGCTGAACTGTGATCATTAAAAAATCTTTTCTAACTCAGGAGAAACAGGAAAGTTATCCTATGTTTTCATGGCTGTAGCTGAAATTAAACTACACAACACAAGTTTTTTGAGTACCCTTGGAAGCTCATCCTTTAAGCATGCAGGGTTCAGGTATCACACATAATTGTTTTAACTGTTCATTTTTCCTTCTCTCTTAACCCCAAATATGCAACAATTCTTTGCTTCTATGACTAGATCTGCTATACCATTGTACAGAAATATCAAAACATCCATTTCTCTCACTGCAGCAGTTTTAAAAATTTATTTCGCTCATCTCCTTTGTATCTGAGGCATATTGCCAAATAATACAAGACTGACAACATGAAATTAAATGTCAAGCCAATATTCTAGACCAACTAGCATGCTAATGACAATGTACATCTCACCAAAGACTTCTGTTTAATTGAAAGTGTTAATGCTAACCAGAAAGAACACTTCAGCTTCCTCATCCATCAGAAGACTCAAATATTCACTTGTTTCTTAAGTTGGACAGCAAGCAGATGTTATGTATCAGAAAGCTTAGAACTCTAATCAAAGCTTATTTGGAAAACATGAAAGACATGGCTGGCACATGAAGTACAGCAACTCCCCAGGGCGAGTCCTTCTGCCTTTTCTCTTCCCAGCAGCTCAACTGCAGATGCAAGATATAAATACTGCCTCCAGAATCTGGACTACTGCAAAAGCCCATACGAGCTTAGTCCATTCTCCTTTTGTGACACTACTTCAATGAGAAGCCAATATATTTACAGGAACATTTTCAGAACACAGTTCACTTTGCCTCTGAAAAACAAACTTCTAAGAACAGGGAGACTGTCCTAGGTGTACTACTACCAGTTAGCAGTATTACTAACTACTAGTAGTACTAAGACTACTACTAGCCAGTTATATTCAAGAGATTTTTTTCCTCAATTGCATTGCTCAAATCTTACTTAAGAAATTTACAGTTATTTACCCTGCAGTGTACTTACCACATGCCTTTTGTTCTCTGATTAGAACACAAACAAAGCAGACATGAGGCATCCTTTTTGGTATACTGCTAATTTCAAGGAAGCAACAAGTTGATTTAGCTGGTGGACAGAACCCAGACTCCTCAAGCAGGTGCAAAAACACAATCTCAAATTGGAATACAGTAAACAGCTGGAAGCACTCCTTAAAAAAACCATTAGATTTGTGGGGGTTTTGTAAGATCTCCCAAACTCCATCCCACTCTAGGGCAATTACAGCTTTGTACACTCTGGCTTAACAGCAAGATTTTCTATTAAGATATCTCTTAGGAATGACATGGAAAAAAGGCAATCCCAGCTGTGGAATGTGGAGTGAACACATTCCCAGAAAGCAGAGGATGGAGAGATCAGAAGATTCACTAAGTCATCTTGAAGAAGCAGTGATGGGTTACTATAAAAGCTTCCTAATTATTCATAGCAATTAAAAATCAAGGCTGTTGACCCAGTTACTTATCATTTTAAAGAGGAAAAATCATTTAAGTAACTTCATAAGTAAAAGCAGGGAAAGGGCCAAAAAATACCTTTACGGAGATGAAAGGAGGAGCAGGAAGACGAAATCATTATTGAAATCAGAGGGAGTGACTCTGTGCAACCTTTGTTCCCATTGCCAGGGCAAGGCCTCCACATTTCCAGAATATACTCAGGACATGCTCTATTCAGGAGCAAGCAGAGCAGCACACTGCTAGTAAAGTAAAGGTGGAAAACATGACCCAGCCAGTTCCACAGACAGGCAAATATGCTTGATTAAGTGTGGGCAGAATTGTTCAACTAAGGAGTGTTTATCCTCATCTGTCTAACATGGTTCTGCAATTAATGGACAAGGCCTTCAAAGTTTCAAAGCAATCCTCATTTCCTAGTCTATTAAAATCAGCAACAGGCACGACCTGGGGTCAAACACAAGAAAAATATACAACAGAATTATGACAGTATTTAACAATAGCAAGTGAGGAGCAAATAAAGTGACTGATGAAATACAGTGCCAGTAACTACAAAAGAGTCCACACAAGGAGAAAGATCATTCCAGCTACACTTGCGGACCAAAACCTTCCTTTTGCCTTCTCCCCTTCTGTAGTCCCGTTAAGACTACAGAATGAGACTGAAAAATACCTCAGGGTTTTCCAGTACCTTGATAAGTGCATTCTTAAGAACCTGTAATTAGTTAGACAACACTGATTAAATAGATGGGTATGGGGAAAAGCAAGAAGACAGCACACAGACCTGGATACTTCAGCTTTTAAATTGATTGAGTGAGTATAATACTGCTAAAAAGAATGCTGATGAAGAGCGCTCACTGTGCCTCAAAAAAGTCCAGCCCACTGAACACAAGATGCTTGGTAGAACTTCCCCCTCTGGAAGTCCTTGACCAGGACTTCTTGAAGCTAGGTAATACAATGGGACAGGTACAATCAGCTTGTGTTTGTCAGATACTGGCTTATGACTAGCCAGTATCTGATGAAACAAGAACAATTGCTCCAAAAGCCATTGTTCACCTTCTTCAAACATTCCCCTCCAGACTTCTAAGGCCAGCTGTAGACAGGTTCCAGGTTTTGGAAAACTCTTCAGTTTTGTGTGGTATCAGTAAAGCTGCAAGACAGAACAGGGCACCATCAACAGGACTGACAGCAGTCCTTTTCAGGAGAAGAAACCCATTAATAGACATCGTGTGATTACTGGGGACAAGCAGCTGTTCACAGTCCTAGTAGTTCCTATAAGACTAGTAAGTGCCTGAACAAGGCAAAAGAACATTCCTGATCACAGGTCAGATAAAATCTATATGACACTTTCTGAAAGTAGTCTGATTGATTGCAGTTTTTCTTTTCTGCACCATCTGTTTGCAGCACTTCGCAAAATACAGCCTCTCCAAGCACAACAGAAATGTAAGTAAAAGGATTTCTGCACCATGAAGAAAAAAGCATGCCATGTTGTTTCCTGGTTCAGAAGCCCAATACCAACCCTATGATTTTCCTGGAACATGACCAAGCATCAGCTGTCAATTTCTAGCAGTATACAAGCACTGGGGGAAGGCTGAATTTCTTTGATTGCTCAACACTTTGCACATGACAGACCCTTCATGGAAACTGAAATCAGAGAGAAGAACAGTAGATAACATTAGGACTACAGAAGTTAAAATAGAAGAATTTGTGGATGAAATTACGGTTTTGTTTCTCTTCTCCCTCAAGACACCCAGAGGTAATGGATGGCAAGACAAACTGGAACACAGGGAAATATTAGGAATGAGGATCTGAATATCAAGGAAATAAACAAAGGTATGCATGGCCGAGACTTAACAGTGGGAAAAATGAAACTGGAGAGAGCTCCTGCCAGACACAAGCTCAACCTGTCTAATACTAGAAGATTTCCACTTCTTCTAATAGTGGGATGTTATACATCTTCAAAATATCCTTTCAAGAGAGCCCAGCACAGAGCAGCAACTAAAGTAAGTGCTCTCAATACAATCTCTCAGAGAGATTGAAAGCCTTGCTTAGTGCTTCTAACAGACCTAGGTCCAGATCTTCTTTCAAGACAGTTTGAGAGAGAAAAGCACAATTCAAATTATGTAATTCAGGTATCAGTAGTTTGTCTCAATAAACCATTTAATGTAATGCTATTTCTCCTAGAATCAAATGACTAAGCTGTGCTCTGGATTTCTAGACACAGATCCTCGCTTGTCTAACTGCCAATGTGCCTACATTATTTTCAAAACAGAAGCAATACCTTATTATGGGAAACACTCTAAGTTTTTACAGAAAATTGTTTCTCTCCAAAAATGTCACCCATAACAAAAAGCTTATGAGAATTAATAAGTTGAAAATAAGTGATGCGAAAATGTTTTTAATGAACAGTTCATCTGGGGGAGGAAGTGCAGTCAAACGCTTAGCTCCATATGACAGGGTTAATACATTTCTGTGAAATGATAACGTGGTTCTGGGTGATAAGGGCAATTCAGGTTTTCTCCTTTTCACTTGATATGAAAGAAAAGCTGTCTAATATTCATTATAAGCCTTGTACATGGTTTACATCATATTTGCTTGTGCATATCAAGTACCAGACAAAGAGCAACAACCCTGTACTACTACTGTAAAGGGGGAAAGCACTGTGGCTACATGAGCAAACCATACAGCAGAGTCAGGTAAAAATTACATTCAGCAGCTGAGGCTGACATTTACCAGCCTGCAAGCTTATGCCTTGAAATATTATTTAGGGTCAGGCAGGAAGATCAGTACCTCAAAGTGAGAGGTCTCTAGCTTCAGTCCCCTCATGTGTGAGGATTATTCAAAATTGCAGTTACAGAGTGCATAAGCTATTGACTTTGATTCATGAACAATCTGGCTTTTCTTCCTGAAAAAACAAGTTTACTCTCTTTTTCTCTTCCTCACAGGTTTCCAAGTATATGTACCTTCATCACTGATGCTATCTCTATCACTGTTTCCACATGGTGAATTTTTTTAAGAGCCAAAAATTAAAAAAATTAATGCCATCACTATTTATTTTTACAAAGCACTCATTTGTGTTTACTGTGTATATCTTAGTAGCCCTTTAAAGAGTATCAAAATGGATTGTAATAGGTACAATGGATGATGAAAGGAAGAAACAAATACCACCTGGAAGTTACTACACAGGCAGAAAAAAAGTGGTTGCAATCTCTTTGCTTTCTTTTCTTGATCCCATGTTAGTGCAGCACTACCAATGAGGGAAACACTTCCAGATTTCCTATGTACTGTAGGTATGTTTCTGTAAGAACACCCAGTGAACCTGGACAAGCGGTTTACCTCTGTTAACACCTACTCCTTGTGTTAAATTGCAGCAGTAGGTTCTAAAGTGGTCAGAAGCCAGGTGATAATGTGAGGCTACTTCTGCTATTCCGAGCTGCACCTTAAGAATGAAGCTGTTACCCTAGAAACAGAGTTTTTGGGATATTCCTTATATTGATTCTACATAGGTAATAAAAAGGTAGATGACATGAAGTAGAGAAAACATACATGCACAAGTCAAATGCTTTATGAACTCTGAAAAGACCAAGGCTGTCCTTATCTCCCTTAAGCACCCAATGCCAACGTAACACACCAACCAAACCAGCTCTTGCACATGTCTTGATTTCACCGTATTCCTTTGTTTGTCCCAAAGGTCCACAGCATCACACTCAATAAAAGGAAACACTGAAGCACTTCTAGCAATGGGTTCAGATGGTGTTCTTTAAAGAGACTCTCGCATTATCACAGTGAAAGCTTCACAGAGGGCAATCTACCTAAGCTCCTGGAGAGGCTCCATATCCACTCATTCCAGTGAAAAATGGATCCCTTCAAACGCAAATTAGAAAATTTTCTTTAAACAATACAGATGTCTTTGATCGCTTTGGAAAGGTTAGAAATGCACACATTTTCACCACAGTACAAAATACAAGCTGGGTCAGCTACAGCAACACCAGCTGATGCCTTCAAAAACCAGTTTTTCCTTGGTATGCAAACCAAGTGCTACTTGGAAAGGAGCACTTCCTTACATGCACTAGGACAGAAGTAATTTCCCTTTCTCCTTACTCATAAGCCCATGCACTCTTCCAGAAACATGGTTTCACTGCTGAGTAAAGTTTATTACACTTTATTCCTGTCAACAACCTTGCTGACCTCTATCCTTACATGAAAATATGTTATCAAAGCTCCCTCTGTTCTTGTGATGGATGCAACTGCTTTCTGAAGTTTACTCTGAACATCACAGCCATTGACATTTTACCAGAAGATGGGTATTAGATAGACATAATCCACCTGAAAGATTGTTGCAAAAACACGCTCAAAAATCTAGGTACCAGATTTACAAAGACAACAGCAGAAGTGCAAAAATTTCAATCAAATGGCAAAGCAGCAGGTCAGTCATAAGTAGATTTTACTGAAAATCACAGATTAGTCTGAACACTACTGCTTCCATTCCATTTATATAGCTGGATTATTTCTGCAGCTTTGTTAGCTCTGCAGTTGCTCTCTCTCCAATCGTGGGGGGGGGGGGGGGGGAGGAACCAACACACAGACACACACACACATACACAAAAAACCAAACCAAACAAACAAAACCCAACACATAAACACCACCACAAACCCCCCACAATTTTTGGAAAGCCTCCAATCTTAAGTTGAAAATTTGAAATCCCCAAAAAGCTAAGCAAAAGACATGATATGCGAATCTCTATCTACATCAAAAAGTTGTGGTTTAGCATTTCAATTAGAATTTCATTATTTTATTTTTTAATAATTTCAGACCTCTCCCCAAAGGCAAACTTACAAGTACAAAGAGCATCTTTATTTCTGACAAGTGAGTAATCTAGTAGGATTCACAGCCTTTATCTAGCTCCTTCTGTATATTTATACTTCTTTTTTCAATATAATGGCTCCAATGCAGTTCACTTTCAATTTTAAATGCAAGGTATAGGATGTGAAACCCAGAAAAACCTGGCTCTAGGGTCAACTACATTACCCTTTTCAGCTGTAGAACTTTTCTAGGCAGAAAACTGTTTAAGTCATAAGCAATCACAAATCAGAAAATACAACATGCTGAATTCACTCTACTTCCCTGCATTAGCCTTTTCACCCAATTCATCATATAACTCATCCTGCTCCAGGACACCCTATGGAAAGAAGTTGTGTTTCCTTCTTCAAGCAACTGTCTTGGAGCTATGGATAAATCATGACATCAAAATCTCTGTGTAGCCAAAGGTCAGATAACACATACATAAAGGCAATGTTAGTCTACACTGGTTACTTATGTGGATAATTAGAATTTTTTTTCAGACCATCTTGTGTGGCAAGGTTTTGGTGGCTGGCTACAGGGATAACCTCTGTCAGATGATGTCAGAAGCTTCCTCTATGTACAAAAGCCAGTGCAGCCAGCTCCAAAACAGAACCACAAGTGGCCAAGGCCAAGCCTATCGGTGACAGTGACTGCATCTCTAAGAGAATATACTTAAGAAGGGGAAAAACTGCTGCACAACAGCAGCAAAGTAGACCCAAGGTCAGTGAAAATTCTGCTTCAGGCACTGGAGCAGAAATTCTTCTGCAGCCTGTGCTGAGGACTATGATGAGGCAGATTATCCCTCTGCAGCCCGCTGAGGTCCATGGAGCAGCAGAGATCACTTGCAGCCTACAGAGGACTCCACACCTGAGCAGGTGCCTGCAGGAGGCTGTAACCATGCTGGAAGACATACTAGGGCAGTTCATGAAGAACTGCAATCCATGGGGAGGACTCATGCTAGAAAAGTTGGGAGAGACCTCGGGGAAAGTACCTGAGGAGGGAGGAGCAGCAGAGACAAGTGTGACAAACTGACCACAGCCCCCATCCCCCATTTTCCCGAGCCACTTAGATGGAAGAGAAGAACAATCTGGAGCTGAAGTTGAACCTGGGAAGAAGGGAGGGGTGGGTGAAAGATGTTTTTAAGGTTTGTCTTTATTTCTCATTACCCTTCTCTGGCTTCTCATTGGCAGTTAATTAAATTAATTTCTCTGAACCAAGTCTGGTTTGCTGTGACCATACTTGCTGGACCTTCTATCATACTTTTTCTTCACCATCCAGATGAGGAAGGTAAGTGATTAGAGTGGCTTTGGTGGGCACCTTGTGTTCAAAATTATCTCATCACAACATAACCTCCTTTCTCCACTGAATTTTACTTTAGTGTCTATATTGTCTTATACGTTCTGCACAAATGAACTATACTCTGGAATTTGCTTCATATCTCCTAATTCAGTATCATGCTACAGAGGCAATGTGGATTTAGTATTTCCTTCCCTGTAGTTGCCAATTCTCAGCTTGTGATATCCTCTTTGACTTAGTAAGGTAAAGCATCTCATTGCTGGGTGATCTCCACCTGGCTAGTTATCACCCATTCTCACTCTATTCCATCAGGAATTCCCACAACCCCATCACACTCTTACCTTTCTCAAGTAAACAAGACCCAGCTCTCCCAAACACTCCTACTACCATAGCTCCTTGTGCTCCAACTGATACTCATGGTAACATCTGAAAGCAAAAGCAGCAACACAGATGCACGTCAGCCAATACCTGTGACATATCCACATAGCTCAGCAGTTTTCAGTTGTTCGTCTAGCAGCTTAGCAGCCAAACTTTGAATACCCCTTTGACATGAAAACTTTGAGAAAGAAGACAAGTTACTGCAGTTATATCCAGGTCATTTTAAGAGACTAACATCTTTTGGTGGGGATTGTTATCACCAGTATTTTTATACAACTGAAGAAACTATCACTGTTGCTCTTAATGAAGGCATACCTCTCTCCAGTCCAGAACACAGGGCTCCAAAATTTACACAAAAACTAGATACATGGATTTAAAGACACATATGTAGTCCAGTTTTCTTTTAAGCATATTTCAGCTGCACACAAGATCTCAGTAAGTAGCATATAGAACTGGAAAAGAAGTTTCAAGGTAGCTGGGTCACCCAGTCCCAACAGCAAATTATTAGCTATACTACTGCATACTCTAGACAAGTTTCACAAAAAAATCCCTGTAAGTTTACAGTGCAGTCAACACACATTAATTCTAGGAAACCATAGAGCCAGTTTCAGCAAACCTTTTCTTTATACCTTACATAATGCACTGAGGCAATTAGAAGTAAAGGACAGTGGCCACTACCAAATGGCAGATATTTTTAAGAGATACAGAGATGACTGTTTATATATATGAGGTATCTAAGTTTGTGTGTCTGTCTGTGAGCATTTCCACATGCATGTACTGTTTGTCTCTAGAAGCAAAGAAACTCAAAGTATGCATGTCAAAAGAAAAAATGTTAGAACTTAAGACACTAGATTTAACATCAGTCATCTCATTCACTGCTTTTGAACTCTCAAGCCTTCTTTAAGATCACCAGAATGTTAATGAAATTAATAGCCAGTGGAAAAACAAAGAATACTAAACAGAAATGTATATATGTAAAGAATAGTTCAAATGAGTAACAACCTTGTGACTTGAGATATATCAATTTTTTGTTTCAGCACACTAACCTTTTTAATTTCAACAGCTTCTGTGTTATCTTCAAAGCAAAACAAAGATTTCTAATAGCCTCTCTATAGTAAGGAAGAAAAGCCACTGGACTTCTGGAACAACTTCTCTTGCCCTTCTCTTTACAAATACAGATTTTAGAGTACAATAGTACATGACTTGTTAAACATCGGCATAAAGAGTGAAATCAACACAGACCAGTAGATCAGACATCAACTCATGATACTTGATTTTCAAAGTTGAAGCATGACTATTTGTGATTGATGCTGAGAATTACGTCTACACTTCTACACAAGGCAATAGAGCAAATCTGCTCCTCAAAACCTGCCTCCTTCTGCTCTGTTTCACAATGCTTTCTGGAAAGCAACATCTGCAGTGCTTGGGTAAGTAAATTTAGAATTTAAGCGTTCACTGCCCAAGTATTTCCAAAACAAAATATGCTACAGCCAGAGCAAAACTGCAAGTTCAGATTTAACCAGACATCCGACTGCCATGTTTCTTTTAAATGTATACCACAACCAAAGTCTACTTCCCCTTCTTTCATAAGTAATACATTCGTAACAACAGTAGCTTGCTTTGTGTGCAAAAGTGTTTCTTGGTAACACCATAAAAAGAAAGTTCTAAGCCCAGTTTTGCAGATCATATAAAATCCTCACAAGGAATCCAAGCAATTGAAACAAGACAGCATTTTTTGTTTACTGGTGCTGAGAATCATTCTCTTTTATGGCACAGATATTTTAAGAGTGATCCTCAAAAGAAATCAGTTGTTACATGAACACCAGAAATAATGAAAATCTGCGTTAGTGGAATTTTGTTGCATACTTTTATGTTTTCTCCCGCAGTAACACATTTTGCCTCCAAATCCTTACAATTCCCATTCGTTTAAATTCCTTTGGTTTCCCAAACTCTCAAGATCCTCCTTTATTCCCTGTGTCCTTGTCAGAGAGACCATACACTGCAGCTGTTTGGAAGCAAAATACTGTCTAACTGCACAACAACTACCTGTGTCCACAGATCAATAAATCACAGAAAACAGCATCAGATCTCTTCAAGCTGTTTGCTTGAGAGAGCAGAATAATTTATCTAGTACTTAACCAGTGATTTACCAGAAGTTTTTTAAAACACTAAAAAGCCTCCCTCAAGTTTGAAGCTATTTACAGAGAAACAGGACTAAGGGAACAAGTATGAAAGCTTTACTTAAGAATGCCCATTTCACTTTTGAATGGGAAGGCAACCTGAGGAGGTCATATACCATGGTTTTTCACTCTTTTCTTATTTTTTGCTGTGTTCATATTTTATATTATTGACTAAATTCTTGTCTATACCATTCTCCCTTAAAAACACTATAAAAACACTAGGAGAGTCATCATATTACAAACATTGGTTGGTAAAGACTAACAAAAAAGGGTAAGAATACATCAGTGAATATATTTTTCTATTATTTTACATACCATCCAAGCTTGGGAAGAAAAATCCCTCTCATTGCTGAACACATCTCTCAATTAATTTACCTGGTACTTTCTGAGAGTTGTACCAGGAAAGACAGAACCCAGCATCCCCTACACTTCTGGGACTGAAAAATAAAGAATTGAAGTGCATATTTTTGTCTGTCAGATGAAAACAGACTGCTTGTACATAAACCAGCAAGTAAATTACAAAGAAGGGATAGAGGCAGAAGTATAGCTCCGCTTTAAATACAAACAGCTGTTGATGTTTTACCCAGAGGCATTTATAGATTAAATACCGTTAACAAGAGGGACTTTTGGGTGTGTGAAGAGGAAGCATGTGAAAAAATCAAGGTTGCAAAAAAAGCAGTCTCACAAGACTGAGGTGACACTTGTGTGCTGAAGCAAACTGTGTTCTCACCATCACTTCTGACCGTGTGCAACTAAACCAGTCCCAAAATCCTGTTCCTTCTCTACCTGAAATGCCTGAAGCAGGCATCCCCAGGCTAAAGATAACGTGTTCACTACACAGTAACAGAAAGTTTTTCAGGCTGCAAAAGACTGCTGGATATCCGATAATTCAACTCCTCTGCTCAGACCAGGCCAATTTAGAGCAGTGCCTTGTCTGGCAAAGTTCTGAATCTCTCCAAAGCTGTAAGGCCCATAATGTCCACAGTTCTCTGCTTCAGAGTGAAGAAAGATTCCTCCTAAAATTACCTGCCAGATATTTAGGTATTTCTGCCTGAGCCCTATTCCCAGTGACTCGCCTAACCAGCATGCAAAAGTCTGGCACTATCTTTTCTTCATCTGCCATAAAAGGAGAACAGAGGCCATTGAGATCTCCCAGGTGGGATCTCCCCTGGGCCATCTCTTCAGCCATGCTGTGCAACCCTAGTGTCCTCTACCTCCTCACAGGTCACATGCTCCAGCCCCTACATCATCTTGCTGCCCTTGAGCAAGCACGCTCCACTAGGTCAGGAGCTGCTACCCTTCAATGGGTGCTACCCACCCAATAATTTTTACCATATTTACCACTTTCATAGCTTTTCCCTAATCCTTCATGTTCAGAATGCCTCATAAAATAAAAAGCTGACAAAATGTAACAAATCCTTTAAGTTATTTTTCCTCAGTGTCCAAATTCTTCATTAGTAGTATTTTTTGGTATCTCAGTGCATAAGAGCAGAATCAATACTGTACAGGCACAAGAGACTGACAATGTTATAAAAATTAAAAGTTTTAATAAAGAAAAGAGTATTTTTCTATCTCATTCACTTTTTCCAACTTAACAGGCCCTTGTGACAAACAACATCAAATACATCTTGACTCTCACTTTTTTGAAATACATCCCTGCAGTGTGTACCTCAGTTTGCCCATCTTTACAAGCATAATCACATATCTCTTAAGTTTGAAGACACTGTGTTCATATTTAACAAAAACCAGGACATTTATGGTGTACCTGGATAAAACCAGGACACACTTGTCATACTGCTGGCTAAAAGCTTTCACTTCCAAGCCTCCAAAAATCAAAATGCATTTCTGAAACAGCTGAGAAGTTTAACCTGTACCCAACCGCCAAAATAAGCAGTAAAAGCAATTTTCAGACCATATCATAAGCACTTCATGTAAACTTGCTCAAAAACACACACAAACCACAACAATTGCAGACTCATAGGGTTTCTGTGCCAAAAGGCTCGATATCCTACTACTAAATCTGCATGATAATTCTTTCCAAAAACTACTGCTTACTCTGCTTGGCTTTGGGCCATTTCAACTTATAAACAGGAAAAAAGCGAAACCATGGAAAAGATATATACAGAGAACTTGCACACACTAAAAAAGCAGATGATCGCATTTTTAGTGGAAATTCAAAAAATCACTTTAGACTGTTGACTTGTAGGTAGGGAGAAAAAAAAAATCCACCACAATCCAGATCCCACAAACATTTGCACAGGCTCTTAATGAAAGCAGAAGTACCCATGTGCTTAAAAGCCAAAACTTCACACACCAAGAACTCAATCAGAAAGTAAATATAAATCTCTAATATTTTCACTCCAGAACCTGAATATATCTTAGGTGCCAAGCAGCAAAAGATAAAGTGGAGATAACTTTCAGCTATGCTGAAAAAACAGGTAGGAAAAGTTTCCAAACTATTTGTTGCTGTTCCATGGTGCAGGTTCAATCACATGGCACAGGAGCTGTTCCAAGTATTCACCGACAGACACAACTGTTCTATACACACAGTCAGTGTTTCTAGCCATACTTTGTAGTTTGATAGCCATTCCTTGGGCTCTTGCACAACTAGAAGCCATGCAAACAAATACAGTGCATGGCTTTTAGCAATTTTTAGACTATTTAAAAGGAGTGTTCCTAACAAGGATTTTTCCAGGCATGCAGATTATGAAGTATTTTAATAAGATTCACAGAATTCATACTTTGATCCTCCATAGGCTGGCAGAAAATTTATAACATCACTACCTTCCTTGTACCCTCCTTCCAGAAAAATTTGCATAAGCACACATAACTTCTCTTTGGAAGTAGAGATTGGTAGTATCACAGGAGGAAATGCAATTCCTATTCATAAAGGATATCAGAAACAATCATAAACACCCTCTAACAGTTTAAGCAATATTCTTTACTGATACTGGCTGCACACCCTTGTGCTACAGTTGTGTGAACCTTACACAGAAGAACAGAAAATCAGTTCAAGACTTTAAGTTTTTCAGGGGGTTATTACGCTGGAATTATCTTCTTGTTGTTTCGGGGAGTTTGAGTTTCGTTTGGTTTTTGTAATTGAAATGCTAGAGTACGTTTCCTTCAATATTTTAATTTCTCATTTGGGATTGTCCTAGAAGCTGGTGACCAAGCCCAAATGCTTAGAGATGTGAGCTTTGAAATACTACAATGAAGGCTGGTTATTATAACAGCCCATGGTCAAGAAAACCACACCAGCTGCCAGACAATGCAGCAAGCAACACAGATTACTTGTCTGGATGCAGAACCCCAGCTATTACAAAAGACATTAGAGAAACATCTTGATGACACACTTTCCCACCCTGAGACTGACAACAGATGTTACTTTTTCATACACTGCGGTGGCAAAGGGCTTGCATGAGAGGGATGCTGCAGAGACTTAACCTAAACACAGTGCCAGGGATAATAGGAACAGCAACTCAGGAGCTTAGAGCTGGGATGCCAGGCTCTCCACAGAGAAAATCTAAAGAAGAGTGTTTTTAGAATGAACATTTGGAGCATGTGTGTGCGTTTCAGAAGCTCAGAAAACACTGTACGTCATGCCTGCTTAAAATAGTTGTGAAAATACCTATGACTTACTATTTAAAAAACTTCCTGCATCTTTTCTTAAGTGAAGTATGCATTCTTTGCCCTACATTACACATCAAGCAACTTCCTGAAGGAAGCTTTAAGTCATGAAAACACAAAAATAGGACTATTTTGCCTATCAAGAATGGAGGATCTTTTCTTTATGCAAGGAATTCTAACAACCAAGCACTTACTGTACTTCACATACACAAACAAGAAAAGAAAGGTTTAGAACAAGCATAGAAGAATGCAACAAGAAGGTGTAAAGAAAAAAAAAAGGCACAAAAAGGTATAACATAACAAAACAAACAAAGCCCAGTAAAACAGAGGTGGGGAAAAGCAGTACTATCTTACTGAAATATTCATGTAAAGGGAGCTCTCAGCGTGCCATGATTTAAGCCTGACTAGGTATCAGCAGCAGCTCTCCATCACTCTCCCCCTTTGCGAGTGGGACTTGAATGAGAATCAGGAAAGGTAAAACTCATGTCCTGAGATAAGACCAGTTTAGTAATTGAAATAAAATAAAATACTAGATCAACATTAATTACATAATTATAATTATAATCAATAGGGAGATGAGGGGGTGAGGGGAAGGGGTGACCCAGGAATAAAACCCAAGAGAAACCAATGATGCACAACACCACCGTAACCGCACACTGGCTGATGCCCAAAGTGCCTGCCAGGAAGAAAATGAACTCTATTCCACCCAAAAACAGGGCACTGAAAAATTCGTAACATTCTCTCTTATTCTGGTACTGTACCTTCCTGTTAACCCATCCACATCTTGCATCACATTAACTGCGACAATCCTTATGTTCAGATGACACATCTCCATTTGAACTTCTAATATGAAGCAGATGCCATATGAGATCATTTAAAATACCTAGGGTGCAAGAACTAACAAAAAAGTTGCAAAGCGATCCATTGAAAAAGATTTAAAGCCTATCTTTCTCAGGAAATAAAAAAAAAAAAAAAAAGAAAGAAAAAATCGGTTAAAAAGATTCTGTCTGCATGTGGATTTCATTTTGCCAAGATAATTTGTGGGTGAAAAAAGGGCTGTATAAGCAGCAAAACTAAACATTAAAAGGCAAAGAAAAAACTCCGAACCCACCATTATTTTTTAATTGAACACAGCTTTTCCAAGAATTTACAGTGTTCTCAATCATGCCCATTAATATTCTTTAAAGCAGTTTTTCATTTTAACCTTTCTGTGACAATGCTAATATAATTCTCAAGCTCAGTATTTTGATGACTTAGACCAAAAGGATAATTTAGATTATTTCATAAGCTGATGTTACAAAGCAGAGCATGCATTTCCAAATTAAAGACATATCTCTGGTCTTCTTACTATTATTAAACTGAAATTTGTACTTTAGATAATATTCTGGATTTTTAATTTCCATGCTTTTGCACATTTGACATCGAAAATATACCGGATTAGACAACGATCAAGTTGTTCATACTCTGTGAACTACAATCAAAAGAACTTTATATTAATTTTATATTCTATATTTTCTTTTAAAATTTTTGTTTCAGTCGCACACCATTCTTAAAAATTTTGTTGGGGGCAAGGATAGCAGTATATTAACACTTGCTAGCATCCACTTGAGCTGCCTTGATGCTTGCACCTAAAAGGCACACCTCCAAAGAACAATTTCAGGCCATAAAATCATAATTTCCAGTTTCTGTAAATACTACAAGCTAAAAGTGAAATAAAAATAAAAAAGTGATAGTCACAGAGCATGGCTTAACATGAATACACCTTATCTGAAAATAATTCTTAGGAAATACATTTGCATTTATTTCCCAAATAAATCCGATAAATATGCAACTCATATATCTTATAACTAACTTCTTGAAACAAACATTTATTATATGTCTGTTAACATTAAATCTGTAATTACTATAATTTATTCAAAAAGTACAACTACTTTATGTAAAAACATAGCCTCCTATCTTCCTTTATAATTCAAAAATAGCAAAACTAACATACCAGTATTATAATAAACAATTCTGGTACACTAAAGGTAATTGCAGTCTCATGTCCAAAACAGACTATGTTCAAACACGCAAAGTAACAGATTTACAATACTGTGGTAATTCTAACTAAGAAGTACCATCAAGCCATTTCTTTACATGACACTCTGACCAAATTAAAATGGAGATGCTCTAATGATAGTTTCTGGTTTCAGCAGGAGGGTTTTTTATTTGTTTATTTTTTCTTTAATGTATCAAAATCAATTGTAACTCTTGAGAAGTCTCCACATACTGAATATGCTTCACTTGTTCCTACCAAGAAGCTGACTTTCCATGTCACTTTATTTTATATGGTTATAAGGCTGTGAAGGCATCACCATGTCATAAATAAAAAAACTAGCGTCTATCACCAGGCATGCCAGAATTAAATATGACTCTCACTGTAAAGCCACATTAACTGCTCTCCAGTTCGAGAACAAAACCACAAATACCACACAGAGATGGTATAACTATGCACAACTGCTGAAAGCACAAAAATTTATATGTGTCAATATGAACATACAATTCTAGTACAACTGCTCAGCATATACAGAATTAAGCAGAATCACTAATAATTCAGCTTTCTACTGCACTTAACTGACGCCTCATATAATCTTAACACAAAGTCCAAGTCCTCACATTCTTACAATCAGCTAGGCTTGAAAAATGGCACTAGTCCTTTCAACAGAAGTTTCAGCTTCTCCATACTCAAAGACTTAGCAAACACAGTTATCTGCCAAAATAAGCACCTTCCATTACCCTTGTTAATATAGGACTTAACTTAGTGTGTACCTTAAAAAACAACTAAACTAACTAAAGACTTAGCCACAGAAGGAGAAAAAGCAATATTAAGTAGACATAGCTAAGTTCATCAGATGACATCCAAAGAGCTGATATGAGGAACAAAGATGTTTAACCGAAAAGCTGTTTTCACCAGTTATGGACATAACATCAAGTGTTAAATACAGCACAACTTCCAAAAGCCATTTTTCCTTTCCAGAAATGAGAATGTCAATACAGACCTAAAAAACAAAAAACAAATGAGCAAAAGGCAAAACCCAAACAAATAAACATACAAAAAAAAACCCCAAAAACAACCAAAAACAAAACAAAACAAATTTTCCACTACAGACACACTTTTCCTAGCTGACAGCCTTTCCTCTAGGTGTATTATTTTTTTTCACCAAGGAGATGAAGGTACCCCACTGGAGGCAAATTACTTTATGGACAGTGAAATGCCTTTTAAGATCAGGATCAATTTTCTAAATGAAGTAAAGAATCATCAGCATTTCTAGTCCAATATCCTTTCACATTTGACAGCCATGAATGGAGACGTTCCATTCTGTTGACACATACTGGAAAAAAACCACAAAAGAAACAACACCAAAAGAGACCAAACTACTACTGCACATTTTTCTGCTGGGAGAAACGACATAGCAAACATTCTCCTAACCTTGCATGCAAAGTACAGGAATTTCACTGCCCCTCGACGTCTGAAGATTAGGTCACAATACAGGTTTTTATCAAAAGTTAATATATTAGGATTAAGACTACAACTAAGAGAATGCTCAGCAAAACAGTCCAAGTTCGGCCCTGATGCCTGAGTTCAGTTCATTGATTTTCCCTCTGGTGACCAGTATTTGACTGAAAAAGACCGACCTTCATGAAGAGTCTTTTCCTTTGGAGAAAAGCAAGCAAAGAAACAGACACTCCTCATGCCCAATCTAAAAATCTCCTGGATTTGTCTTTAAATTATGACACGATTTCAAAATTATAAGGTGAATCACATATCACACTATCTGAAAATGCTTTATGTTTTTTAGAGAATGATTAGTGACAAGCATTTACCTGCTACTGTGACTTATGTATACTGTAAACTTAACCTTTCAATTGGGCTGTCTGCAAGAGCTCTTCTGAGCAAAATCATTCTGGTTATTGCAATTGCCATTAAACACAAGACTTTTAAGGGATTTTAAACAGAGGAACTGTACTAGTGAATACCAGAACAAACCCCAAAAAAGCCCCTTTCTAGAGAAAAAAAAGTTCAGTATTCCTTAATCCAACATTAAGGTCTTTGTACACTAGGCCTGTGATGAATATATTATATGGTAAAGGTTATAGTTTTCTCCACTGTGACTTTCCAAATCATGGAAAACACAAAAGCTTTTATCTCCCAACAGTAGCATACTAGGTCAATTTGTCTATAGGACTGCTAAGAGCTTAAGAAGATTAAGAGAGGTTTTGAGATCAGGCTTTAGGATAAGGTTATCATCTACACCAAGAATGTCCATGCAATTTTAAAACAAAAAAGTTGAAATAGAGTTTCATCAGACAAAACCTCGAAAAGTATACTGGAAAAATGTTTTCTCCTAATATATTTTATTTGGAAGGCCTGGGAGGGCCCCATGTACTGTGTGGTCTCAGGACAGGACACAGTAAAAGCTACTTTTGAACTATATAATACAATGCAAAGGTAAAAATTCAACTTTCTGCATTGTAATCTTTTACTATGTTGTCAATCACGAATTTCAAGAGGAGCTTGTATATAAACTCTACTTCATTTCAGAGCAAGATTTCTATCAGTATAAACACCCAACTAAGTGCCCAAAACATAAGCACTACTAAAAATATATTCTAAGAACAGACTTAATTAGACACCTCATTTCTTCACCCTCCAGGCCAAAAGAACAATGTCTTGTTTTCTGACCTTCTCCCATACCACTTCCTAATTAGTAACTTCATATACGCATAAACAACTTAATTCTGGCTGCCATTCACAAAGAACAGCTTAGGAAAACATCTAAGGCCCTGATCCCAAAACCACATAGACACGCGTTTAAATATAAGCATGTGGGAAACTCCAGCACAGCCTTGGAAGCGGCTCTTGTGTTTGACTATAAACAAGCACATCAACCCATATGTTAGGACCACAATCCTGAAAACATCGAAGCTTCAGGATGAACGAACCACATGTTCGAAACCAGCTCCTCAGAGGGACCCTGCTGCGGAGCGGTTTCTAAGAGGAAATGCAAAAACACGTCTGTGGAACTGAGGATGAGAGCCCCAAAGACACTCAACGGGGTCTCACAAGGCAAAAGCCTGACTTGAAATGAACATTTTGGAGCACCACGAAAGAACTTGGAATGACCGGTCACTGTGCTCCGTGAATTCCCGCAGTTACCGGCAGCCCGCTGCGAGGGGCGGAGCCTGGCTCCGGGCACGGATACGGACACATCGCCCCCTCCCTCCCTCCCTCTCTCACACTCACACACACTCACACACACACACAAATCCTTCCAGGAGCGGGGCTCAGCCGACAGGCAGCAGAAGGCCGGCGGTCGCTGCTTAAGGGAGGCAGGGCGGCAGAACCGCCGAGGCCCCAGCGCTGCCCAGGACACATCAAAGTGCGATAAGACACAGGCGAGAGGGCGAGCGCACACGGTGCCCCGCACAGCGCAACCCCTGGGGCTGCACGGGCGGGCAGGGGCGCGGGGCTGGGGAGCGCCGGTGGCAGCAGCGCCACAGCCTGAGGCGCCCGCCCGAGCGCCAGCACTGCGGGCTGCCCGCGCTTCGCACCGCCGCATCCCGACCGACCGTCGGGGAAAGAGCCATCGCCGCGCCGGGCACCGGCTCAAAGGCGGCCCCGAGCACTCCGCTGCCGCCAGGCGACACATGGCCTGCCGCCAGCCGCCGCCGCGACTCGCCTCGCCGTGCTCAGAACAGCGGGAGTTTGCCCTCCCTCCCGTCCCGTCCCGCCTGTGGCCCCCACCCGGGACGGACCCCGTGCGCTGCGGAGGGTAACTCCGCGGCCCTGCGGGCCGGCTGCGCTGCCAGCCGGGGGTGGGACGCCCGGACCCGCTCCTAGTCCCCCGGGGCCCCTCTCCCGCTCACCTGGTGGCGGGGCTCTGGAGCCCGGGGCGCCGCGGGGTGCGCCGTGCCCGGCGGGGCTGCCCCGGCCCTGGCTCCGCGCTCCCGCCTCCGGCAAGCTCGGCCCGTGGAGGGGCGGTGGCGGGCAGAGAGCGGCGGGCGGCGGTAAGCGACCGGAACCGCCGCTCATGGCGAGTGCCGGGAAGCCGGAGCAGGAGCGGACACGGGCGCGGGTCTGGGGGAGTGCCGGGAGAAGGGAGGCAGCCGAGGGGGAGGTGGAGGCGGCGACGGCGGCCCCACCAGCGGGGGAGGAGGCAACAGAGGAGGCGGGGGGCGGCGGAGGGGAGGAGGAGAAGGCAGGCAGGAAGGGGGCGGCGGAAGAAGCCACCCATCTGCCGCGCCGGCCCGCCTCGGCGGCCTGACGGAGGTGCCGCTCGTCGCCGCTCTCCTCGCCCCGCGGAGCGACGCCGCGGTCCCGCTGGCGGGCAGGAGCATGGAAGCCGGCGTCGGGCTGCGCCCCGGGGGCTGCCGAGCGGGCGGCCACCGGCATCGCTGCCCGCTCCGGCCGGCCGGCGGTGGCCGCCGCCCCAAGAGCAGCCCCACCGCGGAGACGGCGGAGCGGTCAGCGCCAGCGGGGACGCGTCGGTGGCATGGGCGGCGTGGGGAGCCTCCGGCCGGGGTGCAGCCCACCGCCGGGCGGGGGCCGGTGCCCAGCCGTGCCGGCCGCTCCAGCCGCGCAGCTGCTTACTGCTGCCGCCGAGGAGGAGGAGGAAGTCTCCCCGCCTGCTTCCTCCTTCCCTGCCTCCCTCCTTCCCTCCCTGCCTCTAGCCCCAGCGGCCCGCCGGCAGTCCGGCGCCTCCCCAAGGCCTCTCGCCGCCCGCAGCAGCGCTGCCGCAGGGCGTGACGACCCGCGGGGCGCGCACAGGCGCGGCCGCCCCGCACTGCGGCGGTGCCCCCTCGGGACAGCGGGAGCGGCGTCCGTGCCGGGACCCCCAGCGGGCCGCAGCCCTCCTCGAACAACCCGTGCGCCCAGAGCCCGGAACCATCCTCGCCCTGTCCCGCGTTCCGTCTCCGCGGGCAAGGGCGCCGCCGCGGGCCTTCGCCCTCGCTGTCCGGCTCCGTGCCCCCCCCCCCCCCGACTCGGCACGGCGCTCCGGGGACGGGGGCGACGGCCCGGGGGCAGGGGGCAAAGGTTGCCATCAGCGCGTGAGCCGGCCCCCAGAGGCACGTGTGGGGAGCGGGGACCGCCCCATCTAGGCGTCAGTGCGGGGCGGTGAGTACCGATCTCTCGCAGGGACGAACCGCGCCTGCCGGTATATATGCAAAAAAGTGAAGGATGTCGGTAAAGGGATAGGTTAAGGACAGGGATTTCCTTAAGCTGTCACGGTGACGCCGGTTTCGTTGTCAGACTAACAACATTCTAGCAAATCCATTGGCATGAGAAGACGCCAGGAACGCAGCCAAGACGCAGCTAAGAGTTTCTCTGAGAGTGAGGGAAATGCCTCTGTGCGTGCGTCCGTGCGCCTCTGCGATGCGGAGAAATAGCTACGTGTGCGGGGTGAGCCCAGCGGGTTTAGTTCCCAGAAAGAGTGGGACAGTGGGAAAAATGACACATGCATTAACAAAGAAAATGCATAGCGAAATTTACTAGCCAGAGGGGTGCACTTGCTGTCCTCAGTGGAGCAACAGTAATTCTCTGAGATCTAAATGTGCAGACAGAGAATTTGTTTCATTTTGCACATCACAGCAGTGCCGCCTTCTCCTGTGTCATGCTATGAGTGAGAAATCTTTCCACAAATCCTGAATTTGCCTGCCCCACTGTGCCAGTTTTTTCCGTCACTCCATATCATTTGGGTGAGGTTTTCATCCAGTATGGGAGCAGGTGATCATGACTCCCCAGAGGATTAGCAACTCTGGGGTTTGTAGCAAACTATTGATGTGATTCTTGTGTCCCAACAATTTTTTAAGGTCGTTCAAAACCTTTCTTGATTTGTTTGCTTAAGCTTCATGGAGTGTTTCAGGTCTCCAGCCCTGAAATTGGAAGCAACTTCAACAGCTCCTATTTCCTGATTATGTGAAACATGAGGGTCTGAAGTACTTTCCTTACACTTCACCTTTCCGAGGTGTCTATGCTTCTTTCAGATTGCTGCTCTCTGGCACGCACATGCAGCCTGCATGAAGCTCTTGGCAGTTCACAGCTGACAAAAAGTGATGAACAGAGCCACTATTGCTTTTGTGATGATTCATTTTTCACTCACTTCCTGGAGGGAAATTGCTTTGAAACTACTCCCGTATTGCAAGTAATACCTAAAAGTGCATTGTAGCACAAACTTCTTTTTTTGTGAGCCCTCCAAAAATGGCAAATTTGAATACTAATTATACCCTACAGGAAAAGGTGTGAAAATAGCACCAGTCCTTCAGCTATGACAATCTTTCTAATCTTTTTTTATGTAGATTATCTTCCAGAAATAAGCAAAGCAGAGGTATTTCTGAAGTATGCAGTTACTTCAGCTGTTAGTCTAACACACACTCCAGGCTACAAGCTGTCTCAAAGTTCAGGAAAGCTCTTTCTGTGCAATTTGGGGCAGGAGTCTTGCAGACATAACCTGGCAGTTGCAGTGCACTGCACTTCATTTGCTTTTGGAGCTTTGGTATTCCGTTTTCCTGTTAGTTCTAAATTTAAATAAAGCCTTTTCAAGATAACATCATTGCAAAAGCTAGATCCAGATTTTAATTTTTTTTTTTTCCTGGAGTCATTTTACTGGAGTCTGATAAGAGATACTACCTTTAGTCTAATACAGGCAAGCTTTTAGCAGTGTACAAAAAGCCTTCAAATCTGCTTGAGGTCTTCAGGTACTTAAACACAAGGTTTTGTCTAAGGTTTTAAGCAACTGTTAATTCATTTTTCTAAACAGAAACATACTGCTGGCTATCCAGAATTACACTCCTTGGTAGTTTATATCAAATAGATCCAGGGAAAAGTTATAAAAGGCTTTTTTTCTCCTTTGTTGTGATTTTTGCTATAAAGTTTACAAACTTGCAATGCTGCCTAAAAAAACAATAAAAAAATGGAAGTTTAGGTTTCCATACCTCTCCCAGTGGTCTGGAAGAATCAGTTAATTGTATGATTTTCGGGTCTTACTGTGATACAATGTTGAAAACTGTGGGGTTAGGTATATTGTTTCACTAAAAATTGAAAAAGTTAAACATCCACTGTGCCCAGAGCATCTCTTAAATCTGATAGCCTCTGAAGTGGTGTTTTAAGACTTGCGTAAGCCAGACTTTGCAATGGGATGATTTCTATCATGAATCCTTCATTATCTCTGTTTTGTTTCTGTTGGTGCTGCTGAAGTCCCTGATCATTAGAAAAAGAAAATTACTGCAAGTAATTTGCAAGGCTGGCAAGATTGAAAAAACTGATAATGGACCTTGATAATTGATGTGATAAGTGACCTGTGGAATGCCTCAATGGCACTGAGGAGTATTCATCAGAAGAGGTGAAACAATGCCCACAGCACGGGTAACAGCAACAGCTGGAAACCTCTGTGCAGCTGGAACACCGTGGTCTAATCAGTGCCACTGAGATGTGACTGAGGCACAAACTGCATGGCTGGAGCACTGCATCAGTGGCTATAAACTGTTCAGAAGGGACAGGCAAGGAAGGAGGAGTAGGCAGCAGTGGGGATCATGTTACCCTCTGTGTGGAAAATGGATGAACTACAGAGATCTGCCATGGAAAACCAATGAACACAGAGCAATGAACCAGAGTAATGAACAGATGAAATGGGTAAAAAAGTATAGCTAAAAATTGGGGTCAAGCCAACAAGGGAAACCTCATGGTGGATGTTTACTACAGGCCACCAGACCTAGGGGAGGATGTTAATGAACAGGAAGATTCACACTCCAGGCTCTGATCCTGATGGGGGATTTCCACTACTCTGACATCTGCTGGGAAAGTAGCACAGCAACTTCTGTCTCCCATAAGCAGGCCAGGAGAGTCCTGGAGGGCATTGACGTCTTAATCCAGGTGATAGCCCAACCAGAGAAGAAACTTTACCACAATAATAAGAATAATAAGGACTTCTGCAGGTATGTGGTCAGAAAAGGAGACCAAAGAAAATGTAAGCCTCCAATAAATAAGACAGGACAACTGGTCTAGTACAGAAAAGGCTGAGGCATTCAACATTTTTTTGCCTCAGTTTTCAGTGGTAAACTCTCTACCCACATTTCTTAAGCCCCTTGTACCTAATCTAAATTAACCCTTCTTTGGTTTAGAGTGACTCTTCTCCAATAAGTTTTGATTTGTAGGGAAAAAATACATGGTTCAAATGAGTATGAGAAATACAATGTGGAAGGGACAGAGCAGTCAAAAGGATAGGTGGTTTCATCATGCATTTTATTTTGTCAGTGGCAGGATGTTGCTCATCCTTTCAGTAGCTGCTCTGGATTAACCCTAACAGTCAGGCTCTATGTAGATGACAAGATTTTTGACCTGTGATGGCACAGGTTTTCCACAAGAAACCCAGGTAAAACAGCTTCAGTCATTCTAAATTTCTTGTACTCTAGTCTTCAGATATATTAAATGCCCAAAGAGGGATGTTGTGAAGCTCTTCTATGTTACAGTGGAGAATATGACATTGTTTGTAGCAGGTAATGCAGCTTTATCCCACACTGTAAAACACCATTCATGCATCCCTCTGTTTCTGAACAAGCAGTAGCAGAAATACAGACCAGCTTTTTCAAATGACTATTAGACATGGTGGCTAATACTTGAATCCAATGTGAAGTTTCATGATTGTCATAGCTACCAAGTAATGGTAGAAGAGTGTAGCCAGACTGAAGGGAACATCAAACTGAAGAAAAGTAGACCTGCTATTACAGATTTAAAAGCTAACCTTTAGGCAGTTAGATTCCTGGACTATGTTCACTCATCTCCTGCTCAGATTTTAGCTAGTGTGTATTCAAGGGACACTCATGGGTGGTCTCCTGGGAAAGTGGAAAAAGGGGCACCACACCCTTTGACTCACAGTTTGCTTTATGCAAATGCATCCCTGACTGTTAATCTGTTGCAAACAGCTGCTCCTTTATCCCATAGCAATTTAGTTGACATTTCACATTACAAATTACCTTCTAATGCTATCCACCTGTGGATTGATTAAAGAATTAGATCCTTGAATTTATATTTTTGAATTTATGTTGACAGAAGAACTGATATATTAATATTATCATAATTGATAAAAGAACTAGAGGAGTGAGGAATTGTTACCAAGTCTCATTCTCCCTGTATAGCTGACAGTAAAAAAAATCTCATGGCACATGGTGACTGCCAGTAGATTACAGAGCCTTGAACAGTATCCCTGAACTACTCACTGCAGCTGTTCCCAGGAAAACTGATATAGTTAATAATGAATAGGATGCATGTACTGAACAACACCAGCAGTACACTTTAAATACCTTGGTGTGGTATTCAGGAAATCAGGAGAGGATTCAACACCTATCACTCAAAAAACACAGTCACTTTGCTGGACTTAAAGGGAGAGGAATAAGGGAAACTGTGAGAATTAAGCATTACTGAGGCTTGGATACAATCCAAGACTTCTTTCTCCTCCTCTAGGAACTGATAAATGAATAAGTGAAAGCTGTCATTCAATTTGCATACTACAGAAAGTAACTCTTTAGAAAGTATACTAAGTATTCCTTGGAGCTCTATTAATACACTGATGATGAGGTGTTATAACTGGAGACAATGTGGACAACGTCTGAAAAGATGGAAAGCTGCATGTATCAAACAATGCTAACCCTTGCATTGAGAGGTCTGGTATTCTATATTGTAAACCCACAAAAGTTAGTAAATTCTGCAGTAACTTGGACAGTGAAGTCCAAATATCAAAAAGCTCACATCAATGCTGGCAGAATTCTGGACTTCAACTTGGCCTGTAACCTTAGGACCAATATGGAACACAACATGCTCTCAATTTGAAAAACTGGAAACCTGAAAAAATAGATATGAAAAGGCTATTATGTAAGAAAAACTAGTGACTATTGCAATCAACCATAATACCTGCTAGAATTTTTTTAATCACAAGAGAAATTGAACAAACCACTGGACATCATTGGTGTGGTATTTTTATGGGATTCACACCATCTGTATCTAGCAAATTACATCTTATATGCTATGATCATTGTAATATTGTGTTCTGTTTTATTAGCTTTTATATTCTTGTTCTGGTATATTTGCATATTGCTTTTCTCTTCATGTCAAAAAATATCACATTTAACACATCAGTTGTTAAATGATTACCTGCCAGTGAGAATACTGCCTCCTTTCTGATGTTGCATCGTAGTGTATAAGAAATGTAAGTATAATCAATGGAAAACCTGCAAGGAGTACTCTGAAAGCTAAGTTTGTATTTGCTTATTCACTGACAGAGCTCAAGAACCAGGTTTAAAGAAACAATCAGTATGCAGTCTTGACCTGTGGCCAAATTAAATTTTTTTACCCACCAAATGCCTTTAAATATCATTGTACCTTCCCTAAAGACTTAAAAGGTACAGGAAAGGAGGGAGGAACAAACAGCCATTTGATTTGGAACGCAGGTGTTATCAATCATAGTGACTGGAGTTTAGTTACAGAGCGAGAAGAGGACAGCCTAGAGTAATACACCTTGAGCTGGAGCATTGACAGAATATTAGCACTGGTGTTTTTGTTTATGTAACAGAATTTATTATCTGCCTTGTTTAATGTTTCACAGGCTTTGTATGTAGTTTCCCATCAAATGCATACTGAAGTAGTTCCTCCTATCCCAGGCTAAAGTTTCTTGGAGAAATAAAACCAGAAATTTAAAAAATAGGTTCGAATGACAGAACCCATCATTAGTGACTGTGTGGGTCTGAGGCACAAAGAGAATTTACAAGATGTCTACATTCAGAATTGACAGGCTCTGTCTCTCAGTGCCTCTGGAGGCTGCATTTCACTCTTGGGCATATTTATCAAGAAGTAGAGAAATTATTTATTCATCCACCAAAACCAGCAAACACAACTATAGAGACGCTGATTACTCTGTAGTATTTATCTTCTCACTTGACAGAGCTACATATTTCATTGATGCGCATGCTTTTTTTTTCTTTTTTGCTTTGACATGCTGCATTACTTCAGTGAAAAGAAAGGATTCTGCCAACAGAGCAGGAGCACATCTATCTCTGTTAAAGGAGAACCTGTACTGAGTTTCCTTCTTTTCTCCTGGGAGACCCAAACACATCCATGCACACAGAGAAACAAATCTAGGATGAGGTGGCAAAGATTGACATTGCTTGTTTTGCCTACTAGTCTTTGAAGTCTTTGCTATTTACAAACTTCTGGAACTAGCATGGGGTTCTCAAAGCCAATTAATTTCAGTGGGTTAATTTAGGTTCAGACTAAGGCTCCTGTTGGAGTTTGGTGAATATCTGTAATGGGGGGAGAGGATATTGTTGTGTGTGCATGAGCATATGTGAATGTCCACGTGTACAGTCTGGATACCATTTTCCATCCAGAATGAATGTAGGAAAAAACAAACCTCCTTGTGGATGGAGAAGGAAAAACTCCAGGCAATTCCAGAATTCATTTTTCAAGAAATACAGAGGAAGGAACTAAAAAAAACCTTTATGGTAAAGTATTGGCTGACATATGAGCAAAAAAGCGGATAACTGATCCTTGTTGTGTTTAGGCAAGTATGACTTATTATTACATAAGAATACACAGGTAATGACTAAATAGTCATTACCTGTGAATTAAGTTTTTACTTAAGCATAAAGATATCTGATGTGAAGTGCCTTGGACACAGTTCTCCTGTCACTGATGGATCTCCAAGGACTCTACAAAGATGCAGCATGAGCTGAATCTGTATGTACACTTGCACCTCCACTCACCAGATGATGCTTCATAAGGTGCATGGAGCACCTCAGCCAAGCATTGGGTAAATTCACCATCAGCTCTGTCTACCAGAGTGGCTCCTGACCCCTTGAATTACATGATCCTGCAAGATAACACTGGAGCATTTCTTTCCTCATCAGCAAGGGAATCTTCACTCCTTTGTATGGTGGTTGATCTGTTTTTGGCAATCTGCTTCCAGACAGTTAAACCAGTAATGCAATAAAATCTTCCTGTGAACTATGCCAGGTAATTCCTCTGTCACAAATTGCCATTGCTGAGCAATTTCCATTTGAATTTCTCCTTCATGACAAAAACCCCTTTTGGTTTGATCAGGGGAGATCCTCCAGATGGCCACAGACTGGCTGTTTAAGGTTATGTAAGTGTTGTGTAGTTGTAGCCATGAGGTATGTATTTAGTTCTGTGCTGTGGTAGAATACATTGTCTGCTTTGACTTTGAAAAAGACCCCTCAGGTGCATTCAGTCAATATGTGGAGACAGTTAAGCAGTGAAGTGAAGTGTACAGTAGGTTAAGTGTGCTGTGTCTTACCCAACTTCTTAATGGTTCTCTCTGTGGACAGCCCTTTTTCTTCTGTGAAACCATTTCCAGAGCAAGGTGCTGCAAATACTTTGATTAAAGGAGGCAGGATGAGGCTCTAAAAGGAGACTCCCTCACTGGATGACATGCTTGAGATATAATGAGTATTTTAATTCCTCTTTGACTAGGATGCCTTTCCCTCCTGATCAGTACAACCCTGTCATATCTCACAATAGTAGATTTTCTAGATGAATTTGGCCAAACAAATGCCTTTTTTCCTGAGGCAGCTGGAATCACTGTCAGCATGTCTGCTCTTCCACTGAGCCCTTACAAAGCCACCCTTCTTCCCAGAAGAAAGTGACACACTAAAGGACCACAACTCCTTGATTAGTACCTAAAACAAAATGTCATTTGTGACTTTATCAGCATGGCTTATGAGTAACATAATGTGATAACAGCTGGTACTGAAACAGATTGAACAGCTCAACCCCTGTGATGTTTGTCAGAAGATGTTTGTTTGCTGATGTTTGATTTGCAGCAGCTTTTAGTGACTGATAGTGCAAGGCAAGGTACTGCAGTAACAGATAACAGATAGATAATGAGTGTGCATGCAGCAGAACTGGGAGCATGCAAGTTTCTGAGAGGGTTTTGTGACAGAACACACAATGTATCCAGACAGCGAGGAACAAATACTCCCAAGCAAGAACTTTCACTTGTGTATCAATAAGAATACAAATCTTCAAAGGTCTCCAAAGGTCAATTTCCTGTTTCAGTGGTCAATAATATATCAAAAGAGAGTATAGAATCCCTGCATCAGACATCTTTTTCACAAAGATGAAAGAACCTTGCTGAAATCAGAGACATTGAGAGGTGGCTGTGGGGATTGATGTGGGGAGGAGAGCTCAGTTGGTGTTCCATCTTTGTTGTGCCAAGAAATACATCAGACTCACTCAGTGTTTGCTATAGTGTCTGCCTCTTACATCATCATGTCCAGGAGACAGAAAAGAAAATGCAACTGTTGTGGTCCTGAATTAACTGTTTTGGGAAGGTGTTGGTGCTTGAATCAATTAAAATTCCTACAGAAAATGCTCATCCCGTAAACATCTGCCTGGCCAAGTCATCACAATGCATTAATGCAAATAACCGCACTTCAGGCTCCAAGTAGGTCTGACAGCAGTTGTCCACAGTGAGAAGGGCCATGGGTACATATAGAGCAATAGACAGGACAGAGAGACACATCATCCCAGTGAGCAGGGGGAGAGGTGAAAGGGATGAGGTCACCCACAGGTATGATTCAGGCCATTTGATTCGTTTGTGACATATAACCAAAAGATTCCTGAAGATATAGGCCTGTCTTTGAAATCACTCCTTAATGAACTGGAACCAGAGAACCTCAGTCATTTGTACCTGGCACTTCATAAAGAGCATCATGGGACCCATGAGGTGCACAAACCCTCACTGGAGTTTTCCACTGAACTAAGGCATGGGCAAGCAAAGAGGCAGAGCAAGGACTGGTGAGTGCCTGAGTCACAATCTTGCCAGGCTCAGGATCACCACTATGATTCCCGTGTTTGAAACTTGGGTGAAAACCTAGCATCAGCTTAAATGGGACCAGCAGCATCAACATTCCATTCCCTGTGTGTGACATACAGCTGAAAGACCTTGACTGAGTCTAGGGAAGAACAAACTCCTAAAACTCCCTCTGACCTTCTTGCTGGAAGGTGAGAATGATGGTGAACAAGATGGCATAAGAACTCTCTAGCCCAGCTATGAGGTAGAGCTAAGTCTCCCAAATCCAATGTAGCACGTACTTGATAATATCTTCCATTATACAAGCCTCACTGTACCTCAGTGCCTGTAGAGAAGATGCAAATGGCAGGAGCTTGATACTGGAAAAAGAACCAGAATCAATTCAGACAGTCCTGCACGAAGAGGAATTTTAGGAAATCCTCTTCAATTTGATTTAATAAGCCGTACTCTGGAACTGCTGCTGTTTTGGCCATGTCTTCTGCAGGTCAAGAAATTATGAGACTTCATGTTGTCTCCCAGCTGTTTCCAGTCTGTAATCTTCACTCTCCACCCCAGTTCTTCTCTTCTACAATTCAGGAAGATTTACAACATGGAGGCCTATGAAGCCCTGAGGTATTGTGGTATAACATTCTTGCACAAACCAAATCTCTCTCCTATTTGACTCCAGCAAATCAACTAGATTCCACTAGTGCGTATTTTTCATCTCTGCTCTCGCCTAATTTCTGATGCTTTGTGAAGACCTTGTTCCCAGTGAGAAACTTCAGGACCTGTGCAGCTTTACCAAATTGAGCTCCCTGAAGCAACTTAAAAAATGTACAGGGACTTCCTCTGGGTTGCAGGAAGTACTGGAGAATTATTTGATTTGCTGCAGAAAAACTGAGAAAGAGGCAGGAGATGTCAAGGCTAGGTGGCACAAAGAATGAACTACCACATTTTTAACAGGTGATGTTCAGTTTTTGAACTAGCTTCCAAAAAATCTAGTGGTTTTGTTTTTTTTTTTTAAAGTCTCCAAAATCGGATGAGATTGCTTTCCTGAGAAAATTTTAAGACAAGCACCATTTGCTCCTCTATATTTGCTTCTCTGATCTAACCTGCAGAGATTTCTAGAGTTATGCATATGACCACAAGAAGTCCTGGCCTTTTCTTGAAAGAATTTCACAGCAATCATACCAATAATGGGATATATTCCTGCTGTGTTTATACATAAATACAGAAATACATATATGAACTTACAGGTATGTGTGTACTCAAATACACCCAGAAGCATAAAAGGATGAAGCAAAGGATATGTAGAAACTTCATAATCTCTGAAAACTTCTCTGTAAGTAAGAAATCAGTTCCTTTTTTTGGTTAAAAAAATTCCAAAACTTCTTTTGCCAATAAGTAGTCATAATCACTGCTAACTGGGTCATAAATTCCACTCTGCTTATTGATGCTTCTTAGCTCATCACTAAAAATGGCCCAAGCAGATGAGTGCTGCTCTCTGCAAAATGCAAATTCCAAATCTACACTGCTGGCTATAGCTTGTGCTAGGAACTCTAATGCTGTTCATGCTTTCAGCACACAGAACATCAACCATGTGAGTGGCTAGTGTTACAGTCTTCATTTTGAAGATGTGGGCTGATTAATGCAGTAAAAGCTGCTGACTCCCCCCCTTCTCCTGTCCTCCATTTAGGCCAAGGAAGACCAAGTTCAGATTTACTGATAAGAAATGGGAAGTCATTGGACAACCCTCCTCACATGACAAGTTTATTAGTCTTCCAAACATCAGAAGCAGGTCTGCATATTAGTTGACTAAACATGAGAGGAGTAAAAAGGTCCAGATAGCTGGAAAAGATTTATGAAGGAAATTTTAATTTATGTTTTGTACATTGGTGATGATTATAGGGGAAAGACACATGATGGAGCCCTGTTTTCCTAGAGCCTGCCAAGGGGAAGTGGTGAATGAATACTTCGGTTTTCTTTGCTTGCCTGTGCAGACTTTGCTTTACTGATTAAACTATTTTTATCACAATACATTATTTTTCTGCCTTTAAGACTTGTGATTGTCTTTCCCATCCCACTTGATGGAAGTGGTTATGTGGGCTTTAGCTGCATGCTCTGGTTAGTCCATCACACTCCGCCAACAGTAGGCTTCTGCCATGGTTTCTGAGGTAGGGAGCTTTCAAACAAAGAAAAGGGCCATAAGACATGGATATGTGATTTTTTTTTCCTCCAATGTTTCTAATTTTAACTTTTAATGCAGGCCTGTAATTTCTAAGCAGGAACTGTGGCTGTTGTCGGCAGACACTTGTGGAGCTATGGTGACATTCTGGCAAACCGCTGGTTCCAAATTCCTCAAGCAAAGTCAGAGGTGTTTTCCTGGGTAAAAACAGGTCCAGACTACAAAGTAGCATCTTCTGTTGCTTCTTGTGAACAATGGCACATGCACTCACATCTTCATCAGCATTATTAGTTCAATTCCTTCACATGTGCAGGGGACCCTGAAATCTAGCACTTGTGGGCACAATGATCTGCTAAGCCTTGAGGCTCAGTGTGATTGTTAATGAAATTTCACAAGTAGTTCCATGTACCTAGTGGAATTACTTACTCAGGATTCACCAAGAGGGAGCTCTATAGGCCTGCCTACCTTTTTCAAAAGTAAAAGATTTAGATGGAAATGCTTAAATGCCTGCATGACTCAGGCATCAAAGTCCTATTCAGAGATGTTACAGTCCAGATCTTCAATGGCTTTCATGTGCCAAGCTGAGATTTGAGCAGTGATTGTGCCAAGCAGGAGTTCATCCCACTGGCTAGATGAATGCACAGCATTAAAATTAGGCCCTTCGGGAATCTCACAAGACTTTGTGAAACTGGCATTCTCAAAGTAAAAAAAATTCACTTTCTACTACTTCTTTTCATGGTTATCTATTAGTTATCAGTATTTTAAAAATCTATATAGGACATCCATTCAGCAAAACAATGTTAAATGTTTACCACCTCCAGAAATCATGCTTTGAGGAGCTGTAACAAATGGAATTAATAATGTTAATTAAATATTTAATGCCTTTAAACAGATTGAAAATTCAAGGCATGATTAAACTATTAATGACAAAATCCTGCAAAAATGAGCAGTGCTAAAATTTGGGAATTGGTCTTTGCTAGCCTCAGCATTATCATGGAATCATAGAGTGGCAGGGGTTGGAAGGGACCTTAAAAGATCATTAAGTTCCAAACATGTCCACCAAGGGCAGCAATGCCACCCACTAGATTAAGGTGCTCAGGGCTACATCTGACCTGGCCTTGGGATGGGGCATCCACAACTTTTGTGGGCAATATGTTCCAGTTCCACACTACCCTCTGAATAAAGAATTCCTTCCTACCATCTAATCTAAGTTCCCCCACATGCACGCTTTAAAAAAAAAAAAATTTTTAAAGTTTCAAACCATTTCTCCTAGTCTATCACTACCTGTGTAAGTTGCCATTAGAAGTGTGCTCTGTCCAGCGCTTGCCTTTCCTTTGGCCCTGTACAGAAGTACATTGCAGCTCTGTCTGTCACTATGAGATGAGGTTTTTTCCTCATAGACCATTAACCTTCTTCATCATAGATGATGGATGTGCTCTGGGTGTGAATAGTGGTTTCCCCACCCCACTACCCTTTTTAAAAGAAAAAGCTTATGACAGCATGTTTGTCAATTTTTACCATTGTTACACAAAACCTCAATTGTCTTGTTAAAAATATTAACAACACAATGCAAAACATCTGCATTGTTTTAATTGGCAGAGATACTTTTACACTTTCATTGAACAGAGAATGTCTTGGAGGCAAAGAAATATTGTGACATTTATATGTAGCTGCCCAGCTGGCACTGGAGGCTGTGCAAAGTGTTTTGCATTTCCTCTCCATCACCTTCACACTCCTTAGTAAGGATGAGCGTTGATTGTGCTGGTACAATTTTCCTTGGTACTATGGACTGCCTTTTCCCTGCTTCTTTCTGTTTCTGGATTCTGATTTTTTTTAACATCCAGTGTTGGTTACAGAACAATGTCGTGTGGGCCTTCAGCATATAAAAAAATTCTTGTAGGTGCCTTTGGTGGAACTGTACTTTTCCTTAAGTGGGAGCCCAGTGATCAATTAATGAAATGATGCTAAATAGGAGGCTGAATCAGAAATATTATGGAGCATGAACACACCTATATACAGAAGTATGTAAAGCTATTATATACTTTTCTATACAGGTGAAAGACTTTACCTAAATCCATTAAAACTTTATTACTACGTTTTCTTCAGCAATAGAGTAGAAATGCCTTAGACTGTGGATTACACCTTACAGGAGGCTTTTGAAGCCACACTGCTATTTGGATGCTGTAGTAATAGAAATGAAGATCTTCAGTGCATGGCAGTTCACAACCCCTTGAGGTTTATGATAAACACAGCCAATCAGCAAATCAAAGACTGGAATAAACCACAAACTTTTCTACAAGCTGTGCTTGGTAAGCTGAAAATTTGCTTCAAGCAACAAATAGTTGTGAGCTGCCAGTGTTAGACAAGAGATCAGTTCTTAGAAGATATGTTTCCAAAACTGGTCTGCGTGTTGGATGTACCACAGAATGCAAGAGGAAGTGGCAAAGAGAGGAGAGGAGCTTACTGGTGAAGCAGTATTTTACCTGAGCCTAACACTGACTACAAGATAGGCTTTTCACTCTAGTAATAGCTACATTCATTTTACTAACAGCATTCAGGAGGAAAATGGGATATTTGGCTCAAATGTTAAACAGGTGGTAATTTCATTAGTCTATTAGAGTATTTCTCTATCAATAGCTATACAGTAGTATTTTCACAGAAATGTCTCAGCATAAGAGAAAACTGCAACAAATTCTTGCACAAACTAGGCATGCAGCAACACTCAGAGATCATTGAAAATGCAGGTTCAGCACAATATGATTCTCTGCATCCTGAGATTCTTATAGCAAAAGAAGTGAAAACAAGTAGCTATTGATATAAATTAATTGCCATTGTTCTTGTATTCCCACATTGTCAAATGTGCTGTTTAACATTAGATGTGAACACAGCAGTCAGCCAGACGTGACTGAAAGTCTGGTGCCTTTTTAAAAAGATGCAAAATATACAGTATCCAAGCTGGCATTATAGACCTGAGTAAGCCATCTGCCAATGTACTAACTTGAAAGTTAGCAGTTATCGCTCCCACAGCTGGTGCTTGCCTTGACAGAATAATGGTTTGATATTTTTTCTCCCAACCTGGGGGCTTAGCACCTTGCTAGACCACATTCCTATCTTGCTGTACAGAAGAGGAGATGAAAAACACCTTCTTCTGGCAGCAAGTGCACTGTGCTCCATAAATGGGAGACAACTAAAGCCTGGAAACCATGGGTTTAAAACCAGGCATAGACACAGTACGTGTCACAAACAGCTCTGGGCAGATCCAGTGTCACAGTCCCAATTCCCAATCTGTTCACAACCCTGGAGCAGATGCTGTCACATACTGGCAGTGGAGACTTTGCAGGAAATCATGCAGACTGCCCTAAGCACTGGACTGATAACTGACTCTGCGTGGTGCAGAGGCTTCCAGCTTCTCTATCAGCTCTTGGACCCCTTGGCATGTGAATGTTGCATTTCTCAAAAATGTGCCTGCTTTTTCAAAGTGGACCTGATTTTTTTTCATCAGGCCCTGGAATCTCAGGATTTCATAAAATCATAGAATGGTTTGGGTTGGAAATGCCTTAAAGGTTGCCTTGTTTCAACACCCTGGCATGGGCAGGGACACCTCCCAGGTGTCTCAAAGCTCCATCCACAAGGATAAAACAGGGCATCCACAACATCTCTGGGCAACCTGTTCCAGTGCCTCACCACCCTCATGGTAAATAATTTCTTCCCCATATCTAACCTAAACTTACTATCTAAATTTACTATGTAAATGTAAATTTCCTATGTAATATGTAAACTTACTATGTAAATTTGAAGCCATCCTCCTTTGTCCTGTCACTGAATGCTGTTGTAAAAAAATCTGTCTCCAGCTTTCCTATAGGGTCCTTTTATGTACTAGAAAATTCTGTAAGATCTGTCTGGAGAATTCTCTCCTCTAGGCCTAAGAAATGCAACCCTCTCAGCCTATTTTCACAGAGAAGGTGCCCTGTCTCTCTGATAATCTTTGTGCTCTGCAAGTCTTATTGCAACAGGCCTGATTCTTTCTTGTGTTGGGGGTCTTGTGTGGCATGAGTCTAATGGTTGTCTGGCAGTTTGCTGCTAGCTAAACTGGCCTGTGTTCTTCGGCCCAATAGCTCAGAACCATAAATTTGATTCCATGGTCAGATCTTGTAGGAAGTCAGCTGGGAAACAACTCCAGGGCATACCTTTAAGTCAGGGATTCATGAATCTCCACCTTCTCTCTTTAGACAACATCACTGAGAGAATTATTCTTCCAGCAAGAAAAGTTAAGGAGATCAGATATATTTTACACTTTTGAAATAACAATCTCTTAGACAACACATTAATTTCAGACCAAGGATTCATATGTTAGAGAACTGAGTTTTTAGGAAAGTATACAATACTTTTGTGTATACTTTATCCAAGTATACAATACTTTATGCAGTATACAATCTGAGAAGATTGCAGATTGTATACTGCATAAAGTATTGTATACTTGGATACTTATTTGTATAAAGCCTGTGCTTTCTAGAAGAGACGGTACTCTTTGCAAACTGTTTCATTATCTGCCTCTTAAAAACACAAATGTCACCACCTATTTGAATGCTTGTCTTTCGGAGGAAGAAAGCCTGAAAAAAACAAACAAACAAAACCAAAAAAAGATAATCCTGTTTAGGACTGTAGTGCTGGTTTGAACTTTTTCTCATACATTACAGTTTTTGGAAGAACGTGGTTTGGATGTTGAAGAGATGCTGCATGTTAGACTGAATTTTAAGAAGTTGAAGAATTTTAGATGTTGGCATTCTTGTGGGAATTTTTGCCATGCAGGAGTAGTCTGTATTCAGAGAGTAATGATGATCAACAGTCACCTTGGTATTGGTTTCTAAATTTGGTCCTTCCTGAGTTATTGTCCACCATTATCTGAACTTCTATCAACAAGATAGAGTAATTTTTTATAGATGCTTCAGACTGGTCTTACTCTGGGATATGTCTTTCATCTGGCCATAATTTCCATTAGGGCACTATTTCAGTATGTCTACCAAAAAAATTGATTTGACATTTTCATTTTGTTGAGTCATTCCTTTTACCCCTACAGACTGTTTTAAACCTGGGCTTTTTCTCCTTGAGTACAAGTCAGTCAGAGACTCTCCTGTCAAATCATGGTAGCTAAAGAAGAAACTGAAATGTGTAGTGAAACAGAGTGCTCATTAGGAGGTTTACCTGTTCAGTCTTGGAGAAACTCTTGTACTAGATCTACGTCTATGAAGAGCCACACAGAAATGTTCCCCAAAATTCAGAGTTTGGCCAAAACAGCTCCTTCTCATTTTTGCATGAGTTGCCATGATTATCCAATTGCAGCAAAACACAGCACTGTTAGTCAAGTTTCCTACACCAGGAGATAGTGTTTTCTCTTACTCTAAATAGATCTGATTGGCCTACTCACCCCTTGCAGAGGAAGTGGCTTTAAACCTCGAGTGAGGGCTATCCTTTTGTATCCAAAATACAAAAGGAGAAGAAGGTGCCCAGGCAGTTATTCATGAATCTTGTTCTGTGAGTTACACTTGCATAGAAGTGAGTGTGGTTTTAGAGACTGTAAATTACAGGTAGCAAATGAGGCTGATTAAAAATGTCTTTTTGCATACATATATCACTTTCTGGCAATGAGCAACAAAAGAAGTAATAAGTTGAGTGAGTTTTGGTAGCTGTTTGCCTGCTTGTGGTACTGGATCGCCTTTTGTGCTCATGTTCCAACTCTGAATAAATATTTAGATTCTCTCTCTAGTTATAAGAAAAAAACCTGAATATTTATACTTAGGATTGAACTGCAAGCTGCACAGTCTTCCAGAGAAAACAGGAAATAGTATGAGTCCCTTAGGAATGAGAAATACATGTTGTTTAAACCACCCATAGTCTGGCACAAAACCTACAGTACCGCTCCTTTTTTAATGTGAATGCCATTGAAAATTATAAGCCAAGTCAATTTTGCAATACTGCTCTGTTTCAATACAGCCATGCAAAGTTTAAACCAAAACCTTCAATCATACAACAGTACTCCAGCCTTCCTCATATGATTGTCATTTTACATAGATCCTCTCACGCATTTCTTCTAGAAAAACTGAATGTTCTTATAAGAATATTAAATTTTTGCTTCTCCTTCTAGAACATTTGCTATTAAATGCTACATACATTCCAGGTGGGATTTCTTTTTCTCTATCTATATGAACAATATCTTTTTCCTAGTACTTTTGCAAAAATCTTTTGTTACAATAACATGATCAATCAAATACTGCTGCTGTAGATAACTTGGAGCACTAAGAAGTTGGAACTTTTGCATTTCACCTTCTGAATGAAAATACCACTGCTTTCATTTATCAAATCCCTCACTTGCATATTTGGAAAGTCCTCAGAAGGGTAACACCCTAGTTTCAGATGAGTGGTGAGTTTCCAATTTCAGTTTTCCCCCCATTTTTCCCCTAGAAAAAGGAAAATTGGAACTTCACCTATTTTTTTCCCCCTCTTAATTATAATCTGCTGGTTCTGTCTTGAAATATTCAAACACAATAATCAATCTTAGAATTGAGAAATTATATTGCTAAGGTCAATATGTGAGAGTGTAATTGCTGATCTATTTAAGAGGATATTTACCAATTACTGCCATGGAAATCGGCATAGATCTGAAAGGACCACCTAAGGACTATTGCTGTTATTTGACTTCGGATTTTTTTTTTTTTTCCATCATTTCAGATGGTGGGAGAAACTCTGATTGCTTCAGGGCTGCCAAAAATTTAAGTGGAAAATATGTGACCAATTCCTTGGTGTCAGCCTTTGCCCTGCGCATTCTAGTTGCATTACTTCTGCTTGGGGTGGAAATGTCTGGTAGTGGTGACTTTGATCTTGCAAGCTGGAGATTTTGCTCCTGGAGATTGTGAGATTAATTTAGAAACTTTTTGCATAAAGGTCTACCTTCATCTGTCCTGCTAGCCTGGTTCTTACTGAGGTTCATGCAAACCCTTTCATGAATATAAGGAAGGAGGTTTCCAATGTAAGTCTTCTTAGCCAGTAAGTTCCTTATTACACATTAGAGGTCTGTTAGGAAAAACAACTTAAGGAGAGCTAGTTTCTAAGTAGAAAACTAACATTTCCCCTTCTGTCTTTTGAGATGAGAAAATAACTATGATTACTCAGCCAGAGCTGGCAGAAAGGGCACAATGCCTGAGGAAGTGAAAAGTGTTGAGGTCACAAGCAATCAGATGGAGAGAAAGAAACTTGGAACTTCTTCAAGCAGTTTCTAAAGTGCTGTTTCTCCAAGATCGGACCTTCAGCTGGCACAGCCTAAGGACCCAGGACCTGGTGCCTGCCTGAGGTAAGCACAGTTCCTGAGAGAGGCCATCTGGTACTCTAAGGACACAGTTTCCCTGTCAGATTCATACTGCCATCCTGAGGACATGCAGTCCTCCCACATCACCTGTAAGACAAAGTTTTTAGAGGCAATGTTTTTTTGTGGAAATCTCTCTTTTAGAATGTGATGAGAAACCTGCACCATGAAAGGGAGTGTGAGGTGAGCTGTACCCTGCTGTGCTCACATTGCTGCAGAGAAGAGAGGCAGACTTTGGCTGCATCGATCAGCATCACTTTCTTTTCTTAATACTGAAAATACACAGTTGTGCCATGCACACGGCCATAACAAACACTTCTTCACTTGAAGAATGTTGAAAGAAATGTAGTCCTTTTACCCAGGGAGATTTCAAAGCTTGCATCAGAGAAATTCTGTCATGCTGCTTCTGTTTATTTTCCCTTATAGATTGATGGTATGAATCCTGTAGCTACTCTGACAGAAGATTTGCAAAATAATAGTGAAGACATAAGGATAAGCACATCTCTGTGACAGAAAATATGCCTGTGATGTCAGCTGCCACATTGCCTCATGGCTGATCACAGTAGCTGGACAGACTAAAGGCAGTAAAAGTGGTCAGAGGTCTGCATTTCAGGCAGCTATTAACAATACAACCTAGGACAAACCCTGTGTGAAAATCTCCTGTATATGTCATTCCAGTTAATAATTCCTGGAAAATAAACTTGCTATTTCAAGTCCTCAAACTGAGCAAGGAAGCAGTGTCTCACCTCCACTTTAAGTAATGTATTCTGAATATAGAAATTGCCATATATTGTAGTGCCAAGCAAATGATTTATAGTCAAGAGATGGCTTTGCTGATAAGCTTTGAGGTAAAGAACCCAGACTGGCACTGGTTCCTGGCTTAGGAGGCCTCATTCCTTCTGGCACCTCATCAAACTGCCCTCTGAAGAATTCAGCTCTGCTTCTCTCAAAAGCCAGACTGGCAGCCTCTCTCTGTCAGTTCTGGGGGCAGGCACTACTGCAACCTTGCTGCTCCAGTGACCTTCCCAAATGTCTGTTCTAAACTTATTGATAGAAATCTGTATCCATTTGTTCTTAGACCAACATCGGGTTTTAGCTCAAAAACTTCCTCATCCAACACAGCATTTTGTAATCTGAAATTTTTACAGAAAGCAAGCAACTGCCTTCAAGCCTTTTCTTAACAGGGAGAAACAACCATGCTCTTTTTGTTTTCTTTCAGTAGATCTGTGAGTCTGCCCAGAATCCTGGCTGTAGCACTGGGCAGTACAGGAGGTATTAGGAATTGTTTGAGACCAGGCTTGCTTCAGGCTGTAAACTGAGGTTTCTGAACCTCATGCTGTGTCTTTCAATTTTCTAACTGCCTTCTCCTCGATTGAATTTTTCTGTCTTTTCTCATATTTCAGTATCCAGGATACTCTGGGGTCTGTGAGTGGCATGAATTCACACATAGTCTGAGGATGCAAAATGATAAGGATGCAAAAGGGTAAGGGAGACCCCCCTGCTGAGCCATGAAGTTCAATGAGAACCCCCTTGTTTTCTAAACTCCTGATGGAGCCTAGGTGTAGCTGAGCACAATCTTAGTCCCAGACCCTTGGTCAATGGTTTATGTACAAAAGATTTGGCAGTGCATGATCATTGACAAATTTAACATTTAGAGAGAGAAGCAACAGGGTTTACTACAATTACAACAGTGACTTGGTAATGGATTCAGGATGGCAGACCCATGCTGTACTTTATAGAGGATATTTAAATTAATTCACACACACACAAGCACAGATGTGTAAAAGGTCCCTGTTCAGATTGACACCAAATGTGTTTGCATCTCTGTGGGTGAAGAGTTGAGCCTCAAGGAGCTGGGTACCCACCCAGGCCCTGTTCTCAGTTTTCACTTAACTGTTTTGAGTTCTCAAACCTGTGAATTGGGGAGCTCCAAGAGACCCTGCACAAGACAGTGGTGCAGCCACTGCAGCCCAGGGGAGCTCAAAGGGCCTCACTTGGGACTGTTGTTCATAGGGTTGCAAGTTTCTTGGCATCTTCAGTCATCAGTCAGCCTCCATCCTGGCCTCAATCCAGACCAGTAATTTTCCTCAAAATTTCAGTAACAATAATATTATTCCACTTGGGCTATGATTCAGGGCAGTTAAGTTCCAAGGCTTTCAGGGTTATCTCTTGTCCCCTTCCTTGGTTAGGCAACAGAATTTCCTGCTATGGACCAGGATAAGATATTTTTGGTAAGTTCAAGGGAAGATTCATCACCCGAGAGCAATTTATCAAGGACAAAGCCTAACAAGAATTCCTGAGATCTCAAGGCAGTCTAGGAGATAGCAGGAATGCACTACCACGTGTGCTAGAAGTCTCTTTTAAAATGGTGAATTTAAATGGGCTACTGATTAGCTGATCTCAAAGTAGACTGAAAAACTAAATTGCACTGCTTCACAACTGGAAATGTATTTTGTATAAGTAATCTGGTATATTGGCTAATAACCTTATTCATATGAATAATCTCCGATTTTATCCTTTATACGGTGTGAATATGGAATAAACAGAATAAAAATAAGGAAAAAACAAATAATTTATCACTGTAGTATTAAGTCCCTGGTATTACAAGTCTTCCTCACTAAGATACTGTTTTGGAAAACAGTATCTTCTCTCCTATTCGAGCAATTGCAATAAAAACAATAACCCAAAGATACATTGACAACCAGATTTTAAAAATCCTGGCTATTACAGTATTGCCTTTTCTGCTGAGGCAGGAAGGAAGAATCTCCATTGTTTTGAGTGGGAGGTGCTAGGTTCTGAGTTAAACACTGTGATGTAAATTGAGTTTTGTAAACTGAGAACTCTTTCTTTATGAGCGAGAATGCCTGGGAGCTGATTCCCTGGCCCTGCAAATACATCCACTAAATTATCCCAAAAGTTTTGTGATCCAGGAAATGCTATAGTGCATGCCTGTGCTGGAAAGTTTGCCCACTGAGCTGGTCATTCATACTGCTGTAACAAAGGGGCCAAGAAAAGGCTATAAGAAAATTTCCCCACAAATGAGGTGCACCTAGCAGGAAAGCTTCTCTTTTGATACTGTCCTGGAGTGGAGTTTCACTTTAACTTTTCTGTAACACAGCTCAAACTCAAGTCTTCTGATTGCATTACCCAAAGTAGGGTTCATATGTGTAGCAAGGGCAAAGGCTGATGGGGAGCACCACCACCACCACCACAGGCAGTGCCTCAACATGTCCAGTTGGCTCTCCTGTTTCTCTATGGCACCAAGACAGTAAATAGCTCACACAAGTGGTGACTGGCTCCAGTGCTTTTGTTAATGTTGTGCCAGGCTTTTTGCCTTCTTAGGGAAGTTGGAACTTTAAATACCATTAAATGAGTAGAAACTTAAGAATAGTAATACAGGAGCTGAACTAAGAGTTTTCACATGGAATTTGCACTTGGGAAACTCACTCTCTTTGGCTTATGTCTTGTTTTTTATATTATTTCAGGATGAACAGCAGTTGCTTGGGCTTTGTCAGATATTGACAGGGTTTTGTTGCTATACTAACTTCTACCTTATGTATTTTCTTGTTCCATAGATAGGTTTTCCACTATGTTATTCAGGCCTATTGTATTAGATCATTAAAGCAAGAATTATTTTATTTTATTTTTTTAGTTTTATAAAGCACAACAATATTCTGGAGTTTGACTAGCCATTCAAGAAACACGTGATAACAGCAGATAAAAATTTAGATTGGAAATGGAAGTGGTAAATATCAAGTATATTTAATTAATTATGTTCACATTCTTGATTCTGTCCTACAGCTCAGTTCCTTTTCTACAGCAATGCACTTAGGTAAACTCAAGACATGTTCAGTAACATGGAATGAGCCACCATGGTGATCCTGAACAGAAGATTATTGCTCAGAGCTAACGATCCACAAAACAACTATCCTGAGCAGATCCTGGACAGTGCTATGTTGCACTGTGCAGGATGGATGCCTTGGCCTGCAGTCCTTAACTGGTTTCACTTTTGCACTTTGATTTTTCTGCCCAGAGCTCTGCAACTATTACATTCTTGCTGATTTTGGCAACCTTTAGGGAAGGTACAGCCCAAGTCATAAGAGACTTCTGCTAAGCTGAATTAAAAAATCATGTCTACTTGAACTTTTCCATAAATTAGCCACTGCAAACAGACTCTCCCCTTCATCCTTTTCTTCCTCAGAATGATGAAAGACAGAGTCCATGGCCAGGTCTACAGTGCAAAGTGATTTAAAAAAATAAATTAGTTAGGCGTGGGAAACATAATTTGAGTTCTATTGAAAGAAAAATTCTAATCATAAGCACTGAGTACTTAAAGAACTCAATCATGTGATATGGTTAGTGAGTAGAAAATCCTATTTTCACTGTTTGCCCTTTCACCTTTGAAGCTGTCCTGGATCCTTGCTGGCCATGGTGCTTCTTGTTTGGCTGAGAGTTTTGAACTTCTGTTCCCAATGTTTAAATCATCTTAGGTCAAGAAAGGCCGGAAGAAAAAAACCACGTAAACTTTAAGTGTATGTGCAAAACAAGTTGCACAAATGGAAATTAACCTGAGAGCATAAATTCATATCTGGGGATTCCAACTGATGAATTATACCTTCACTGGGCTCTAAATGTCACTGAAGTCTTTGTTTCAATTAATTATAAATTATTCTGATTTTCATGAAACTTGATAATTATTTATTGCTATTGGTCACATGACTTATGAGATAATTTTCAGTTTCATGACTGTTCACTTTGCAAATCTCTTGTTCTTAAGATCAGTCAGCCTCCAACATGCAGCACGCCATGGGCAGGAATGGCCCATTGCAGACACAATACCTTTTTGGGCTTTCAAGCAATTACAGGGGGGTTTTTTTTGCAAGGAACAGCTCTACTATCATTAATTCTACAGCGAAAACTGCAATGAAATTCACTTGAAAGCATCTTTCTGCACTTCTAAAGGCAGGAGTTGCAATTGCCACTTCCAAGTAGGATAAGCAGGCTACAGTGCTTATTTATTAAGCAGGCCATTGTTGCATGGAACTGTCTGAGTTTATGCTGCAGCCCAGGGATTTCCACATCTGTGGGGCTGTGCCATACATACTGACCCAAAAGGAATAATGCAACAGTTTGTGTTGTCCCTGCCTTAGGCATAGGTAAACCCATCTGTGGGATGCTTTTCTGAAGACCCTAGGTGCACATGGTGGGTAATGCAGGAGTACGAGGAAGTCCATTGTGTACCTCAAGGGGGTTTCAATTTGAGACTAGCCCAATGAATTAAATGGTATGATGTTATTTGCTATATGTATATGTATATATAAAATAACATATATATATATAATGTAATATATATATATGTAATATAAATATATAAAATACATATATGTGTATATATAAAAATATATATATGTATATACACATACTGTATATTATAATTTCTATGGCTGCTGTCCACCCTTCATCACATCAGGTGCCTCATAGTATCCATCTCCACAACTCCAGACTTTCAATCACCGCGCAGTGATTGAAAGGAATGGACTTTGGTGGAATCAAAATCACCGCGCAATGAGGAATGGACTTTGGTGGAACTCAATGAGCATAGTGGTGATGGAATCAGAATTGTCTACAACATGCACCAGCTGGGCACTACACACCATATTTCCTGCCTGGTTGTTATGATGGTCCAGGGTCATGGACTAAATGAATTCAACAGACCTTTATAGGGAAGCTCCATAGACTTAAGGAATAACAGCAGTGGGTACATCAATCAAAAGATACGAAAGGTGATGGGCAGCATAGGACCTGGCATGACAAAAAATGGATAAGACGTGTATCCTCACCTGTTTTTTGCTAGGATGGAGTTAATTTTGGTCTTAATAGATGGTACAGTGTGTTTTGGATTCAGTAGGAGAATAATGTTGGTAACACACTGATATTTCAGCTTCTGCAAAGTAGTTCTTGCTCTAAATCAAAGACTTTTCAGTTTTCCATGCTCAGCCACATGAGCAGGTGCACAAGAAACTGGCAGGGGACACAGCCAGAACAGCTGATGCTAACAGGACAAAGGGATTTTCTAAGACACAGAGTGTCCTGTTCAGTGTATAAAGTGAGGGGAGCTTGGCAGGTGTCACCAGTGACTGCTCAGGGACATGCTGGGCACCAACCAGCAGGGTGGTGTGCAGTTGCATTGGGCATCACTTGTTTTTCTTCAGTTGTATTCTTTGTTCTCTCTCCTATTTATTACTGTTGGTGCTTTTGTTGTTTTCATCATTGTAGTTGTTGCTACTATTATTATTGTTACTGCTACTATTATTATTGTAGTTGTTGTTATCTTTTGCTTTGTTTCAATTATCAAACTGCTCTTATCTCAATCTACAAGTCTAGCCTCTTTTTTCCAATTCTTACTCTCATCCCACCATGGGGAGGGGTGTGAGTAAACACCTCCTCGGTACTGAGTTGCCTGCTGGGGTTAACCCACTACAACTGTTTGGCACAGGTTGTGCCTGCTTAACTGAAACTATCTCATCACAGAAAGATCCCATGCATGCTGTAGATGTAATGTTTGGTTCATCAGTGAACCAGTGAACTACTGTTGGCAGACAGAGCCAGAACCTTGCAGAAAAGGCACTTGGAAAATGGGTTCCTTTGATTGTAACAAAGGCAAAATGAAACAGAACATTCAGAGTATTCTGAAATATTGTCAGCAGGTTTAGATAAATTATATGCATATTCATCCCTCCAGAATTAGTAAGAAAATTTGCAGTGTAAACTCTGACCTTTAGAAATATTCGTGCAAAACCCCCAGGAAATAAGAATATCCGGGGGGGGGGGGGGGGGGTGGGGGGGGGCAAATAATCCAGGAATCTAGACAATTAGTACTAGTAATCCATAAAAATGCATATAAAAGCATCCACTCAGTCATTATTGGAGTATAGAACATTTATCTCTATAACATGCCATACTATTTTAAAATACTCAATTGAAACCATCCAGAGAACTTCAAATGCTAAATGAGGTCCCTTTCAGGCAGTGTGGAGGATAAATTGCTCACCACTGCTATCTGGGTGACAGGATATATGGCATGAGCAGATGCATGAAATTCCTAAAACAATTTTTTCAACAGTAACACACAAAAAAAGTCAATCTAATAGCTTCTTTGGATCTCATCTCCATGCCCCAGTTCTGCAAAATGCATAATCATTGTATAAATCCAACCCACATACTAAGACTCAACTTTAATCTATGCAAAAGCCACCCTAGGAAAGACAGACCAAAAGCTGTGCTGAAGCTGCTCTGAGCAGGAGGTGCTGAGTCAGTGGTGGTGATTCTCTTTTCACCCCTTGTTTCTCCTGCCTCTTACTGCCCTAACAATGCTGTGCGTGGTTCAGAGGACACCTGCTGTCTGAGGTTCAGAGGACACCTCTTTTTGAAAACATTCTGTGACCAAGGCTTTCAGATGCTATTGCTAGAGGAACTGTGAAAAAGCCATTCCTGCAGATAATTAGGTTTGGGCTTCCTGAAGCCTTTCTCTTACAGCTGGGCTCTGGGGGGAGCAGAGGGGCATGAATATGAAATAGTTGATAGAAGTATTGAGACAACTATAAAAACAGGACTAATTCTACCTGGAAGATCATTTCTTTCACAGCTTTAAAGCATTTCAGAGAACGCTACCATTTGGCCTCCACCAGCTTTGGAATATTTTAATCCCCATTTCCTAATATTATCCTGGATCTCGTCCAGATGAAGAAATATCTTTCCTTAGTAAAGACATGGGCACATGCATTTGCACCTATACTGCTTGTTTTACAGCCAAATTAGACTGTTTGCATGACATGACATAGGAAAAAATGATGAAAATTGCATAATCTAAGTAAAGATAACATGCAGAAATCCAGCATCAACATTGTTTTTCATTGAAGAGAGACAAAGCACACCAGACTCAGTTATTGTCAAGAAAAAAAAAAATACCTGTGAGCTTTCTCCAGCCTATCCAAGGCATTGCATTGCATTTTGTGTCACTGAAACAACAACAACAAACAAGCATGCTTGTAAGGCACCTGTTACTGCTTGTTGAAATCACTGCTGAATGCCTCATTCCATGTTAGAAAAGTATGGATATCTCACTAAAAAATTTTCCAACAATAGCACTAAACTGGGAGAAAAAAATGTAAATTGCAAACCTGAGATTCTGGATTATGACTGAGTGCAATCATAGATGTGGCAAACCCCTGGATCTGTTCACTATCATCTGGCTAAGTAATTTCTATGTTTTCTCAAGATGTTACATTTCTAATTGCAGGGTATCTGAATGCTGTACAAAGGTAACAAATTTTATCATTCTTTGCAGAGCTCTGTGGGGTGGCAGTTGTGTATCACTTTTTAGAGCAGTTCCCTAAAGACGCATTGCATCTGATGAAACACTGTTCCTCTTTCTTTGCTCTTCTTGAGTTAAAAACCCCAAAGAGACACAGATTTCTGGTTAAATTTTAGTGCTGAGATATTTCCCCATTTGTTTTCATTAAAAGTTCCCTAATCCTTTTCCGACCCACTCTTACTGAGAAGGTGAGCTCAGTGGAAATGTTGGTGAACCCACACTGATCACTAATAAGCTGGAGCTAACCTCTGCACTTCAGGGAGATGAATTTTATCTTGTATTTATTCAATTATGACCCAGATCCTTAGGAAAAAAAAAATAGGGTCTTCTACATAAATAAATGAAGACAGTAAAACTTTTAAGTGTATTTCATAAGTCCCTTGGATGAAGTTTTTTATTTATGCCCCTTGCATCTGGATTCCCACTGAAAATCTGAAATTCAAGCCTTAGAAATACAAGGTTAGTATTCTAACAAGAAAAAAAAAGGAGATAATTATTATGTACAATTGAAGGAAAACAATCTTGAATGGGTAAAGGTGATATCTAGCCTTGTAACAGATCCAGTTTTCACTGCTTATGTAGACCTGCCAGCGTGATCCAAAACACTTCTGTAAGATCATCAGATGGAAGACTTCTACCTAGCTGGGATTCATTTAACCTGACTGAAGACCAAAGTTTATGAGGACTTCTGTCAGAGCTCTGGTTCTTACTGGTGTATCTATGTCCAGGTTTCCGTGTGACTGAAGCAGCCCTAATTACAAACCACACTACTTAGGCAACTCTGAACTGACACCAGCCCCATCACCCCCATTACCCGGGATGCTTACACGGTCTAGAAGGGTAGGGTCCAGAACAGGTATCAGGTATGTGTCCTGAACGGCTTGGACAAAACTGACAGCTCAGCAAACAGGTGGGAAGGCCATGCGACAAGAACTTGGCACGAAAACACGCCCTGGAAAGGCAGAAGAGACAGCGCTGTGCTGTGAGGAGCAGCGATGCGGTTAACTGAGGCTGCCCCCTCTTGATGGCAGCGCGAAAGCGCTTCGCTGTCAAGGGTGGTTTGGCTGCAAAATGACAACAAATTGGGAGCGGTGTCCCCTGCACCGACGGCGTGATTCCCTTCTGGAAGGGGTAATCATGCATGGGCTGTTTACTCCTGGTAAAACAGTTAAGTGATACCCGTGCCACATGCAGATAGGCCTAGATGAAGTGATCTTTCCCTATAAAAGCGTGTAGTAATTAGGCAGATCCACACAACCCTTTCTCCCTCTCAACAGGTCCTGGAAGCATTAGATGCCTAGAAGCCATGTTTACTTTCTTCAGCTGCTATCTCTTCAGCTGCCTCTCCGGTTCCAGCAGTGCAATGGGGTTTGATTGAAATTACAGTAATGTAAATTTGACAAGGTGTTCCTATGTTTATTGGGATACAGACGATTCCATGAGTTTTCCAGACTTGTGACACATTTAATAGGGCAGGCATTACTCCCAGGAGAAGGTAGTTTTAGTTCTGTAGAATAATGCACTACCTCCAGTAGTCTGATTTATACCACACTTAAGCCATTTGAGCTGTCATGCTTTTCTCTTGCATTATTGTTAACTGCATGACAGATCACATTGCATTTGTCCCAAGGTATAGCAGCACATGCACTTCTCCTTGGCATCTATCTCTGGCTTATTTCTTTATATCTGTTGGTTGTCATTCAGAGACCTTTCACATTTAAATGCCTGTAGCCATCAGGAGCTAATCACCAAAACTTGCCTGGAGTGCCATTCTAAAGATGGAAATTGTTGGATGGGATACCCTTCCAAACAGATTATTGGCCACATTGCCATGAGGAAAATCTCACAAGAAAAAAACTCTTCTTTGACTATTCTGCATGACTTTCCCTTTAATACAAATTTTAGCTGTCATTTTCAAGCTTTTTTGCACCTTTTCCTGTAACAATTCTATCTTTGACATCTTCCTTCAAGCACCAAATCTCTCCTAACATCTGAACTTTGTTACAACTTTGAAGTACCTGCTTTTAAAAAGACATTCTCAATGAAAACTTACTTTTCCACGTGTCCTGTATATACAACTGTAACCATTCTTTGATATACTGTAGTTTTCTAGGTGGACTGCAGAGTCTGAGTTTTTAAGCTAATATTATGCTAGAACCTTCCCAGATTCACAAAGGTCTCTGCCAAACAGGAAGACCTTGTAACAATCCTTCCTTAAACCCCTTCTCCTACCTAGCACTTTCATATGTGATATTTTTTATTCAGACTATCTTCCCAATTTTAAAAAACTCATGATTAGAGTTTTTATGAATGATTCATCTATTTTGATAGAAAATCTTAAGCTGGATGCATTTTTATTATTGCAAATAACATTTTCACTGATTTTTTGTCCCCCATGATGCTTACAATAATTTAAACTGGAAAAAATATTCTAGCAGAAAATGAACTGCAAGTAACAGATTTTTGATGAAAGAGGAAAGGATCTATGGCTTCATGAAAATTTCTTCTTGAAAACAGAGTGTAAAAATAAAGACAGTTGCTTTCCCATAAAGAAAGACAACTTTCACCATCTGAGCTAAATCACAGTCTTCAGTTTGGAACATATTCTCCATTCTATGTTTTTTTAATCAATTCACAGCATCATAAATCTTCCCTAATGAAATGACATACCGTCTAATATTTCAGACAGTCACATGACCAAATTCCACTTAAATTAATCACAGCTCAAAGCCAATCAAATACAGCATGTTTTTTCTTTCTACATTGATTACATTGTGGGACTCCAGAGCTAATTGCCTGCATACTTGATAATTTACTCGAAAACACAACATTTCAAAAAGATTTTTCCAACTTTAGGTACTGTTGAAATTGAAACAACTGTTCTAAGTATTTCTGCTATGCTTGAAGTTATCTGGAATGCTACTGTAGAGTTTCCAAAAGATTTTCTGTCTGAAATTAACTCACTTTATGTAATAATAAGGATCTAATTGTAAATACAATATTGTGACCCATTCTAATTCTGCAAAGGATCTTTAGAAGAACCTGCCCCCATTGCAATGGGTAGCATTAAGTTACAAGGACCACAGGGCGAAATGCCCAAAAAGGAAATATTTTCTTCCTGGCACAGCAAGTGCTGTCACTATTTCCTTCTCAGCAAAACTGGAACTGTGAGGTGGGTAATGGAGTCAGCATTGGCACTGGAACTTCAGGGGTCCCTTTTGGGATACAGGCCCTGAACCTTCAGCACATCTAGGGCTGGATTCCAGGTGAATCACAGCTTTGGAAGGCCCAGCTAGCTCTGTAGTATCCCAAAGCAGCTGGGCAGTGGCCCACGCCAAAGAGGGATGTGTGTTGGGCTCGCAGTGTGTTCCTGTGAAAATGCTGCTTTCACGGGGCCTGGTGGCAAGGCCTCCAGAAGAGGATGGAGAGCAGAGGGAGAACCCACAGAGGCAGGACTAAGGCCTGAGCTTCAGGGCACTGCCTGGCTGAGCTTCCTCACCTGTGCCTGAGCTTCCTTCCTCAGAGGGAGCCCACTGTTGCGGAGCATTCCCTGGCACGGGAGGAGGCACACACAGGCTGCCTGAGTGGAAATGCCTTCATCAACAAAGAGATGTCAGGGGCTGACCGGGGCAGGTGAGCCAGCTCACAGAAGGCTCACAAACAGCTCCTGGCTGTACCTCAGCAACAAGCAACAGAGCCCAGGGAGAGAAAAATCTGCCACTTTGTCTGCAAGCTGGCAGCTGCTCCAAGGCATACTTCTGCTGAAAGCCTGGCCAGCTGCACACTGAGTTTCCCCAGAGCAGATACAAGAACCCGTAACCCAGTTTCTCACTGCTACAGCTGCTGGCAATCATGAGGATTATTGACCTGCTGTGGCCTGTTAGAGAGCCAGATCCCATCCCTGCTGCAGTCTTTGCATCTTTGAAAAATGCCTTGGGACAGAAGGCTCTTGGGCAAACAGGCCTTGGATGAAGACAACTGTAGGGCCCTTTAGGACACAGAGGAACAAACCTTCATGGCTGGGTCAGCAACCTAGTGGGTTGCTGCCCTATTCCTGGGCTTGGGGAGCAAAGCACAGTGGAGAGTGGCCAGCAGTGCCAATTGTCAGCTGTGTGGAGCCAGGGAGGGAGGTTTTAATGCCTCCTCCTTTGCTATGGGGAAAGGGGAAGTTTAGTGTGAGGGTCAGCCTGGAATGGTAGAGGACAGGGCTTTCCCTAACATTGCAGGGGTGAAATGGAGGGAGATGGGACTCTGATTGCACCTGGGTGACACTGGACTCACAGATGAGCATGGTGAGTGGGTCTGGTTGGGATGGAGTCAACTTTCGGTCTGGTTGGGATGGAGTCAACTTTCCTGGTAGCAACCATAGCAGAGCTGTTCTTTGTACTTACAGCTACAATGGTGTTGATAGCACACCAATGTTTTGGTTATGCTGAACAGGGCTCACACAGCATCAAGGCTGTTTATTCATACTCCATCTGACAGCCAGTAGGCTGGAGATGGGCAAGAGTTTGGGAGCACACATAGCCAGGACAAAACAAAGGGGGTATTTCATAATCAAAGGGGATATTTTATACCATGTGATGTTGTACTTGGCAAAAATAAAAAGAAGTTAAGGATCATGGGAGGGATTTGTTATTAAGGCGTTTGTCTTCCAAAGTAATCACTACACATAGTGAGGCCCTGCTTCCCAGGACACCACCTGAAGATGAAAATGAGAGAATAAATATTTTTGCTTTTCTTTGCTTCCACACACAGCTTTTGGTTTTCTTCATTGAACTGCCTTTATCTTGACCCATGATTTTTTTCATCTTATTTTCTCCCCTGTCCTGTTGAGTGATAGAACTGCTTGTGGCCACTTGGCATCCAGCCAAGGTCAACCCCCCCAATCCTTTTTGGCACCCAGCATGTGGATTGAGCCAATGGGAGTTCTGAATTGAGCATGCCATAGTCATAGCGGTCATTAATCGGCAGGTTTCTGTGTCTTTGAAGCTGGCTGGCTGCACTGAATACCTCTTCATTCTGTTGAGCTCTGGAGCATGTTAATACAAATGTTGTGTACTTAACTATGCTGGGGAAGTTATCTTGCAGACAGAATGAGAGAATACACTTCCTCTTTGCTGAGACTTACGTTGGTGGCTTTACTGCATAGACTTCCACAGTTTTTGTTCACCCTTATGTGAGTTGTTTAGTACTACTAACTGATATTTTTGGGTTTGTGGCAAAAGCACCTTATTCTGGACAGTCCTGGAGACCTCACGTATCCTTGGCATAGACCACCTCTGACTACCAGAGGACAGTGAACTTCAAGGGCCCAAAAGGGAACCAATGAGGTTTCAGTGTAGCCATCATGAATATGGAGAAGGATAAACAGCTGACTAGCTTGTCTGGCCTCTCAGAACATTTCTCTGTTGTGGCCTTACTGTGGGTGGATGAATGGCAGGCTGATTGCTACCATGACAGCGCACCAGCAGTGATACTGCAGTGACTGAGATTCCCTGGCTCCCACCTGCAGGCTGATTCACCCACTGGAGACCCAAAGAATGATCAGTTTCTTTTAAATATCTCATATGGCCCATGCAGAAGTCTGGTGGAGGGTGGAAATTAAGAAGGACTATTGTGTCCTGAATGAAGATGTCACGCTGCTGGTGAGTGCTGCTATACTTGATATGCTGGAGTCAAGGGCAGAGAAGTGGTATGCTACAACAGATATTACCAATGCTTTTTTCTCAATTCCTTCAGCAGCAGAAGCATGTGACAGGGTGTCAGTACACCTAGAATGAACTGCACGAGGCTGGAAGCACAGTCCTACCATTTGTCATGGACTGATCAGAGCTGCACAGTCACCTGAATGATCCCCCTGAACACTTATCATACGTCGGTGACATCAACAGGTGGGATAAAAAAGTCTGCTAGGTGGGCAGCAGGGTTTATAGGGGTGGGAGTCTCTCATTTGATTTCTAAGGAATTAAGTGGCAGAGTCTTTAGAGTATGGTGAAGAGGTCAAGTCTGGGTTCTTCTGGTGTTGAGAGAACAGTTGGGACTAGCAGTTACAGCAAAGCAGGGCTAGTGAGCAGCAGGGCACCCGGACTCCCTGGAAAACAGCAGGATCTAATGCTCCTTTCCCCAGCCTCACCTCTTACAAGACACATCTTCTGCCAGTTGTCCCTGCACCGAGATTTGATGGGTATGCCTGCTTCCTTGGTGTTGCAGGTGGTTCTGCAGCGATACCCCATTCCTTAGATGAGCCTGGAGCCCTGCTGAAGTCTGCCTCACGAGGGAGCTGTGTTCCCAGGAAAAGAGAGTGTGAGTTGATTTCCCCTGTACATCAGTCCTAGAGACCCAGAATGGGAGCGAAGGAAATCTCCCTTCCCTCTTCCTGCACTCCCTAATGAAGCAGTGCGTCTCTACACAGCCCCATAGAGACACAGCAGCAGGGAAAGGAGGATTTAAGGCTGGAGGGACAGGATAGGGGAATGTGAGCCTACAGAAAATAGGATCACTGCCCACCTGTGGGAGGGATCCACTTCTGGAAGAGTTTCTTTATGCTCTGTCTCTATATTGAAGAGGGCCCCACCTCAGGCCAAGCTGGGTGTGCTCAGTCCTCACAAGGCTGGAGGGCCTTCCCCGTAATCCAGTAGTCCCTTGGCCATTGAGACTTGGAGAGTGTTGGCAGTTCTGGCAGAGAGAAAACAGAGCCCCTTCTGCCCCATCAGAGTCCTGGGGATTGCACTACCTGACTGGCCGCATCAAGACCAAATGCGCTGGGAGTGGCCACAAAATTTTATTTTGCATCAAAATGTTCATATTTTTTTAATTTTCCAAGACTCAAATCAAAATATTAGACAGATTTCAGAAAAGAAAAGATTTTCAGACAGAAAAGATTTCAGCTTTTCAAGTAAGCAAAAGGAGGAGGAATGGGAGATTAAGATGAAGAAAGGAAAGAAGAAATGCATCTGGAGAGATAAACATAAAAAGTGAAATGGGCACAAGCAGGCCAAACACATTTTCCATTTTCATTGTTGCTGTTGTTGAAATAACTAAAATTCTATGATTCAGTAAAAAGAAAATTCAATATGGAGAAAAATCACGATATGATGAACATTAAGTTAGAATTTAGCAGAGATTAAAAAAAAATAAGAAATCTTAATAGTCCCACTATAATTGATCTGGGTTTGGTTAGCATGTCATTTCTTTGAAAGCAGGAAAATTTTGTTTTGATCATGAAGCAGCCTGCTTTTGCAGACACTGGGTGACCTCAGCTGTAAATGGAAGATGTAAACACTGAGGGAAGGATGTACATGCAAGCACTCAGCAGCTCAATGTGTAAAAAACAGAGCAGTTCAGCAGCTTTGGCCATCCCAGAATAATATGTCTTGCTGTCAAGCTCCATTTTCACATGACCTCTATAGAAACAAAACCTACAGCTGGAGCAAGATGCAGTGTTATTTTTTGTTTGTCTCTCTGTTTGTTTGTTTTTTCTGGCACGATTCTGAGCCAGCAAGTCAGTCTCAGTCCAGTAGTAACACAGCAGGTGCATAGGAACATAGAAAGCCTGAGGCTAAGCCTGAAAACCAAGGTGATGTGTCAGGATTAGGGTCAGAATCAATGAGATACAAGGCAATGAATTACAGAAGTGAAGATACTACAGAGGAAGGGGTCAGTAGCAAAATCTGAGCTTAAATGCAGCTTCCAAGTGCAAAAGGAGCATGCTCTCACCTTTAGTTTTCTTCACAAGGGCTCCTGTTAATGACAGAGCTGACACTGGACTCTGCAACTCAAACTCTTTCATTCAGCCAATTCTCAGCACCTGAAATCAGAATTATTCAGGCAGTCACATGGTGACAGCGCAAAAGACAAGTAAGGGAAGGGACAGTTTAATTTGTTTAAGAGAGGTAAGAACAGCCTTAATAGCAGTAAAACTGGTGCAGCTAATGGCTGGAGAATGTCTGGGCCATGGTAATCATGAAACTGTAGACTTAAGGAATGTGGTTAGAACTACCGGCTTGGACTTCTGTCGGGAAGCCTTTGGCCTAGTTGACAGAGTCCCTTGGAAGGCACTTCAAAGAAGGTATTGAGGTGCTGGGGTGAGTTCAGAGAAGGGCAGTGAAGCTGGATAAAAGTCTAGTGGATAAGTCCTAGTAGGAGAGGCTGAGGGACCTAGGGTTGTTTAGTCTGGAGAAAAGGAGGCTCAGGGGTGACCTTACTGCTCTAAAATTCCCAGAGAAAGTTGTAGCTAGTTGGGCGTTGGCCCCTTCTCCTAGGAAACTAGTTACAGGATGAGAGGACAGCCTCAAGCTGTTCCAGGGGATGTTCAGACTGGATATTAGGAGGCATGTCTTGATGGAAAGGGTTGTTAAACATTGGCATGGGCTGCCCAGGTGGTGGTGAAGTCACCACCTTTGCAGGTGTTCATGAAAGGACTGGACACAGGACATGGAAATTAAGAAGGACACATGTCCTGGACACAGGACATGGAAATTAAGAAGGACTACTGTGTCCTGAATGCAGATGTCACGCTGCTGGTGAGTGCTGCTATACTTGATATGCTGGAGTCAAGGGCAGAGAAGTGGTATGCTACAACAGATATTATCAATGTTTTGTTCTCAATTCCTTCAGCAGCAGAAGCATGTGAAGCATGTGCAATGGTCTAGTTGACGAGGTGGTGATCAGTCAAAGATTGGTCTCAATGGTCCAGAGGTCTTTCCCAGCCTAAAGGACTCTGTGATTCCTGAAGGACAAAGGAATCTAGGCAGGCTAGCAATTTTTGAAGAAAAAACTCTTAGAGATGCAGAAATACTGTCCCTGAATGTCAAATGACATATGGTGGAGGTGGGGGTGGGGTGGGGTTGGGGGGAAGAAAACCAGTCTGCACAAGAGTTTTGGCTAGAATTAGTAAAGAAAAGAGTTTATGACCTTTGGAAAAAGTGGGTCTCCACTCAGAAAGACTACCAAGTTCCAAATTTGCACAGAGAGAAAGTTTAAAGGGCCAAAGCTCAACTAGAAGTTAATTTGGCTACCACAGTAAAAGACAAAGTGTTTCTATGAATACATCTGGTGATCTGGAAGACATAGATGGGAAACAGAATGATGGCCTAATAATCCAAGGGGAAAAAATTAACAATCAAGCATGGCTTAGACACATTCAAGCCTATGAGGCTGAATGGATTCCTCCCAAGGGTACTGAGGGAGCTGGTGGAAGAGCTCATTGAGTAATTTTTAATCATTTAGCAGCAGTCCTGGCTAACCAGAAAGGTCCCAGGAGACTGGAAATTGGCCAATGTGATGCTCTTCTACAAGGGCTGGAAGGAGGATCTGTATGGTGCTGGGACACTATAGGCCTGTCAGCCTGGAGAAGGTCATGGAACAGATCATGCTGAGTGCCATCACACAGCACATACCAGACAACTGGCAATCAGGCCAAGCCAGCAAGGATCTAGGGAAGGCAGGCACTACTTGATCAACCTCAGCTGTGACAGGGTGACCCACGTAATAGATGAGGGAGAGGCTTTGGATGTTGTCTATCTTGACTCGATCAGAGCCTTTGACACTTTCTCCCACAGGATTCTCCCAGAGAAACTGGCTGTTCAGGACTTGGATGGGTGCACTGTTTATTGAGTAACAATAACTCTGGATGGTCCAGAGTGTGATGGTGAATGGAGCTACACCCATCCGGTCAAAAGTGCTTTCTCCAGGGGTCAGTACTGGAGCCAGTTTGGGTTTGGATGAGGGAACTCAGCATACCATCAGTAATTTTTCCAGGCTGTGTGGGAGTGTTGACCTGCTGGAGGGCAGGAAGGCTCTGCAGAGTGATCAGGACAGGCTTGATTGATGGGTTGAGGCCAATGGTGTCAGATTCAATAAGGCCAAGTCTCAGGTCTTGCCCTGGGGTCACAACAATTTCCCTCAGCACTGCAGATGGGAAGCAGTATGTTTGGAAAGTTGCCCAGCAAAGGACCTGGGGGTGATATGGTTAACATCTGGTGACTATAAAGAAGCAGTGTGCCTAGGTGGCTAAGAAGGCCAATGCCCTCCTGGCCTGTATCAGCAATAGAGTGGCCAGCAGGACCAGGGCAGTGACTGTCCTCCTGTACTTGGCACTGGTGAGGCCACACCTTGAGTGCTGTGTCCAGTTCTGGGCCCCTCACTTCAAAAAGAATATTGAGATGCTGCAGTGTGTCCAGAGAAGGGTAATGGGGCTGCTGGTGAAGGGTCTGGAGCACAAGTCCCATGAAGAGCAGCTAATGGGACTGGATGTGTTAAGCCTGTAGAAAAGAAGACTCAGGGTAATTTCAACTCTGCAACTACTGGGAAGGAGGCTTTAGTGTGGTGGGGGTCAGCCTTTTCTCCCAACAAATGATGAGAATAAACAGCCTCAGGTTGCACCCATGGTGGTTTAGACTGCATTAATGTGGAAATAATTCACTACTAAAAGGGCTATGAGTCACAGACCAGGCTGTTCAGGAAAGTGGTTCAGTCCACGGTCTGGAGATTTTTAAAAGATGTGGCATTTAAGGACATAATTTAGGGGTGGATTTGGCAGTATCAGGTTAAATGTTGGACTCGATGACCTAAATTATTCTATACAGATGTTTATATGGAGATAAAAATAGTCTTATGTGTAGAAAAAACAGACAGATGACAAGGTTTTATAGGCTGCCCTCCCTATGAATGGATCTAATTACTGGAGGTAAATAAAAAGATGATTTCAGAGGAAAGTTTACTACATTTGTGCTGAAAGGAGATCATGAACAAACAACAAAAATCAAAGACATTGTTTACATGACCCTTATTTTCACTGAACTGGTAATATTCAGGTTGAAACCACGATCCATCCTGGCCATACAAAGTTACTACCTGAAACCTTTTTATTCTGATAATTTATCACAATTATATCACATAACCTTATATTTGAAAATAATTAACAATAGTTAATAAGAAATAGAGAGTTCAGGGCCGGCTTTCGCAATAAAAGTTAAAATGAAAGTGCAGAGTCTAAATTAAGTCAGATTCAAAAACATTTTAGACATGGATATCTGTGATGTCAACCATGAGAAACATGACCTTCCTGTTCCACAGGGCAGTCCAGAAGAGAAGTGGGTTTGATCAGTGTAGTCCTTTTCCTGTGTGGTAGTCCACACAGTCTGGGAGAGAAGTCAGGAGGGTCAGGGTAGCAGTTCCAGCTTTACTGTGTGCAGTCTCTAAGGATGTAGGGTCCCTTGTATTTCTCCCAAGGTATTCCTGAATTCTCCCCTTTTCCTTCCCAGGGTTTTGTTCGGGGTCTCTTCTGAATCTCTCTGGATTCTCATCAAGTTTCTTTAGTCCCTCCTCATAATCTCTTTGTCTGGGTTACCTCCTGTAGGTACCTTCTGTGTCTCTCTTGAGAGACAGTGGACAACATCCATTACAGACTGCTAGAGAATGCCTGATTCCTGTATTCAAATTCTCTCAGTATCTCACACTTGGCTCTTGGCTCACTGCAACTCAGTCAGCCCTTGCTGAAAGTATCTCCACACTTTCTCCATGACACTTTTACAACTTTCACAGCAGTTAACAAGCTGTTTACTTGTAAAGGGTTACACCTTATCCTTCTCTATTCTTTCATAGTTAAATTTCAGCCAGGCCCCGCCCATACTGCCTGACACAATCCAGCCACTACTCTACAAACAATCCTGTAACTCTTCTATATATTAATTTCATACAATCATCATGTTTCAGTCATCCCATGGCTTATGCAACTCAGCAGATTTCCAGCCATCCTCTTGATATTTCTCCTGTGGTTAGAACAATTGTTTCTTGGAGGCAGACTTGGGGAATGGAGAATAGATTAATACAATCAACTTGCCAACAAGGTTCACCAAGCTTGTGTCTTGGAATTGTCAGCAGCAACAAATGCAATCCAGGGGTCCTGAAAGCAAAGGCAATGTTTGGTCTAATCTTACCACTGAACTAAACACAAGGTGCAGAGCACTGAAGTCACCACATTATCTCTAGATTGAGCTTCTTCTGCGAACAAGGTATGCCCAAGGCTGAAGATGGGAAATCACATGCTGCAGAAAATTGGATTGTACATGGTCATCCTTTGCAACATACCATTTTTTTTCAGCAGGACTTCTATTTGCTTCATTTCAGATCAACAACTTTGTTCAGCTGCTACAATTTCCTTCCTTTCTTCTTATCTTCTTATTGGGGCCTCCAAAAATAAGTAATAAAAGAAAGCAATATGCAGTATTTTATGTGGGATCATTGCTAATCATTAAAAAAGAAAAAAAATGTATGAAAATCAGTTGAATCTCCTTTCTATTTCCTTTACCCCTTGCTCATACCAGGACTACAGACAGTTCTGTTCCAAATCTGTTTTGTTTTACCCTCTCTACAGGGAGAGAGTATAGTGTGTGGGGTGAGGTCTTTAATCTGTTTATTTAAAATTCAGTTAAGACCTTGTTTGTGTTGTTCAGGCACTGCTTGAGGTACCACCCAAGGACAGCATGAATAACTTAGAGCAGCAGAGGACCAAGTCCCCCAAGTACAGCTTAGTAATGTAGCTGTGTTGAAATGGAATCAGAGCCTGGATAAAACATACTATTTGTGGACTCCACCAACATTGCCACATGGTGCTTGTGTTGCCAGCTTGAGCCATGGCATCAAGATAAAGTGCAAAACCCAATGGGATGCTGAGGAGAAGCACACAAATGTGTCATCCTCCAAGCAGTAAGGATGTTCCTCAGAGTATAGAGGAATAGTTACTTCAGGCCATGTTCTTTGAGAAGCCAAAAATATCTGGTTTGTACCTTTGCACTTAATCCAGCCCTGTGCTTTGCATCCTGTCTCTGAAGACTTAATTTCAAAGTAAGACAATAATCTGTTATCAACTAGAGAAACCATGGTGATGACTGTACTTCCACAAGCCTAAATGATTTTCCAATTATTGAAGGAGCTGTGAAACGCAACTTTGGCCACCAAAGCTCTCCTACACATCATATAGATGTTCACAGCCTTCACCATGCTGTGAAATACTCATCAAAATAGAAGCCCAATTAACACCTCTTACAAAGACTGCAAAAAGTGACTCACCAGTGTTATGCTGTTAGCAGGAATAACTGGATTCCTTGGACACCACCAGCAGTATCATTCACACATGCACCCTTGTCAGCCCTTGTAAAGGTGCACATTATCAAGAGAATCAGTCAGGGTAGAACTGAGATATATGATTTTCCAGACTCCAAATTACAACCTAGTGATTACTTTCACAACACAGCTGAGACAAATAAACACAAGTTGTTCTAAAAGGCCGCTTCAATTATTAGCTATTCATGACAACCTGAGTACACAAGGACAATCAGAGGAAAAAAAGGGAGAGGTTTATATTTTTTTTTAATAAACTTTTAATGTGCAATATAGGCATGATCACTACAAGATCTTTCACCTATACGCAATACTACACACTGTTAACACACCGCATTTTCACTGTACATTAAAAATTCTGGGAAGAATATTCCTTCACTGGAAAAATATCATACAATCAATTAAATAAACAGAGACAACATTACAGTGCAAACAAAATCCTGGTTTTATTTATTCTGCAATTATTGAGTACTTTCTAAAAGTCTTTTAAAAAAATAATAAAAAAACCTTCCCATGGACAACCAATCCGTTCCGAGATGATTTTCTCTTCCTGAACCAAGAACCTTGATCTGATCCTTGAAGCTGTAATAAGCAGTATACTCATTTGTATGATGCGCATTCACATAATTTGTATGAAACAATGGATCCCAACCCAAAATTTGCAGACAGCAATAAAATGGCACTTGCTGGCTTCATCTGACTTTTGATCAGACCCATGACAAGAAAGGTCTGGTACAATAGTTATCCCCATGAATTAAAGACAAAGTGCTTAAGGAAGCCAGACAAGGCCTTGGTTAATGATGCTATTGGTTTCTACTGGTAATTGCTGTTAAGAGTAGGGGCATACTTTTTTTTCCCTTTAAAGAAGAAAAACAGACTATGGAACAGCAATCATGCCAGATTCAATGCACAAAAGAAGAAATAACACACATTTCTGTCCCAAAGGGCATGATAGTGTTGCTCGAGCCCACAAAAGCTCACTTGATTCCTAATCTGTGTGAACTCTGCCACCTTCATAAACTCCTACTCTGGTGAGAGAATATACTAACTTAAAAGTGCCTGTATGCTCTTGTCAGTTGAGTGATGTTAATAGAGTAAAGAATTTAGGGAAATAAAAAAAGCAGGCAGGTGAATATGATGCCTTAAGTTTTAGCTTTCATATTTTTCAGATTCTGTGCTGTTTTAGTGTGTAGCTCTGAGATTCATATTAAGTGTTTGTAAGTTCTCTTCACAGGGTAGATAGACAAAACAATTCCTTTTCCAGCTTGACCAAGGACAACTGTTACAAGCTCCAGGCCCAAAAAGTATAAACAATGGTGAATTGAAGAGAGAAAACAAGGAGGATGGAAGTTCATAACCTCAACCTATAATTGGACAACCAACTCCAATATGCTAATGAACTAAAACTTATAAAAGTGTGACACCTTGTGACTGGTCATCCATTTTGTGACCATTTTGGGTTCATCTTGGGTGTAGCCCTGGCCAGGCTCTTACACTGCCCACAGTGTATCCTTTAAGGCCTTTTAATAAATACCTATTTTATTCTTTAACTCTGTCTAGCCTCTGTTCTAGGTCAGCCTTCTCAAGGCATCAAGTACACGAAAAGAGGATGTTTGTTTTCACTTGGAAAGGAATGTTGTCTCTTTGTCCTCTATTGAGTCACCCTTCTCGGAAAACTGAAAAACCTATTTCAATGCAGCTTCCGATTCTGGGTAAGACAGACAGTTTGACCCACTACCACTGCTGCGCAAAATGACACTGGGCTCTTCACACACATATGATCAACTTCTGTTCAATCTGCATTGGATGCCATTTAAAGAATAAGGCAGGCTTAAAAGGAAACAATATTTAGCACCAGTGAGAGTATATGGGTCATCCTTGAGGTTCTTAACAGATTAAACAATACCATGAAGAACTACTTTTACAGGCAATAAGTGGTTATTCCATCACAATTTTCAGATTTGCACTTCTTTCTAAGCATACATAAAAAATAGTAGTAGCTAAGAAAGCTGAATTAAATAGCACACAATTTCACAGTCCTATTGCTGTCTGTAAAATACATAACCTGCATATAACCAGTTTGCTACTATACCAGCTGATGGGTTAATGCACAACATTCTAGACGTATGTGGGAGATGGCACAACATGAGGACTATAAGGCTATAGATTCCCCAGTTCCAGCTTGTGTACAATTATAATTTTTCACTTATCTCACTGAATGAACATACAGAGCATGTAAAAAATATGTCCCAAGTACCTGGGCACTGAGTTGGCAGGACTAAGATACAGAGCAGCTTCCACAGTGCTTCTGGCTGACAGTGACTGAAATACAGCAGGAGGCAGGCTTCTGCTCTTGGTGAAAAAGAGCACTGGTCAGAAGGTATATGCCAGCGGGGCTATGGCTTAAGAATGCCTTGGTAGACCAGAAAAACAAAATTCTGCTCTGCTACATACTGCAATTCTCACAGCTGCAAAAGCCATCTTGTGGAAAGGCAGTGTGATACACGTTAGCCTGCTACATCAGTAGGACAGCTGTTTGATCCAGATGAATGAGCAAGTGAAGATTTTGCCTACTAAAGCTTTATAAAAGCCTTTGACAACCCTCATGCATAAATACTAACCCACATATCAAAATTACTTATCCTAACTACTTAAAACATTATGGTGTAACTGCCCCAAACAGAATTAGCTGCCTGTACCTACGAATGAAACTTGCAAATGAAGACAGTAAACATTAAGAGATTATTGTACCAAAAAGGATAAAAATATATAACAAACTACTGTTTAATTACATCCCCTATTCATAAGTAATTGACCATGATTTGCTCTCACAAAACTATTTTAAGGTTGTGTGTCTAATAGAAGTTCAGTATTTGACTACCCCAAGAAACTGCATTAAAAAAATCCCAAACCCATCAAACTATGTGACCGGAGCCAGAGCCAGAGACTTGCTTGCTAAGCAGCTCCTTCTCAGGTCCATCAAGAACACCCTAGGGTCCCTCAGAGTAAGGTTACTCTTTCTCATGGAGAAGTTTCTTAGGGTAGAGCAAGAGAATACAAGTTGTTGGTTTTTTACTGCTGAGAAGAACTTGTTGATTCTTCTCAAAGCACGAAGGAAGACCTTTTGTTGGGAAGCACTTTCATTCACATAGAAGGTCTGGGAAGGCTATCTGCTCTCCTAGCATTAAAATAAGTGTTCTTTCTCTTATGCAGCAATACAACTCTAGAGGCATGCTGCAGCACAAGTGTATCACACACACAGTCCCACAGACAACTCTGCAGAGAGCCCACATTCACAGGACTAAATGCTGCTTCTGTCCATCACAGACTCAGGCTCCAAATTCTGGCAATGAATTCTGTGCAACCCAGCTTATCTCTCACCTCCCATCCACAGGAAGGGGTGAGACTAGGTTATTAGAGAGTCCGTACAGCCACAGGGTAGAGCAAGGACAAGTGTTCTGCTCCTTTGATAGGCAGCTTTTTTGTAGTGTAGTAGTGGATGACTTCAGGAACACTGTCGAATGGAGGGCTGTTCTGACCCAGGATGTATTTCTCTTTGGTTTTCGTCAGCTTCATATGCATAAAACCTTGACTGCTCCTGCAAGGAAAGCAAAGTGTAAGTTCATGCTTGTGCATAGGGACGAAGGGTGCAGCACCACGACAGGCTCTCCTCATGGAGAGGAAAGTAGGAGAACAAAATGCCAGCAGCTGCTGGGTGGCAGGCCAAGACAGTGGCCAGACTGACTGTCTCCAACTGCTAGTTGCAACCCTCATGGACAGTTCACCACAAAGGCAGCCTAAGGCAGTATTTAGTTTTCAGCACCTGCGCTGCCTTGATCCACATGCATGGCTGTCTCACACAGAAAGTGATCCAGAGGTGTGCCAGTAAACAATCCATTTCCTTCCCATGGCCCCTCTCTCCAGCCCCTGCAATATTTTCCTGTGAGCACTTATTTTCACTACAGCCAGTCATTACATCTGGACCCAAATATCTGTGGTGTTGGCCTGTCAGAGGCCTGAGGGTCCCTTCATAGGCACAAGCAGGCCATGAACCTTGCTCAGCTAGGCAAGACAAGACCTGTCCTGTTCTACCCTGCAGCTGTCTCAGGGCAGACCTTACCCATTCCACCCAGGCAGTAACTGCCCAGAACAGATCTCTGTGCATAATCAGGTGGGAAAACTACTCCAGGTGAGCATGTTCCCAAGGTTCATGGCATAATACTGCTTCAGACTGCACACTATACTGAGCAAGGGCTACTGTCCCGTGGTCTTTCTGCAGGCACTCTCTTTGAGGAAGGCTCATGATTACACAGGCAGGAGAAGAGCGTCATGGAACTCAGGGAACTGCCCTGCCTGCTCTTGGCAAAGCAACCTGTCCAACAGAATTCCACTCTGATAGGTAGCACCCACACTGCCAGGCAGCACCAGAGGTAAAGCTGCCCTCAGCTCTTCCCAGAAGCGACCTTTCAGTGTCTGCTGTCTTAACATAACGTATAGGCTACTTTAAGAGTGTAGAGTTCAGCTAGGGCAACACAAGTGCAAAGAACAGCTCCTACACATCAAGACGTTAAATAAGGCTTAGAAGGTTTTTACAGCTTGTTTGATGTCCCAATCCCTAACCTTCTGGCTCCAAGCCATTGTTTCTTCTAGGTGTGTCCAGGGGCAGAGACAGTAGTGTTAAAACTGCAGTTGGCCTGTGTCAGCAAAGAAACTCAATTCAAGATGACATAGAAAGCTGCAGCAGGAAAACAAATTATGTTAAAACCAGCTTCCCTAAAATCTGCCATATTCTAGTTAGCAGGTGCAGAGTTCCTTCTGTAAGTGCCTGTATCATAACTAAGCTCATATCTTTAAGATGTATTCAACAGTTGTCTGATGAAGAGAAACCTAGTGCACAGAAACTATGGCAGGCACTGTAATTGTGGCTCTACATGCTTGAAGTCATACTTTAAATGGCAATTTCTTAGTGGGAAAATATATCTTTCAAGTCATAATTAATCTCTAAATTATTTTCCCTAAATTTAAGAGTGCCATCTTTAAATACTTATTATGAGGACAGATGTATTGCTCTCTTTCTTCAGTTGACTACAAATCTGCTTTGCCACAAAATGACTTAAAAGTGTGCAGATACATTAATGGAATCAGATGCATGCTAGTTTCAGAAGTATGGAAAGGACTGAAGAACAATCTTTTAAGTGCACTTTAGTGCAGAGAAGGAAAAGGCACAAGCCGTTTTTGAACAGGAGGACAATGCACAGAGTATGAACAAATTGCTACAAGCCATGTATTCATGACAGCTGTTGCTTCCACAAGAAGGACCTATGTACATATTCAGGTTTGTGTGGCACATAGTCATTGAGCTCACACAAAAAGAATCCCAGAAATATATCCTGACAGGTGAGCCCTCTGGAAGGCCACACTGTTTGTGAGGGTGAGGGAAAAAGAATGTGAGCTAAAAGTTATGAATAGCAGGCTAATGGAATGTAGACAAGGCAAATACACATAGCTTCTGCACTTGGGATGGAACAAACCCAAGCAGCTGTACAAGCTGGGGCACAACAAGCCAGAAGAGGAACTATGGTAGGGAGGACACATGGTGGGAAGAATGATTCAATGGTCTGCCAATGAAGGCCTACTGCAGCCCTGAGTTCCACAGCAAAGTGCAGCCAGCTGCTGGAAGACAGTGACTTCTGCTTCTACAGAGCGCTTGTGAGGCTGCACCCATATCTGGTGAGAGGGTGTCCCATGATAAAAGAGATGTCAATACTGGAGCATATCCAGAGCGGGACTACTAAGCATAGTCTGGGGATGGGAATAGCTGACGTACGAGGATAGGCTTGAGGGAATTGTGCCTGTTTAGTCTTCAGGAGAAGGAAAGGTGAGATGGAGGGCTTCAGGTTGCAATTATCCACTGCCTAAAAGAGAGAGTTACAGAGAAAACAGAAGTTTCTCTGCCAACAAGCACAACCTGGAAGGGAGTTCCCACTGGACACAGGGACTTCCTTGTAGGAATCCTAGAGCCCAGAAATGAGGATAAGTCAAGTCTGAAGGATTTCATCCTCACAAGTTTTCCAAAGCACTCAGCAACCTGATGAGCATGTACTGCTCGGAGCAGGGGATTGGACTAGGCATCTCCAGAGATCCATTTGCACCTAGATCTCTCTAGGCAACTGGAAGGTATGTTAAACCGACTTCAAAGCTTTGCAGTGTCTTACACACAAATTTTCTGTTCATAAAGGAGGAGAACTGAGAGGCAAGAACATTCAGTCAATTAACTGGTTTTGCTTACTGTAGTGTTTGCAGCCAATACCAACATTGTTAGCGATAGACCTGACTTCTATCCTGGCTACTTTTCTGGATGTTCAGAACTCTTTAAACTGAGCATTGTTTCAGGCTTACTGGTGGATGAAAGCAAAGAGTATGTTTTCAAATATTTACCTTCTTCAGTCCCTTTCCACGCTCTTTTAGTGTCCAAAAAATACACTGTGAATCTGCTATCTGCCCTTCCCTGTTTCAAATGAACTATCACAGGTTGCAAGTAAGACATATCAAAACAGACAATTCCCATCTTCTATAATGTAGAACAAATTAAGTTGGAAGGAAGTCAACTCAGCACCTTGAAATCATGCTCTTGAATTAATCCCTTTCAACTGTAAACCATTCTGTGAAACTATTCACATCTACACTAAGAATCCTTCTGTATTGTCTCACCTTCTCTATTTGTCCTTAAAATCTGTCTCACAGTCTCCCCTCTTCTGGTATGCCTGGACTCAGAGAATCAGTGCCTTTAGTGACAGGTAAGGGCAAGATGCATTGCACTTGATTAACAACACCAATGCTGCTAGACCAGTGACTAGAATTACAGGGACCACGTGAAAAAAGAACCTGGAAGCCATATTCTCTCTTCCTCTCCTCCAAACGCTGATTTTAGTACGCAAAGAGATTACTGAAATTTTAGGTAATGACAGGGAAGAAAGCTTCATGGTTGAAGTAATTGTAAGTAAGTTTCTGCTTAGTTTTTGAAACACTTTTGGAGTCTACCTGAACAAGCACCTGACTGAGTAGTCCTGGTTTTGGAATGCCTATTTTTCAGCTCAGGAACAACTATTAGAACCTGCCAGGCCCAAGGTTTTCAAAGACAAGAACCTAAATAGTGATCCCAAGTTCACATACGTGAGCACTGATGAGAGCCAGTGCCTTGAAGAGACAAGACATACACGTTTTGTAAGAGAAGGCACTGGGACCTGAACTACAGCAGGTGATATTGTTACTCTGTGAATTCTAAATGTCATTGTGGTTTTTTCAAATGTTGCAACAACTCTTCACCACATTTTCATTCAATTGACAGCGACAAAACAGCGCTACTAGAGACAATATTCGACCCTTTCTTTCCTTTTTGCAACCAGTCCCATGAGTTTCAAACACAGAAAAAATTGCTAATTGCTGATCCCTGCACCAAGTTTCTTTGGAACTCTCAAGCACAGACATTTACACAGACACAAACTTGATACATGACTAATAGTCAGTCACACCTTGCTTAAAATGTTTGGCAACACAACCATAATACCAAGAGACTTTGAATTGCAACCTCCCCACATATTTTCTTTCAGTTTTCAAAACCCAGTGAGGATGGGAAAGGAATTGGGCAGACAGTTAATTAGAATGTGCTTTTTTGATCTTATGCATGAAGTGTGATAAAAGCAGCTGTAATAAATATTAATTAGAAATCAAACCTAGTATTTTTTCCAGGAAATATTAATAGCTTTGAAACATGATTCAGTGTTCACAATCAGAAAGTTTGGCCTAGTCTTCTGAACCCTATTTTTGCTGAAGGAAGCACTGTGTTGTCAGAACAGATTTTCTGCATTAATTTTGATGAAATGCCACTTGCATAAAGAAAAAAGCAACAACTTTGCAATATCATCAGAAAAAAAAAATTCTAGTAATGTAGAAAATATATATTGTGTTATTCTTCCACTCTAAAATGATTTTCCATTTCATAATCTTAACATGTTACATGCTGTAACTTTGAACAAAGCCTATGTACAGCAAAAAGAAAAGAAAATAAAACTCCACTGCTTAATGCCAGACCAAAAAAAAAAAAAAAAATTGAAAAATCATTTACTGGAGACATTAAAAGTCTGGCCTATTAACTGTTTTCCCTCCTTCAGCTTTGCTTTTTCAAGCATATTATACACAACACTGTCATTCTACACCTGACAGGCACTGTCTCCATGATAAAATAAACATCTCTTCCCCTACAAACAAACAAGGTGTACAAGTGTTCATTTGCACCCAATGTGTGAAAATCACTACTAAGACTAAGCCCAGGCTCCATCCTCTATAACCAGTTCCCATCTGCTGCTTTGAAGGTAATGAGAATCCTCAGCTTGTTGGGCTGTCCATAGAAGTGACAGAATCCATACTTTCTGCTAACAGCCAGGACCTTATCTTTATAGTTTAGGCTAACAACAGACTAGTAATACACTTTTAAGCACTTTTATTCAATTGCTAATTTAGAGACCCATCAAAAATCCCATGACCTCTTTGTAAATTATAGTGACAGGAGGAAACTTGTTATTTTTACAATATTACGAGATTTACTTCCAAGAACAAAAATCAACAGAAAGGTGCAAGTCCAGCATTTATCCAGAACCCAGAACTACTCAAAGTTTATGTACTCAGCTTTGGAAATCAGGACCACTTCCACACACCGTAATGACAAAAAACCCCATAGCTTGCAGTTTCCTTTGCTATTCAGCGAAACCACATGCCTGTTTACAAATCCACAGGATCAGGATGTCAAAAGGCACCACCCTCTCTGAATTCAGCTCTGTACTTCCAGTGGCTGTGATTGTGCAGGAACTGACAGATCAGAAAGCAATGCCTGTTACTGTTTTGCTCACAGACTGCGCATTTAGTTAACTTGTGAGATAGTCCTTATCTAAAATTAAGAACAGCCACATTTCCCAAAACTGAAATGTGAGTCAGGAAATTACTCTTGGCACAGTCAGGAAATGACTCTTGGCACTTGGGCACAGTGCACACTGCTTCAAGAGCCTTGGGAGGGGGAAATCCTGACTGAAAGGATTAGTTAGTAGAGCCCAGCTGGTGCCTGGTCTTCACTGAGCAAGACTGAAATATGATAACCCCATCCTGAGATCCTGTTGTATTGCTACATCAGAAAGCCATCTCTGTGAGCTTGATGTTATGAAGTAATTGCTGAACACCTAAAACATTTATAAGTAAGAAATGGCTCTCCCTCTTTCATTTGCACACCTACTTCTACCTTTTTCACCAGTTTGCTTGTTAGTAAAGAACAGGTCTCAGACAAGGAATTTAAAACTAGGCATTTCAATAGCAGCCAGGAAATTCTTGTTACAGCATAGTTATCAGGAGTATGGGTCTCCAATTTTTACCCAGCCTTCTGCACTTATAATTGTGTTTAAAGAAAGAGTGGGTGGGTGTGAGCAAGCCAAATATCTACAATCCTGAAGGAATGCAGAGAAGAGGAAACATGGAACAATCCAGGGCTGACAGAGGAGATTAAAGAGACTGTACAGCTGCTCCTCATGCCTTTGGGATAATTTTGTTCTGGGAACGTAGATCATATTCTTTTCCTCTTCTGCTGTGCAGAATTTAAACAATGCTGACAAGGAGGCTTAGGTCTTTGGATCCCAATCCATAGAAAGATGCTTTTAGCTTCAAACATTTGTCACCAACAATACCAATTCCTTGTTTCTAATTGAGATGGGCAACATAAATGTGTACTTCAATAAAACCTTCTCTGATGCCCGCAGAGACAGCTAATCCACATGCAATTAAATTTCATTGGGTAAACTACACTATCTCAAAGCGACAAACATTGACATGAGCAACTTAAACTACCTCAATGACGGTTTAATATCAGATGCATTGCAATTTAGCAATAAAGCTATTTTCACACTCATTTCATTATATTTGGAATGATAATTTTTGGATTTTGAACCAGACAGATATCTCACACAAATTCCCCATGCAATTCAAACTTGTCTGACTCTCTCAATGTCCACAAAACATAAAAAGGCTTCCTGCTATTGGAAAAAATGGTCTTCAGAGATGTCTCCACTATGAAATATTAAACTATATTAAAAGAAAATGTGTAAGTTCTACCATCTTTTCACTTTTCAAATACAGGTAATATTTGGGTAGATTCTCATTGCTGTGTTTTGGGAAACAATCTTTTGATATTCGAGAAAAGAAAACTAAAAAACTAGAGTGAAGTGGCTTGGGTTTGGTTTTTGCTTTCTGTTTTGTTTTTAGAAAAAGCTTGTCACATGAAACAGAAGAATAGATTTTAAATCACTGTTACTTAATCTCAGTACAAAATCAGGGTGTGATTCTTACTTTTTCCCTAAAGCAGAAATGAAACATTTAACAAAAAAAAAAAAAAAAAAAAAAAGCTGACTCACACATGGTACTAAAGGTCCGTAAGAAGCACAAACATACCTTATAGACAATGGAAACGTCATAGTTCTGTTCAAAGAGACTACAAAAGGATACTAGAGGCATGAATGCAGCTGTCCAAAACAGCAAAAATATAATTTTAACTGTCATCTTTCCTCTGGAAGCGTGCTCTGGCAGAATAACAAAAATCACTGGGCTGATGCAAGAATTAAGTGAAATACTTTTAAAAATAGGCCATATTCCAAGATTTTGAATTTAAGGGACAGTTTAGGCCTGAGGGAAAATTTATTCCAAAGCTTGTGCCATTAATGCTTCAGTGTTTGAAAACATCTAGAAGACACCTATATCGGAGTATACAGAGATCAAATTACAAAAGAGATAACAGGAACTCAACCACAATTCTAAAGCAAATGTGTTCCAGCTCAAGGCAAACCTCTGCATTACAGAGAGATCCCAAAAATAGCAGCAGAAGAATAGTGATTTAAAATACACTCCTACAAAATATTTTTCTTCTCAAGCCCTAGAATGGAATTTTAAACTTATAAAAAAAAGGATCCACTTTGGTGCTATTTATAAAAGTGTTAGTTACAACCAGGTATCACCATCATCCCAGCAGTAAAATGTATTTTTAGAACACACCTGCGAAGAAATGGCATAAAAGCCCATCTGGCAGGAGTAATGCTAGTGAAAAGGGTAAGTTGGCCTGTACCCCAGACCTGCTTGGAAGGTTAGGCCCCACATCAGACCCTATCCTGCATGAAGGAAAGAAAGGAAACATTTCTCTTTGCACCTGTACAGCCTATACCAAGGTAAAGGGGCTTCTTTTTCTCCTGCACACAAAACCTTGACAATCCTCCTCAGCTAGAAAATGAAGTGAACTCATTATCCTGTTATGGATGGGAGAATTGGGCTAGATGATCTTTGATCCTCCCTTCCAACCCCAACAGTTAATGAATTTATATTATGATGGGTTGAAGACATCTGTAATGTGCCCTACTCAGCCTAAGCTAGGTAAGGCAGATTCAGAGCAGTGCTAAGACTAGAATACTGCTAATTTCCTAATTCTGTAGATCTTTCATCCTCAGTCCTGGGCTTTTTACTTCTAAGAACTGTAACAATGCTGTACAGCTTTAATCCAGTAAAGCAAACAAGACAAAAGGAATAAAATCTCTTAACAATACACTTCCTTATTCAGCCAAAAGCAGAAGCAGCAGGAGCATTTCAAACTAGAGCCAGAAAAAAAAATTAATCCAAGTTTATTTAGTTAAGTGGACACCAAATGAAGACTAAAAATCTATTAACATCCCCAGCCAGCAAGATACTAATTCAGTGACTGTAACTACACATCACGCAGTCCCAAACACTCTGGAGTCCTTTGGAGCTAAAACAGCACAGCAACAAACTGGATAATTTTCTTGTACGGCACCAAAGAAGTTAGGGCTTATAAAGACATTTACTATGTTTTACTGACAAGTACTTACTTCAGTGAAAGTGAATAGTCATGCTTGCTTGTTTGACTATTTCTTACAAGGTAGCTACACTCCTTACATAAACGCAACAGGTTTTCTGCATCTGTCCGACTTATTGCTCCATGATACCATCTAGAAAAAAGCAAAAAGGTTAATTAACATACATAAACATTCCCACTCATACTGCTTTAACTACTTAATTTTTTAAGGTGTGAATTGCTACCAATAGCCCATGGATACCTTTAAAATCTAATATATTATGGATAAAAAGCTCTGGATGAAGTTATTACAAATTGTGGAGGCTTCTCGTTCCTGTCAGCTGAGGGGAAAACTCAGATCAGGAAACCACACAATGAGATTGGTGTAGATGTTTATGAAAGAAATTCCCATTTAGAGAAACACATTATAATCTGTATTGCAAACAGATCCATGATACACAATTTGCTCTATTTCATCCCTGAGATATATCAGTTTTAAAACTAATACACAAAATAAACAACAAAAGCAAAGAAAATGAAGATCACACATGGAGAATATGTACAGTTAACTGTGGAAAAGATTTGCTAAAATAAATCTTTGAAAAAGGAGAAGAGTGATAAAGTGTGAAGATCTATCGAAAAGGCACATTCTAAACAAAGCTGCGGCAAGAGTTTTAGATAAATCTCTGGTGGATCTGTAGAGTGGATGTGAACAACTCAGGGAAAAAAGGAAATTGGGTGAGAGAGGTGGGTCCTTCATTGAACTTAGCCACTGCAAACAAAGAAGCTTCTCAGTGCATGCTGCTCTGTATCAGCTTTCAAAATCTGAGACTCCAGGAGTAAGCACTTTGACCCTTCCCTAAGTTTCCACAGCAATGTAATGTGTCTGGCCCTGTGTCAAACGTGGCTCTGAGGAAGATCTCTCCCTCTCTGCAATTGCCAGGTGCACTTTGAAACATTATGTGACACTACCGCATCTGCCTAAGCAAGAATGAACATATCAGAAGTGCTCTCTGTCTGTTCTTATTGGGAACTGTTGCTTGCTTTGTGTAAAATAATTTCATTCCATTTGTTCTTAGTCTAAGAAAGATGCTCCAACTAAAAGATAGGTGAATAAAGACCAGATAAGCCTTTTTGACAGAAATAATTCCCTTAACTGTCTCTTGCAGGTGACTCCATTGTCAAATCTGATGAATATGCTAAAAAAATAAAGTTGGTGCCCAAATTAAAAATTCATTGAGTGCTTGATTAAAGCCAAAGTCTGCATTAGAGGGAACTAAAGAGAGGTTATATTTGTATAGTCAAGACAGACTAAAAAGGGAGGCCCTGACAGCTTCTTCCCTTCACAAATAAGACGGAGACACAGATACAAATTATTTCAGGCAGGCTCCTCCTCATCTCCCATTAGATATTTACTGGTGAAGGACATTTCTTCACAAGAAATTTAAAGACTAGACTGCGTTCTGAGTGTGACCGAATAATATTAATACAAGTGCGAATCAAGAAATGGATTTGGGAGAATTTAAAAACTCTTCCTGTTAGCTACAATTATCTTTATTTTCTTTTCTCCCCAAAGGGCCAATAAAACAAAAGTGAAATATTACCTTACCAAAATAAGGGAGATACTGAACTCTGATATTCAGAGAGAAATGGAAAAAGAACACAGGGCTGGTTTGAGGAAGAAAAACCTGCTTTTAAGAGTTGAAAGTAAACAGTGGATGAGACATCTGATTTAGATGTGACGTCTGGAAGCTGTTTTGGCTACACCTGACAGTAAGCAGCAGTACCCAGAAGTGTAATTGTTTGTGAGTCATATGCCCATGTAATTGGGACACACTGATTGCTCCTGTTCCAGCTACCTAGTGCGATAAGCAAAGTGCGATAAGCAGCTTTAAGTTCCTGAGAGATTTGCTGTTCAACTGCATTGGGTCTGTTTGTCCTGGGTGTGCTCATTTTTTGAAATGTCAGCATACAAGAATTTATGAAGAAAGGTCAAAAATTCAAACATCAGTGATGTGGTCCTAAAAAAGTGCAATGACAGCTTGTGAAAGACATTAGTGCAAAAGTATGGAATGGAACCTGAATGTCTTCTAAGATATCCTGGAAAACACATGCACACAATGCAAACCTGAAAGCAAAATTCTAACATAATCACACACTTGGACCCTTAACAGGATCTCCTCCCAAGTTTGTAAGTACCCTGATTGTGGTTTACAGAATGCTCTTCCTGATGTCCCTTACTTTGTCAGTGGTCAGGCTTCGGCCACTAAGGGGTCACAACTCCACCAAAGACAGGAGAGCAGCATCAATTATACAGTAAGTATACTAAGTTATTACAGCTTATATAATGCACAATACTACTCTATTTCTGAGTTAGAGCAAAACAGGAAACCACAAGATCTTGATTTTAAGTCTGGGAGGGATTCACTTTCAATAAGACAATGGAAACAGCAGAACACACTTTTTCTTTACACTGTTATTGAGGAAATAGAACAAATTACTTTGATTCCCCTGGGTGCGTGAGTTAGTAAGTTCAGAGTTACAGATTTCTCAGTCACAAGTAACTAAAAATATTTTCTTAATATACTAACTCACCTTGGTATTTCTGCATGTTTGGGGAATATCCTAACCTACCCATCCACTTGCCAGTTTGTGTGCATCCTTTTTGTTAGCTCTTGTATTCCTTTCTGCAAAAACAGACTCCACTTTTGAAGAAAAAGAAGGAAGGGCTTGGCATGTGCTGTGGAGATGTCTCACACTACTAAAATGAGTATAATGAATTATTATGAATATTCTATGGTAAAATAAATGGAGACTCTTTCACTTTATGATGCATCATTGTTAACTGCATTCATTTGAGGTTTGATCCATCATGCTGAAGAAACAAAAAAACCCCTCATGTCACTGACATTTGAGTAGTTAAGAAGGAAAAACTAGACCTGCAGTTTTCAATTGTAACATTTAACTGCAGTTATATTAAAAGACAGAATGACACCACAGCATATTTGTGAGTCAAACAGTAGGTAACAGAAACTCACCTTCCTGCAGTTATTTTTAATATATTTGGGACTGGGCAAGCAACTTTGGCAAGCTGGAACTACCCGCCTTGGAGGACCAAATCTACAGTTAAATTTACAGCCTTTTAGTTATTTACCTAACAGTATCAGTGACTGATTTCACAATAATGGCTGGTACTTCCTCTACTGGAGATAAGCATACAATCAGTGAACGTGCAGATGGTTCAAAGGCTGAGGTTGATTAGATGGAACATGACAACATGTGGATGATATTATCTGTTTCAAACTTATGCTTCCAAATACTGCCTGAAAAATAGAATGTCAAAAGGAAAGCAATTTCTGGGACTACCTCCTCTCAAACTCTCCTACTGAGGGTTCTAAGTAAAAGATTTCTTAATCCTCTTAATACCACTAGTATTAAGGAACAAAGTATTCTCACAAAGTACATACTCACATCCATGCTAAATTATGCCCTTCCTCTCCAGTGCAAGTAAATTCTCCCTCTAACCCAGAATAACAGTTTCTTGAGTAGACTGCCTTCAGGGATTCAGGACACAGCTTCTTCACTTTACTGCATGAATCCACTGGCTTCTCAGCGACCAGGAATATCACTCTAATTTTTGTAAATTGATCTACTTTTTCATTTTTCAGGATTTTTCTCTGTGTAGCAGGAATTCTGGCCCCTTCTCTGAAGCTGCACCTTTGGTATGATACAGGACAGTATCATACCACACAAGCCAGTCTGTCCAAATTGTTCAAGGAAGGGCAACAATAAGGCAGGACAGAGGCCACTCTTGTGGATACCAGACATTTACTACAGGGAATTCACCTAGAACCTGAATTAGATAGAAGTACATCTAAATACCACTCTCAAGTTTGATAGCACAAGGGTAGAAATAACAATCTCTTATCTAAAAGCTGTTTAAGTGGTTTTATCATTCTCTCCCTGGAGGAGAATCACTGCCAGAGGCAAGGCAAATCTGATGTATTAGAAACATGTTCTGCAGCCACAAATATATTGGTTTCATGCAGCTTTAAACAGAATTTGGTTATATATGAGATACAACTTTTTTCCCCTAATGCAATATAAACAACAAGGTTGAAAATGGAATAACTGAATACTTGACAGATAAAATTCACTGTTTCTGAGATGAGTTTCCCGTTTAACACTATTTTGCTTGCCCACAAAAATTACTTACAATTTGCAGGACTAGTGAGAGTAAATCTTTAGGGCTTTGGGGATACTAAGGAGGGAAGCTGGACAGCAGGATCTAGGTACTTACTGCTCCTGTAAGTGGGGAGGCAAAGAGCTAGAGAGCAATTACTGTGCTTACTTACATCTGCTTTTCCAGTTGAATAGTTGGATCTATTCTCTCTCCCAGGATCCCACAAAATTCTGGACTGCCATGTTTGACAGGTTTAAAGCCTCCTCCAGGTGCTCTTAATTGCCTGTGCTGGTCATTTGAGGGAGAAGGAGATGCTTGCCGTTTCCCACTTCCATTAAACTGGGCTGCAAGACACACAATAATTACCTCTCCAGGCAAGGTTAGCAAGGACCAAAAGAGTTGCAGCACTTACAGTGGTTGTCACATTCCACAGAGAATAAACATATACCCACTAGCACTGAGATGCTTTATCTACAAAGTTATATGTATCATGTAACACATTTCTTACTATGCAGAGTACAGTCCTAAAACTCTCTTGTTTTCCCAGTAATAAAATTCACGTTCTTCTAAACCTTGTTATAATAACTACTGCTTATCTTGACAAGCGATACTTTGATCCTCCAGAGCTGATGCTGTTAAACAAGTAACAGTAACGAGCCTTAAGTCTCCTGCCATAATTCCAAAAGGAATTAAGTGAGAACATTAGTTTGCCTCAGGTTATGTGGTATCTTCCTGACAGTGATTTGGGGGCAAATCAGGCAGCTAACATCCATATCAGAAATAGTGTCAAGCAGCAAAGAATTAACAGCGCATCCACTCACACGCTGCTGGCACAAAGCTTTTGCCTTTAAAGTCTAGGAAACAGATGACAAAAGAAAGATATTCTTTCATCATTTCTCTCACTAACTACATTATTCCAAGAAAAGAAATGCAACTTATTTTGCAAAGCTGTAACTTATTAGAGCAGTGCAACACCCATAGCCAAGCACATACTAATGATGTCAGCATTCTCATTCTACATTTACGGATTCCACATAGCTACAATTAAAAAAAATACTAAAGGACAGAATGTTGACAGAAACAGTGAAACAATCTACCCACATCATATTCCTCTTATTGCCTTCTATGATTTGCTGCTTCATCAAAAATTAACACACCCAGCTGCAAATGATTGTATATTAAGGCCATCTAGTAAGGACCAGGCAGAGAACCTTGACCGTGTCAGGAGGTAAAAATCACAGTGCTCCCAAGCACAAACAGCTCAATCAGCCCCTATGTGAGTTTCAACAGCAATAATGGAGAAAAATGTTACAAGGAAAACTGAAGGAACTCCCTACAACACTTAAAGGCCTCATGCACGTAAAAGTGAACTTGCTATAACACACAGCCATATAGGCATGTGGCTGACAGTATTAAGTGTTTTAAAGCAGACAGCTGCAATGTTCAAGTTCAAAATGATAATGCACAGAGACATGTTGGATCAGGAAAATGTTTTGGAGCTGTTTTTTAAAAATTTGTTTATGCTTTTGTCATGAAGCTTAGGACACTTTCAAATCCCCCCTCTACTCAGAGAAAGTAGGCACAATTTTTTATTGTAAAATTTAGGCAAACGTATTCACATTCCTAAGTACACATAGTGGAAATATGCTGATTCTTTCTTAATATAAACTCAGATTTAACCTCATTACTGGATAATGAAAGCTGATTAGCGTAACAAGGAGAAACACTGCATGCGGATACCTGCCCGTGACATATATGAGCAGTATTATTACTTTAAGAAAAACACCTGGATGTAACTTGGGTACTCTCTGAAACCCAGTGAGCTTATTGTCACCTTCTGAACAAGGAACACCTTTCAGACGCCAAAAAACTCAGTTCACATAACAAACTCAGTTCTGACCGTTAACAACTTGTGATTACAACACAGAATCACAGAATGGCTTGAGCTGGAAGTGACATTAATGATTATCTAGTTGCAAACCCCTAATAGCAAAGAGATGCCACCACAGGCAGTGATTTCGTCCACTAAACCACATTATTCAGAGCCCCATCCGACCTGGCTTTGAACAGTTCCAGGGAAGGGCCATCCACAATTCACACACAGCAACCTGCTCCATTGCTTCACCATCTTTGACTAAACAATTTCTTCCTAACACCTAACTAAATGTCTCCTCTTTTAGTTTGAAAATGTTCCCCCTTTTTTTATCTTTATATGCTTGTGTAGAAAGTCACTAACATGATGATAAGACACAGGAACTATTCTCCAAAAACAGGACAAAATCAAATTTCAGATGCTTTTGAATGTTGGGGCTTTTTTCTCTGTTTGAAGAGTTCAGACATGTGGGAACAGACTGCAATACTTTATTTCCACACTCCTCATGTGGCCTCTCTTCCACTGCCCTGTAATGCCTGCCCTACCCCTGTGACAGTGGCATGCCAGAACTCCCTTGCTTTAGGTCACTCTGGGTCCTAGGCAACACCTTTCCATTCAACAGCAGAAGAAGCCAGAAAAAGTTTGGCATTTATAAGTCCTTCTTCCATGAGCCCATGATCAGTGCTGGAAATTGCTACCAAATGGACCTCTTGATCATTGAGAGCCTCTTTGTAAGAGAGGGTCACATATTTTGTAAAGCAATATTAAGACTGGCTTTACAGACTTCACAAACATTTCCTTTACCCAAGGTTTTCTGTGCCCACACGACAGTTTGAAGAGGACAGATTTCTCACAAACTCAGTGGAAGCCAGTGTCAGTGTGACATTCTCCAATGGGCCCTCTGGTGCCCATGCTATCTTCTATCTATCCAGTGGGCTCTCCCTGGTGTTATCTGCTCTTCTTGCCAGACTTGTGTACCTGGAAGCTACTTTGTTCCTGTTGCTTTGCCAGCCTCAACTCTTCTGGGAAAACCAGTCTGCCCAGCTCAGCAGGAGTTCTAACAAGACCTGCTCACTTCCCACAAAAGCCATCAAAAACACATTTTAGCTTCAGCTGGACAGCCTCCAATAAAACAACCCCAAAATTGTTTGTGAAAGAACTCCAGCTGCAGACAGTCAAAATGCTGCATTCCAGCTCTGCTACACAGAGACATCTTTTAGCAAGCAAAATCCATAGGCTATGTACATTTGCTCCATCCACAATGCCAGCATGACACCAGCCTCAGCCTCATCTTTAGGAGTCAGAGCACAGACACACTGCCCTCAGCCTCAGCACACTTCATAGCTTGTGCACACCTTCATTCTGACAAATCTCATAGTCCAGGTTGGAGATAAAAAGGTTTTAACTATGCTTCAGCACAAATCTTGAAATCATAGCAGAAGAACAATTTTTTTCCTTCAAAGCCTTGCATGAGTAATTAGGTTCATGGTAATTCTAGTGTTGCTGGTGATTTTGGTTTGTTTCTACAGTCTATCACCTGACAAATCAAAAACATTTGTTTCATAAGACTCTGTGTCTGCAACTCTCATCACAAATGTATTTTGTTCCCTCCAGATGATTTCACAAAATAGGAAAGTTTCACCAGAGGATCCCTCCAGTATCTCCACAGTTCCACAGAATGGGGAGACGGTAATTGTGGGCCTGTAAAATGGGATTTACCCATTGCTGGAATTTTTAACAGTTAGACCAACACTGCACTTTTCAGAAAAATCCACCTCAGCTAAGAACTGAAAAACCCCTTTCCTGATCTACACTATGGAACCACCGCCTAAGTCAGAAGAGCACTTCATACATCTCAGGAGGGGATCAACACATCTCCACTGCAAACTTTCAACCATTTCAAGCTTCAGAGCTGGACCTCTTAATTCCTTATTTTAAACATTTACTACTCCTAGGACAAAGATGACTTCTAGAGACACTAGATGAAACAGCAGCTTGCAATTGGGGTTGCAGCCAATCCTTAGACATTTTTTGTGACAAAAGAAATTCTTGTACCTAAAACAAATTAATCTATAATGAATGGCAGACACAATGAGAGAAGTCTAATAAATCTCAAAAAGTGTTTACTCTTCTTATTTTAAATGCCAATTCTCTGTGCTGAACCTGTAAGTAAACCAACCATATCATAATACCATTTAATTAAACCTCTCTTTAGTCCATTAATTCAGTAAAGCAATATTTTGCTCCGTGCTTTTCGTAACTGCATAGTACTTGAAAGAATATTTACACATAAGCCAATCATAAGATCTTGTATTGGACTGACCTTGTTAATTTACAGTTACATGTAGAAACTGAAAAGTAAATATAAAGAAAAAAATAACAAAACTAAGATTCTTTATTTTAAAACAACTCAGAAAAACCCTGTTTCAGACTTTACTTGATAAAGACCAAAAAAGCGAACACAAAGATGAATACAGAGGTTAAGACATGATCCAAATGAATTACAACTCATAGATTTCATATAATATGACCAATACATGAAGGATAATAATTTACATATGACCATATATAACTCTTTAGACTTAACTTTTAAAATCCAGTCTCTGTAGCTGCTCTATTACTATTTGAAAAATTTGTGAAATGTGATCTCACTGGAGACAGATGCATACTGGTCCCACAACTTGCATCTCAGCATTATTAAGCAGTGAAGTTGCTGGTTTTTGAAAGAAAAATTACTTCTGGATAGCACACAATCACCGACCTTGTGTGGGAAGTTATGTGATCAGATCAGGTTGTTTATCCAGTCATTTCTTCCCACAGGACAAAAAAAAACCTGAAGATGGAGACTGCAAGAGCTCCTTGAATAACTGTTTCCAATACTTGACTGTTCTTGCAGAGAAAAAAACAACTTGAGTCAGAGCCTCTACTGATTCATCTTATATCTCATCTTCCCATCACACACTTGCTCATTTGTGAAGAAACTGGCTCCAACTTATAGAGGATCTCTTCACAGGCATTAGAAAGTTCCCACTATGTCCCACCCAAAGTTTTCTCTTCTCCAGGCTAAGCAAGCCCAGGTCTCTCAGCATCTCTTCACATGTGCTGTCATGTGCCGCAGTTTCTTGTCATTTTGTTGGCTCTATGCTAACAAAACCATGCATCAACATCCCTCTTATATCCCCAGAATCCTACCACAGCATTATGCACAGTTCAAGAAATATGAAGTAAAGAGGAACAGTCACTTTGCTTCATCCACTGGCTTGCTCCTATTCACACAGGCTAGCATGCTACTAGCCTTCATCATGGTGAGGAGCATTGCAAACCACATTTAGTCCACTTCCCCTGGGACTGTTTAAGCCCCTTCTAGCAAAGCTGTAGGCCCAGCAAGTCAACAAGATCTAGGTCCATATCACTTCAGGGAGTTAGTTTGCTCCAGATGCATGTCTGTTCTCATTAGGTTTTGTAAGCTGGTTGTCAGTCCATTTCTCCAGCCTGTTCAAGTCCCTCAGAATGGCAGCTTTGTACAAATCCTCCCCTCCCTTGGCTGTTATTCCAAGCTTGATAAGGGGCATTTCCTCTCCTTCTGCTCTTGGTTACTAATAACTATGCTAAACAGGAAGGGTTTCAGAACATATCCTTGGAGGAATCACACTTGTAACCAGATTCCAGGAAGAGTATGAATCACTAACACTACCCTTTGCGGTCAATGACTCTGAAAGGTTTTTGCAGATCTACTAGTTCACCCACCTGGGCTACAACATTCCAAACACAGCTGATGCCAAAGCACAACATGCTGAAAGCTAAAGTCTACACAGATGAGACCTACTGCTCTCTTTCCATTAAGAGATCTAGTAGTTTTAACACAGAAAGCAAACAGGTTTGTCAAGCAGGATTTACCTAGGATAAATGCACACTGACTACCCAGTAATCATTGCTCTCAGGCCTCTTCCATGCCCAGTCCTGGAGCCACACCTCTTTTCTTCCTGCCTCACCCCCAACACATCATCACACTGTCCCTTTGAGAATAGCTCCACAATTTCAGGACCCTGCAAAGCAACTTCCTTGCCATAGAGATACTCAACAATAAATACTGTCTACATCCCATCCATTAAAATGAAGGAAGAGAGAAGGAGTGGGAGAATCAGAACTTTTATTTTTATGAAACAAGTTGCTAAGATGATTGACAACAGGTTGGCTGAAGTACCAAATAAAAAGTCCAGTTTCATATTTCTGCAGTAGGTAAAGATTTAGAGGACCCACATTCACTTTATAGACATTTCGTCACACACACATAGACAAAAGAGCATAAGTATTTGATTTACCCCCAAAAGCAAGTACATATAGTATAACTGTGAGAGAGAATTTTGAGGCTGGGATCTAGGAATCCTACCTGCCAAAGCTGGGATGCTGACTTTGTTCCACTCCCACGGCTGATCATACTCATCTGCAGGCCTGTCATCATCCTGTGGCAATTTGCTTTCTCGTAAACGGCGACTCACCACACTTTCAGAATCTGATTCCACACCACTGCCTTCTGGTTCATAGGGTGTGTCATAGAGCTGCATGTTTTTCTGATGGGACTTCATGCCTTCCTGCTGTTGAAACTCTGTTGGCAAGGGGGAAAATTGCATCAGAAACACTACTAACCATGTCTTATCATTACAGTCTATAATTTTAGAGCATTCAACTTCCACCCATTTCTTAATAGCCACGTAATTATAGAGATGACAAGCTTGTACAAGACTTCTAAATTCTACCTCTACATTGGTAACTGGCTGGAAGCAAAAGTTTGCTCCAGTTAACCACCACAGCTTCATGCCTCCACCAGCATTTCCCAGCTTGCGCAGAACCAGATTTCAGGAAGCACAAAATCCCTGTCAGCTGCTAAAAAGCACACTCAGAAGCAACTGTACATAAATTCCCAAGAACATTGAAATTTGTGTATAGTTAGCTCTTCAGGAAGAGATGGTTCTGGAGTGAAATTTGAAGACACAAAGAACAGAAAAAAAAAATAAATCCCACAGTACTATTTAAATCAGTATATACTATTTAAATCAGTATATGATGATTTAAAAAAAAAAGTTGTCTGCCTTTACACCTACAGAATATCAGCAAAAAATGAACTAGAACTAGAGTAAGAACACTAAAAAAAAGCATTAGAGCTTATCTCACATCAAAGCAGTCATAACAGCAGCTCTCAGCTGCCTGAAAAGCAGTCAGAACCAAACCTTCTTGGGCAGAATCAGAAGAAGCAGTAAGGAGGAACAGGCACAGAAGGTAGCTCAAGAGATCCAAGTCATAGATTGTGGGTACCTTCTTCCCCTGGTGTGAGGTGCAGACCCAGGAGAGGTTACCAGCTAGGTCATGTAAAAAAGCCTTCATTCTTTTGAGTTTACAGAGCCTTGGTTAGGCAAAGCCACGGTCCCTCCATCTCTGATACAAAACTGGGTGGAGTGAATGACAGACCAGGTGGCTGTGCTACCAGTCAAAGGGACACAGGGAGGCTGGAAAATGGCAGACTAACAGGCTAGAAAGCTGCTCACCAGAGAAGGACTTTGGGGTCCTGTAAGGCAGCAGTTAAACACAAGCCAGCAATCCACCCTTAAAGGAATGAGGGACAACCCAACTTGGGGTGCATCAGAAGTGCTGAATGCAGATCAAGAGATGTGATTCTTCCCCTCTACTCAGCACTGGAGAGGCCACTGGACTGCTGGGTCCAGTTCTCATCTGCCCAGCACAAGAAAAACACAGAATATTGCAGGAAGTTTCAGCAAAAGGCCATGAAGCTCAATAATGGGACTGAAGCACTTTTCATATGAGGAGAGACTGAAAGAGTTGAGACTGGCTAGCTGGGAGAAAACAAGTTTTAGTGGGGACATTATCAATGCATATAAACACCTGATAGAAGAGATAGAAACAGAGAAAGACTTTTATTGACAGTACCCAGTGATAGGCCAAGATATAACAGGCACAAGTCAAAAAATATGCAATTCCATTTGAACACAAGAAAACACTTTTTGACTGTGATAATGGTCAAACAAAGAAACAGGTTGCCTGGAGAGGCTGTGAAGTATCCATCTTTGGAGATACTCAAGATCTGACTGGACATAGTTAAGGGCAATCTATTCTAGCTGAATCTGCTTTAACAGGATTTATTACATAGTATCAAGAGGTCCTTTCCAACTTCAGATGTTGTGTGTTTATACTGATCACTGCAACAACAAAATAAGAACACCAATAATGTAGCAAATTGCAAAGTTATGAAAAGACTCAGAGAGAGAACTTTTTAAGCTACAAATGAAGGAAAGATCTAGAGCAGTTCTCTGTTAAAAGAACAAAAGTCATAAATCAAGTAATATATCAACAAGAAAGTTATAATCGAGTAACTTCTCCAAATGCCTTCAAAGCACAGTGAAAAGTCTGCAGAATGACAGTGCCCTTATTCCTTGAAAAAAAAAATTCATTTATGCATTAAAAATACGGTAATTTTGAAGAAATAGACACCAAAATTGATGCTACAAGCAAGACACATCCTCCTAATTTCTAGTTATGAACAACCACATCAAGAAAAAATGCTGCATTGAGAAAAAAAACTGCAATAGAAAGAAGACACTGTTCTTTTGAATACTTTGGTTCAGAAAGAGAAACATTCTGTTTTTTTCTGAAGTCAGAAAAGTGGCATGTATCTTTTTGTCTTTTGCACTGTGGACCCAGTCAATGGTACACCAAGAAATGTGCATTTCTGAGGAACAGAAGCCAAATCAGTTGGAAGTGCCAAACACAAATTTGTGTACCAAATACAGCTATGCAATGGGCTTTTTGTGTGTGAGCATATTTCAATACAAGAACTCTTGCCTGACATTTTTCTTTTACCCAGAAAACCAAAGCATCAGGCCATACAGAAAAGTTTGCCAGTAAACAGAAGGTGGTTCATGTTCAGGAAGCATAATTAGAAAAATTAAGAATATTTGATTATAAAACAGAAAAGTTTTTCTAGGAAAAGCTACAACGTAGATGGAGGGAAATGCAGGGCCAGGAGCTGGACTTAATGACCCTTGTGCATCCCTTCCAACTCACCACAGACTGTGATTCTACGATATATAAAAACATATGCATGTATGCACAGACACTTCTACACACATATCTCCAATTTCTTTTGTAAAGCTTTGTATAAATATGCTTGAAACCTCACCTTTGAGACTATTTGTAAATAAAAGTAATTTTACTAAAAGCTAAATCAGAAAAAGTTCCTTTCAATAAATGACAGCACAGCTGAATCTGTACCATAAGCAGTGTTAGCATTATACACACAGATAGCTCAGTGCAAACTTGATATTCAAAAAATCAAATAGTAGAAGACAACAGCACATTTGTGATGACGGCTTTCTCATGGTAATTTTACAGCCTCTAACAGTGACAGCTCTAAGGACTAAAGTCTTTGGAAAGATTAGGAAGTAAAAAACTTTGTTAATTTAACTTTTTGTTTAGAAATTCACTTTTATGAACTATATCATTGGAATTCTTATTGCTGATTAAAAGTACATTTGTATACAATTCAGCATAAAGTTACTAGCTATCAGAAGAAGTAACAATTGAAGTTTTGAAAGCACTAATTTTGCTAGCAGCCTGGAAGACTCCCACAGATAATTCTTGTTCTCACAGATCAGCAGTTATTACAGAATCAGGCTCCAGAAGTTTGGGCTCCTGCGTAAATCCAAGACCTTGACTAGGAGAGGTACCAAAACTGAAACAACACTATGAGATACAAGACTCAACTTGACATTGTTCTTCCCATTTGGTGAACAATTCTGATACTCACATACAGAACAGAGCTCCACAGGACATGAAGCCACATCAGCCACACCAAACATCTTAATAGCCATAAAAAAATGAACAGGATTACACACAGATGCACTATATTTCTGAAAACAGTTTGAAGAGAATTCGGGGATATATCATCATGGGAACAGAACAGCTATGAAGGCAACAAAGTAATGTTTTCAACATTTCTTTACTTGCTTACCAAACCAAACAGGTGAACTTCTACAGCTTGCCTTTCAAAAGTTAGCAACAGACTAAAAAACAACCAGACCATTCTATAAGGACCAGATGCCAATAGATATTTCCTTCATCTCAAACTCAAGCATATAGTAACAAGAGGTCAAACAATGTAGTTGCACTGTTAAAAAAAGTTCTGATAATATAAAAGCCCATTTTCCCAAATCAAGCACATCTGTAAACGCCACCAGGCAGTAATAAACTCAATGCCATTTACAGCCCATTTTTAACATATCTTTTGATGAAACACTAGACAAGCAAAATGCAGGAGTCTTACTGCTACAATCATGTAAGGAATGTTAGTTACAGAGATGCTCCCTGAAGTTAAGGCCTTGCAAGAGTTTTTGTTCTCCTGTGTGGTGAAAGACAATGAACAATGACTCTGTGCAGGTTGGGGTTCCTGCATCACAGTAACAGCATATCTTGCTCGTCTACAACTCATATGCAGGAAGAGTCTAACTTGCAGGAGACAAAATCTCTGCCTTATATCAATTGCCTGATTTTTTCAACCCCTGCTATTCTATTGGGAAAACTTTTAAACAAATTGCATGCAACCAATCACAACATCAGTGCTACGACAGACATAGGTGGTTCTTTATCAGTCTGACAGCCATCTGTAATTTATGCATGCTCCACTGAAAACCAGGGAAAACTATAGTGGAATTGGATATAGTCACATTAACTTACAGATTGATCAACAGCAGCACAATAAAGCTGTTATAACTTGCCAGTATGTCAGATTTCAAAGTGCATGGGCCCACACATATCAGGTGCAAAAGTGATAAACCAGACCATCTCCATCTCAGTTACTGCTTTCAAGACTAGTGCCAAATTAAAATGACAGTCCTGCCAGTTCCTCAGCTGCTTTCTCTAGCCAAAAGCCCTGTCCTAGTAAGACAAATCTGACTATGAAGGTCTCATGCTGGAAACAGTACAAAGATGCAAGGTCAGCTTTTGAAAAGCTACCACAGAAATTGACTTTCAAGAAAAGTACAAGGGTTATCAAAGCCCTTTGTATCTGACAAGCCTAAGAGCAATACTCAGGACAGAGAACAGAATTCTATTGAAGGGATTTTACAGAGGACATTTAGCTGCACTCAACTCCATTCAGCAGTACAGAACTCACAGAGTTTATCTGGCCACATTGCTGAATAAATCTTCATCCTATTTCAGAAAGCATCAAACAAAATACTTGGAAATACTCCTAACTCCAACAAGCAGCTGTTGCTAGAAACCCTTTAATGTAAGTATAATGATTTTCAAGGTCATTTTGGCATGCAGTTAAATTTGTTCAAATACACAGTTATTTGCAGGAAGCCCAGTAGATTTTTCATTCATCTATTTAACGCACATTAACATGTAAACACTATGCTAGAATAAGGTTGTACAGAGGACAGCTGTTAAGCTGTGAGCTTGAAGATTTTCTGTCCTCCTACCTCTGGATTCAGACTACAGATGGTTACTTTTTTTCTGCTCTCTTTCCAGAAGTCAGCATTTAAACAATTTCAATCCCACTGACCTGGATTTAGTTTCCCACTAACTAAATAAAAACACAACCTGCTATTAACTACAGGCAAAACCGTAACCAGCCTGCAGCAAACCCCATATACTGTGCTGCTATTCTCACTAATACTCAAATCTACTAGATAATTCCAGTGACAAGAATCTCAACACTGAAGTGACTTTTTCTGGAACTCACAAAACTTTTCAAGGCACACAGACAGACCAAAGATTTACCATCAGAAAGATACAGGTATTTAATTAAAGCAAGCAAGCCTTAACAGAGTCAACTTCTTGCATCTTTTCCTTCTATATATACAAAATTCCCCATAGGGAGAGGGAGTGTTTCTTCAGTGACAAAACAGGCTAACCTGTCTTTAACTAGGATAGTCAAAGCAGAATTGTGAACAACAGAACTTGTGGAATGTGGATTCAAACACTTTATATTCAAAGGCCCTAAAACGGCAGTCCACAAAGTGATTGAAAAACTTGCTATAAGCACAGTGCCTTTTTGTGGATAAGTCTGGGAAAAATAAAATACCATTCTTTATTAAAAAAAAAAAAAAGTACGTGAGAACATAACTCAGGAACAAGGCCTGTTTGAGGACAATAGTCAATTGCATTTCTTGTATTCTCTCCAACCACTGAAAACCAGAAATTATCAGTGGAAGCAGAAAGAAACTTGAAAATGCTCAGGTTCACATTGAGAAGTATTGCTGAGCATCTGATGCATTTTCCCCCCACATTGTCCTGACAGCCTGGCAGTCTCTAGCAGGTAAAGGTCACATCAGGGCCAGATCTGATCACAGACAACAAAGACCCATCTGCAGGAGTGCTTGCTATCAAGCCGTAAGTTTTTCTGAAATGCTGAAACCTCTGCTTTACATGTGTTCTGCTCTTGAGGCCTCTAATGGAAAATCACTGAACTGGCAAGTAATCACATTGAAGGGCAGTGAGCTGTTTGCTCCAGGTGTATGGGCAGGCAACAATCAACCAGTAACTTGCCAGTTTGCCGAAGGCATAAGACAGATTAATGCAAAGATCACCCTGATATGAACATTTGCTTCCATTGAATTAATTCCCAGATAAACAGGTCAAATACTCAGCCAACTGCTCACTTATCCAAGCCTTGCCATTACTGCTTCTTTTCAAATTCATTTTGGAAAGAGGTATGAAAATATTTTAGGACTTGTGATGCAGAATTCTCATTTTATTATTACAAAGCCTATTCACTAGAAAAGCTAAGTTTTACCTCTGTTCAAATTTTACCCTCAGGTCACCAGAAATCAAACTGCTTTTCCCTCTGCTTCCAGATCCAGCTGGATGCCTCCAACTGCTGGGACACAAGGGAACACCAATTATATTCCAGTGGCAGGGAGAGCTGTTTTGCTTTGAGATTGCAGCAACTGCCACCCAATGGTAATTATTCCAGATTTTGCTACAGGAAAAGCTGGATATGAGAAGATCTTCCTTCCCTCATCTTTTCTTTCAAACAGAAGCCAAATTACTCAGAAGTGAGCCACTTTCCAGGAATGAACAGACATTTGTTCCCCTGTTCTTTGTGAGGGCTTGGCATAACCACATGATGTGAAAACCAACATCTTCACGTTGCCTGCATCATGCCGGAAATACTACTAAAGTCCAAGTATGACTCATTCCCCCAGGAAAAAGCATTCAAAGCAACATTACATTCCAGCAATCCTGATAAAGAAAAGTTGTTAGGCCAGTCAGAGCAGGGGCAGGCAGGGAGAAGACCATTTATGATAAGTATCAATAAACCAGCACAAAAACCCCATTAATAGTTTCCACAGAAGGTATGTACTGAATTAAAACAAGCAACCACTACCCTGCTCAAGAGGACAGGAAGTACACATTTGTCTTTGTGGGTGGGAAGGGTGAGGAAGAAGAGGGGTGGGTGTTGGTGGAGGCAAAGGATGCTGATTAAAAAAACAAAGCACATGGGAAGAAAACCTAAATCCTGGTGGCCTGGAAGGACAGCCATACTGTTTCTAAAGGACACGAAAATTATCTTTGGAGATATATTTCTCTTTCGGCAGAGGCAAAGAAATTTAAAAAAATAACTTTCTCCAGCTCCCTGGAGGCAAAAATTTATTCTATAAAGCCTTCCACCTCACCACCATATTTTCTGATAAGTAAGCAGTGTTTAACTGTCAGTTTTAAATTCTGGATTTCTGCAGACTTTGCCTCTTTGGAGGTGCTTTGATGCTGCTGACCTCCTTACACCTTGTACATTTTTCAGTAAGACAGAAGAGGAGTAGGGATGCCCTTTTTATTTAGATAAGGGGACAAAGAATCCAATAAACTCCGCAACTCTGTACGTTTACTGCTGCTTCACCAAGAGCCAACTCCGGATGCTGCTACAGCCGGTTACATCACCGTGCTATATTCCTGGATTTTTTGTAGGTTTTCTTGACCTTCCTGGACTACTGACCTTTGGGATTCAAGAATCATTGTTTCATGGCCTAAACAAAGCGATCCAAGTGGCAATAGTGCAAACAAAAAAATTCAAGATCCCCATTCCATACTCTAAAACTTCTAAGCTGTGTAAAAGACCATTCATTTCTTGAGGTAAGAGGGAACAGAAGCCTCTGGGAAACAGAACACTGTGCTGCGATTTCCATGTACGCCAGTTAGTACAAGGGTTCTCATCAGCCCAGGACACAAACTACAGTGTCCCAAAATATTTGTTTTAAGATTAGCACATACAGAATGAATTCTCCTTGAAAGCCGTCCTAACACCAACACCTAAATGAGTGTTTTAAACAAGCTAAAGCTGTCCCATGTCAGGACAGAGAAGTTTATAGTGAATACGACTGTTTCCTGCAGTTAGATCAGTCCTGCTGCTCATGACTGTTACTGATGCCCCTCTATGCCCTTGCCAGTGCTCTTCACAAACAAAAAATCTCACCTTCACAGGAATTACCTTGAGAGAGGGCAGGAGTGGAAGAAGAAACCATTCATAATTTAAATGCTCTTCAAGACTCACACAGAAGGAAGATATTTTCTTACATCATGTCTGCCTGTTAAGAGTCTCTGTTTGCTGAAAGCTCAGTCAAAAGAATCAAATTATCAAATGAGATCAAAATTATTTTTAATGAGTTTAAATATATATATTTATATATTCAGGATGATATTTCAAGGAATGACCAGATGGGATCAAAAGGGAGTTTATATGACCAAGACAAAATAGAGAACTGTTTCCTGAGAGCTGGAGGTTTAATTCTATGAGAATTATGCAGAAAGGAGTTATCTTCTCTGCATGTTACTGGCTTTGAGCACAGCCTCCTAGGGATGTGGGAGAGGGCAGAGAAGGATAAGTAGATAGAGGCCTCCCTCCAGACTTCCTCCCTTTGATACAAATAGTGGGAAGAAGTTCCCTACAGGTACAACTTATATGGTACAATAAGGCAGTAGATTTTTGTAGCCAGAAGAAATGCCATATCTGATTTAACAAACTCAGATGAGATGTATTCTCAGCCAGATGAGACATGTTATCTTCTTTTAGGCATCTGCTAGCATTTGCCATAGAGAGTATGAGGCAGGGAGAAGAACTGCTACTTAGTAATTCCTACAACAGATTTATTCCATAGACCTGGTGGCCACATCATCAAGAGGAACACAGAAATGTGAATCATGCATTGTTTTCATCCAGCCTGTGAATGACTGCATCACCATGATTAAAAAAGAATCAACCAACCAACCAAAAAAAACCTCAAAATCCCCCAGTTGCCAGCTGAAAACATAGCCTGAAACTTTCCTGGTAACTAATGTCCATTATTTTATCTTTATTAGTAATTTTTTAAAAGAAAAATGCTAAGAAAACAAAGAGAAGTCAAAGCTTTGGAAGCAATATCTGATGCATTTGTAAGAGCTCTTTCCCCAACCAGCATTCCAGGAAGAGCAGGCACTATCAGTACTGTTTCCTCCTTTGGCAGGACTTAAAAGCCACACAGCATCTGCATGCTAAACCATCTGGTTTTTCTCCTGTTCACTGCAAGGAATAGCCACAGTGATTATTTGCCACAGTGACCATTTGTAATTCTCCAACTGGCAAATTGCAAGCAGCAGAGATCAGCCACTGTGGTTATTTGCAATTTTCCCCACTTTTACATGCTTTCCCCAAGGGAAGTATTGTCCTAGTTGGAATCTTTCTGTTCTGTCATTCAAACTGAGTTACGGGGATAATATAGCAACTCTGATCAGCACCTAATGAAGATGAATCCCCACCTCTTGGACATACAAGCTTTCAAATATAACTCCGAATGTTAAACTCCAATGTAAATTTAAAATCTAGCACAGTCCTGCACGTGCATGCCATAAGTATCATTAATGTAGACATAAAAAATGGTTTGCATTTGCTGTTCAGCCCTGGAGAAAAAATGGTTTCGCTTGGAATTCTACCTTCCCATGATTAGATGAAGAAAGCTGCTCAGTTGTCATTACATGCAACCATAGATTTTACTTATCACAATCCAAGGCCTTGCATGCATTAAATGACAGCTGACAGAACAGAAAAAGTGACAGGGATATGAACACTGAAATTACTGGGAAAATTCATCCTCTTTGGCCTATGATCTCTTTACTCATTATGTCAAGTAGGTCAGCAAGGGATTGATGGAAGGAGAAACTTGTGAGAGAAGGAGAAGGAGAAGCTTTTGTAGGTTTCAAGTACTTTGTGCTGAGCTGTGCAGCTGCTAATATTCAGTACCTTGCCTGTATTTCCAGATTTATCTGTAATTATTATACTACTCAGGTAAACCCTGATTGGATGTCCATTCCTAGTTAGAAGCCCACCTGCAGAGTAATCTGTCATTTACACAGTGTTGGGTTTTCCCCTTGGACAAGACTTATACAACAGTACAGAACATGCAGCAGTGTTTGCATGTATACAGTCTATCACATCATCACTCATGAGTATTTGTGCTTACACTGATACATAACAGGAAATAAATCTGGTTAGCATTCAGCATAGAATCGTCAAGAACAGGTGCTTTAAGAAAGCAAATGACAGTCATATGCAAACATCATAAATCAGTACTTTTTTCACTTCTTGCAATGGAAGTATCACAAATCTGGAAGAGCAATATCTAATATTTTCCAATTAGGTCAAGTGAGAAAATGTCAGGTTATAAAAACTCATTGCAATCCTGATCCTGATGCAACTGAATCAAGACTTTATGGTAAATTTTCCAGTTACACTCTTACTTTTCAATATGCATCTCTAAACCACCAAACAGTGAACATGGAAACATTTACAGTGCACAAAACCACACCCATGGAGACAATTGTGGAAGGCTTTATTTTTTGCTGGTTTTTTTGTTATTTGTTTTAAGAGACGGATACAAAAAGATCCTTTAAGAATAGTTAAGAGAGGCTGTCTTATGTTACGGTCTATTATACTACCATGATGCCAGGATGTCAGTGATCGTGCATGTCACAGCCAAAGGAAAGACCTATAATATGTGCTACTCTACAAAAATATAATGCATAATCAAGAGTATATATGAAAGACATCACCTTTTTTTAAACTTCATCTCACTCTTCCCTTTCTATTTCAACTAAGACAGCAGCACAGACACCTTCATGGCAATCTCAGGCTGCATTAGAGCCATAACTGCTGCCGCAGGACTTGCTTAGAAAAAGCTCATGCTTTTCTGTCTTGCAGCCCATCCCAGGCAAGTGCAACTGTTGTTCAACTGTACAAAGGACAAGAGCCAGAACAGCAGAAAACCCACTGCTTCATCACAGTGATTTTCAAATTATCCACAGAAAATGAATGCAGAAAGCAAGCCGAGTTCCTTCAGGCAAACCTAATTTCCCCCAGGTTTACCTGTGTTGCTCTTAATTGTTAGTTTAACCTGCTATAGCATCAGTTTTGCATGCCTACATCCTGCTTCATAAAACCAAGATGTACGTGGACTCTCCCACTTCATGACACCTACACATGAAACTGAACAATGCATAGCCTTGTTCAAGCCCAGATGAAGACTGAATATTTCCATCTTCTATTTGTATATTGGTATTATTCAACAAATTTAATCACAGTAGCACAACACAGTCCATCAGCAAGCAGAAACACACTGAAGACATCCTAGGTCTTTACCTGAATAGGGATAACAAAAATTAATGGACATATCAGCATACCAACACACACCAAAACTAAATGAAGCTTACTTGTCCTCAGCCAGAAGGAACAGGCTGCTCCTGCAGACAATTGCCTCTAACTTACTGAAGGTTTCACTCATATTTTTGCCACTTGGGATTTCCAGAGTCTGGATGCAAAAACAGCAGGCAAAAATTTTATTCATTTACTAGCAAGCTAAGCACAATAAAGATGACAACATATCAGGGCTGAAAGGGTATCTTGTTCCTTCAAAGAACTATTCTGTTTACCTCATGCTTAACTAATGCTTCCTGTACCAGCTTTTTTGAGCCTACTTAACTCTTCTGTACAGTGCAGATAAAAAACCCGAAGTGATTTGAGTAAGTGAGAGTATACTATGAAAGAATATGATTGAGAAAGTTTTTCCGAGAAAAAATTCTCACTAGTTTGGGGGGGAAGGGAAGGACCCCCGAGCAGGACCTTTGAGTTGAGCACAGCTAGCTGGGGAAAGGGTAGAAATTCCTTCTGGCTTGACAGCACGTGTAAAGTCCACTAGTTGCCTTTAAAAAGCAATAAATCCAGGTTAGGCTAGAAATATCTATTCCCAGGGTCATCATCCTGACACTAGCTTGTTTATTAACATGCTGCTCTTAAACATTTTCACATTTCCTTTGGCTAAAAGCCTCTTTGCAAAAGAATAAAAGAGAAAAGGAAAACAAAGCATAATTGAAGATATATACAAGAGTGACAAGGTATTTTTGTACCACTTTTTGTCCGAAGTGCATGCCTCATTTTTTCTTTTAATATCGCTATTACATCTCCATATAACAAATCCCTGTAAAACTCATCAGCAACAGTCTACATCTCCCACACACTGCTGATTATTCATGCAACAAATTCTCCACATTCTGCTTTTGAGCCATCTTGCAAGAAGCAAGAGAGCTGGAACCAGCTGGAGAAGATTGAGAGCTGATATGCTGGCAAGATGTACTTCTGATGTCGCCCTATCTAATAAAATAAAATAACACTCCTCCAGTCAGACCAAAAATGAGTTTACAGTGTTCCTTTGCTGTGGGCACAATGGTATCGGTCACCTATGCTTCCATCATAACCTCCACCTGGAAAGCACCCACAATTCCTGCCAACAGAGTCCAGAAATGCACGTACAGGCTGAGTGCAGTCTGGAAACCCATCTGTTCAGCCTCTGCTCCTTCCCCCCCCCCCCCCCCAAACTGATAGTGAACAGCTGTCAATAGTCAGACTCCCTTGCTTCAACAGCATGCTTTTAGCACGGAGTCTGCCCATCTAGGGTTACCTCCACAAAACCAGCGTGTTTGCGCATAAACCCCTGCTCAAGCTACGTTTCAGCAGACTCTTTCCTTGTGCCTCACAGTCACCTGTCTGGTCTTCCTAGAGATAAAGTTTAAAAGGATCGGTATTGGGAACATACTGTCATGGTATGGAGCTGGAAATCAACTGAGACTAAACAAACATGGATTCCAGCAATCTAGTCTGGGATATGCTGACTCTCACAGCCACTTCTCACTTTCACAAATCAGTTGCAGGATGTTAAAATAAACTAGGTTAAACAAAATCTCAGGAAGTGGAAGCAATCTTGTTCAATGTCCAACTCAAAGCAGGTTTTAGCTACGGGGTCAGACAAGCTTACTCACATTCTGGTTTCTCAGTCCAGTCCTGAAAAATTCTGAAGATGGAGACTACAAAATCTCACTAGGCAACCTTCTCTACAATCTGACTGTCCTCTTAGTGAGATTTTTTTTCCCCCTCTGTATTCAATGAACCTGTTATTTCAGTTTGTGTTCACTGCCTCTAAGCCTTTCCAGGCATGGAAAGAACAGATGGAACACTGATTAAATCAGAAGGAATCACATTCTACAGAGGTCTGATTACAAGAGAAGATGCAGAATAGTTTCATTTTTTTATCTACTTTATCCAATTTAAGGGTTTATACAACTCACACCAATCTCTACAGGGCAGGCAGAGGATCTCTTCATGGCCATATACTTTCATGTTCAGGCATGTTCTACCTAAGAAGTGAAGTACCCGTAGATGACCGAAGAAGTGAGACACCTTCAAATTCAACATATGTGGTACTAGAGGGTAAGAGCTGGGGAGAGGAGGGTAGAGGGGAGATGGGAGGGAGTTGTGAAGGATTTGAACAGGTCAGCAGGACACAAAATGAAAAAACAGTAGCTCTTTCACCTTTGTAACCAAAAGAATACCAACATTCCAATTGACTGAATTCTTTTCAATCTAGGGTCACAGTTCTCTTTTTCATATTTCCAAGACACAGCTGCTGGAGTGCTACAATTACAGGTCCTCTTGGACCACAGAGACCTCAGTGCTACTCAAACTGCTGCCAGAAGCATTGCTGTCTTGAAAGGACAGGCAATTCACATCCTATATTAAAAGTATCATTGTTCTTAAGAAGAACAGTCCAAAATCATGATACTTATCTGAAACTCATTCTCTGGGGATGAGAAGGATGGAGTAGAAGGAAGACCTGTGGTAACTGGCAGGTGAAAACAGACATAGAATCAAAGCAGCATATTAAGAAACACAAATCTAACTCCCTATGCCAAAGGCAACGCCGCATGCAAAGCACAGGTAGGCATCAAGGAAAAAGCACCTGCATACATTACACATGTTGCTTATATTAGGAAAGCAGATAGATTTTGTCAAACTAACCATCTTCATCAAAAGTGTCTTGAAACTACTGCTTCTTTGCCAACACCAGTCTTCATACTGCAGGCAAAGGTTAAATGGCATTTTTACGTCATTGGTTTCTTTTTCCCAAACATCCACTCCTTCACTTTGCTTTTTATGCAAGTTCATGTTCATCAGTGAGCAAGGAAATTGAATGAATGAAGTTACAGTCCTTCAACATGCATCCAGTCCTTCAACATGCAAGGAAATTGAATGAATGAAGTTACAGTCCTTCAACATGCATCCAGTCCTTCAACATGCAAGGAAATTGAATGAATGAAGTTACAGTCCTTCAACATGCGTAGTCTACTATAATTCTGATGTACATTTCCAAAGTTCTGGACATCTTGTTTCCATTATTTTGGGCATAAACTTTTGTCTTAATGACAACAAGAGTCAAGAAACTGTGAAAAACTAAGTTTTTATTCAGACTTGTGATTCACGTTTCACATTTAGTCCATTTCCAAACTATATCAAATCAAAAGAGCAAGGTGAAGGTGTAGAAACACAAACAAAACCTACAAACAAAACCAACATTAAATTAAACTTGTAATATTAAACATTAGAGAGAATACCTTAAATCTTTCTAGGGGAGGAAACATCTTTAAACATAAAGAAATTGTATTAATTTTATGCACAGCTGGTTTACAGCCCAGTGATGCACCCAGCTGCAGCAAACACTGCACATCACAGTCTCTCACTACATGAGAAACTAGGCTCTCCCCTTTCTGGCTTTATCTTCTCACAGTCACTGATGGGGTACAAGTGCTCCTGAAGACAGGAAGAGAAGTACTGATGATCCTGGCAACTGGACATGCTTCTAAACTGGTAGAGTTTCACGGCATGTGTGAGATCTGCTGCTTTGCTCAGAGAACGCAAGGACTTGTGTTGAAGCAGTCTAGCACTATTTCAAACATCACTCAATTCATGCACATTAGACCTAATGCCAAGGAAGACATTCTCTTCTGTAGTTGTTCTTAGACAATTTCTTTCCTTTAAATCATTGCCCACTGGAATGCCTGTCCAAATTCCAAATTAAGTAAGAAACAACTTGAAATAGATGCTGAAGCCCAGGAGGTTTCTAATTAACATTGCATCTAGCATATTCTAAAGAAGAAGCACAGCTGTTCAGAGCATATGTCCTCACTTCTCATGGGCTGCAGGGAGTTTTGCACTACAGGATAGCAGCAGGTGACAGTAACACTAGCACTATGCTCCAAATGATGGGGAATGCTCAGAACACATCAGGCATCCCTCCTTTGTCACTTCTAGGAAGAGCTCCCCAAGATTTCCAGTTCCTGCTCTATAGGAAACTCCCAACACCAAATAAAACCATCTTCTTATCAATCACAAACTTACTTCTGTGTGCTACTGATCTTCTTCAAATCCCACCCAGTGGCTCTCCACATGGCAAATGTTGAGATGAGAGCACATGCACATTAAATTTCAAGAGTGAAATGTTACCTTGCACTTTTCCACACTTTTAAAGGAAAAAAAAAATCTTAATTTTTCTACTAGAATGACCAGCATGTGGTCTATTCACATCATCTGGAAACCAGATGATAATAGTGCTAATGAGGAATTCACAATGGATCGATTCTCATTTGGGGCTCATTTCCAGTCATGGCTAGCCTATTGTTAGACCCTCAAAGAGAATTATAATTGAAACACATAAATGTACGAACAAAAGAAGGAGCTTAAAGTTTTTTGAAAATGATGCCAGCTGTTGAGCTTAGTGGACAAATACACTGCTTCTCCTGTGTTCACTACAGCTGTCTGCCATGCTCAAGTACAGACAGACAGCAAATCTTATGCAGAGCCACTACAGTGCTTAGAGATCTGGTTAGCTTGCTAGGCTTGGTGATTTTCAATAAGCCAAAAATATTCTTCCTAAACTTCCCATCTGTACATGCTAATCCAGGCATCCTAATCAAAGCCTTTATCAAAGTAGTTATCATTGCTCTTCTTATATGATTTGCAATTGCAAACCCAGTGCCAACAAGCAACATGCCAGAGGCCACCTGGTAAAGAATTTTACAAGATCTGACTCACCACCAATGTGCTCTAGTGACTATTCAGATGAAGTTACATGTCTGAACAAAAAAACAGCCTTTCTAGTTACAAGGGAAACTGACACCCAAGACCTTTTGAAGTAGGTCCAGGTTCATGGGAATGCTGTTTTCTCCATACTCCCAGCATTTCTGTGATAGCTTGCACGAAGACTGAGCTACTTCTCCCAGCGTGTCCATGGGAAGTTCCTGGTTAAGGCAGGTGCACTGTTTTTGCTAGGCTGTCTGTCATACATTAGAGATTCCATTGTGATGCAGCTATGGACTCTTACCTCAGTCCCTAGAAAGAAGTAGTGAAGTGCAAGAAGGCATTTACTCTTCTAGCACTTTCTGCACCTATAGAGGAGCCTCAGCTTTCTGCATGCTCAGAGAAAGAAGCCCAAGCACAAAATCTCTAAGTATGAGCTAGTTAGATTTGTTCACTGCTGTTCTATGACACAGCCAGGATGAGGCATATGGAGACAGGATGATAACTACATAGAAAAATAAGAAAAGAAGAGGATGCTAATATTGTGAGCCTATAAACAAAGCTGTGATTTTTCTTTTGGAATTCTCTCTAATAACCCCTCATTTAATTTTAAAAGAGCTCCCATTGACAACATGCTCACAATCATTAAAGCCTCTCTAGATGAAAATTTTGCCCTTCCTCATCACACACTTCCCTTCATTTATGCTCACTTTTGCTAATATGTAATTGCTCAGGTTGATGGAAGCATTGAACAACACAGGCAAGAAAACAGGTATCTCTGTACCATGATTCTAGCACTCTAGAGAATCCCTAGGAATAGATTCCAGCTCTTCAGTCCAGTACACAGATCCTTATGCTACATCACTCACCTAACCCTGGAGCATGCATACAAGCTCATCTTTTCAGTTTGAAACTTGAATTCAGATTTCTATTTATGGCCAGAAGCCTTTTCATTACTTAGATTTTCCAGTGTTGAAGGAGTGGTGGCAGCATGCTTCTGTGTCAATTTCGGACTCACCAAATGCACATTAAGCACTTTCCCTGATCTCATGGGTTGGCACATCCCACTGAGAAGATCTAACATGCCCAGTCCCCAGGACAATTGTGTGACTAGACTCTTGTGAGAAATACATCAATAACAAATTGAATTCCTTCCTCCTGTAACACATACTTTGGCTGTCCAAAAGGAGATCTTTTATGCCCTGAGGAACCTCTCAAGTTACCCAGATGAGAACAGAGGCACAGTGTATGTTTTATCAATAGTGCTATGACAGCCTTCTTAAGTCTGCACATAACATAGCATTTGCTCCATGAGGAATACCACATGGTATGTTACATCTCAGGGAAAGCAACTGTTTGCAGAAATGCTACCCATTTAAGTCTTCAGAATTCTGAGACACAAGAAGAGTGTTTTCTCCCTGGCTACCACATCATTGAGGCAGATGCATGAACTAGAGGCCAGAACCTCATAAAGAGGCTGATGTCTCTGGCACCATCTTAGGTCATATCTATAAAAGCAAAGGAAAAATGTGATGTACATCAAGACTACCAGGGCACAGACCTGAGGCATTCCTAGATCCCTAAGTAATCAAGGCACTGATGCACCACAGGCTTATCTCGCCTTTCAAATCACTGTTCTAATTCAAGGGCTTAACCTTCCCTATTTCTCCTTCCCTGACCATTCTACAGAACAGAAGATACAATTCCTGATTCAGAAAAAAGAGAAGTGATTTTGCCGACACACTTTTCTCAGGGTAGGCCTCACATCCCGATAATGCTTTCTACTTCCTCTCTCACCAAACACCCCCACCCCTTACCCAGCCCTTTTTCATTATGTGGCCTCAAATTATTTTGAGACTTAAAATTACCTTAATTTTATGGTGGTTTGAGTAAGCTGAATTATTTATTATAGTATGTATCATGCTAGGTGCTTAATACTCAAGAGATCATAAGTTGTTCTGATGAGGGTAACTTTAGAGGTTACTCAGGGCATAAAATATCTCCTTTTGGAAGCAAGATGCTCTCTTCAAATTCAAGCACCAAGTAGGACAACAGATGCAGTTTATTATCTCAATCTCTAAAGGCAGTATTCCTTATCATACCTTAAAATGACACAATTGTTTGTGCAACAATTTGCCTACCAGCATATCTCCATTTGAATCATGATCCAAAATTGGATCCTTCTCCAAAGGCAAGTTTTAGACACACTCTATGATGCAGCACACAGAAGGCTGTGGTATAGGCAGCCTTGATCTGGCATTTGATGGCAAATGTTTCATGCAACCTGAGGACTGGTGTTAATTCCTTCTGAAAGGCAGAGATGCCTGGAAGAGTTATGTCAACATGCACAGCTGTCAGGAGAAAGAGGAAAGGCATGGCTGAAAGGCTATAGCTGGAACAGGGTCTTCTGACTTTCAGGGGATTTTAAGGGGAAAAAAATGCACACATTTTCCCCAACCATTGCCATAGTCATATCCATGAACTAAGAGAACCTCTCTCCTCTCAGGTAAGGGATTACCACTGAAAACAAACAGACCCTTCTCCAGGATTTGACATTCAGTGCAGGCTGATGAGAGTAAATACTCAAGTGGAAATAACTTCTCTTCCCCTAGCATTTCCTGAGAGGAACCGATGACAGAGAGGCCTGGATATTATGATCACCAGCACTCTGACCTGACAGTGTCTCAGCCATTCACTTCTGCTCAAATGCAGCATCTCCAGCCACTGCTTCTCTGCAGAGCTCTCTCTCAAGCATGAAGAACATACTACACTTGATCCAAGCAGTGATGCTTGGTTACAGTCTAGGTAAAGCAGGCTTGTTTCTGTGACAGACCACATGTCACTGCAGCAGCTACAAACTGATGCCAGGGGAGAAGTAAGGTCCACCTACTACTCAAGATCCCTAGAAAGGATCCTTAGAGATCAGCTATCTCTATTTGCTGTCATTGCATGCTTGGTAGCAGCCAGTCCAGAATCTTCAGCCAATTCCATGCATAGTCCAGGATACTTTATATCATATACCACAGAGAACTTCAAATCTCCAAAGAGGTTGTGGTCAAGGCAAAGATACAGCAACCGTTGCTGTGGCTTTGGATGCACACCTAGCCAAGCTGAGATTCCCACCACACAGCACTTCAGGAACTCGATTGCCAGGGATTCTCTCTGAACCTCTGGCATGGATTTCCTGAAGACAAGGACAGACACTTAGGAATGGCAATACCACAGCAGATGTGTTCAGCTGACAAACGATGATAGCTTCTTATCAACATGCATTTATCATGTTGTCAACACACTCTACCTTGGCCTCAGGTCAAGTCTTTCCTTGAGAAGTCCTTCCAAACCTTGTCATAAATGTTGCTCTTTTTTCCAGTCATTACAACCACAAAATTGGTGATTTTTGGGGAGCACTATCAGCAGAAGAAACTTCAAGCCTGACCGAACTCAATTACAACCACAGACAGCATAGGAACAGATAAAATTATTTATTTCAATAATTAATTGAAATAAATCAACTCAGGGACTGCCTATTCTTTTAAATTAAACATCAGCTCAGAACAAACTGCCTGACAACTGCAAGACCACAGAACTTTTAGGAAGAAAGGATAAGCTCTGAATAAAAATATTACTTACTTCAGACATCATACATTTCTATTCAGATGTAAGCTTACTTTCTCAAATTGAAATCACAAGGTCTTATTTCATATGGACACCTGCTTTTGCCTAATCCTCTACTAACTCAAGGAACACATAGCATGCACAAAAGTTTTAGGGTCGTATTTCAACAACCCTTACACTGGGTCTTCAGAGTTCAAGAGTTAAGGTACACCAGTAAACATGGAATAACTGATAAAAAGCTGTTTTATTTTCTACCCCTCCTACAGTGCATTCCGCTGGATTATGCAAATTCCTGCTCTCTAGGATTAAGCCACTTTAAATGCAATCAGAAGGATTTAATCAGATTAGTCAGGCTAAATGGATAGCCATCTGATGTTCTTCTATTCAGATAACAAAACTAACAAATGTAACAATGCAGGAAATATTTTGAGGGAAGTCAAACTTCAGTCAAAAGGCCTTCTTCAGAAGCAGCAGGTACATAACAGAACTCACTCAGTAAGTATAAACAGAACCTTTAAAAACTCTCCAAGAAGATGCCTTTGGATTTTCATTTATCAAGTAAAGTGCAAAGGCAATGCCTGAGCAATTACAAAATCCCCACACATAAAATTATGTGTTTGAATACAGTCAACATAGTCTGATGCCATGGAGGTTTATGGGGAGACCTTCTCTATCCACATTAGAACAAGATGACTGGAAACTAAATACCCAGATCTCAAAACACAAAACATCTTCACAGGTTTATCAATCATCTTCTTCTTGCTCAGTCACATGAATATTCAGAACACTTGCTCTATCATTATAATCAATTAAACCCTATTTTCAAAAGTGCCTTTAGAATCTTGAAGAGCTCCTCATGTTTCCTTTATAATGACATGGAGCAGATATAACAGCTTATCAGTTGCACCAAGTACCAGTTAGGCAAAAGGATTAGTCTCCTAATTGCAATGGCTTGCAAACCTACTGTCCCTTTCTGCAGATAAGCCATCCAGTATCGTCCTACTAAATATCTCATTTGTTATGACTAATCTGAAAAAGAAGAGAGAACAAACTCCAGTCCTAAATGCAGGAAGAAAGAAGCCAATGCACTATAAGCTTATTAATTTAAATTACAAGTGCTCACCACTGCTGTATAAAGAGCAAGAAATTATTTGGACTAATAGGATTTTCTGAGAAATTCCTTGACTTAAAATTAATAATTTACACTAATGAGAAGTAACAGCTCCCAGCCCTTCTATAAGGTACTGAAAACTTCCAAAGAACTGTTTCCATGTCATTTCCTGTGTCTCTCTTCAGAAATGCTTTAAGAAAAGAAAAATAGGAACACTTGCATGAAAAAAGGATCTTTGCATCCAACAGCCTCATCTTCCCCCACTGATTAATCTTTCCTGAGGGCCCAAAACAGGAGCTGCCAATAGAAAAGGAAAGCATACAATCAACTTAACTGGGCACAAGACTGACTTATACCGCAAAATGAGAAAAAAAGGACCTGCTGTATAAATCCAAGAAATGTACATTTGATCTGCACAAAGATATGTATTGACTGGTCAAATCATCACAAATTAAAAACGTATGGTCCAATACCTCAGAACATTCTACAGACTGCACAGCCAACAACTAAGATATTGATTCTGATAAAGAAAATACACAGAAAATAGAGTTGCACAATGCCGGTACCAGAGATTTAAATAGTTCAAATGCACACAACAACATCACCACTAACCATTTTCCTACGTAACAGAAAATGAAGGACACTATCAAGAATAGCAATTAAAGGCTCACAGGCATCCTACAGTGTCTTATTTTGACTATTGATAAAAAACATCAGAGAAGCAAGGAAGGAAAGAAGGAAGTTACAGAAAGATGTAGATCTGCAGCCCTCTTTCAACACCAAAAAGTCCAAATCTGATTGAGGAAAAAAGTCCATTAGCAAGCTGTTCAACTGCTTTTAAGTGGAATAACACAATGTCATGCTTTGGTCATCTCACCTACATACACAGATGACAGCCTTCACATTGCCAAGAGGAGGAATACACACTCCAACTCCCATTGCTCTTATTTTTTCATCTTATCACCTGACAGTAAAAAACTTCTATATTAAAAAGTGAGGTACAGAGCGGTATTTTCAGGTATAAAGGCATCTGCAGGAAAATGCAGTGCTTCTATAGCATTTGCTGCTGCCTACCTAAGAATCTTCAGAAACATGGTTTTCCATGCCAAAGGACATTTCTGTTTCACAGCAGCTATAATATGCATGTGAACTGTCATGCAACTGGAGCTCTCATATGCAACTTTCTTTTCTTACCAGCCATTATTCTCTGGGCTTCGTATGGTTCCATATAGCCAGTGTTCTCCCCTTTTCCCATTCTGTTCAATTCACTTTTGGCATCAAATGGATCTGAGTAGTCATCAGCTATCAATACCTGAAAGACAGGAAGGAGCCTGTTACTAAAATCTCCGGTGAGATGTGCAAAGCAGAAGGCAATGACATCCTATCAGCAAATAAAAACACCTTCACTTGGCTGCGTCCTATGCCATCTTCAAAGTACAGTCTTGGTTCAGAGGATAAATACATAATTGCCACAGATTAGTTACTAAATGGTACTGAAATAGAAGTGTGCACCTATTTATACCAGAAACCTCATGAAGGCAGACTCCATGTCAAAAGGATTTCTGACTAGCACAAGCAATGGAATAATTTGGATGGACAAATTAGAAAGAGCCAACCAGTCAGCAAATTCAATCCAGTGCAAATCTTATCAGAGAAGTCTGCTAATATTCAGGAAAAAAAACCACTCCTTCTCTTACACATACTTCATCTCCTCTGCTTTTATGAGCTACAACTGAAAATATTGCTAGAAATTTTTAAAATAAATATTCTAAAGCTACTCTTTTCCTCTTTTCACTGCATTATTAAGAAGCCTTTTAATTTTAGATCTTGAAAAAACAAGACATAAAACAAACTTCTTGGCTAAACTTAAATACTCAAAACCATCTGTGACATTCTTTCGCTCAAAGGAACATTATTTTTATTTATATTTTGTGAACTGAGACAAAAGATAGCAAAAAGAAATTATCTATCAGAAGACATTTTCTTCTCCACTAGGAGACTAAAAAATATGAAGGTTTGAAAATCATTTGACCTTACATTACTCTGCTTTCCTGACAACTGCAAAATCATCGTATGCTGTGTAGGACCTATCTATAGGTTCTTTATCAGTCAATTAAAGTCACAGGAACCAATCCTCCCTATAACTGAAGTGGTAGAGCTAATCTTTGTTTCTGGGATGTGACAAGCGGACTGGGGCAAAGGCAGAAATCTTCATATGAAAAATACTGCAGAGCACAGAGATAGAATCTACAGCAGGCAAAAGAATCTGAAGCAAACAAAAGCAGGCAGTGGCAGGCTTCAACATCAGATTCCCTATGAAACCATAAGATTATTCAGGTGGGAAAGAACCACAAAAGATCACCCTATCCAACTCATCACCCAAAGCAGGGCAAGCCTAAAAGGTTTTGCCCCGACTGCTTACTTTATTTATCAGGGATTTTTCAACTGAGTTACTTCACATTTTTAAGACAAGCTCTAGTAAGACTTACAGCACAGTGCTATTCCAACAGTTTCAATCTTTTTAACAAAGAACCAGGAGTACACTGCCAGCTGAGAGACAGAGGCTGCATCTGCTTCTGTCTCCTGCTGCCAGCATATCCCACCAGTCAGAGAAGAAAAACAGGACACACAAGTATTCACAGATCAAACACCTGCACAAGTGCCATGGAATAAATGAACATTCTATTAGGAAAGACAGATCTCCTTTAAGATTAGGAAACAAAACATCTAACACACTTCAGTGTCATTACTCAGGCCCCATAACACTGGCACACTGCAATTTTATACTACTTATTTTGCTTATTTTACTACCAAGATTGACGTTTTAATTATGGGTTTTTTGTGTTTTCCTCCACTCAGAGCTTAAAGTGACTGGAAGCTTTTTTTTTTCGACCAGAAATCACCAGACTGACGTGGATCATCGAGAGAAGAAAACATAATTCTTTCTTTCACTTGGTGTCCAAAATTACTCTCTCATTATTTCGAAAAACAGTTAACACAAAGGGGAAAAGTCCCCTCCCCCCTGTCTGGCAACATATGCCCAAGCAGCAAATCAAGTGACAGCAGCTGCACACCCTTGAGACAAAGAGGACAACGTGTATCACGCAGCAGTAATTTCTCCTAGTCACAAGGGCAGTTTTATTTCCAAAAGTGATGCAGCTGAAATACCATCCATGTTGCCTTCTGCTCCGAGCCTGTCAAGAGATGCTAGGTGGTAGCATGTGCTCTGTGCTGCTCTCCTTTGCAAATGCTGACACATAGTACTTGCCAATCCTTTGCATAACTGGATTAGAACACGAAACAGAAAGCAGACTTCGCACAGCTATTTGACATTTTTCTTCTTCATTTGCCCAAAGTATACTAGGAGGAAAATTATACATAAAAGATGCTGTCAAACAAGACCACCCCCCCTCTCCACCCCCCCCCCCAAAAAGCCACCCAAAAAACTCCAACCTAAACAACACTCTCTCACAGCAAATACCAAGCCCACTTTTCAGCACTCAGGCAGAAAGAGCAACCTGCTTTACCATTCATGGAACTGTATATCTTATTACAAGTGGATTTACAAAGCTGAGCTGTCAGAGGACTCCCCAGCTGACTGTTACTGTTTCCATATATACTAAAATTCAGTAATTCTCAGCCTGGATGTAGCAGCTGGCCAGTGCCAGAATTTGATTTCTTCTATATTTGCTAACAGCTATAAATTCTTCACTTCTAGGAAGTCTCAAGTATTTCTACTTCTTTCAAGAAAACCCCAATGCCTGAAAACCTCAAATAAGTATGATTGCCAGTTTTATTATAACATACTTACTGTAAATGTCTGAACTCCTTTTGACAACTCTGTTTCAGAGGATTATTTTTCGTGTTTTCAGAGATCTCAAGCAGAAAAAGAGTTCCTACTCTGCAAGTCTTTTTGTCATCTCCACATAAGCTACTTTTAGCTTAATGAGCTCACCTTCCAAGCCTCTATGCTTGGTTAGACAAAGTACAGACAAAAACTTTTGATGAAATAGAAGGTTCTGAGTACATGAATTTTCTAGTTAAACAAAACACTTGCTTCATGACAGATGGTATTAATACACTGTTCTCATACCCCTTTCACGCTATCCTGAGGAAGAAAAAACATTCCAATGTTAAACAAATATCACAGGTGCATGCCTTGCATGCACAGTGGGGGCTCTGCAGATCATTATCTTGATCACCTCCATGCCACATGGGGAAGATCCACTGTGAGAACACCATGCTGTCACCTCTTCCCCACAGGCATGCAGGAGCAGGTCTTGTGACAACCAATGTGCTCCTGTGTTCACGGGAGCTCATTAGCTTTCCAGAAAGAGGCATTTAGTTTGTTTATATTTCTCCCAACAACCTTTCAAACACTGCCCAGCAAATTGGTCTCAGTCAGGCATTTGTTTTCTACAGTCCAGAGGCCAAGGCAAGCACAGGAGATCCTAGGTTAGGGCCTGCATGCAGCACCCCTTCCACAGCTTTGATTTAGTGCACTTCCAAGGCAAATTGCTAAACTCGTTTGACAGGTCTCTAAACTGATCTTTCATGTTACCGACAAACACTGGACAGGAGGTAGAAGATAATGGACAGCATCCACTGTCTACCAATGCATCCCTCCTAGAAGTCTCAGCTAGTTAGATTATCCAGGATTTAATACTGTACTTGCCGCATCTACCTTGGACATAATCAGAGGAATGGCAACATGTGGAAATTTTCTATGCACAGCTAAAGACAGCATTCATATGCAGAGGATGATGTTTGGAGCAGGACATACTTAATTTAGCTCCCTGCTCTGCCAAATCCAGCCACCTTCCTCACAGGTCCAGTCTGTCAAAATGAAAACACAGCTATCAGGAATCCCCAGAAGGCAGTCATCCAGATCCCAAATTAATGTCAAAATCAGTTGCATTTGTCAGGGCTATTGTCAAAGACCTATGGCTTATCTCTTGAGAGAATGCAAGATCTACATTCTGAGTGTGGACTAGGAGCTCTTACAACTACTGATTCTGCTCTAATCAAGCCTGTTCTATGACATCCCATATATATATGATACTATTATCTATTTTTGTATACATGTATATGTAGTATTTCAAGGCATCAGTAACATCAAGCAAAAGAAACTTAAACACATAAATAGAAGAGCAGTTATTAAAAGAAGTCAATAAGCATTTAGAGAACACTCGCAGGGGCTCTTCCTTGTAGGTTGCTAGTTAAAAGTCAGAAGATAGAGAAAAAGAGTACAGCTCAGTTACCAGACAAGTTGACAAATTAAAAACAATAACTCTAGCTGAAAAATTCATCAGCAGATACAAGATCAAAAGCCCAATAATCACTCTACCTCCCAGAAAATTACATATAAGCTGAGACTGTGGTTGGTTTATCCTTCTATTATATATTAACTAAGTTGCAAGCTTCACTGTTGATGCATAGTCTTTGTTCTTCTACAGTCTTAAAAAAGTCTGACAAATATTATTACATTAGACACAAGTTTAAATGAGTATTTGCATATACAAAAGCATAATCTGCATATGCAGCCACAGGAAGAAACCAAAAAAACACACCTAAGTGCATAATTTCACAGGTATCTCTATCTGACTAAACCAAACATTTTAAAGGGCATGAAAAAGAAGGAAACAAATGAGAACTCACCACGCTGAAAAAATAGAGGTAATCTCTTTTTTTAATTGAACAGAAATGCCAAAGATCAAGCTATCTTTAAAACACCAACACCAGCACAGAACTGTTAGCTATTTCACTAATTTAGTGGCTATTGTGATTAAGGACACACAGTTCTAGAAGAATCCAAGAGAAATTATAATAAACAACATGTAGCAAAAAATCTAAAATATTTTTCCTGTCCACCAGGCCTTTGGGGAATTTATTAGGGGACACTTACTTTACAGATTTCCTTTTATTAAATAATATATATTATTATATTATCAGTATTAAATAATAGAATGGTTTGAAAGAATTCCTCTTTCAACTTCTGTGACTTGCAATTGAGTACACTAATAACACAGACAACAGCATGTGTCTATCAGCAAAGATACAGAACACAAGGGCACTTAAAAACTGTGAATATATATCTCTGAGAACACCACAGTTAACACATTTAACACAATGTAATGAAAATTTTTCATCCTCTCTGAGAATTTGTATTCACAAAAGACCAGTCCCTAGCTACAGTAGAAGTCACTCTAAATTATCATAGAGTGGCCTAGGTTGGATAGGACCTTAAAAATCACCTAATTCCAACCCCTCTGCTATGGACTGGGATGCCTTTAGATAGACCAGGTTGCTCAGAGCCCCATCCAGCCTGGCCTTGTACACTTCCAGGGATGAGGCATTCACAACTTCTCTGGGCAACCTGGGCCTCATGACCTTCACAGTAAAGAACTTCTTCCTAAAATGCAATGTAAATCTACTTTCGTTTCAAAGCCACTCTCCCTTGCTCGGTCACTATACATCCTTGTAAAAAAGTCCCTCTCCAGAGTTCTTGTAGGCTGCCTGCAGATAGTGGAAGTCTCCATTGAGATAACCCCAAAGCCTTCTCTTCTCCCAGCTAAACAACCCCAGTTCCCTCAGCCTTTCCTTATATGAGAGGTTCTCTATCCATCTAATCATCATGGTGGCCAACAGTGATTAACAATATTACATGGGGGGAGTTGTGTTGTTATTTTGTTTGGTTGATGTTGTGTTGTATTGGTTGAGGATTTTTTGCAGGGGTATATTTGGGGTTTTTTCACATGATATTTTTGACAAATGCTAGATTTTTCTCTTTGACCCAAGGAACCTCCTGGTCTCACATCCTAAACATGCCCTAAGCAGATGTTTCCTAAATAATTATATTTTCATGTAAAATTCAGGCAACTAAACATCAGAAACATCTCTGATGTTGAAGCCTGGACAAAGCTCAGCCTGCATACAGCTTGGTCTTGATTTGTTTTCCATATTAATAAAGACTTCCACTTTTCTTCCATTAAGCACTGAATTCAACAATGTGTTGGATAATCCTCCCTGTAGCCTAAGTACCACTTTTTATTAAAAATAAATTTCACAGCCTCAGAAAACATGCTAATAGAGTGATCTGTACATGGTCGGATTCCTGAAAGTATCAGGAAAAATAAATCAAGGGCATTTAATACCTTACTACCAAGTCAGAAATTCTGGGTATGATTCTAGAGGACTACCCTACAGATAAAATGTATATAGAGCCTTTCCTCCTAGTCCTAAATTTGGGTATTAGAAAGACCAACACAAGCTCTGACCCCAGAAGGAATCACAGGCCTCATTCGCAGCAGTGACTTCCGAAGAATGACACATCTCATCTAAAAGGTAATTGAAACACAAATTGGGAAATGTGGTGCCTAAATTTCTCAGAGTTGTGAACTGATAATGAGGTCCTGGGGAAAACCCCCCCAGTATTTAATAACAGGATTTCAAGAGCTATTCTTCTACATACAAGGTTTGGTGCTCAGTGAAGGTGAATTGTTCTTCAGTTTTTATAAGTCCACACACTCACAGGGACAGAACTGAACTGCTAACAAGTTGATACAAATAACAGTTCTTGCCTTCTTGCCCTCCATTTCTCTCCTTACTTGAGTTCCCATACAGTTTTTGCTGTTCCTAATTTCTCATTTAGAGTTAGAATACCTTTTGAATCATAGTCCATTGCATAACCTTATTTAGCCTATAGAAGGTTTTACTGCCATATATACATTACAACAGTCCTAATGCTAACGGTTGGTGTGCAAGTTCACGTAAAGTTGGATATGTAAAATAACATAGTACAGATGTCTTTCCTCATCTGGACAGTTTTGAAGGAAAGTCTGCAGATAACATGTGCTATCATGCAGCAGTAAGAAAGCTGCATCTATGGTGACCCCAGTTTTGTAGCAGAACAGCAAGTCCATCCCCTTGTTCAAAGGCAGTATCTGAGGAACTTTCTTACAATGGAGTTGAGATGCTTACTGCAAAGGTATGCACATGATACACTCTTTCAGAAGTCTAACACTCCCTTCTTAAATCTCCACATCATCCAACTCCTTCATACTCTTTCCTGATAGTCTCTCTCTGCTTGTATCTCTTTGTGCCCAAAAGTCTGACAATTTGGATAGCTTCCAAAGCCATGAGTGTTCCAAGCAGTGCATACAGTGCAGATGCCAGGCATACTCATAACTGAACAGCCTTCCACATCATTCCAAAAAAGCTCTGAAGCCAAGACTCCAAAGTCTCAGGCTGTATCTAAATATCCTCCTCTTCACAAGACTGCTGTAGTCCCTTAATCATAAGACTGACATATGAGAAAAAATTGCATTTCTAGCTGCATTACAGCTGCCCTGTAACAATATAGATAAGCAGAAAAACTATAACTTCCTGCCTTTATGCCTTGCTTAAGCTATTAATGCACAACGAGCAGCCATGACTATTTTTTTTCTTTTTACTCAAAGACAGAGCCATATAACAATGGGAACCACATGTAGAGAGAAGGACTATTTCAGAACCAACTGTATGGAGAGGCAGCTTGAAACTCTGCTGCAATGGGCAAAATATGGGAATAAGACACTGAGTTACATTTGTAGTTTAGGATCTCTAGAAATAATATTCTCTGATACAAATAACCCCAACACTGTTTAGACATCTTTCAAGTGTTTTCTCAGTGCACCTTGAAATACCAGCTGCAAGACTCTTTTAAATGCACATGACTTGTTCTCAGTTTAAAGATCAAATACAATATAGACCTTCCATATACAAAAATAAGCATCTGCTCAAACCTAAAATAGTATTTTAATAATATAAAGATCTTAATAATGCTGTACAGAGTCTAATCACTTTTATGCAAGATGTCAGAAGTTCAAAAAGGTACACTACTTTGCTAGTCTACTGCAAAGGCACCTGTTTCTTATGCATAGATAGGCTTTTCAGAACTTTGTACATCAAGTCAGCAGCTCTGCTGTCCTGAGCAGTTGCCTGGTTGATTGCTGCTGCTGCACAACATTCACATGATTTTGCACTAGATTGACTCTGACTGTGCAGAATCAAGTTATTCTCTACTGCATCAGATACATCCTGTCTTGCCATTCAAAATTTTGCACTATTTGAAAGTAGCTGAGTGCTTGCTTTACAAAAATAGCTAGAATTGTTAGGCTGTAGGTTGAACTTTATTGGAACTATAAGGTTATGTTGTCTAAGTTGAACAGAGATTATGGTACAGCCTGGAGCTAACAATATGTACATTAATAATAATTAAACTGGACAAAACTAGAATTTGAAATATTATTTTAAAAATAATAGATCACAGCTTATGGACTACAACAACCATATGATAACACAGATGGCAGAACCAACTAAACATACAGCAAGCAATTGGTAACAAAACAGAAAACCAGAAGTAAGAAGACCCCAGACCCTAATGCTGCTGTTTGTCCAGACTGTCACGTGAGGGATAGGGAGTTTGGATTGTAAGTGTGTAATTGCCTAGGGATTTATTTGTTCAGAGTCCCTGTGTTGAGGCACTACCAGATACCATAACTGACCTGCGCCAACAAACCTATCTAATGAAGAAGAGAGATTAATGTCAAAAATTTCTTTAACACCTGTGGAAATGGATCTTGCAACTTGCAGTGTCTTCTGCATTCAATATAAAGAATTGTTACATTGTTCTGTCTCCACTGAACAGAGATAGTGCAAAATGCTGCTCATTATGAAATAAATGTCTTTTAAAGGACAATGTGCTATGAACCCAGCTTTTAAATCCTAAGAACTTCCTGTGATGAAGTGTGATACAGCTGTTTTTGGGAAATATCCCAGGTTCTTCAGTTGCAAAACCTGGCAGAGAAATGGTTAGGTTCAAAAACATATTAGGTAAAAACATATCTGAATATATGTCACATATTCACACAGACGCTTCCCCCTCAGTTATTATTTCATGGATTTACACACACCATGTGTGTGTAAATCCAGATAGAAGACAATCACTCAGATATCAGCTTATTTATTTTGATCTCCATTCACAAGTGGTTTGCCTAGTGAGCTGGTTTTAAAGTCTTGTCTTTATGCTTACACAAATACAGGAGATGCCAGATTGATCCAGAATACAACCACATGTTTTTCAACTTGCCCACACTCCCTAGCTTCTTTGTGGCAAGCAAATAATTTAAGATCTCACAAGCCAGCACTAAAGATGGAAGCCAATCATTTCCTTATCCACCATACTGGAGGACCTGAACTGCTTCAGCCATTAATTGTAACACACCCTGCTCTCCCTTGTCTGAAGGTAAACACCACAGCTGAAGTCCCCAAACCCACCTAATTGTATTACCTACATAATTTAAAAAAAAAAAAAACAACCAAAAAACAAAAACAAAAAAAAAAAAAAAACACCAAGAAAAAATTCACCCAACAATTTGAATTCAAAGACATCTGGAAATGATGACTCTCATTGCATCTGTTGTAGAGGTTACTCACCTCACTACTGAAATATGCATGGCAATTTGGGTTTGTCTGCTTCAGCTTTAATTGGTATTTCCACTGCTACATATCAAAACTTCCTGAATCCCAGATAGGTTATATCTCTGTGGTTACTTTACCAGCCTTTGTCTAAAATCTTGCATAATGTAATCATGTCTGCCACCACTTTAAATCTCCATCCCCTTTACTCCCTGAATCAGCTAGTTTACAATTTTTCTTTTCCTCTGGGAATTTCAGCTAACCAATCTGCCACTCTCCGTACTTTGCCATTTGCCCTTTATAAGCAACCACACCAAATAAGCACCTCCCTGGATCTCCTTCCCATTTCAGTAACTCTTTCAAGTATGACACACAACTGAGATTTTCATCCAGTTCTTTACTGATGACAAACCACAGAAGATAGAAAATTGCTCACTGAATTTGCTGAAACCCCTACTTCGCACTTCTCCATCAACACATAAAGGAAAACAGCATTCTATTCTTGTAAATGAATTCAGAAAAAAAACCACCACCAAAATCCTGAAACAGTGATGCTGGAATGAAACACAAACATTTAACAGGCATTACTGGATCATTAAACACTAACATACTTCTGTGAAGACAGAACTATATGGTCCTTAGTTATTTTTTTCATTCCTAAAGTGTTTACTAGCCTATGCTATCTTATACACAGCATAAAAAACCCAGTTTATAAATGTTTTTAGCATGTCTGTGCATTCTTATAACAGCAGACCTCTAGCTTTGGGGGGTTTTAGTCCATCTTTAATGTCTTCCTTATTACATCTTTCTTAGAGAAATTTATTTTCAATTGCTTTGTTCACTACTGAACTACAGACACTCAGTTAACTAAATTCCCAATTTTTCTTCCTCGGTGAATCACAGGTGTAGAAGAGAAGCAGTTCCTTGCTGGCCCACTATGACCTCTACTTACCAAGTTCACCTGTCAAACCCTACATTTTGGGGCTGCGAAATAAATGAGATTTCACGTCTGTTGCTGGGATAAACTAACAAAACTGAACAAAAGGCAAGCTATGTTGCATAAAAATGCTGTTGCAGGCAGCCACAGTTGGCTTTTCTCAGATACATTCAGATTTCCTGCTTGTCACATATAGTTTTCTCTTTCAATAATTGGAAAAAAAAACCTTAAATATGAGAATTTTTGCCTACAAGATTCAGAACCTGCAACAAGGGCTTGGGACCAGCATACAGATTTATGACCATTACAAAGCAGCATGTTACCTAGCAACAAATACGTATTTTCTGATAAAAATTGCTTCAGTAGGGTCTAAAATTGAACAGAGATCTTAAAAAAAGAGAAAGAAATACATTCTGCCCCAAGCTCTCGTTTTTGCTGAAAGAGGATACTTAAAGAGGATACCTAATATCAATGTAGGAAATTTAAAGAAGACTGAATAGATTGTAACATATAGTGGAAACTGTTTTTTGTGGAAGTGATTGATTAAAGGCTAGCCTTTAATCAATCACTTCCACAAAAAACAGTTGCTTCCAGTCAGGAACACCTACTAAGACAACAGAATAAATCCTAGATTTTTCACCCTATATCATCACCATCACAAGCAGATTTCTTTGGAACTCCACCTGGACAGAAATAATTTATCAAGTTGTCATGGAAGTGTGGCAATGCAATCATGTTACATATTTAAACATGTACACACAGATGATTTAGACTGGTAACATTCAGAACATACCTGAAATTCCTGTGATGTGACTATTATCCTGGAGTTGAAAGTGCCAATTAACAAAATAGAGAAACATTTATTTCCAATACATGAGAGTAACTGAACTATACTCCCAAGACCAACACAGGCAGGAGGATGTGCTGTTCTTAAAAAACAATTAATGTTATTCCCTCTCTAACTTGAGTTCCCAAGGTCAGTACTTTCCAGTGTTGTGTCTAGAATTTCTTGTTAAAATTTGAAGAGAATGACCAGTAAAAGACAGGAAAACGTTTGCAACTGGGCAAATAGATATGGAATTTCCTTCAGCTACAACCAGTTGGAAACACAGCTATCATGGAAGTTGCCCTGCCGTTGTAACACAGGACTTTGAACCACCTCTAACATTGAACTAGGAGGTAAGAAGTTTATAAATAAACAAATTACAAACTCTCTCCATAAAACCAGTTTATTTTTTATAGATGACTATCCAGTACCACACACAGTGGCGCTGAGGCCGCAGCTTGGGGTCACAAGCACAAGGCTTTTCAAGGGCCTCTAGCACTCTCCCAGCATCCCCCTAACTATTCATATCCTGTTCTGCAGGGTCACAACAAGAGCCTTGGTACCCATCATGAGGCTGGCAGTGAACTGTGCCTCAAAGGAGACACACCCGGGAACATGTCCCATCAGAAGGAAGGTGAGCTTGGAGCTATAAGGACAGGGCACCATCACTTCACGTGCTAACCCTGCACATGCCCTGCATGACCTAAAGCATTGAAAAGGGCCGGGCCAGGCCAACCAATGAAGGATGGCTGAGAACAGAGATAACTCCAGATGTACAGAAGCGGGTCCCCTCACCAAAAGTCCTTCCAGGGCCTGATGTAGCCCCAGCCCTACTACCTAGCCTACAGGGGCAGGAACAGGAGCACAACACTTACTTTATCTTTCATGGCAGAGGGGGCAGCAACCGTCGGCTGCTTGGAGCCCTTGTTGAGCTTCTTGCCCGCGCCGTCGCCGCCTCCGCTCTCCACCTTGATCAGCCGGTGCTTGGGGGAGATGTACTTCACGTCGGGTGGCGTCGCCGGGCGGCGCTCGCTGTGGCTGCGGAAGAGGTGCGGGGAGCCGGTGGTGGGAGGCGTGGCGCAGCACGACGAAGAGGAGGAGGAGGAGGAAGCCTTGAGGGCTCCTTCGCCCAGGTCCTCGGGCGCCGAGTAGTCCGGACGGCACATGGCGCGCAGCTTGCGCAGGGACGAGCCGGGCCCACTGTAGGGGTCCTCGAAGTCGCGGTCCTTCTGGGCGCGGTAGGCGCGGAGCAGGTCGCTGGTGTCTTCGCGCGGACGGCGGCGCGAAAAGCCGGGCGAGGTGTGGTGGTGGTGGAGGTGGAGGTGCGGCGGCCCCTCGGGGCGGGGCGCGCTGCCGGCACCGTTGCGCTTCTCCCGGTAGTCGGGCCGCGGGGGCTGCGGAGGGCTCTTGGTCTTGCTATTACCCAGGCTGAAGTACTTGTTCAGCCATTTGGCCATCGTCTCTCCCGGTCGCGGCCTCAGCACCGCTGCGCGCTGCCCCCGGCGCCCCGCGCCCCAGCCCCGCTCGCCGCCCGCATGGAGGAGCGGGTCGGCGGGGCGGGCCGGGCGCCCCGCTCCGCGCACGCCCCGCTCTCCCGCTGCCAGCGGCTGGAAGGGCCCCGCCGAGCCTCCCGGCTTCCCGGCGGCAGGGAGCCGCTCCCGGCCCGAGCCAGGCGCTCGCCGTAGCTCCGCGCCCGCCCCCGCGGCTCCGGGTCTGCCGCGACCTCAGCCCCGCTGCTCCGCGCTGGCAGCGCAGCCCAGCCTGACCTCAGCACGCACCGGAGAGGCGGGGGACGCATCTGCATGCGGGTCCCGCCCACCGCCGCGGCCGGGCGGGGCCGCGCCAGGTGCCGGCGGGGCGGTGCGGATGGGCCGGTCCTGCGCGGGGCCGGGGCCGGTGTAGGTGTAGGTGTAGGTGTAGGTGTAGGTGTAGGTGTAGGTGTAGGTGTAGGTGTAGGTGTATCCTCAGCCTCGCTTCGCGTTCTGGCGCGACGGGATCCGCCGGGGCTTCTCCGCTGCGCCCTCGAACGGGCGGGGGAGGGGAGCTGCCGCCGTGAGGAAGACGGAGGTGCCTTCCCGTTCCTTTCCTAGGCGCCTCCGCCTGCCGTCTGGAGGGGCCGTGGGACCTGCAGCCAGCACCTGCAGAGTTTGAACTCTGAATTCTCTACTACTGCTACCTGTGTGTCTCCCTTCCCCTCTGTGGTGGGGTAGGAGGGTTCCAGCTGGCGCCTAAAAACGAACCAAGCTCTGGTTTTGGCCAGGGCTGAGCCTAAACAAACAGGATGTTGCATATTTTTTGGTAGGTACTTTTCCCATGTGTGTTCCTAGGTAAGGGATACAGTAAATCAAATGCAGAGATGATACTTGTTGCAAATCATGCTGCTCAGCTTGTGTGTCGCCAGAAGGATTTGTCAGCTGGGCCACCACAGTCGCAGCCACTTAGTACTGCTCTTTTAATCTTTCTCCACCTGCCCAAAGGTAAACTTATACTACAGCAGGTTTTCCCAAGTTCTGTCTGCCCAGCTGTGATAGTCTCACTATATCTTTAGTCCTCATCCTAGTGCTGATTTGGTCTGGTTTTAGGGAATGCTGGAGGCATTGAATGGATGTTCAGGCGGGGATAGGAATACGTGCAGGCTGATCTCTCCAGGTCTAACTCTGGCCTCTGCCACAATGAAAAATGTAAGCAAACAAAAGAACTACTCAGATGATAGCTTGGCCTGTGGTGCTTCAATTGTGCATTATGATCAGTGACAGTAGAGATTTGTTGCAGTTTTGTTCTGTCTACACTGCATAGTGGAATGCAGTTTCAAATGAAGAGATAGAAAATGCCTCACAATTGCATTTTTAAAAATCTTCTGCTAATCAGAATTCAGATCTATCAATAAAAGAAATAAAAAAGTTTTTAATTCCCCCAATGCAAATCTGTGACAGAGTTTTCCAGAGCTATACCTTCATGCGAAGCATCGTTTCCCCATTGCTTTATCGAGTCCATCAATGCAGAGAGATGAGCAAGAAGGGGAGCCCTTTTCATATAGTTCAAAAATTTGCACAACAACATTGCTGTTTCACTAGGAGCTGTGGACATATTCCTAATATGATGTGCTGGTTTTGGCTCAGGTACAGTTAATTTTCTTCACAATAGCTATTACAGGGCTATTTGTGCTGAAAACAGCATTCTTTATACAGGGGGGTTTTGGTTACTGATGAGCAGTGCTTACACAGAGCCAAGGCCTTGTTTTCTCACACCACCCCAGCAGCAAGCAAAATGGGGGTGCACAAAAGCTTGGGGTGGCGGAACCCAGGACAGCTGACTTCAACCAACCATATGATTCTGTATCACATGGCATCACACTCAGCATATAAAACTGGGGGGAGAAGAAGGAAGGGGGGGATGTTCAGAGTGTTAACATCTGTCTTTCCTAACATGCTTTCTGCCCAGAAGGGTGGCTGAAATTAGACTTGAGATGCAAACCTGTTTTGAAGATAAGAAAGGCAATGTCATGCACAGTTTGGAGAGGGGTGTGAAGATGTCAGGCACAGTCATGTTTTGCACTGTTGTTTTTAATCATTTGGGACTTGTAGCTCTTTTAACCTTTTTATAATCAGAATAGTGGAGGGAAGGGAAGAGGAAACCTTTATCTACTTATTATTACAAGTCATCTTTGTATTGCCCTGTTGCATTTTGGCAAACACCTGTCTAGCTCCCTGTTGGCATTGTTGAAGCCCAATGTCAGACACATACCTGCAATGTATTTACACACCCACAGCCAGTCATGAATTATGACAGCAAAATGGACTCAGCTATATTCATGAGTTAATTCTCTTTATGAAATAAAGATGGACTAGATTTACATATGAAGTTTTTATCTGGCTTTATGTACCCTTTTAACCTTGCTCTTGGCTACACATTTCTCTGTAAGAAGCCTCATTCCCTCTGAATTTGGGCACTGTCCTTGCAGTTTGCTCAACATAGGCACGTCTGTATGTTTTAGTGAGCACCTGACAACAAACCTCCTCCCCTGTAAGCACAGGCTTCAATTGTAATTCCTTCCTGCAGTATTTTCATCAGCTTGTGTGGAAAGGAGGGTTGCGTGCTCCCTTTACTGTCATCAGCAAATTTTTCTTTTTACATCCTTAGTGTTGGTCTCCTATCTCTGTGCAGCATATTCATCCTGTCTGACTGCAGAGATTTTTTTTCTCAGAGCAACTTCTCAGCCTGAGCCTGAGCAGTGAGTGTCCTGTTTCTTGACTGGCTATTACCTGGGTCTCTCAGGGGGTTGCAAGGCTCCCAGTAGCTGCTGATTCAGGAGTGCTATATTTTAGGCCCTTTGTATGAGAGCGATTTTTTTTCCTGAAGCAAGATGAGTCTCAATTTCTTTAAAACTCAAAGGATCTCATTACCCAGAAGCCTAGCAGATCCCTAATTCCTGTTCTGCCAGTCAGGGGAGGGGCAAGAAAGCCCCGGCAGTGCTCCAAACTCAGCCTGATAGTGTCCCTTGTGGCTCAGTGAGGAACCACGTTCTCTTTCCTGTATTTACTGGCACCTTGTGAGGTGACAAGCGATCAAAAGCACATCGATGCAGGGAAGCTTCTATAATACTTCAGAATTTGTCTAAAGTTGCCCCTCAGAAGTGTGAGAATAGGAACTATGGGTGTACAGCATAACCCTAGGAACACCCAAACCTGGATAAATACCTACGAATGAATAATATGAATACCTACAGAATAATCTGTAAAACCGGCATAGCAGAGAAGTAAAATCAATAATTCCATTGTCTCTCTAATCTTAGAGATTGTTCCAATACAAATCTGCCAGGCCCACAATATTTTTGTATGTGCACAAGATGCTTTCCAATTTCAGTCTGCTCATGCAGGGTACACCTACACCTGCAGGACTCCTAGTCCCTGCTCTGAGTCATTTTCACACATGTTTTTTAAGGAAACAGGCTTTGTCTTTTTTTGTCTAAAACTATGACCACATTTTTAAGTTCTGCTTGCCAGGTTTCCAGCATGGTTTTTTTGCCAAACATTAGGAGGAAGGGGTGAAGTTTTTCTGTGAAATAACAAATCCTAAAATGTTATTATCTGAATAGAAAATCTACTTCTTCTCAGATCTGCATTTCTTGAAGCAGAAATAATTCACAGTTTCTTTCAACTTAGGGAATTAGTAGAAAAGAGGCTCTTACCTTTTTTGATACAGGCATATCCTTGCACACAAGTCACTAATGTGTGCTGATGTTCACACTCCTAATCATATTAATTTAATTAAATAATGAAGTTAATCTAATCTGGAATTTATAAGGTTCTGTTTCCTCTCACACTCCTGATTTCCATGTATAATTCCATATAAATAGTTGCAGTACATGCAGTGCATTTTAAATTAGGATGAAGAAGAAAAAGAAGAAAGTAACATGCAAAGCAAAATACTTTCTGTATTAATAAACACTCAAGCAGTGCTGCAAAGTCTAACTTTACAGTTATCTTCCAAGAAAATGAGTCCAAAATTTTTAGTATTGATCAATCTTTCACACTGAGATATCCACAAGAAACATAGAAAGCAGACAATTCATGTGGTTAATATGGCTTTAGGCTATGCAAAAAAAAAAAAAAAAAAAAAAAAAAAGCACCATGTTAAGCCATCACAACACAGAGAAATGGTCTCTTTCTTGAGGCACTTCTTTCCTGGTGACTAGTGTCAGATAGTTCAGAAAGGGTATGTAGCATCCATAACACATTCGGATTCCTCCTATTTGTGTATGTTGCATCACAAAAATCATATCCAGGTAATGATTAGAGATCAATTTGTTGTCCACAGTCTATGAAAATGCTGAATGTTTTCCTTCTTGTTCATATGTATGACTAAAAATAGGATTATTAGGAAGTTCTGATTTTCTACTTTCCAGGGTGATATCTTCCTGCAATTAAGTTATTCCCGAGTAAGGAGAAATTCTTACACTGTGAGCATGTGTTAGTTATTTAAGTCCAACCAATTTGTCCCATATTCTCATGCTGCAGGGAAAAAACCTAACCAGACACTCCTCTTGAATTCTGACTACAGAGATTTTTTTTTCTCAGAGCAACTTCTCAGCCTGAGCCTGAGCAGTGAGTGTCCTGTTTCTTGACTGGCTAGTACCTGGGTCTCTCAGGGGGTTGCAAGACTCCCAGTTTGTCCCATATTCTCATACTGCAGGGAAAAAACCTAACCAGACACTCCTCTTGAATTCTACTTTTGTGATGATTGCTTTGCCCCCAAGAACAAGTTCACATCAATCATCTTTAGTTTTCTTAAACACAGGGCTGTTCAAAATCAGATTTTGAAGGGTTTTGTCCCCAACAGATATCCTGCAGAATTTGCAAAAGCAGCTTCATAAAGCCAGCTGGATTTAGAGTACAGCATTCCACTTGTCATTTTCCTGCATTTTTTGGTGCCTCTCTGGAAAGCTCTGGCTCAAGTGACCACTATGATCTGCATCATAGAACTGCTTTGAGCACCAGTAGTGTGTAGCCATTGGAATTATGTACTTTGATCCCAGCTACTCTTCAGTAGCTGGGCAAATGACGATGGCAAATTCTGGCAAAGATGCAGCTGTAACAGCACAGTGTTGTCCACTGATTGCAGATTTTGTCTAGGACCTTGAATTAGCTTGAGCTCAACCAGATAAATGGTGCAAGGAGTTATTTTGGTGCAACCAATTTTCCTTGCTGTTTTTTGGTTTTGGGGTTTTTTTGGTTTTGGTTTGTTTTGTTTTTTGGTTTTTTTTTCTTTTTTTTTTCTGCAGCTACACATTGCAATATGCAATTATCTCAGTATTCCGACCTTCCTGCTCTGAGTTCCAATGCAACACAGAACCTTTGGGTAGTAACAGGGCCTCCTGCACAGTGAGGAGAAGTTGAGGACTGGTACAGAGTGGTAATGTGATATCCATTGTCAGAAATTGAGACCTCAAATAGAGAGGGCCCTGAATACCCAGATTTAGACTGGCCCAGCTTTCAGCAAGACAGTAGTCCAGAGATATCTGGAAGTTCCATTCAAACTAAAATGAAGCTGTTCTCCTATCCATATTCTTTCCAGTCCTTGTGTTCCTGTGCTGCATAAGGCAAGATATGCACCAAAAGCCCTCACTGCCACAACAGGACAATTTTCCATTTGAATATGCCTGATTTCTACCCCACTGAAATGCCACTATTCAACCTTAAATTGAAAATGGTTGTCCTGTAATTCCACTTACCAACTGTAAGGACAAGCAGATTCCTTTGGAGAACCTCAGGGAATGATGGCACTAGATTGTAATTACAGTTAAATATCTGTTTTTTAAAAGCATAATTTTATGATCAGCATAGTATAGAATTTTATGATCACAGTAGCACGGATTTTTTTGTAAATGGTATCAGTGTAGCACAATTTTATAAGTATCATAGCACCAAATTTAAAATCACATCTTAACTGATGTTTCTTAATCGCCTGGACTCTCTGCAGATTGGGTGGCTGGCTTGCAGTGTAAATAAAACAATCATAATCTATAGTCAATCTTCAGAGGAAGCAGACAACAGTGGAGGAGTCCCTGGCCACTGGGGGATTGTGGCTTTTGCTGTCAAAAAGCAGCTGTGGGCCAAGTCCCACTTGGGGCTTGTAACTTCTCAATTTTATAGTTCTCTCTCTGTGTGGTGTTACATTTCATTTTTCTGTGATTGAGTTGTCACAGCTTCTTTGTCCAGGTGCCTGAGACCTTCAAGGCTGTAAGGAGGTGAGAAGGTGGCTTGTGCCCAGGCACTGAGGATGACATGGAGGTGGATAAGTCTGCCTGGTGTGCGGTATCTTCAAGAGTTGATAAGGGGGAGGAAGGGAGCTGACACGTGACCAATCGGTCACAGGAAGAGCCCTTTGCCATATTAAATGGCATGAGTCATGCTAGCCATATTGCCATGTGTCAGGAGCACAGGAGTGGGGCACCAGAAATTGGGCATGGAAAGAACAGACCCCTAGATTCAATAACGAGGGAAAATATTGATACAGTAGAGGAATAGATGTAAGATCCTGCTGGAAGTGGTATTGTTGCATTGCTTTAGGTACACTGTTCAGGAACCATAATTTTAAAATCATTACAGTTAAATTCCAGAGCCTTCTGGTAACAAAAAATTAAATTAATTTATGAAAAAATTTGTAGAAAAAATCACCATTTAAGGAAGGTCACCATTTAAGGAAGGTCACCATTTGAGGAAGGCAAAGGGGAGACGTGCACATCTTAGGGGTGATGATCATTAGTCTCCAATTTATTGATCCAGGTTACATACTTTTATAGTAGAGTTAATGAGCTCATGCATATTCTGTAAACTAAGCATTCTATTCGTTAAGCTATATATCAACTCTTCTTCATTCTTTCAGCCCACATTCTATTTTCTTACGTCTCTCTGACTCCTCGTTATCACACTCAGCTAGGCCCAAGGACACAGTGTTTTCGCAGGTGCAAAAACTCAAATCAAAAGGCTAAACACAGTATTTTTCCAGCTTCTAATAACTAACATTCCCACAAAAATTCCCCTTTGTTCTGAACTTATTTCTAGTTTCTGTGGACTAAATAGGTTTTCTAATTAGGAAACACATCCGGTTTAAAGGGTTTCACATCATATTGTTGGAATGTGTGGAAGCAACAATTTGGAGACTCACAGAGCTCCCAGATTTACTTAAAAATTTCTCCATTCCTTTTAACTCTTCTTCACATCAGGCTTGGAATACCTAATTACTTTTTCAATATGATAATGAAGAAGAAATAGTACTTCAGAGGCATCAACCTGTGTACTTCTCAAGAAAATTATCAGAATAATATCAGAGCATCAGGATAATTCCTCGTCAGGATAATCCTCATCATTTATTAATGACCAACTTTCACTGGTCAAAGATTGGAAAAATTTCTTCATCATGAGCTTCTCAGTAGAGGATTAGAACAGAAGCAGAGACAATTCTGCATGCTAAAAAAATATTTAACTGCCTTGATCAATTGCAGGGAACTGAGGTACAGCTCAAGTACAGAGACTCCAGGAAATTAACACATGCACCCATAAACATTCCTCTGAAAGACTGAAGCAGACACTGCAGCACAGTGAGTACTCACCAACTGGGCAGTAATCGTACCTCTGAAATACATTAGTGGCAACTACTGGGACAAAAGATGTGAGAAATTTCATAATCTTCTTTTCAAATTGGTCTGTATGAAGCAGGAAAGTAATTTTGAACACAGGCTTCCAACAAGCAATCCATACAGCTGGTGCAGTAATTGAGTCTGGATTCTATGAAAACACAAAGCATAATTCTGAAATTAAAGGCTAAATCATTGTAACTGCAAATAAGATATTGAATTAAGTTTCTAACATTTCCAAATCTACAGTGCAGACAGAGTATTTCTTATGTTATTGCTTATGTTGTAACATTTCCCTATTTCAAGCAAAACAATGAATTAATGACTCTCAGAAGTCTTGTCCTACCTCATTTTTATGAGGTTTTCATTATCATAGAAAGAGGAACAGTTCTGCAGTTCAGTTTTTCAGATTTGCCAGACGTGTACCCTCATACATGCTATTGGAAGATGGGCCTGCAGATTTTGCTGTTGATTTCTTGCTGTTTATGGATTTAATGAAGGAGAATTCTCTTCCAGATAAGCTGTGTCAAGTGTTGCTTCAGCCTCTGAGGGCCAGCAACAGTAATTTACAACACGTCTGTTTTTGTGCTCTTCTGTGCAGTAAACAGTTCCTACAGTCTTTCTCTGGTTCATAAGTTCCCTGATTCACAGTTTTCCTGTCAGGTTCTGAATATCCATCGGGAACACAAACCGTGTTTGTAGCTCCTGATTTCACTGTGTTGACAAAAAGGACTTTGCCTCTCAACACCTGCACTTTCCTATAAGTACATTTTGTAGGTCATTTTTCTTCTGTAGTTTGTACAAAAGAGAAAAATTATCTGTAACCAAGCCAAATACTGAGGAGTTTCATAATAATCAAATTCCTACAGTGGAAGCATACACACAGTAGTTGCTGAAGCCTGAAATTCTGATTCTATAGAGGGAGATAGTTTGGTGACTTGTATACTGGCACATGCTGCAAGGCAACCAAGACAGCTGATTTTTTAATACATTACTCCTATGCCTTGAGTCACTGTCTTCTTCTCTGACATTTCGTTTCATTGGACTCAATATAAGGTTAATTGCTCCCATTTAATGTCTGCTGGCTTATGGATGTCCAAATGTGGCCATTTTACATAATGAGAGATTTTGCAATTGCCTTGCACATAATCCAGATGCATATTTGCATTCTAGCATGCTTGGAAACCATAAAAGGAGCTTTAAACAGAATCAGATTGTTCAAATGCAGTCAAATGGCTGACTTCTCAATTAGGATAATGTAATTCACACAATTAATAAAGCTCACCTAAATGCCAGGGCCTTCTGCACACACCTATTACAGCCTTTACAGTTGTGTTTGGTCTGGCTGAGGTGGAGTTCATTTTGCCACAGCAGCCCCCCCCAGCTCTGTGCTTGCATTAGTGCTGGAAAGGGGTTGTCAACACAGCAGTGCCTTGGCTGCCTCTGAGCAGTGCTGGCACAGCACCAGCCTCCCTCTCCAACATTCCACCCCGCACAGGCCAGGAGGCTGGGGGTGGGCAGGATCCTGGGAGGGCACTGGAAAGGTAATGGGATCCTGGGACAGCCAGCCCAAACTGACCAAAGGGGAATTCCACATCAGAGGATGTCTGTGCAGGTACAAAACCTAAGGGAAAGGAGGAGGAAGGTGTGCCCTTCATTGCTTATGGTGTTTGCCTTCTGGAACATCTGCTGTGTGTGCTGAAGCCTTCCTTCCTGGGAAGTGGCTGGATATCATTCACTGATGGGAAATAAAGAATAAAATCTTTCTGGTTTTTTTCTCCCCTTTGCTTGCACACATGCAACATTCTTTTTTGTTTTATTAAACTGACTTTATCTCAACCCATGCGAGTTTGTTTCCCATCTTATTTTCTTTCTGCTCCCACTGTGCAGAGGAGAATCATTGAGAAGCTTGGTGGACTCCTGCATCCCAGACAAGGTCAATCTACCATATCACTGTTACCTTGAAGCCCTCAGAGTTCACCAAGTTTTCAAATATTCATAGTTTGAACCACAATGAGACAAAAGGCTGCTGATTATCTACTGAGGACTTCTTAACAGTCCATATTTGGCAAAGAAATATTTATTTTTGAGAAAAAGTGTTGGTGACTCTCACTATTTCCCTTTAAAACTTTCATTGCAAATTTGAGTGAAGAATGTCTGTCAGCTGGTGTCTGTGATCATTTTTAATAAAGAATGGTGAAATGCAGTGGTCTTTTAAATATAAAAAACAGTTTTAGGGTGTTTTATACTTTCATCTTGAAACATAAATGATACCTTGGAAGAATACAGATTAGATGTTCTTCTTCAACAACACAACATGAGGTATTGAATTAATTGAATAGTTAAGGTTTGAAGGACCATTTAAAGGTTATCCAGTCCAACTCAGCCCTGCAACACATCTGAGCAGGGACATTCTTCAACTAGATGAAGCTGCTCAGAGCTATGTCCAAACTGGTCACTTCTGGAATGGACCAAAGCAAAAAAAAAAAAAACAGTGTTTGCAAAAATTTTCCTGAGGACTGCATCTCTTTAACTATCTCAATCCCCTATAAAATATTATGTGTGGAACAGTAAGCAAGAAGTATTACATCAGCTATTATAACTTGGCAAATTTCCATCTTGTCAGTGCCAACAGTCACCCACTTTGAAGAAACAGATCTACCAAAACTGGAGTTCTATCTACCTATTGCTAGCCATGAGACATAATGCTCTGTAGACAGAAACTATGAGATAAGAGTACATGCACTCTGCATTGCTCTGAAGCAGCAAATAATTTACTCTTTCTTAGCTTCTCAAATAATCATTTATCTTCTGGAAGCAGAGAGTAGCTGCAACAGAAGTTTTCAAAGTGAACTGACAGAGAAACTTTCTCTGCAGGCTGTGAATCTCATGGAGCCTTATCTGTGACACTGCTTCTGACATTATTTGACATCTGCTGGCTAAAAGAATTAAAGAATAGACTTTGCTACTATCCCCACATGAACAGACAGAAGAAATGTGCCATTTGTTGCCCAGAGGAAACAATGTCACAACTGTGGTCATAATGCAGCTGCCTGGAAGAGGGAACCTCAAGCGTATACAGATGCTTCCCCAGTTTTCAGTAGCCAGTGGGGTGGGTTGAGCCTGGCTTCCTGTCCTGCAGGGAGCCCATCAAAGCCATTCTATCACTTCCCAACTTCTCAGCTGAAAAAAATAGAGAAAACTAACCAAAGGCACAGGTGTCAAGATAAGGACAGGGAGAGATCACTCACTAATTACCATTAGAAATAAAATTGAATTGGGGAAATTTGTTTAATTTATTTCCAATCAGAGTAAGATAAATACAAATAAACATAAATTTTAAAACACCTTCCCCCATTCCTCCTTTCTTGCTGAATTTAATTTCACTCCCTGTTTTCTCCACCTCCTCTGTTTCCTAGCAGCACAAAAGGACAAGGAATGTGGGCTGAGGTCAGTTCTTCACACATCTCTTACACTTCTTCCTCCTCACAGGAAGGACTCCTCACAGTCCTTCACTGCTCCAGTGTAGGGTCCCTTGCAGAGGAAACAGTTCTTCATTAATGTCTCACCCACTACAGCTCATCATGAGCAGTTCCAGCATGGGTCCTTTCACTGGATGCAGTCCTTCAGGAAGAGACTGCCCCAGCAAGATTCCACCACGGGGTCGCAAGTCCTGCCAGCAAACCTGCTCCAGCATGGGCTCCTCTCTCCACAGGGCCACAGGTCCTGCCTGGAGCGTGCTCCACTGCACATTTTGTGCAGGGTTGCAGCCTTCTTCAGACATATCCACCTGCTCCAGCATGCATCTGCTGTACTCCAGCACCAGAGTGAAACGCCACTGCTAAAGAGAAGGCATGCTCTGCATCCACACTGCACTTTTCCTCTCCTCAACAGCACTTCTACTCACAGGCCACTGGAAAGCTGGCTGACCACATGCTCAGCAGCACAACAGTGGTGGCTGGGATTATGAATCTGCTTTCTGTCCATCACAAAGGTTTTGGTAGGATTTTAGAGTATGTCCGGATTGTGGACCACTACAGAGGTTCCTGGCACAGGTTTTCCTGCTGCTGAAAAAAGCATCATATGTGCAAGTCTCTGATGACTGAATGCCAGCTTTGATGAATAACTCCTGTCATAAAAATTAACTAGAAAGTATAGATAAATTTATTTTTCAAGACTGCAACTTGTAAACTTCTTTAACACATTAACCAATTTGTTTATCACTCTTTCACTCATGAAATTACATTCCCTCATGAACTTGCCTTTTACACTGACTCAGTAAAACATTATTATTTCAGGTACCAGAGCTTAATATCCTTTTTAATTCCTGGCCCTGAGTCCAGACGGTTGTTTTCCAGGAGTTACTCAGTTATGACCATAAACTTCCTTAACTCAAGGCATGTAATAGCCTTTATGTCTTTAATTGTCATTATTTCCCAGTCATTCTAATAGAGTCTGAATATTTGTTTTAATTAAATAAAAAAACAAAGAAAATCCTGTCTCATTGTAATCTCATATGGTCATCTGCAACTTTTCCCAAATTGTGATGTGGTATTATGAGAGGAAGAAGTATCCTCATGTAATTGCACAGCTGCAACACTACATGTGTTGTTGCAGTCAAAATAATTGCTGCCTTTCTAGTAATAGAAGAACAGCCAGGAAAAGAGAAGATTTTTTCATAAGAAACAATGACATTTCCTAATTATATAATTGGTGAATCACCATTAAAAGCCAAAGCATTCCTGAAATATCAAAGGTGAAAGGTGGGTTATTTACTTTGACATGCAAGGTCCTACACCTGGGTCATGGCAATACCAGCCACAGCTACAGGCTGGATGGAAAAGTGATTGAGAGCAGCTCTGAGGAAAAATACTTTGGTGGGTGATTGTTGATGAAAAACGCAACATGACCCAGCCATGAGCACTCCCAGCCCAGAAAGGTAATGGGATCCTGGGCTGAATCCAAAGCAGCGTGGCCAGCAGGGAAGGGAGGGGATTTTGCCCTCTGCTCTGTTCTGCTGTGTTCTGGGGAGACCCAGAGCACTGCGTCCAGCTCTGGGATCCTCAGCCCAAGTCCGGAGGAGGGCCATAAAGTAGGAAAGAGGACTGGAGCACCTCCCCCAGAAAGACAGGCTGGGAAACATGCACCTGTTCATCCTGGAGAAGGCTGTGTAGACGCCTTAGGGCAACCTTCCATTATCTCAAGGGTCCTACATGGAAGTTGGAGAGGAATTCTTCATAAGGTAGTAGAGTGATAAGACAAGAAGCAATAGGTACAAACTGAAAGAGGGGAAATTTAAGTTAGATATTGTAAAGAAATTCTTTACTGCAAGGAGATGAAACACTGGAACAGGTTACTCAGGGAGGTTGTGGGTGTTCTTGGCACTGTTCACGGTGAGGTGGGATAAGGCCTGGATATATAGGAAGTGTCCCTCCCCATGGCAGCAGGACTTGGGACTGGGTGATCTTTGTTTTCAACCATAACATAACTAGCAAATTAAGTAAGTAAATATATTTCATATGGCATAACTGGTGTAAAACTATTTTCAAAGAGTAATAATATTATTTGAAAAAAATTACAGGGAAAAGAAACAGACTTAATCCATATTTTCCTGCAGAAGTTTTTTCTTCATAGAAATTGAAGTAATTATGTAACATGATTATCTTTTTTAGCTAAGAACTGGACTTTGGTGACCTCAGGAACTTGCCACAGTTCACATTTTTATACATATCTGTCTGAATACCACACCTGGCTGGACAACATTTTTGCCTGGGAAACTGGTAAGAATGAGAAGGTCTAAATGTTAGTAGTATTCATTTGAAGTTTTTTTGTAATGGGTTGACCCTAGCTGGATGCCAGTCACCCACCAATGCTGCTCACTCACTCCCTTCTGCAGCTGGACAGGGGAGAGAAAATATAACAGAGTTTATTAGTTGAGATAAGGACTGGGAGAGATCATTCATCAAATACCATCACAAGCAAAACAGAATTGAATTACAGATATTAATTGAATTTATTACGAACAAAATCAGAGCACAATAATGAGAAATAAAAAAAGACCTTAGAAACACCTTCCCTCACTTCCCTCCTTCCCAGCCCTACCTCCTACCACTAAGAGGCACAAGGAGACAGGGAATGGGTGTTGTGGTCAGTTCACCACATGTTTCTGCTGCTGCTCAGGGACAGGCATTCTTTCCTTTACCCTGCTCTAGTCTGGCATCCCTCCCACAGAAGACAGCTCTCCTTGAGCTTCTCCAGTGTGTGCCCATCTCACAGGCAACAGTTCTCCACAAGCCACTGCAATGTGGTCACTCTTCCACAGGATGCAGTCCTTCAGGCACAACCTGCTACAACATGGGTCCCTCATGGGATCACAAATATTGCCTGGAAACCAGCTCCAGCATGGATCTTCGCTCCACGGGTCTGCAGGTCCTTGCCAGGACCTTGCTCCAGCATGGACATCCCAGAGTCACATCCTCCTCTCAAGCATCCACCTGCTCCAGCGTGGGGCTCCTCCACTGCATGCAAATGAATCTCTACATTCCCATGGATCTCCATGGGCTGTATGGGAACAGCTCCTTCACCATGGTCTGCACCAGGCGTTGCAGGAGAATGTCAGCTCCAGTGTCTGAAGCACCTTTTACCCTTCCATCTCCACTGACTTTGGTGCTTTCAGAATGGTTCCTCTCACATATTCTCACTTCTCTCACATATTCTCACCCCTCCCTTCTCTATCCACAATTGCATCTGCACAATAACTTTCTTTTCCTTCTTAAATATGTTATTACAGAGGCATTACCACCATTTCTTATTGGCACATCCTTGGCCAGGAGTGGGTCTGTCTTGGAGACATATGGCTTTGGATCTGCCAGACACAGGGTAAACTTCCAACAGCTTCTCACAGGAGTGACTGCACCTCTCCCGAGCACTAACTGAATCAAAACCAATGCAAGTCTTCTTGCATCTCCTGCCTTGGAGGTTTGGTTACAAACAGTCTCCTGAAGGTTTGCTTGGACAATTCTCAAGCTATTCAGCTCTGCCAAACTGATTATGAGCTCTTGTCTTTTTTAATGCCAGGCTTTCTGGGCTACAATATCCTCTAGCACATCATAAATTTCTAGATGTGCTGCACCTCCACCCCATCCCTCACTCTCTTCCCCCTGCCTCCCACTCTTCCCATCCTCTCACTCTCCTCTCCTCTCCTCTCCTCCTCTTCCTCATTTTTTTTTAAATTAAAAAGTTATTTTTTCAGTAAGTGGATCGGAAATTGTGGGAAATAAGGCCTTCTACAAGTTGGTTCACTTTTCAAGCAGTCATAAAGATGTGTTATTAGGAAACAAATGAGAAATACCTTTGTGTATGTGTCTTAATTACAATTAGATCAAAACTTCATATTTTATTATCAAATATTGTTTAGCAATTTCCCTCTTTCCATTCATAATTTTTTTCTTTCCTGCTTTCCAGTGTTCTGGAAAACTTTTCCAGATTATTTGGAGTACTTGACTGGAAAGAGACTACACAGACATCACATGTGACTCCTTGGAGTTGAACCAAGATCTGGTACCTCAGCCCTGTATCTGCAAACTGCAGCTGCTTCTTAGAAGTCATGCATTCTTGTATTCTTCCTCTTAGGTATTTTTCCTGTGGTTTGTGGATTTTTCTGTTAAGGTTAAGTACATGGATTTTAACCATATTGCTACTCTTCTCATTAGTACACTATGGATTATGTAACAGATGCCTGGCAAAATAATCACAAAAGGCAAAGCAAGTAGAAAATTACTTGTTAATAAAATTTTTAAAAGAGAAAAGAGAAAAATTAACATCTGGTCAGCTAGGCAAGGAAATACTTTGCCTTCTGTTAGAAGGTAAACTGAATTTCCCAGAGTGGTTAGTGAAGGAACTGACATTTTGGTTAATATTTAATAACAGTTTATCCTTAGGTATAGTCTTATTTTGTCCCATCTGCTGCTTGTCAGCTGTAATAATGTCAAATAAGGCCACTTCCAATGTAACATATCTCTCTGATTTGCAGTTCTTACGCTTGCCATGTAGTATAGGAATGCAAATGCCTTCATTGACCTCTCTTATTCCTTGATTCTGCCAGCTCGTATGTTTATCTAGTACAGCGTGGCAGTTCTGCTCCTTGGTGAGTGATGAAAACTTATCAGGTATTTTCTTCTGTCCACCACTCTGTTTATGGACCAGAACACTGTTTCTTGCTCCTGTGATCTCATGTACTGAGAGGCTTTATCTCATGTGTTAACATGAGCTACCCCAGCTCAGCAGTGAGTGCCATTGCTGGCTAACCATTAGTTTGCTCAGGAAGGACAGATTTCCAGAAAGGCAGAGCAATAAATGTCTGGTGAAATCATCTCTGTCTTGTATATTGGGCAGATTTCCACCTGCTTGAAAAAATGCAGTATGTGTGTTCATTCAGCTATTGACTTGAACTGGAATCATTAGCTCCTAACATGAAAATTTGGCTGCCTTTTGTATTAATTAAGTGTAAATGCAATGGAAGATTAACAATGAGTGAAAATATGACCTCATTATATACATGTGAAATATTTACTTTACAGATTTAAAATTCTGAGTATTTTCTTTAGTTTTTATAAAATCCATATTATTTTCATGAAAAAAATCCTACAGAATCATAGACAGTCATCTCGCTGCAAGCTATTTTCTGAATGCAAAGATGGACTTTTATAATGCTTCACCATGAAGTCAATATGAGAGAAAAATATCAAGTACATTAAAGTGCATTAAACAAAATCATAGCAAATATTATGTAAATGATTGTCACAGACACACTTGACCCTCACCCATGCCTTTGTTCAGATTGACTAAGGAGCAAGAGGCCTCATGCCCTGTGGTGAACTTGAATGCCGTTAAGCTCCTGGCTCATGTATAAAGGAGTGAAAATGCCTCGTGACAATATTTCCAGAGATGGTTTCAAACCCCAAAATTACATGACAGCTAAAGCACAGAACAAGATGGTACAGCCAAAATGAAGACATCTGTCTTGTCTTTATTACTGACTCGCAGCCAACTACTTCATTCTGCAAATATCACTGTCAGGATGGGCCCAATTTGAGTTCTCCCTGAACTGTAGCTGAACTGAATGGCAGGTGACTCCCCTCTTCAGCATGGATGCCTCATGAGGTTTGAAATTCCTTACCTTGGACTAGGATAGCCTTTCTTACCCAGGGTGGAGAGATCCTTTGTATTTGACAGATCCTTGGTAAGCGATTGAAATAATGCTGATTTAATAACAATGAAATGTTGCTAATCCATGTAGATTATTATTATTATTATTATTATTATTATTATTATTATTATCATTATCATTATCATTATCATTATCATTATCATTATCGATAATAATAATAATAATAATAATAATAATAATAATAATAATAATAATAATAATAATAATAATAGTGTTGCATAGGTTAATTTCATGGCACATAAACCCAACACTAAGATTGGACTTAGCCCTCCCTAGGATTCATAAGGAGTTTAGAAAGGAAGGTGACCTGTTCTGAGCCTTGTGACTTAACAAGGGGAATCTCCCTTTTTCTTTGTGTCTCTAGTCTCTGGGTGACTTGTTCTAACTCAATTAATTTATATTTTAGGATTTTTTTTTTTTTTACTTCCTGACAGATGTTCGACTGTAATACTGTATGCTTCTTGTTCCTTCAGCTCAAAAGAGTTAAAAATGCTGGAGATGACTAGTACCAACAAGCAGCCTGTACTTTGAACTGCTCAGTAAGTAGTCCTCAATGGCATATGTTCTCACCTGATTTAAGTGATTTGCAGCTCTTTGAACCTTCAAAGGAAAAATACACTTGCAAATACAGGTTTCTAAAATGATGTGAAATCTCTAAAATCCTGTCAACATGATAATGCTCTGATTATCACAGATGGTGTTCATCTCTCCAGCAAAACTCTGAGGAAGCTGTAGGTGCTTCTCTTCTCCTTAAATTACCTCTGACAAGCAATGTAGTGTAATCCAAGTTGCATCAGCCTTCTGGGACAGACAGATAGCTACTGAGCTAGCTACTAGCCAGATTTACTACTGAGAAGTGCTTCTCAATATGATTCTAGTTTTATTTTTTTCGAGGTACTGTATTTTCATCTTTTTTTCTTTTGCACTCTTAAAAATATCAGTTCATAATGCAAACATCTGTCAGGACCAAGGATCTGTCTCTATCATAGAGGCAGAGAGAAATGAAATAGAAAGTACGTGTGATTATCTACTGCAACTGTAGAAGAAACATAAGCACTCAGTCCATATATTCTTCTGGGAAATGAACAAAGAATTAGATAAAGGCAACAGTTTACACTTAATTTACAGGGAGCATAAACTAATATAGAGTAATTATTCTAATAACAACAAACAAATTAATTTTACAAAAACTGTCTAACAAGTCACTCTTACTGGCTGTCACGGTAAAGAAGCGCTTTTAATTGGAATTATGTTGCTGTACATAAAAGGAAATGAAAAAGAAATTCAATTATGAGAAACACAGCAAGGACACAGTTCCAACATTCTAATTATTGCTGAAAAATATTTGTATTCATCTTCACACATTTGAATCACCTTTTTTCTCTGTTAGAACTAATTATTCTGGGAGTGCATTTTACTTTTTCTGGGGGTGAGTTCAAAGATGTCTACACACACCAAAAAACCAAAAGCACAGAATATCACAATTAATCCCATTAAATTTGTGTCTTAGAGTATTGGAGCATGACTGGATGTTTAGAGGAAAGATGTTTGGATATTTAGCTAATCAAGGGTAACAGTTAAGCACAAAGTCTCTGTTGGTTCAGTCTTCATCTCTGCAGTATGATATGAGCTAGTGTCTTCCAAATGTATTGCCATAGCCAATATTTCCTACTACTGCAGTATGTGTAGCCCTTTTTAAATTACACAGAAAGAGATTTAATCTTCTGATAATTGTGTTTGTGTTCAGGCTTTACTTTAGAAAACATACATACCTCACAAAACAGACATGCATATGATCAGTAATCACTGTCTTGCACAAGTTTTCTGGAAGCTGAAAAGTCATGTTTGTATTTATTCCTTTGTTTCCTATACTTATTTATTAAGCACTGGAAATGGGCTACCTTTAGGGACCATATACTGTGCCAAAGGATTTAAAACCAAATGCAATTTTTACACTAGTGAGCTCTTATTAAAATCAAAGTGAATTTCTTATTGAGAAAACTGCCCTAGAATGAGTTATTTTAATCACTATTAAAAAGTTTTACAAAACTCAGTAGGTGCTCTATTGCATGACAGGATAGCATCCTCTGTTCTTTGATATAAAACCTATCTCAGGAACGAGGTAGTCAAAAGACATGAACAGAACTTATAAATTAGAGCCATAATGGGTTGGAGCATTGCTTTGCAGAAAAACAAGCTCACCTTACTCCTGTGATCTTACGAATTTTCACAAGTCACTGGTTAGAAAGATGCATCCTCTCCTCATGCACAGCATTAGAAGTTAGGATAAGGAAAACTCAGAAGTGTGGTTACATATTTTAAAGTCATGGCTTACCTTGTCTATTGTATTTGATAGAAAATGTTCTTCTGGTAGAGATGCTTGACTAAGCTGACCCAGATAAGGCACTGATTGACATGTCTTTATTTAGTTGTCTGTAAGCCTCTGGAGAACCATGGATTGTGGCTGTAAACCAATGGGATTATCATTAGATATCATCATTAGCATCATCAGATAGCTGGGCAAAAATCTCAACAGCCTCAGACCAGCTGCTGAATCTAGGTTTAAAATTATTCATATGATGTCTGATACGTATATTTTTAAGCACCATACCTCAGTAACATCTTGATGGATCAGATGACTCTTTAGATTTACGATGAGTATTTTGTGAGTATTTTACAGGCATGTCCTAAACCAGAGAACATGGCTGATCCAATTGATTCTACAATTCTCTGTCTTCAGTCGTCCTGCTCCCCAGCTTCTGCCCATAGTGATACAACAGAAAGAAGAACAGAGTGGACAACCTAACATGGACAGAACAGATCATTGGTACCTCTTATTCAGCACAAAGACTGCCTTCTTCACACTGAGTTAAATATCCAAAGCAGAAATATCCTAAAACACCTGCATTTTAGACGACTACTGTAACTGGAAAGTAATTAATTAGATTAATTTATCTTTAACTCCATCTAGGAATTCCACATCAGATGTCAAAACACTTTGCCAACTAACATTTTATTGCTAACAGCACATTCTGGGGGAAAATTGCAGTTTGGCAAGCAATACTTTTCCAAACTATATACTGTACTCTAAAAGCTCTCAACCGGTTCTAGGAAGTGCCTGAGTTTTCCTCTCATATTTTGCTATTTATCATTCCCAGTATTTCCAAGCATAAATGTACAAGACATATGTCAATGTACCCCAATTTTTTAACAGCTGAAGCCAACAATTTTTTCTGTAGCTTAAATAAACTGTCCATAAGATGAAATATACCAAATAATTGGATCTCAAAAGTAGTTAGGCAAGTAGGAATATTTCAATATTATCAGGCACATGACACATTAATTTGTTTTAAGAATATTGTACTTACGGCCTGTAATTCATCTGTCAGCATTTGAAAGGGGGATATAAAAAACCCTGATTTTACATCATGACATCACTTCATCTTGCTAGCATAACCTCAGAGGTTTTTTTCAAGTTTCTTTAATCCAACTTCTTTATAGTATCTTATTACACCTGAATGAAGAAAAAGTTCTATGCCTTTGCTCGGCACCTGTTTTTTGGTAGGATGGTATTTTCTGGATGGCATTTTTTGCAATCGAAGCAAAATTAAATAAAACTAAGTATATTCAAATCTCAAACAAATACACATTGTAAAACCAACTAACATCACATATAAAGAGTGTGTGTAAAACCATCTCATCATACATAGTGAGTTCAGACCGTTCACATGCTTAAGAACTTTTTGTTTCTACTTGACTTCTTTTCCACTTGGACTCGTAAGAAGCTAAACCCCTGTGTTTGCAAGACTCTTTCAAAGGGGAATCTGGATGAAAGAAAATTCCTTTGTAGAAGACTCCAATGCCTTCTGAGGAATTTTGTCCAAGAGTTTAATTCAGCTCAGGTGCCACATTAGTGCCATAAAGCTGACTGTCTTGGGGAGGCAGTATGCTCCTGCTGCTTCCCAGCCCCAGCCTTGCTTGTTTATGATCAGCTCAGATTTCTCCTCATGTGGGTGTGCCCAGAAACCTTTGCCATAGAAAGAGATTGTGTGAGGCAATGCTATTATTAGATACCAGCGTCCTTCAGGCACACACTTGCCTCACAGTATTTTTGTTAAATATGGAAGTGACATCTTGTCTGCTGCCTATGGAGACTTTTTTCTCCTTAGTAGCCTTCTCATATTAATGTGACTCTTTTTGTTTGCAGTTTGTCTTCACATTTGGCAGTTGTAAAGCATTATCTATGTTTGAAACATACTGCTGTGAATCAGAACTTAATGATTCGAGGCAGTTGTTGGATGTTCAGTTGACTACCCTTGACATTGTTATGTGCTGATTATATTGCATATTCCTAGTGTTATATCTCTTCACAGAACACTGCTGTTTCAAAATGCATGCTCTGCATTCCAGACAGATATCCTATCAAGCATCATCCTGTTCTAATACTGCATGCATCTCCTGGTATTCATGAGGGTTTTGTAAAATTCCCTCCAGACATGCAAAGTTCTTTGAAAGTTTCACCTACAGCATAGTCTTACAAGCCTTCTTATAGCCTTTACACAGTTCTCCTCCTTTAAGAAACTGGTATTTTTCCAAGGTAGCACTGGTGAGTGCTAAACTTATGAGAACAGTGAGTGCAAACAGGCTGCTGCACTTAAAATCTAAGATATGTGAATTCCTCAGAAACAGGACTGCAAGAGTCTTGGATGTTACTCACAACCATCCATCCTGTTTTCAATAGATATGCCCTTCCTAAGACTGTTGAAGTGACTATAACCACTATTTGGTCACTGTTTTTGCTGCATCACTGTGGATGACTCAGGGTTAGTGTGAAAAGTTCAAAGTTGTAGGCTTCAAGTGAGAGGTTCTCCATACACCATTCTTAGGAGCTTGGTCCAAGGTTTCTGAACAGTAGCTTAGGTTTTCTGTCTAGTTTTTCTATACTCTTAAGGTTAATGAAATGGGTGAAGAGAGTACGATAGAAAGAATGGCATTTTAATTATGATGGGGACTGATAAGTGCAGACATGCTGTGGGTATCTTGGAAAACAAGCTAGGATGTTGCAACATCAGATTAGTAATTGCATAAGCATACCAGTAGTTAGTTGTTCTAGAGAATGATTGCCTTGCCTTGCCTTGCCTTGCCTTGTCTTGCTTTCTCCTGAGTTGGAAATGTACTGGTGCAATGGACTATCCTAGTTCACCAAATCATGACAATTAAAATGACTGTGAAATGCAGAGCTCTGTTTCTCCTCTCCCTGGCTGGCAGCTGTCCTGGAGACGTTATTGCATCATAGTGGTGATGATTCTACACTTGCATAGAAATTATCTGAGTGAGAACTGAGCATATTCTTTCAAGAAGTGTGCAGGTCGTATATTTTATTCCCATGGTTTAATTTTCAGGAATAGCAATTTTCAGGATAGCATTTTTTTTACTCTCCCATACCAGTCAATGGGAAAGCTAGTCATCAGTCTGGAAATTATGGAGTTAAATCACTAGCTTTCATAATTAATTGTAAAAATACTGGGGGCCAATTGAGCTACATCAGTCTACCCAATCATATCAGCAGTGTGGCCTGTTAACACTATAGTATACACACAGTCTTGAGAACTGGGGTCTATCTAATAAGTTTTCAAAAATTGATATATTTGAAGTATTGCATAAAGGAATAAAAGTAGACAGGACTAGTTAACTCTGAGTCCTTAGGCTGATATTTAATATTATTTGATTCTTAAACAAGTTATGCTCTGTTTCTTTCTTGTGGCTTTTTTTTTCCTCTGCAACAATATCTTGTTTTATTGTATGACTCAGTCTTAAAGGAACTACCACAGTGAAAGGTGTCAAGAAAATAAACGAAGCACCAACCTCTTTATAGTGCATGAGAACTTCAGATAAATCCCCTCAGGAAAGCTGAACTACAAAATTACTTGTTTTTTTAGTTCAAGGGCTTGTCAATATTTGAAAAGTATTCTAGAAAAAATGCCATTGTTTAGTACTATGTCTTATGCCCAGAAACAGTTTTGTACATTAATGGTGTTTTCATTACTGATAATTATTCCCTGCAGTTGGAGCCAGAAGTGGGAGGATCATGAGTTTCTAATCCATATCAAGTTTTTCTAACTGATAGTGGTAGCTGTCCCGTTATAGTAGCTGTCCCATGATGTTACTTTTCAGCTATTTGGATTGTCTATCAGGGCACATCTATATAATCTACTGGGTCAAAGTTAGCCTGACAAAATGGCCAGCTGATTTTAAATCAATGTTTTTGTACTCCACCTAGAACTATCATTCCCATCTGCCATCAGCTGCAACTTTCGCATACCTGTGTGTGTGAGATCATACTTCTTACCCATGAGGATTCATGCCATTATTTTGTTACTCAGACTGCATTTACTTTCTCTGCAGAAATCTTGTAAACATACTGCTACTCTAATATGAAGAATCACACGAAATCAGTATTTCTTAATGTGGTTGTGGATAAAATGTATGAATAGAGACTTTTTAAAGGACAGAAGCAGACTATAACATTAATATCAGCAACAATTCTATAACTAGCTTCTCACAATAGCACATAACGACCATCAAGCAGCAGGACAAAAGCCCCATTAAGTTCAATCTACTGCTTAGAATGGATAACAGGAATAAAAAGGGGCTAAAAGCATTAAGATTTAAGCATTAGCATTAGCATTTAGCATGAAAGCATTACCATTTAAGCATTATTCCTTAAAAGAAAGAAAATAAAAGGATTGTATTAATACCTGAAATTGTTTCCAATTTTTATTTAAAAAGTTAGTAATTACAATGTTTGATCAGAAGCAAGGATATGTCTCTTCAACACAGTGTTATCAAGTCATTTGCTACCTGCTTTTCTTGAAGATTTGCTCTTAAAGGAACACTGCCAACATGGGGATATACTTTCAGTGAAATAAATACACCACTGAAAAATTCACCACAGGCAAACAGAAAGAACTCTAGTTTCTGAATATATACTTGAATTAGAGGTCAAACATATTGGCCAGACTTTTGTTTCTTGTTTTCTTGAGATGCTGTAAGTTAGAGTACCGTGGCTTAATAAAGGCCCCTGGCATGTGCACCGTGTTTTGCATATGGTATGTTCTCTATCTTTTAACATATGCTATGACTGAAGGCTACATTTTTGTTGCAAGTAAAAGCTCTACAGTTTACTAAATAATTTAAGATTAAGAGAGAGCATCACTACTATTTTGCTACAGAAGTATTAGTCACACTGTTTCTGCACAATTTCCTTTTATAATCTTTTTAATGGGTGCAAGGGGTTTTGCCCTCATTGGCCTGAATGCAAATAGAATCAAATTAGAGGTGTCAACACTGAACACTTCAGAGAAGTATGTGTAATAATATGGATGTTTTGCACTCACCATTCCACTACACCTTGTGCTTACTTCTGCTTTATGGAAGATCGAAAACACATCAACTAGCTTAGTACCTTATGGTAGGCATGTTCACTGAACTCAGTGTATCAGGAGCAAAGCTACTTTGGATGGTTCATCAGTCTCATATTTCTCATATTCAATACTTGCCTGGTTCACTAACTTTGTAGTACCAGACAAAGATTAACAAATACATTAATAAAAATATGTGAAATAGATAGTGCTAGTTTTTCACGGCATCTGATAAGTGCCTGATAATTTCAGACCGTAGCTCTTCAGGAGCTCTCCAGTTTGAAAAGGAGAAAGTAATACTATTCAGTTGCTAAATGGAGTACTTCAGATATGAGTCATGAGCACAGATGACTTCTTAAATTTCAGTGTTATCCTGGTTATAAAAAATGGGATACTTATGCTTGTATCTTATTTATTAATCATCCTGTTTATATCTTATTCATTAAGAACAGTAATTGAAGCTCTCAAAAATCGATAACCATTATTGCTTTACTACTGTTTATGTCATTTAGTGTTGATTTCAAGAAGAAATAAGTCTTGTCAATACTAAGTGGTTTTAAAATGCTCAGTGTGGATTTATTCTGGGCAGACTTCCTACTTGATAAAACTTCCGTCTTAGTGAATCAATTTGCTACCATTTTTTCTCAGTATTTAAGAATGGTTATTTTCAATACTGTATAGCTTCAATTTATGGTGGATAAGAGGAAATGACTGCTTCCTGAGCTGACCTGAGAATGGAATCACTGGAAAGAGAGACAAATCTAGGGATGATCTATGGATCAGCTGACGAACAAAGCCCTAAGGGGCAGACTGGCATAGACAGTTTATTAATGGAAGCAAAGAAGAATTCTGAGCTGAGGTTGCTTAGCTGCATATTTATAAGCCCTCCTGCTGCTATTGTTATCCAGATACTTTGCAGATTCCGATAAAACTCTGTGACCCAAAATTAAACTATCCACTATTTTGGTGAACTAGTTTTCTGCCAGATTAGGCAGCTGAAAAGTTGAAATCAGCCTGTAGAGGAATATAACAAGTATTAGAGTTGCTGTAAGGTAAGCAGTGAAACATGAGGCAAGAACTGAGCAGGGGAAAAGGACTCTGCCATTTTGGGAAGCAGCAAGCTGTTAGATTTGCCTAAATCATCACACATAACTGTATCCTAAATTCTCCTGTGGAAAAAGCAACCTTTGAATCATGCCCCATAGAATTCCAGCCACAAAAACTGGCAAATTACTTCTGTGCTACATGGTGGATATGTTTACACTACATGACAGTTTCTAGCTAGTACATGCTTTTTTAAAGAAATGAAACAGTAGATATAGGTCCTTAGAACCAAGATATAAACATGCTAACAATATTCCAAGAGAAAGAGAAAAATACACTGGCTTAATTTTAGGACCTCAAAGTTCTTACAGTAGGTTGTTTATTTTTATGACTTAAACAAAATCAACAAAGCAAGAAAAGCATTTATGGTGAAGTGACTATACTACAATAAAATGCTTCAGTGTTCTCACCCTGTTATGACTCTTCCTTACAATAGCTTGTGGGTTTTCATCTGTAATGTAACATTACAGATGTTATGTTTGCCCAATTATCCCCTTAAAAAACAACCCAACAATATTTAAAGTAGCAGCAATTTTAATTGAATAAAAAAAATATATAAATAAGGGATAATTTGGTTCTTATAATAGCGCATAAGCAAAGACAAACCGCGGGGTACACGAGTGCAAGGCTTTTGGACCCTTGCCACCTCATGTACAAGTTTGCCAAGTGAAGATTCCCCCTTTTATGCCATGTGTTAATGTCATCTCCTCCCATTTTCGATTCATCACACTTTCATCTCCACCCTCATCACCACCTTTGCCACGCATGCGTTGTCACTTGGCTCGGTGGTCGCACAAGTCTTTTGGGGTCTTCTTGATGAAGATTTTAGTAGTCTTCCTCTGTGTCCTTTATTTCACCTTCGGGTTACACATGCGCATCAAGTCAGTACAATGCAAGCCAAAACTATTATATCACTACATCTTAATATCAGAGTAATAAATCCCTTATAAGTAGCAGTTTCTGGGACCCAACCAGGTTCTTTTTCCTTTTTGTTCATTTTTAGCTCCGAGTGTCCTTGGGAGCAGCTGCTGGGAAGGGAATATGGAGCTCGTCCTTGGGAACATCTGCTGGGAAGGGGGGTGGAGCCCCTCCTTTCCCTCTCTTCTCTTGGCATTACAACTTTTAACTATTTTATTTATTCCCAAATATTAATTACTGTATCAATATTGATTACTGTTTCAATTTTATCAGCACAAATCATACCTATTTACTACAACATCTCCCATTTCTTTTTCTTTTGATCATTGATTTGTGCTGTATTTAAAAGCTTTGCCTTGATATGTTCTATATTCTTCAAAACTTTGATTTTCTTATTCTCTCCTTTCAGCTTCAAACTTCTCCAGCATTTCTGCTGCTGCCTCTAGTTTTTCACACTCTTTTGCAAATTTGGTTAGCACTTCTTGAGCTATTTCAATCTTTTTAGGTCTTTGTTCTTTAACACAGGTCGATTTAGCTGGTAGTACCATTATAGATGTTAGTTTTCCTTTTTGCTGATTCTGGATTTAGAGGCATTGTTGTAATCTGCATCTCTTGAATTACTGAATGAATTAGCCTAATAAAACACAAAATCATACAAGGCAGAAACAAAAGTCCCAGAATTGAACATAAGAAACATAAACCTTAATTTTTACCAAACACTTTCAAAAAGGTTATCTCTCCAATTTGTTTTTAGGATTGAATTTTACTTTTGTATTGACACATAAGCTACCTTTTTTAATTTTCTCTGTAAGTTCTGTAATAGCTTTTTCATAATTATCAATTTCTACACAACACTCAGATTTATTAAATTTCCCATAAACTTTTCCTTCTTCTGCTAACAGATAGTCTAGGGCAATTTTGTTTTGGTATCCAAAAGCCTACATTTGTGTATATTGCCTGGCCAACATTTTTAAAGCACTGGAGGTATGATTTGACACTATTTCCACTACTGCTTGTGGCCTTATTAATCGATTCAACAGGTAAATTGGGGTCTTATATCCCCACGACCCATCCTGGGCCCATGTTGCTGGGTCATAATATGCTATAATCCGTTCTGCAGGCCATTCGTCCTCCCCCCATTTTTGGTTTCCTCCTGCTGTTGGAAAATTAAAATTCAAATCTCTTTTATCTCGCTGCAGGGTTTCATACAGTGGAGTTCCCAACACATTGCTTTTAGACCTCGGTAAAACAAAGAAGGAGGGTTGAATTACTCCCAAGGTACAGGTTCCTCCCCATCTTTGAGGTAACTCACTGTACGCCCGTTGCCCACAAATCTAGTATATCCCGTCTGGGGCTTTCCAATCCTTATCAGTTTTCTCAGGTTGTTCCCAATAAGATCTCAGGTTGTGGATGGATTGGTAGGGGTTAGCTCCAGGACTCCTGTACCAGCATAAATTAATCTGTTCGTCCCACTCACAATTTATTCCTTTTATTGGTCCCCAGTATCCAGCAGGGGTTTCAGGTCGCCAAACCTTTGAACGATTGTCCACATTAACTACCAATGTGGATTTGCAAGGAGTATGCCCCACTATTTTATTAAATTTCTTTCCTTTTCGAGTTATACAAATAATTCTGATTACTTGATGGCTTAAAATCCATCCTTCAGGTCTCTTCAATGTTCCAGAAATTTGGGTGTGGTTCCACTTTAAAAATTGCTCTGGAGCTAAGCTCTCACCTTTCCACGGCCATCTTTCAGCCATTTTTAAACTTCCACAAATCTAACATTTGGATAATCCACTATGAGTTAAAACAAAGTGTGCAAACAATACATATCCATGGATGACACCTTAAATCATTTTTTACCACACTGCCAACATTTTGTTTGTCTCTGGACCTTTTTTAACAACAGGTGTTACCAGTCTCAGTTGCTGGGATTGCAGTTCTGTATCCAATCTTAATAATGTTGCTGGTGGGTGATCCCAGAGATCTTTGATCCTTTTAGGCTGTTTCTACCGATTAAAAAAGTTTTTTTTTATTCTTTTCCACCGGCGTTCTTCTACCTCCAAGCTCCAGGGAATTGCAGTCGGCGGCCACTCTAGGATGCCTAGTTCCTTCTTAATAAATCAGGGTTAATATAAATCAACAAATTTCACCACATTTTCACATTCTTGGAATTACTTGTTCTAACAATATTTTAGCCACTGTTTGAGCTGTAGCCCGAGCTGCTGAAAATGCTTCAACTCACTGAGTTAACTAATCTAAATGACAAATATTTTTACCAACCCACTTTAGGCAATTCTGTAAAATCACCCTGGATCTTTTCAAATGGCCTGTAAGCTGTTTTGCTTACAGAGGGAGGGCTCTTTAACAACCTCTTATTTACCTTTTGACAGGTGAGACACCCCTGGGTAATTTGTTTTTCAATTTCAAATATTTCTATACACCCATAAAATTTAAAAAGTGATCACAAAGGGCTCTTGTTCCCCAGTGTGTCTGTCTATGCAAGTTATCTAAAACCTGACGTGCCACTGGTTTTGGCATCATAATCCTGCTATCAGGAAAAATCCACTTTTCCTCTTTAAAGGTTGTTCCTAATTTTTTACAACTGCCAGTTCTGCTAGCGGAACGGAAAGTGTCTCTTGCTGAATTTCTATTTTTTTGTAAGGTCATGATTTGCTTCTTCGTCAGCTAAATTATTTCTCTGACTTTAATATCCCTCCCTCTCTGATGTCCCTTTACATGTACCACTGCTATTTTCTTTGAGCTCTTTAAAGCTTCAAGTTTTCCCAACTATCAATTCCCCGTGTATTAACCCTTTCCCTTGAGTGTTTATAAGTCCCCTTTCCTTTCAAATTTTTCTAAAAAGTATGTATTACACTAAAAGCATATTTAGAGCCTGTATAAATAGTCCCTTCTCATTCTTTTAGTACTAATAATGCACGGAGTAATGCATAAAGTTCACAGGCTTGTGCTGACCAGGAGGGACTAAGGGGACCAGATTCCTTTACCCCCAGCTTTTTCCCACATCACTCAAATGCCAACCTGTATCATTAATTTCCAGATTATCTCCTTCAGTTAAAGAATAGATTTCAAGTTTTCCTTTACAGGCTTTTATCTGTAGATTTAAGGCGATTATTAGATCTCTGCTTAACAAATCATTCTCAGCCTCTGGTATCAACAATAAATCATTTACTCCAAATTTGTCATCTGTTTCAATTTGCACCCCTTTAATTACAGGAACGGGAAAAGCCTCTCCTGTAATTCCGACTACTGGAACTCGCTCAGGACTTATCTCACATCCCTGGGGTAATTTTGTCACTGTCGACCGAGAAACTCCTGTATTTACTAAAAATATAGCTTCTTCGCCCTGAGGACCTATTTTTAGCTTTATCAAGGGCTCTTCTAATAATGTTTCGGTCCTCTTCATTAAACAGAACTCCTGACCTCTTTGATTCTCCTGAAAAGTTTTCTCATCTTGCTGTTTCCTTCTGCAATTCTTTTGCAGGTGCCCTTTTTTATGACAATAGTAACAGATAGGTCCTGCACTCCTTAAAGTAGAACAAGAATTTTTAAAGTGTCTTTTCTTATGGCGGGAAAAACGCACAGGTCTTGCGTTCTTAAAAATAGATCCTGATATCTGCTGTTTGTTTTTCCCTGCAGATTTTTCTGTATTCAGAGCTGCTTGCATTTCTTGAACTGCTGCCACCAAAATTCTGGCATCTATTTTTGGCTTTTTTTTTTATTTCTCTTTACATATACTCTTTGTGCTTCTCTCAGTAACTCTTGAAGTCCCCTGTCCTGCCAGTCTTCTAATTTTTCCAGCTTCTTCCTGATGTCACCCCAAGATCTCACCACAAACTGAGTTTTTAACAGAACCTGTCCCACTGCAGTATCAGTATCTATACCTGAATATAATTGTAAGTCTCTTTTTAATCTTTCTAACCATTCTGCTGGGGACTCATCTTTTTTCTGATGCAAACTCAAAACTTTTTGTATATTATGTTTCCCAGGCACTGCCTTCCGAATTTTTTTATTTTTTACTCTTCGGGATTCCCATTCATCCCAAAACCGAATCATCATCCTCAGTGGGCCGTCCTGAGGAATGCTCCCCTCCTGAGAACCCCCCTCACGGTTCCCAGATTCTCCAAACTCCTGCGGATTTTTCACACAATCCACAGCCCCTGGGTCAAGGAACTTACTTTCTCCCTGACCCATTTCTGGCGGCAACAAACTAAGAGATCCCCGGTACCTGGAAAGTCTTAGTTTCCCACAGTCACCTCGTGGTTCAACTTTCTCACTTATTACTCTGTCACTTTGCCTTTTCAATCTACTTGTTCCACTTTTATCTCTCCCTCTGCAGTTTTCTTGTTCCACTCCTATCTCTCTCTCTCTCAATCTATTAACCCTGTCCTCTCTCCATCTAATCACATACTAATTTGCCTGCTACCAACCCCTCCAAGGAAATTGAACCTATTCACTCACTCTCCTTTTCAGTTTCCCTACTGGATCAATCTCTCCTGCCCTAGGACCTTCTCACAGGTGCCTGGACCAGAGATCCCCTCCTCCCCCCGGGTCAAACCCTCCCGGGGTCCCCACTCATTCAATTTTCTTTCACTACTGGGAGATCCCAATCACTCCAGGGGCCTAGGACTGCCCAGCCCCCGTCTCAGACACTCTACACACACTCACACATGCATACAGCCGCCCCCCGACCCAAAACCTCGTGATACTCACAGCCTCCTTTTCTCACGAGGGTCTTCGTGCACAAAGCAGTTTTATATGGGTACTCTCTCTCCTCTAAGCCGGCACTCCGATGGGAGCCTCTCCTGCGCGCTTTTACTAACTTAATTTGCTTATGCGTTATTGTAATAAAGACTCTCTTTTTCCCAAGGGAGAGTGGTCTAGCCTTGGGACCACTTAAAAGTCTGGTGGGGAGCTCCTTCCCAGAAGCTATCCACCTCCCTGGAGACAAGAGAGTCCCGGGTTTCGGCACCAAAATTGTTATGTTTGCCCAATTATCCCCTTAAAAAACAACCCAACAATATTTAAAGTAGCAGCAATTTTAATTGAATAAAAAAAATATATAAATAAGGGATAATTTGGTTCTTATAATAGCGCATAAGCAAAGACAAACCGCGGGGTACACGAGTGCAAGGCTTTTGGACCCTTGCCACCTCATGTACAAGTTTGCCAAGTGAAGATTCCCCCTTTTATGCCATGTGTTAATGTCATCTCCTCCCATTTTCGATTCATCACACTTTCATCTCCACCCTCATCACCACCTTTGCCACGCATGCGTTGTCACTTGGCTCGGTGGTCGCACAAGTCTTTTGGGGTCTTCTTGATGAAGATTTTAGTAGTCTTCCTCTGTGTCCTTTATTTCACCTTCGGGTTACACATGCGCATCAAGTCAGTACAATGCAAGCCAAAACTATTATATCACTACATCTTAATATCAGAGTAATAAATCCCTTATAAGTAGCAGTCTCTGGGACCCAACCAGGTTCTTTTTCCTTTTTGTTCATTTTTAGCTCCGAGTGTCCTTGGGAGCAGCTGCTGGGAAGGGAATATGGAGCTCGTCCTTGGGAACATCTGCTGGGAAGGGGGGTGGAGCCCCTCCTTTCCCTCTCTTCTCTTGGCATTACAACTTTTAACTATTTTATTTATTCCCAAATATTAATTACTGTATCAATATTGATTACTGTTTCAATTTTATCAGCACAAATCATACCTATTTACTACACAGATGCAGAGGCAAGGTAACAGTGTGAACTTAACCACATTCTACTAAGAAGAGGAGTGTATATCTAGGAAGTATTGCTGAAAGGGAGGTTGTAAGACAACACAAAGCAGATAGCAATGACACTTCTGTGGAAGCAGCTGCTTCTCCCAGCAAGAATCTGCAGTGAGTTAAGATATGTGAACACAACCATGCCTCATTTAGCTCCACCATTCACAAAATTATTTACTTTAATTATTTAACTGGTTACACCTGTAGAAATAGATAGGCACATAGATAAGGATATTTATTTTGCAAACATGGTGCTATGGATTACTTGGGACAGTACTCTGTACAAAAAGTGGTTACAAGTGGCTGTAGTTCCTGCTGACAGGGGATGAGGGTGTCAGGTCTGTTCTTTGGTGTGCACACCAAAGAAACAATTTTGGCTTTAAATACAAAACCTCACATTCAGAAAGAAGTTAACATATTAATCAGAAGGATTAACCATTTCAGCCAGTGAATAAAAACAACTTCCCTGTTCTTTATCTCTCAGCTTGAGCTTTAGGCACAAGTGTTTGTTGGGACAATTTTTTCATCGTATTTTAAGGTTGTCAGACAAATGATTCACCAGTTCTGTGCCTGAGTCTGTGCTACTTCTGACATGTTTTAGCAAGACTGATGGACCCTCCTCTCCTTCCAGCCCCTGGAGGCCTGGCAACTTCTCAGTTACAAAGCTTTACTGTGTGTAGTTTCTTCTGATGTGCAGCTCTGGTTGAAAACAATTGAAGACTTTCCACTGGGTCAAAAGAACCTACATGACACTTGTACTGTTCATGAAATCTCTGGGCCTTTCACAAGAAAAATGAACTGCAAAGAGACAGCCTGAGTCATATTTCCAGATGTCTAAAAGCTGGAAGATCTAAAGCATTCTTTAGAGATGGCTTGTCTTCAAAGTTAAAAAAGGTGCAGGTTTGCTGGCAAACATATTTTAACCCATGGAAAGGTCTCACTCAAGATATTGTTGAATGGAAGCTACCAAACTAACGCACAATACAGGTTATTGCAGATGCTCTAAGGATATATTTAGGGCTTTGAGCAATAACAGAAGAGTTTTATTCTGCATATAAAAAAAAAAGAGAGAAATTGTGGTAATAGTTGACTTAAAATCTGAAAAAGAAACAATTTAAAGTTCTTCACTTCTACAAATCACTCACAAGCTATAACTAAAAACTGTATATATTTTATAGTGGAAAGGACCTGTAACTTTTAGGCACTTTTAAGAAAATATTTTTGTAAAAGCTCTAGCTTTTTACCAACACAAGTAAAGATGGACCTTCAAATCCATTAATTTTTTAAATTTAAATGATGTTATGCAAAACTACAATGAAACCCTTATTCTTCTACTATAGTACAAACAGTGCAAATGTGAAATTAGCTCTATACCTGACTTATTCTGTATGACTAATTCCCATTATATTATCTTAACACTTGATGTTAATAGGAAAATCTGGATATGGAAGTCTCTGCACATGTAATACAGCATGATCTTATTTTAGCTTTTTAGCTTTCCAAAGATGTATTATACTAATTAAGGATTTTTGATTGTCAGAAAGGAAGAATGGTGAAAGCATGTGATGAGGTGCTCAAAAAACCACCATTCAGGCCTCTCTGCAGCCTCTGCATGACACTGTGTAGAAACCCAGCAAAGTTAGCTACATAGGTAATGTTTCTCTAATATATTTAAATATAGGCCAGACGGGGTTAGTGCTTTAAAAAAAAAGATCTAGAGACCTGTCATCCTATTAAAAGAAATGATTTGGTGATTTAATTATTTAAAGAAGTTTTTCTCTAAATTCTTTTTTTCTTTTTACGATGGGCTGTTGTGATTTGTTAAGAGAATATGTAAATGGTTATTAAAATTCACTTAGCTCTGTGCTGAGATTAAAGCCAGTGTTAAACTCCAAGGATTTAATGTGAAACATGACTTTGACCTAGATTGTGCTACAAGGCTGTCACCATAACTAAGTCTGTGAAACATGATCATGTGTGAAAAAGGGCACTTCTCGGTTTATGAAACACAGAGAAGAGGTACAGGGCTGCACAGCGCCTGGGCTCTTGTGGATCCCTGGACAACTAACTTCAATTTTTTCTTTCATTTATAAAATAAATATGGGACATTAAATTTGTGTTCTTTGGGAGTAATCAATGTCCATTTTCTCCTTTCCCAAAAATCATCCTGTGTTAAGAAAAAAACATAACCAGTCAGATGATAAAAGGAGCATAGCTGTAAGGGAGCAGGGGGCAAGCAAGTTAAAAAGGAGGCTAGGAATTGAGCACATAATAATTTACCTAAGTTCCTTTTCCAAGTTCAGTATAGATGGCCCAGCCACTTTGATCAACAGCAGGAAAATTTTGTCCCAAATTGATGGTATGTGACATATCGCACCATGATTCCTTTGTCATGTCATCTCTACATACAATCCCTCCCTAATGCCAAGAGGATCACAGTGGCCTTAGGTTCATGGTGTTCGCCTTCAATCTCATGGCTCTTTGTTGATGTTCAGCCATAATCACAAGCTTTTGTCTCTCATGACCCAACTCCTCTGAGGGTACAGGACTTGGCAGCAGGTGTTACTGTCACCTATCAATACTTCATTATAGGTATTAATACATACTACAATAAACTCAGTAGTACAAGATGCTATGTAGATATTAAATATTACATAGATTAAGATGATATAATGCTATGTGCTTTACCAGCAAACATGTACACGATGTCCACAGAAGTAGAAAGTGCCCTGAAAACCAAAGCATGGGCAGTCCTCTCTCCTCAAGCTGGAGAGACCCAGGACCTTCTAAAGCTCACAGTTCCCACATGAGCAAAGAGGAAAACCCATAAATACAGTATTTGTAGCATCTTTTAGTTATTGAATTTGTTCTTGAAGATATTTATACTTCTCTACTTTTCCCACAGCAGCCACCTCTAATGATGCTTCAATACTTCCGTATTTCATGGCGACATCCACCGTGTATGGCTGGTTCTCTTTCACAAATACCATGTCCATTTTGTGTAATTAATTGTTTCGATCTTTTGTGTTTGGTTCCTGGAACACTATCCAGTCTTTCTTTGTAGCATCGTTTGATCACATTTCACACAATCGCTTGGGCCTTTTGATTCCTGTGTCTCCCATAACAGAACGCTACCGGATGATAAGGACATCATTTGTTTAAATAAAAAGTAAGGTTAAATTGCGACGGAAGGCGCACGGCAGGGACACGCAGGCAAAGCCGGCTACGCAGCAGCGCCACGGCCCGCGCGGCGCGCCCGGTGCGGCTGCGGCCGGGTCACCGCACTCTGCGGAGCGGCCCACGGGACGCCGCGATCCGACACTCGATCCCTCGGGGTCCGGAGTCCGCCCCGGCATCCCCGGCGTGAGGCGGGCCCATGCGGGAAGGAGGCGGTGCCGCGGGGCCCAGCCGGGGGCGAGGAGGAAGCGGGCGCTGAGGCAGCGGCGGGCGGTGGTTGGCCCGAGCTGCCTCGCCTGAAAAAGCTGCCGAGCCGGGAGGAAGCCGCGGGTGATACCGCTGCGGCCCCGGTGGGGCGGTACGGACTGAGCCCGTCCTGGGAGCATGCGGCGGCGGGAGGAGGAGGAGTAAAGAGCCGTGGCAGCGCCTCCGCTGAGAGCGGACTCCGGGAGGAAGATGGAACCCTTTCCCAGCGGTGAGTACCCGGGCGGCCGTCGGAGCCCGGGACGGGGCCGCTGGGCCTCACGGCGGAGCCGCGTCCAGCGGGAGCTGCTTGCCCAGAGGAAAACGAGAGGCTTCGTAGTGTTGCTGCCCTCGTTGTTCGCGGCTTGAAAATTGTCTCAGGTTAATTAGGAATAGGTGTCTTGAACGACAGAGGTGAAAGGAGCTCCCTCGCTTGTTCGGCGCTGTTGCGCTTCTCACTGCCCGGCCGGGGTCTCGCTGACACTGGGAAGCCGGGGCCGCTTGAACACCAGGTGTACGCTCGCCGTGTGTAGCACCACGGAAGGAGCCTTATAGGTGTCTGGAGTTCCAAAGCCATCATGATTCTAATGGGAAGTAGGAACCGGACCCCCTGTTCATGGCGTTTTCCTGATCGGGACATTCTCATCAGAACGTCCCACCAACCACCCCCACCACCCCCGCCCCCCCCCCCCCCCCCCAACCCCGAGCGGAAGGAGAAATAAAATACAGAAGTATAAGCGGTGTACGAAATAGTGTTTCAGGGTGTTCTTGAAACAGCTTTCAGAGCTGCCCATGCATTGACCGAAGTGCTTGAAATTCCGACGTGGTTGCATATTGCATATGCTCAGAGATAGGCATACGGGAGCGTTTGCTGGCATCGTGATACAGCAGTATGTGTGCATCCTGTGCTTGTGCCTGAAACGAAGCCATGAAAAGTCCGTGTTGCTTCTGCCTCTACTAATAGTGACACATTCTACCCGTCCAGGGCAGAGGAGGAAATGAAGCTCTTAGATCAAACTGAAACTGAAGTATGTTTGGTTTGATTCACAACCATGGCCAAATATGGAATTAGACAGCGGGTAAAACAACAACCTTCCTGCTGAAAACGCAGCACTTTTGTTACAGGTGGGATTTGGTCTGTTAAATGGCAAGCATGTTGGATAGCCATCACTAAAGTATCAGGTAGAGTTTGCTGCTTCGTATTTTAAAGAAAGCCCATGTGCTAAAAAATAAATTTTCAGTCTCATGGCAAAGGGGTTGGCCCTAAATGATCTTTAAGGTTCCTTCTAATCCATTCTAAGGTTCTATGAACCATGTTGTGAATCTGTAAATATGTCTTCATTGCCTTGCATTTCCCTTTTTTGAAACACATGAAATATCCCTGCCATTGCATGCTGCTGTTTAGAATCTGAAAGAAACTGAAGGTCATGAGCTCTGAGCATATTTTGGTGTTATAACTCGCAAGAGCGACCTTCCCCCCCCCCCCCCCCCCCCCTTGTATTGTCATGCTAAAATTACAGTTTTTACAAGCAGTTGATGTTTCGGTTCTCTAGTTAATCCTGGCCTTAGGGTAAGGTCTTTCAGCTACAGCTTATTTCAGTCACAGGGTTGTTTTCTGCATTCTCGTAAGCATCATAAAAAGATCATGTCTTTAAGAGTAATGCAGTTTGGGGGAGAATTTCATTTTGAAGTCATCTTGCTAAGGCCATTCCTTTTCAAAGAGATGAAATGTTGTTTCAAAGGTCTTTTTGACATAATGCTATTGCTGCACTGTGCAATAAAACATTTTAAAAATTCTGCTCCATGCAACTGGAAGAAATGCACCTGTGGGCTTTAGCATGTAGCTAAAGGTGCCGAGAAGCAATATGCATGCACTGAGCTTCCTAATTTTGTTCCCTGAAATGAAAATGCTAAAGATGGTGGTAAGACTGGAAGAAAATTTGGAGCTGAAGTTGGTCAGTAAGTTTCTTCCTAAGAGCTGACTGTGCTGGAATGGACACCACAGAGGATGTGCAAATATTAGAGCAAAAATGTTGCACCTTATTTCTGATGATCTTGGGGCATATTTGGTGCTCAATAGCAGCGGCAAAAAATCTGAAGTGAAGAGGGTGCTTGCATTATTGGCTTTTTGAATATAATTTTCATTTTCATGCCTGGTGGTCTGGAACCTTTTGTAGGCATCCAATTTTTCAAATAAACTGGATTTTTGTTTTGTCTTATACAATTTGCTTATTTGTTGCTTATTTGCTGCACTTAGGAGTTCTGTTTGTGAGTGTGTTGACTTCCTTTGCAAAGTGCTGTTTAAATTGAGAAGAAAGCATGCCTACCACAGGAGGCTTACAATATTATACTTGTAGATCTCTAGTTCTTTGGGGTTTCTACCCTTGTAAAACGTGGGGAAGAGGGAACAGACTGGATCTTAAGATTTTGCAAAATCATTTTAGTTGGATTCAGAACTGATACCCATTAGGCAAACTAGCAATGAGGCAATTTCTTGTTTTTATTTATGGAAGTAGAGCTGTGTCTGAATGAGTATGTGTCTTAAAATAGACTTTAAGGCAGCAAATGTACTAAAGTGGATATAAATTCCAGCTTTTCTAGTTCAGTATTTGGTTGGATTTTTTTTTCTTAAATAAAAGAAAAAACACAGTCATAATGCATTTCAAAAGTCAAAGAAACCCTTATCCTTTCCTTGAAATCCTAGTGGGTGTGCTGAACTCGTTTGAATAGCTTCTCCTGTGGAAATGCTCAGATAAAGTAAATAAACTTAGGATTTTTTTTTTTTTACTTCTTCCCTCATCCCTGCAGTGTAAACTTAGTTTGGGACCTCTCTGAAGGGATCTAGGCTGTGTCTTCCTCCCTGCTTAGGACTTTAGGTGGAGATGATGTATGAGGTCTGTAGTCTGGAAGAGCAGTTAATTGCATATTTATTTTTAGCGCCTGGAATAGCTGAGTTAATCATAGAATATCTCAAGTTGGAAGGGAACTATAAGGATCATTAAGTCCTACTCCCTGATCCTCTCAGGACTACCTAAAACTAAACCATGTAACTAAGAGTAGCATCCAGACATTCCGTGATCTCTGGCAGGCTTGATGCCACAACCTGTTCCAGTGACCAGCTACCCTCTCAGTGAATGGAATGACATTTTCCTGATGTCCCATCTGCACTTCTTCTTGAAAGTTATGAATGCTATAAAGTAGTAAATGTTCCAGAAATGGTTACTGGTAGGATTTTTTTGAGATGGATTCCTCTCTTTGCATGACTGTTCTTAATTTGAGATTTTTCCCCAAGAACAAATAATCAAAGTTTAATTAAAAGCTCATAGAAGTTTTGCTTATTTGTTGCACAGAATTTTTCCACCTAAGATGTGTAGTTTCCCATTCCTTTGAATTCTGCTCTGAATCAATGAGCAGAATTTTTTTTTTGATAAGTCATTTATTACCTAAATAGTTTCACTAAAATGTAAAGGAACAAAAAACCAAGTGAAAGAAGTGAAATACAGATTAAAGGAAATATGTAATGTAATTTTGGACGTCTGTATCTTGGACATCAGTACAAATTATTTTGCAAGTCTTTTGCTTATTTTTTAGATTGTATGTGTTTCTGAAAACGTCATTTCATCATTTCCTGTTTAATACATTAAATATGTCACTTCTCTACTTAACACGGAAAAAAGAGAAGTGAGCTATTACAGAGTTTCTCATTTGAGACAGGTGACATGCATGAACTTGCAACTGCAGATAGGATAACTTGTGAAGTGCAAATAACACTCACTTTCGCTGGCATTCCTGAATTATTTTTATCCTTTTCATACACAACAGATGCAATCTTTGATATTAATTACAGGACTAAATTGATGAGCAAAATAAAAAGACTGTCATGGGAAGAAGTGGGGGGTTTTTGGAAAGTAGAAATAAAACAAGTTAGGTAATGTTCTTTACAAAATGAAAATGTTATTTGCAAAGTCTAGTTATTTCAGGTAGTTCTGTCAATTCTAAAATATTTTTGTTTTTTGTGTTAATTTTTTCAGTACAGAAGTGTACTAGAGGTTGCAGGAGCATGTTCCTGTGTGCATAGCTTTAATTCTGTTGGGGACAGCAGGCATAGCCTTGACTGCCGATGTTTTACAATGTTGTGTCATGGAGCAGAAGTTTTCCTGTTTGTCTTAAACTGTTACTCAGTCCTAAACAGCAGATTGAGTAATTTCATTTTTTTTTTGTACAATGGTTGATTGAAAACATCAAAGAGGTCTGTTCTTAATGTCTTTCTTTTCTGCCCTGTGGTTTGCCTATCCCATCAGTTATTACTGGAAAAAAATACTGATTTAATCTGTTCCTGGGTGGGAGTTTTACATTGTCCAAGTGCATTGTGCTGGGCTGTAGTTTTCCACAGCCATGTTATAGTGTCTATGCTTGTGTTCCTGTGTCAGCTGAGCAGAAACTTGTTTTTTCAATGTATTTGATATGTGTTTGCTTTTACTGATTCTCTGTGAACTTCCTGCCAAGCAATGGATATTCAGAAGGGGAATTCAGTGAGTTAAAGAATGTCTGAAGATGAGAGTATAGGTGCTCATTATTGTTCATTTGTTAGTATTTTTCCATTAAGCAGTTGGTCTTCCACTTGCAGAATGAAACCATGGAGTATCTGTGTGTTTACTTCATAAGTACAAAACAACAAAAGCTTATGCTGACCTCAGTATCTACCTGTAAAAGTGTTCCAGGAATGTCTTGTCATCTTTTTTGGGAAGATGATGTAAAGTTGAGCAACCATGTTTCACATTGCTGGGGCTATGTGAATGCTGCATAAAGCCCTGTAACAACTGCCATAAAAATAGTACAAACAAATAAAAGCAAGGATAAAACCACCTCGGTTTGTTTCACTAGTCAGGATACTTTTTTCATATTAGATGGGCATTGGTGTAACAATTACATACAAAGAAGCTGAATTTATTTAATGTATCCTCTGATTAAAGTAGTGATGAATTCAGAGAATTCAAGTTTTTCATCTTTTACTCAGTGATTTAAGAAAGTCCAGTGAATTTCCAGTTCTCCTGGACAATGTTTTTTTTTTTTTTTTCATTGAGTACAAAAGCAAAGATTGTGTAGAAGATAACATTGAGATTTCTTTATGTTTGGGAGCAGTATTATTCCTTTGTCTATCAGAGAAATATATGCATGGTAGCTGCTGCTTAGACTGCTGTCCAAAAGTACCTTAAAATAAGATCATATTAACTTTTAAAATAAACCAGGATCTTGTGTGATCTGGGTTTTAATTGCCTCAAAGTATTTTAAAGAGTACATATGTACCTTTTGAAGTTATGTTTTGACTATTTATTATACTGCTTTACATAGTGGAAGTATATTAACCTTAAAATGTAATAATCACAAAAAATTGTGTGCCTTCTTGCACACAGAAAGATGGATACTCCTGAAGGAAATTTGAAGTAAGGAGGGGAGGGAACATGTCTGGAAAACTCATCCAGTGATCAAAGAGACAGGAATTTCAGGGTAATATGGTGTGTTGGGTTCTGTGAAGTTCATGTTCCTAGAGCACAGCTGATCCTTTATTGCTTCATGAGTGTTGTCTCAAAATAGATGTTCAAGGAAGACCTTAGAGCCAGCTCTTCTGGATTATTTAGGGCATGCAGTAGTCTGTTGAAGCAGAGGTCTTCTTTACTACATCAGGTGGAGAGTGAAGAAGTGGAATCCTGATTCCACTGAAACACAAGATTCCAGTCAGTTGTTTTGTTCGTGTGGAAATAAGGTGAGTTTTGATTTTGGGATTTGTTTTTTATTCCAATCAAAACTCCCACCAAGATGTTTGGAGGAGTGTTTCAGCGTGCTTTACTAAGCATAGCTGTGTGCAGAGAGCTTTCATGTGGTTGTAATTGCTCTGACATTGAAGGAATATATTCTGTTAACTGGAGTTCTTGTGTAACAAATACTTCTACCACAGTGCCATTGACTGTTATGGAGAATTGATTGTGTCCAAAACTAAGAATGTGCCTAATTCACCTACTATTCTAGGGCCTAATGGTGATTTTTATTTAAGCCTTTCTGTTGTATATAGTTTCTTCAGTGGCAATGAGCTGGTAGCACATTAGTAGAACCACTTTTACTATTTTTCATGCATGAAAAAGTTCTGACTTGTGTTAGTGGGAGACCAAAATGCTTTGATGTGCTTTAGAGGCCTCATAATTCTGACCTGTAAACCATTATAAGAGAACAACAAACAGTAGGTTTTTAGAAAATGTGGCTGTGAATACAACATATATAAACTGTCAGTTGCTGTCCAAATCTGCACTTTTTATCATTGATGGAGATATTAATGAGGCTTTAGTGTCTCTTTTGGAACAAAGGAATAATCATAAGTGTGAATCATTGAATGATTTAGTTTGCAAGGGACCTCCTGAAAAGTGTCTGGTATCTGAGCTTCCCACACCCCTCATGGTGATGGTTGTTATAATGATAATTTCAAAACTGGTATATGATACCTGGATAGGCTTTTGGAGCAATCTAGATTTCAGTATGTCTTAAGCTACCAGGCAGACTGCTAGTAGACACTGCTGCTTCTTTCTTTATCAGTACCCTTTGTCTCGTTGTATTATGAGACTGAGAAAAATGTAGATAGATGTATTTTTGCTCCATTAAGATGATACAAAACTTAGTGTCTTAGGCCGTAACCTTTAGCCATTATTGCATCTTGCTTTCTGTGAACCAGACTACCAGTTACAGAGCAGTGAACATGTACCGTGTGCTTGTGACTGCAGATGGTTTGGGATGGTTGGAGTTGTCAGGTGGGTATTAAGTAACAGTAGTAATCCAGAAGGCATATCAGGTTGCCTCTGTAGAGAGTGTTCGAGACAAGAGGATATGATTCTATTCATTTATTGCTAAAAGCAAACAAGAGAAGGAAAAGATTAGGCCAGCATCAGTTTGTATATAGTCTGTCAGGTTCTATACCTAACTGTTAGATGTTTCAGAAAACTCTCAAAATTTTTTTTCGTCAGAACAACTGGTACCAGCAGAGAGATGTTTTGCATTCTCAGCAATGATGAGCAAGGTATTTATCAGACATGAAATTAATGGACAGGTGTTGTGAAGAGGATCGTCAGCAGTCCTGAATATGGGAGTTGAGTAGCGCAAGAAATCTGAGACACAACTTTCTGTGTGTCTCTTAAGATTCAGGACCTTTTCATTATGGGATAAATAGGGCCAGGAGACCAGCTCCTTTAAAAGGCCTTTATTAAAGACAGCTCTGGGTGGTGAACCCGAGGGGTTGTGCACACTGCCACTGCTCCCACAGGACGACGCTGAGGAGGAGGAGGGCAGCTTTGTCTTTCAGCAGAGCTGGGGCTTCCGTCCTCACTCAAGTCCTTAGGAAGACAATATTGGCTCATAGCCCAGGGGTATCCTCCAAGCTGGGTACTATCAAATTTATGGTGACAGGGCAGAGTCTGGCTCTGGTCAGTGGTGGGTGACTTAGTGTGGTTCTGATGGGTTAAAGCCAAAGCTTGTGTGCTAGTTTGTTGTTTTGAGAGGGTTCATATAGTTCCCACAGCCTCTCATTTAAATTCAGTCTGGGTGCAAGTCCTCCTGGGAGCAGGGGAGGTGGTTCCCAACGGGAAGGCATACAAATCCGGGGTGAGATGGAAAGGGGTACAAATACTGAGTATGGCGGGGAGAGATAAAAATATAAGGTAAAATAGTAACATCTAACAACCGCAACTAAAGGCAAGTCTTAGAATTCTAACATTCAATGTTTAACAGACCAACACTTCAAATTAAGACCTTATCAACTTCATTAACATCAACTACCAATTACTACTCTGAAAAAAAGAGCTCTCATCTCCAGGATTGCATTCCTCACAATTAGACCCCTGTGGTTAAACATTTTATGTGATTTTAATTGCAAAATACATCTTTGGTAAGACTGGAATCCGGAAACTAAAGCAACCATATTCTGTAATTAAAGCCAGAAACTTCTTTCCTATCCCATTTTTTGTTCAACCAGTGGCTGAGGATTGAACGCTGCCTCAACCTTGTGGAAGGTTTTCCTTCTCAGAAGTATCCAAAGAGGAAAATGTAATTTAAAACTACCTCCTCTTTCCTTCCCTCCATTTCCTCTGCATTTTCTCATAGGAAACCTGACTGGTACCAGATTTAAACTTGAAAATCTATGTTAATGTGAACAGACGTGATATTGCAACTGTTGAATATCAAAATCCAGACTTACCTTGGTTTGGTTAGCCTTAAGTTCTCCTCTTATTTCCTCATAGCTCCTCATTGCTAATGAACAACACCTGTCCATTAATTTCATGTCTGATAAATAATTATGACAAAAATAAGTTACGAATTTTTACTAGTTGTATAGGTGGAGTATTCACTAAATGATCTATTCGCATTTTCCCCTTCTATGATATTTTCTTTTTGTTGATAACATAGAAGGCTCCATAGTATCCTGGCTATTTACATTTAAATCTAACTGGTAAATGGTGAAATGTAATTGATCCATGTAGTTCTTCAGTCTGAGGTCCTGACAAAGCAAATGCAATGGTACTTTGCTTAAAAATCAGGAAGAGACTTTAAGAGAACCTTTTAGAAGTAGCCAAGACTAATGAACACTGACTTCCTTGAAATTACACTCCTTGCTCATATTTGTTATGGCAACTTCAAGAGGGTCTTAAAATGAGAGGGTCTTAAAATGCATAATCACACATTGTTTTAATTTCTGTTATACTGTTAATTGTCAGGGTTTTGTTCCAGTCTACGTACAGAAGGTTGTCACTGCAGTATTTATCTCACATTAATTTTTAAAACCCACATAAACAAGTAAAAAGCAGAAGTAGACCTTGGAGTATAGCTTGAAGGGGTGAGTGACCTTGTAGGGCTTGGAACTTGAGTTCCCTTGTGTAGTTTGGAGTGGAAAGCAAAATTTGTCCCCCTTTGCAATACAGGAAAATCTATTCATTTTCAAGTTAGGAGTTTTTTTTGAGAAAGAAGGGTTTTTTCCCCCCAAAACCAGCATCTGTTTTGAAGACCTTTTGTCTGTCCATTAGATATGATGATATATACTTAACTATACATGATATATACTGAACTATACAGATTCTTCTAAACCTCTACCAGTTATTTGTATTTTGAAATCAGCCCTTACAGAGTGGCATATGTGGTTCAACTCGTGAGCAGATGTTAGGTACCGTCTGTCTTTTAAGAGTATTTATTAAGGAGTATAACAGTATTTATTAAAATCATATGGAGTCATCATATCTGTTTGCCTGTAGATGTTGATACTACAAAAAACAACAGACCCTCTTTTGTTTTACTGGCATCTGTATGCCTTTTTAAAAATTTCTAGTTTAATGTTTTTTTTTAGTTGCATTCAGCATATAAAAGTATATATAAGTGTATATGTGTCCAGTTTTGGTCTATTAAAAATATGCAATGCATATGTAATCTTGCTGCATAGTGGGAATTAAGAACTTGCTCTTAGCTTACCTATTCCTTCTGTTCTGTCTCTAAAAAGCAGGCAAATCCCATGGACAATTTAGATTCTCATAGCAGTGCTTCATATTGCCCAATACTTCTTCATTTGTTTGGGGTTTTTTTCCCCATTGGATTATTTCCTTCTTTGGTCTGAATTCAGTAATTTGAGGGAGAAAAATAGTGACATCTATTTTGTAGCAACCTAACCTTTCTTTTTCCCCAGAAATATTGTTCTCCTGTAAAGGTTCTTTAAGTAAGGTTTAACACATTTAAAATAACTGCGGGCATGAAAGTTTTTGTTCCTAAATGCAAAGACTTGTGCTTTCCTCTGAGGGGCTGCGTGTTAACCCTTTACACTGACTATACCAGTAAGTAAAAATTTTGCTTAAATGTTCTTGTTGTAGGTAAACCCTGATAGGCAGCTAATCCCGATGCAGCCAAATGCTTAATTCCATGCAGCAGGGTGGGGGAAAGAATCACAAGGGTGGAAAAAGGGAAAAGTCAGGAGATGAAGACAAGGAAAACAAAAGCTGCCTACGTGCAAGCAAAAAGAAGCCCCAGCTCCAAAGCTGTAGGTAAAACCATGGTGAAATGAAGGCAAAGGCCTTTCCAGTAGAACTTGTGACATTCCAGTGGCTTGCTTTGTCTTTGTTAGCTGAGTAAAGGTTATAACTGTTTTCTTACAGTTAAGAATGAGATGCATCAGACAGATGCAGGTTTGAAATTACATGAATGACTGTACAGTAATTGTGTACTGTCCTACTTTAGTAAGAGCAAATAATTTTTCTGTGTAGAATTGAATTATTTTCTTGCTCAGAAGGGACTTAAAATGTATGGAATGATTAGGGAGACATGGTAGAGAAGAAGGAAATCTTTAGTAAGAATATTAGCATAACTAATGTGTTTGTGGACATGGGCTTTATTTGCTGAACAAGCTTGTTGGAAGAGATAAGATAAGCTTTTCTTCATTCCCTCCAAACACAGAATTTTTAATGGATGAGTTGGAGACAGCCCGGGGCATAACAGAGCAGGAAGTAATTTGCATTATAGAAGGAAGGGCTAAATTGATATGACAAGGAATAATAATAATAAACAAACAAGTTCTTGAAGCATGCTGAAAATATTATAAAATTAAAAGGCAGCCTTGTCAAAAATCACTGCTTTCTACAATTCAGTAATTTTTAATGTCCGATGTGATGTATCTGTTGATACTTACCCACAAGAAGAAATAGTGTAATGCAATATTTAAGTGTTAATGCAGTGATGTTAATCACTGCTTCTAGACACCATGTGGCTGAAAGTTTTGAAAATATGAAGATTTTTACTTGTTTTACTCTTATGTTTTACTTACACACTCTTCACTAACAAAGTACATTATCTTTCAAAAATTAGATTTCATAAGTAAATCTTCAGGATTTTTTTTTTGCCTGTAAATGTGTGAACTCAAATTTGAGCATGTCTTGAATTTTAAGAATTGTGCTTGTCTCCTGTAATATCGATGCAGCCAATCTTCAGAGTTTTTATGTTGAGTTCAGGGTCCAGAAATGCCATGAGTAATTTGCTTTCATGAAGACTTTGAATAAATGTAACTTTTTGCTTGATGTTCCTCCTCACACTTCCTTTCCTTTGTGGGAGGGAGGATAGGACGACAAACACCACTGCTTGCCTGACCCACGAAAGCTTGAGGTTTTAGTTAGGATTTTGAATAGGTTTCCTGATATACTCAGACATTTGGCATGTGATCATCAACAGCCTGTACTAGTACCCTTATACGCTTTCTGCAAGTGAATTCCTTTGTCCCAAAGAGCAGGCAGGTGGCAACAGGGGTTATTTACTGACTATGCTGTAAAACAATTGTCTGTGAGAAAAATTCAACAAAACTGATATAACTTCTGTGGGGTGATATTTTAGAAGAACAGAAAAGCAATTTTAGAAATTAATACATGTTAGTAAGTATTTTTTCCACTTCAAAGGTTTTTTTTTCCTAATTGCTTCTGCCAAAATTTTGAGGCATTTCTTTTCAAGCTATGACCGGACAAGACATATACAGTGACAGAGCAGGGAGAGCTGGGAATTAGAAGAGCTAAGTGAGTCTTGTATCTTTGCATGGAAACCAAGGTAAGGAAGGAGGTAGTTAAGAGTTTGTGACTGTTGCAAGCTTTCAGAATAAGGAACTACACTAATTCCTGTGTTAACTGCTCCTGGAAGTAGGCGTACAGTCCTACAGTGAGTCAGTGAATGTAGTGCTCCGAGGAGAAGTAGGAAGAGCTTGCTCACATTTTTAATTATTTAATCTTCGGCTGGGTAGGAGCAGCTGGATGTCCAAAACTGTTGTTATGAAAGGAGAAAAAGAGAAAAGAGGAGAATGAAGAACAAAGCACTGTCTGCATTATCCTCAACGCTGGTATCTGGGAAAGGATAGTGGGATGTGCTGAGGGGTTGATGTACCTTCTGTTAGAAGAAGTGGTGAGCTGGGTGGGGGAGTAGGCCCAGTAATGCTCAGAGGGATGTTTTGTCAGTTTCAACAGCTAGGAATACAGTATGGCATCAGCAAATAAATTGAGATGGTCTACAAATTGTACAATTTACTTAATTAGATTAGATTTATAGAATTTATACCTAATATTAGAAGTCCCCATGCTAAGCAATTGTTTATCAAATTGTAGAATCATTTATTTTGGAAAAGACCTTTAGAATCAGGGATTACAACCACTAAGCTAACACTGGCAAGTCTGCCACTAAACTATGTTCCTTAGTGCCACATCCATGTGTCCTTAGATACCTCCAAGGACGATGACTCCATCACTTCCCTGGCCAGCCTGTTCCAAAGCTTGTTAACCCTTTTGATGAAGAAGTTTTTCCTAACTTGAGGCCATTTCCTCTTGTGCTGTAATTTACTACCTGAGAGAAGAGACCAACACCCCACCTCACTAACCACCTTTCAGTAGGTTGGAGAGAAGCTAAGTAACTTCGAAAATTCCTGTCCTGCTTAACTGTGGTTTGTGTTTTTATGCGGTTTTTGTTTTTCTCCAGAATGTATAGTTGAAATCTAGTGTAAAAATGGGAATTCTCTATATTGTATGGAAACTAGCGCAAAGTTACGTAACTTAAATCAGCATTTTGGCTCTAAATTTTCCCTTGTTATTTCAAGTCACTTAGATTTAGAATAATTTACCCATTGATAGAGTAAACAAAAAAGAAATATCCTAAACCAGATTTAACCAAATAAGAATTAAATTTCTGGATAGAAGACATTAAATCTCTATACTGACCTCAGTTCCTTCATCATTAAGCAATGGCTCTGTGAGTTGATGAGGTAATAACTTTAACCAAAGTTCTGCTTTGTTTTTATCCCTATGAAGAGAAACTACTTACTGATCATCATTTTTTCCCAGAAGTAACAGCAACTGAATGTTTAAGCTACACTTCTTTAGGTGTTTTGACCCCAAGCCCATACAGTAACTCAGTCTCTCTGAGAACTGGTTATAGAAATGCAAATGGGAGAACTGCCTCCAAATTGTGGCTTTTGTTTTTCAACAAGAAATTAATTTTAGACTTCTGTTTGCTTGTTTGTTTTTTCTTTTAGATAACCTACTCTTTACCCATATTTGATGTATTTCAACTGCAGAAATCGTTATGAGCACAGCCTGGGTATTTTCACGCAAGTTTTAAATTGGACAGCTACAAAAGCAGAGCAGCTGAAAAGTGGAAATGTCAGTAAAAAATAATTTTCTGAGTGTTTTTGTTGGTCTTAGCTGGAGTTTACATATAATGAAATTGGAAAAATGGCTCTATGAGCCAAGAAAAAAGGATCCATGAACACAAGACACTGCATGACTGTTTTGGGAGAAATTTGAGGGCATCAAAATAACTGCTACATAGAGGATAGCTCAGATGAAATGCTGTTTTCAGTTGGACTGCTGAGATTCAAAGTAATTCCTCCCAGAAAAGATCATTGTTGAACTATCAAGTAACATCTTTATCTCTTTTTTAAACCTCTGTTTTAAAAAAGAAAAAGAGGCCTATGTCTTTAAGAGCTGTTATCATTAGACAGCTGTTGTTAATCATAGCCTTTGATTTTATTTTTCTGTTGTCTGCATCAGCGATTTTCAGCGCCTGTGTGAAGATAAGTTTGCGCTACTTGTTCTACAACTTCCAAGACCTGTTGAGCCACTAGAAGCCTTTTGTGTTCAGTTAACTTTTGCTCAAACCTCTGAGTGCTGCTTCAGGCTTAACGGCTGTCACTGAAGGTGTCTACTCTCACTACAGCCTAAGCTACAGGCCTACATACTAAACCTGTAGGCCAGGGGATGCCTTGGAGCAACTTACTCTAAATGCAGCTAAAATAAGTGCAAAAATCTTTAGAGGAATTACATCAGTCCTGAAATAAACAGTTTGTAAACTTGGAAAAGCAATTTTAAGTGTGTTAGATTTTCTTTTTTTATAGAATGCTGCTTGCTCAGTCTCTCCAGAAGACCTTATCAACAAGCAATGAATGAAAAATTCAAAACTAAGTTGTTTCAAAAGTAAATACCTCTCAGACAAAATCATATAGCAATTCTCCTAAATGTTTATAAGCACAGATCTGATCAACTATTACTACCATTTTCTGCTAAATGTATAAGATGTCTGCCTTTTTTTTTTGCTTGATCTCAACGCTTTTGTTCCTTTTTTTTTTAATCAATCTACAGCAACCACTGTGCTGATTTTAACTATGCTAATGTACACAATTCATCCAGTAAAAATAAGACACTAGACCACAGCAATTAACAGTTCATACAAAAGGCAAATTTAATCCTTAAAGAATGGTCACTAGGTAGTAGCAGGGAGCCGGCAGTACTGGGAATAATTGCATGCTGAGCATGGAATATTGCTACCAAATAAACTACAGAAACTTTCCAAGACTGTCTGTAGCATTACTGATGCTACTGAATGTTTATTTTTCAGTGCACCTTTTTTTTTTGTATGCAAGGGTTGTGAGATATGGCTTCAGATTCATATTTTTTTTCTTTTGAGAGGAATGGAATTGCATGTAAAGTCTGTCTGATTGATCATCGCTTGTTTTGCATGTCTGTGACAAAAACTGTATTGCATAGCTCCAGTCTGGGTCCAGTCAGTACTGTACTCCTACTGTTAAATATTCTGATTGAGCAGAGATAGGATGCAATTCTGCTTCTCCTCTTTTTGGAGATGGTCTGCTTTCAGATGTCAAAAGGTAATGCAGCTTCTATGTACTCAGTGTTCAGGTGGATTGAGAGGCTTCAACCCATAGTACTGGATTGGCCATGGACATTAAGATGACAATCACTTCTGCATATGAGTACATATGTTTGTTTATCTTTTTGTTTAATTGCCTTTAAAATTTAGGCTTCATATTAATGGTGAGAAAGCCTGGCTTTCCTTTTCCTAGCTGCTGATGCTTCAACAGTGAATTACAGTTTAAAGGTTAAACACCAGTATGGTTGCTTTTAGCCAGTTGATTTAAGTGTCTGTTGTATAATTGTTCAGATTTTGAAGTGCTTGCCTGAGCAAGCAACCTGTCATAAACTTTATTGCAGAGCTGCGGTTATTTCTGATTTGACCAGTAGGTTTTGAAATTCTGAATCTGCATTCCAAACATAACAGAAGGCTTTTGATAGCAGGAGGTTTTCTCATCGTAAGCACTCATTTGTAGACTGAGCATTTACTGGCATATACTGTCAGAGGTCAATCAATGCCAATTATTTGTATTCTTTGAGAATTTTGTGGTAAAAAATTAGATGTCACCTAGTGATGAGATAATGTCAGCTATGTGTTCAAATCCTGTGACAAATATCTTACAATACAGCATATAGACAGGACGTAATAGATATATATGGATTTGAATAGTGCCTAAATAAATAGGGAAGTGTGACTCTGAAAAACAAAAATCCATATTGCATCAGTAATCTGTTCAGGGTTTTATTCTTAAAGTATTTATCTTCCACAAAACTATTGATACAAAATACTGTTAGTTTTCTAAGTTGTCACTTCTGTTTCTTGATCTTTGTTTTTTTTTCTCATTTCATTTGCTGAAGTACTTAAGTAGGGTAGAATGTTGCTTCCATTTCTGCTGGATTTTTGAAACTCATTTCTGTCATATTAGGTTATGCAATTCATAAACAGCATTAGCTAAAGTTTCCAGCCTTATTTCATCTTTAGGTTCAGAAAGATGAAGTTTACACCTAAGAAAATGTTAATAATAATTGTGTTAAGTGTCCATTTTCGAAGTCTACCAATTCAGATGTTTAGCTGTCAATTAAACTTCTTCTTTGCTGGCCATTTTGTTCCTCATCTGTTGAAAAAAGAATCTGATAGACAATTGTGTTTTATCTATACCCCTGGATGTTCTTATTTCTGTTTACTTAAAACTCTAATGCTGATCTGCAGTAATAAAAACCCTTAACTAATGATGTTTGGAACTAGTGATTTTTGGTTTCCATTGAGAAAGTGATTGCACTTTCTGAAATATTTCTCAACTTTGGATTTCCAGTGTAGTATTTGGAACCAAATTTTCTTCAAAATGCCTTTGTATGCCAGTTTGAGTATCTGTGACAGTGAATCTGTTTTGGAACTCCCCTTTGGGCTGCCCATCTCTCTTCTCTCCTCTCAGACAACTTAGAAACTATAACCAGGACAATAGTTATGGGTGAGGATAGGTTGTAAGATTTGGAGAAAGTCTCAAGCCATGAGTCCAGCATAAGGTACACAAATAACAGTGCATGTTCCTTTCTGTCTTCTATAAAAACATTAATATTTCGCAGTTTGGAACTGGTGTGATTGATCTGCTGCTTCCTGTAAAGTAGAACTCCCATTAGTAAGAGCAGAGCCCAAGGATATAGTTTTAATTTTTACAATTCTGTTAAAATTATATTTTTACTAAGTAACTCAGCATAAATACATGGATTTAAGTTATATGTGGAAGTTTGGCCTATGCTGAATTCAATTTAAAAATCCCCCAAACTTAAAAGAGGTGACTGAATACCATTTGCTATGTTGGTTTTCCATAGTACTTCTATGCACTTACATGGCACATCAACACTTGTGAAATTTTAGATAGGACAATTCAGAGATTTGGTATATTAAACATTTCTCTGTCTCTACCCTCCTCCTATTTGAGGTTGAAGATGCAGATTTGCATCAGACAGTTCAGGAAGAAAAGTGTAAACCTTTAATAGCGTATCCAAATCCTTAGTGCCTCAGATGTCCTTAAGCACATTTTAGATGACTCTTTAATGTGAAAAAACACAATTTTCTTTCTTCAGTCAAGTCTAGTCTTTCTAGGAAAGAAAGGAGCATTAAATTTTTTTTCTTACAGTGACAGCTTTAGTGGTTTGTGGATTTAAAATATTGAGTAATTTTAAATTTATATAGAAACCAATAATAGAAACACATAATGTTTCTGAAAGCTTTTTGAATATTCATTGTACTTTTCTCCTACAGCTTGTTTTGTTCCTTCTTGCATGCAAACTGTACAATGCAAGTACATCTCATATTTCATCTTGTTCTGGTCACTAGCTTGCCATGACTACAGACATAAGATATGTGTGAGAAATTTCACTAAGTAGGTATATTTTTGGTTTCCTCTCATAAATATAGATGAGTACTGTGCTGTGAATAATGTCTTAATCTTTTCCCTAAAAGAACAGATTCTATAGCAGGTATACCTATTATTTGCAAACTTTCTGGAACCATGCCTGCACAAGTCATATTACCTCTTAAAGACAGTGCAATTGTAGCAGAAAACTTCAATACATTTGTCATGGCTAATAGGTTCTTCTAAATTTGTGCTGTTTCTAGTTGAGTTTTTTTCGGATACAATGAGGAATTATTATTTCACTAAGCAAAATAGAAATTTTAAGTTACAGTGAAAGCATTTTTTTGATATCTAATTTTCAGCCTTTGTTTTTTCTTCTTTTTCTGGGAGATGGTTGTACTAAATTTACTGCTTTTGATATGAGAGAGGGCAGTGGTTCTGTATGTGTCATTATTTCTGTAGAATTCCTTCATTGGCTTTTTCAAGTGACCTACTGTTAGTACTGACAAGGACTAAACAACTTTAAGAGCAGTAGCATTTGTTCGGTTTTGTATCCATGGCTATGTATGAGTGACCTGCTTCAGTCGTAGCTACCACATTTCTTTCTGCATATCCCAAAGACCAAGTAAGGGAGAGAATGTCAGGTTTCATTTACTCTCACCAGTCTTACTATTTTTACTGATGAGTTAAACATACGTACAGGCATGCATTTCTCTGCTTGGAGCGTGCTTACGTGCCATACACAAAATATTTGCAAGTGCTCATAAGTGCTTCAGATAGTTCCTCAGAGTCCTGGAAACAAGGAATTTTATGCTGTTTTCCAGACATTAACAGTGTAGAACTAATTCTCCAATTCCTAAGTGTTAGTAGAGCCTTTGTTCTTCTAGCTTTAGATTGTGTCACACAGTATTTGTGCCCAGCAGCATCTTCTCCTCCAACTCACTTTACTATCCTGGTGGTAAGCTCATTCATGTTTTAGGGGTAACATACTCTGATCTTAGTACCTGTGCTGAAACCTTGCAAGTGTTTCACCACTACTTCTAGCTGAGGTGGCATTTAGACAGGTAGATAAAGATAAAAAATATGTTTAAAGGGAAAAAATCCATCTTGGAGTTGCTTTTTGCCTTGCTGAATGGCTTTAGCCAAAGCAACCAGGCTTTTAAGAGGAGCAAATTTGTGTGGTTTGTTTATGGAATTTGCTGTTTTGTCAGCAGCTGCTTCTCCCAAAAAAAGGGCCAATGCTTTTAAATTTAAACATAAAAGTTATGTATGCAAAACAGTATTATAGCTCTTAATAGCTAATGCCATTGTTAAACATCTGTTCCTGAAATCATTGGGCAAAATTATTCTTCGACCTGCCATCAGTGAGTTGCTTGATAGCAAAACAAGTAACTTGGCTCACGGTTTTTCTGGTTTTGTTTCTTGACCCACGAGGCATGACTGTCTTGTTTTGGGCAGGCTTAACTCTGCACCTTCTCTCATATTATTTATATGCAGCTGAAGTCGTTTACATTCAGTGGGAATCAGTTTTTATTGCAGTTGGTTGCCACACTTTACACCCCTTTACAAGTTTGGTCTGGGTTTTGCTGCTTCTGCTGCTACATGCTACCCAATAGTGGTTTTGCTCCTAGGTTATTCCAGAATTACAGGAAGGTTCTCACTTATATTCAGTGGGAGTTTGACTGCTACAATGTGTCCGGTGTTACTGTAATTCCTCTAACATTTTTTCAGTTAAAATATTTTATTATAACTTCTCACTATTTTAAGATCGTATTGTGGTGAATTTCAATCTCAGAAAGCAGTAACAATCTGTCTGAATTGAATAGGATTGAATAGGATTTTTAGGGTTTTTTAGTTTTAGCTTCTTAATCAGAATTGAGAAATTGAAAAATAAAATGCCTTTGAGCATTTTCTGCATATCTTTTAAAAAAGGAATGAACTCAATTAATAGGTCGCTTAGATCCATATAAGACTTTTGAGTATTGAGATTTCTCCTCTGAGGTAGAATACCCAAACATGATAGACATAGACAAAAGACTGTTGATTTTGTTTTGCAAGGGAAAAGTACATACTTCTAGAACTGAAAAGAGATATCAATAGCATTACAGGAAGACACTGTCTCTGAAATATAAAGGAATAATTTTTTTTCTGTATTCTGCAGAATATTTATAATGGATTCCAAAACCCAAACATCATGAGATATTTTGTTGTTGCACACACTAAAATTCAAAACATTGTGTTGTCTAATGAACTTCAGGAAAAATCTTACGTTCTTCTCCTTAATGAGATAGGACCTCTTCAGGCAGAATAAATACCAGGAGCAAATGCTAGACTAGTGTTTTACTTCAACACCTGATTGTTCCTGTAGGATCATGTGTCATGCTGAACATGAGTATTGTGGTGAAGTTGCTTCATAAGTTTGAGGACTGATTTGTGAGAGGTGTAGAAGTGAAGAGTGTATGTTTTGTAGGAGCAAGCTGTGTACTTGCCTTTGTGTCCTTAAGTCACGGCACTCTTTACCGCCTAGGTCACATTATCAGAGTCTGCGGGGATTACACTGTCAAAGACCACAGTACATACAGCAAACTGCATTTGAAGTTCACATCCAAAGCATTCTGTCCTTTTCAAAGAAAATAATAGACCCAGCTTTTTACCATCCCTGAATATTGTAATGAGGAGATATCTTGCAATAGATTTTTAGGAATCTGTGCTGTGGGAGGCAGCTGCAAAGAAGCTTTCAGAACCATAAATTTGAGAAAATAATCTGCCTTCCTTCATTTTTTCAGTATAAGGAAGATTAGTTTTCTGGATTTGTCAATCATATAGTAGTTAACCTCACATCTTTTCTCAGAATTGTTTCTACCTGGGAGTATTCATATTATTCACCATTAAATGTGATAATGGATCATGTATTGGGGAAGATGTTTAAAATATTTTGCTTTCAGAATAAAAATTTGTAGAAAAATTGTGTAAAATCACTTTTGTTTGGGTATGTTTAAGCTTTTAGCTGATGTAGCTAAAAGCTTAAGCTTTCACCTTTAGGCTCTTAGCATTTTATTCGGACTATTTAGAGAACTGCAAGGATTCACTTCCAAGACTTTTTTCTTATACCTCCTTGTTTACTCTCACACTAGACTTGTGTTTAGCAAAGATTTAGATTCAAGCTGCCATGCTTGATGGCGGGTGGCTTTTGTAACACATTTTAGCAGTTCAGATCAGTACTTCCATTATTGTGGACTCATGTGACCACAAATGCCTCTAGCGCACCTGCAACCTCTGGCATTACAGTGGTAGTTCACTGGAACCGTGCAAGTTCTTTCCAGGTTAATTTTCCTACTCCTGAATTTATAATTTATCCTGTGTTATATTTGGAATATGAATTAATCTGCTTTGTATGTGTTTCAAAATGGGAATGTTTGCTGCTTGGCCATACGCGGTATGAGAGATGACGGTGAAATGTGATGCTTGCAATCATGCTCCTCAAGATGCTTCTTATTCCTTGTGGCATGTTTCAGTTTAAGAATACTGTGGTTTTCGCCTTCACGTGGCTGTTTATCTCATATTGTAACAGCTCATGGGCTAAAACTGAAATATCATAAAAGTTCAGTTCACTCGCACTATCATGCCATCAATGCCAGTGAACCAGCAGGAAGCAAAGAGTTCAGAATTGATCTGACTGTTAAAGTTTTAAACAAATTTTCTATGGTTCATCTCCTAAAAATGTGTTCTGTGAATAAAGGATAAAAGACTTTTATGTCAGTATAAATAGCTCTAGTAACCTTTTGATACTTGGTCTGTGTTCTTTCCAGTGGAGACTGGAAAGTCTGGTGATGCTTTTGATATGCAGTAAAATTTTGATCTTACAGATTTTGATTACTTCCAATTTGTGCAAATATTTCTGTAGAAATTGCCTATAACTGTTGTTTTCCTAGAAATTAATGTCTCTAGGTATTAAAACTGTGAATTGTCTTGAAGCTAACTTCTAGTTTAACTTCCCTATCTTAGTTTTAGTTTGAGATCTTTTAGTATAATTCTTTTTCACTGAAAAAGTTGTTACTACATGCATGCGACTTTGAAAATACTGTCTTTAGAAGTAATTTACTAGAAAATAAGTTCCTCAGAAAGCAAACTGTACTCTAAACCTCAGAGCTGATGAAACCTACTTTCTGCTAGAATTATGCGCTTTATCTTTCTCCTCCTTCCCTCTGCAGTGCCTCCCCTGTCTTCTACCTCTTTTGCTGGCCATGCAGCTGCACATGCCATGGCTGGGGTTGGAGCTGTGTACTGATTGACTGCTACCTTTTGGAGTGGTTAAGATGTGAGTCTTAATACCTGCCTTTTCTACATAGCAGATACGGATTTGGGTGTCTTCTACCAGCCGCTGGTTGTTTTGGGGTGGGATTTCATTGGGTCTTGAAGAAATTTGGTCTTGAGCCTGTTTTCAGATTTCGAAAGCAACCAGCAGAGGCAAGTAATCAAGAAATTGTGTTAAAAGTTATAGTGAATTCTTGATTAACTGTTCTTGGAAGGAGAGGAATTGTAAAGAGTTTCTGCTGCACAATACTTTCTTTCTGCATTTTTTTCCTCCCCTAGTTTGCCTATGTGTTTTCATTTCTAATTTAACTTTAGCTTTCTGTCCTCTCAATTCTGTGTAGCCCCCAGTGTGACATGCAAGTGCGCATGTTCCAGTGTGGAAGTCATGGTGCTAGACCACTGAATGCAATCACAGCCTGAAGGCTGGCATGTGAGCACTGTACTGGGAAATAGAAAATTCTGGAAGCTGCTTTTGCCTAGAGGTTGGAGCAGATGGCTTCCTGAAGTCCCTTCCAGTCTCAGATATCTTGTGACCCTCGGATCCTTTTCCTTCTTAGAGAAGGTAGATCCAAGTTTCACCAAACTCCCTGCTTTCATACATTGCTATATCTCCTGTTCAGGTTAACTGGTACCTTTCTCTTACTGGATTTTCTGGGGAAGGATTTTTTATTTTCTTTTTACTTTATTTTAAGGCCTTTTCATTGCTACAGCTACTGAACTCCAGTTTTTCTGAGTTTGTGGCCTTGAAATGGGAAGTCTTGATACATTTAGAGTGAATGTTGAGGAACTTAGTATATATAGTTTGAAAATATTCTTGCCATCTTTTCTTTAAAATGTTTTATTTTCAGCCATATAGAAACTTGACTTTCATAAAATGAAAAATAAAACAAATAATACATTGGAGGAACAGTTATATTCTAGGCTGTTTATAGATTGGCAAAATGTACATTCTTGCCAGAAATTAATACAAGTTAGCCTACTTTATATTAAGTTTACATGCAGAGCAAAAATCAGCTTTCTTCTGGAAACAACTAATGTGGAAGATAGAGGTGTGATGCGAATATTGGTCAGTTGACTGTAGACAGGCATGTCCAAAAGAGATTAGATTAATTTCTGAACCCTTGCAGTTGGGCAAGAGTGTTTTCTAGTCCCTTGGATAGATAGAACTGTGTCTGGAGACTGATTAGCTGAAAGATAACCTTTTGCATAAACAAAGATATGGAAGATACGATCAGAAGTTTGATCAAAATGTAACTGCATATTATAAAAATGTGGTTTTAAAATTTGGTATGAATTTCAATTCCTCATTTATATTCACTGGTCCATTATCTATTAAGGACAAATTTTATGGAGGCAAACAGTCTGATTGGCACTGATTTGACTTCTTAAGTGCGTGTATTGTTTCAAGGATTATCTTAAATGAAGATGTCAATCAGAACTCTGACTTTTATACTGCTATTTTTCTGTCCAAAATATTTTTATTGTTTTTGCAATGTTTGTGAAAAAATTAAGTTTAAAATTTCTAATGAATGTGTTGTGTGGCTGCCCTCACATTGGCAGATTTTCTCCTCTGCTAAACAACTCAAAAAGTAGCATATTTGAAACACTTCTAGAACTGTATTGGCTGTTGTGCTTTACTGTGCAACATAAGAATCCAACTTGAAGAATTTAGTTGAGTACAAATATAGTTTACTGGAGTAGAGGAAATGCAGCCAAACCAGTGACATCAGTGGACTGGGAGAGCAGTGCAGTGGTCTAGCTGACCTTCAGTTATGCTATAAGATGATTTTGATAATGCCTAAGGAGAGCATCCTTTTGAAGATACTGAAAGCAAAGGTAGTGTAGGCAGAAAAGTGTAGAAATATTTCCAGGAAACAAACTTAGGAGAGTAAATGGAAGAGATCTTGATGGTATACACTGTAAAGACATTTCCCATTCTGTAATTCAGTGAAATTTCTTGGAGGTGTTAAAATCAAGCCTGTTGTTTATGATGTAATATATGGTCATTTCTTTTTCAGATCAAATCCAGTTACCCAGGAATATGATTGAAAATAGTATGTTTGAAGAGGAGCCTGATGTGGTTGACCTCGCAAAAGAGCCTTGTTTACATCCACTGGAGCCTGATGAAGTGGAATACGAACCAAGAAGCTCTCGTCTCTTGGTGCGTGGCCTTGGAGAGCATGAAATGGATGATGATGAGGAGGATTATGAGTCATCAGCAAAATTGTTGGGGATGTCCTTCATGAACAGAAACTCGAGTCTGCAGAATAACATGTCTGCATATAGACAAAATCCAAATGGATCGTGCTCAGTTCCCTCTACGAGGACCTTGGTGGTTTGCACAGTTGTTTTTGTGATTGCATTTTCATTAATAATAGTGATTTATCTTCTTCCCAAGTGTACATTTACCAAAGAAGGCTGCCATAAAAAAAATCATACAATGGAACTAATATATCCTTTGGCAACCAATGGAAAACTATTTCCATGGGCAAAAATTAGACTTCCTCCTGATGTTGTACCACTGCACTATGATCTTGTCTTGCAGCCAAATTTAACTACTCTGAAATTTACAGGCTCCGTAAAAATAGTGGTCAACATCCTCCATGTAACTCGGAAGATTGTACTTCACAGCTCAGGACTTAATATCACCAAGGCAACAATTACTTTAGCACAAGGGCAGCAAGCAAAGCCAGTTGAATTCCTGGAATATCCATTGCATGACCAGATTGCACTCATGGCTCCGGAGGCTCTCCTTGCAGGACAGAATTACACTGTCAACATGGAATATTCATCTAATTTGTCAGACACCTACTATGGCTTCTACAAAATTTCTTACAAGGATGAGAACTCTAAGCAAAGGTATGCCCACTAAGACAGCTTCTCTGTTCTGTCACTCCTAGATTGAGCTTTGATAACAGAAGTAAAAAGGTTGCTTCTTTTATTGGACATTTTATGCAACTTATTCCTGTTAAGAAAAATCAGTCTTTTATCTCTTGATTAATCTACCTGAAAAATGTCTTTCATGGATGAGTTCCTTAAGTCAGGGCAGCCTCTCCTACAGTGAAATGTACTTCAGTGTGGAGGTTGTAGGTGATTGTAGTGTGGCTTTTTTGGTTTGTTAAATTTTTAATTTCTCTCTTTGGAAATTCTTCCCACATTTCTTGAGTCTTAAGTCTCAAGGCAGGGACTGAGGAAACTTAAGTCCCGTCCTCATAAAAAGATGCCAGGTTCAAGACCACCAGAGGAACCCAGTGGGGCCCAAAGGGATGCATCACACAGTCATAAGGGAACTGAGAGATGTCATTGCCAAGACACTCTCAATCATATATGAAAAAGTCACAGCAGTCAGGCAGTCTCACATGACTGGAGAAAAGGGGAACATCACACTTATTTTTACAAAGAGTAAATTAGTGCTTTTTATCAAGAAGATTATTAAAAATTGGCCCTCCCTCCCCACTTTAGATGGGCCTTATATTGGTCATGTACTTAAGAGTGTTCATGCCTTTGTGGGCAAGTAACTATCCGTGCAGGTGTTCTAGAAACAGTGTGGTGCAATAAAAAAGAGACAGGAAGAGCAGTGTGCGCCAGCTAAGCAACTTATTGCAGGCATTAAAAACATTAATTCCTATGAAGTAAGCAGACGTAAGAGTGCAGTGGCAAGTGTAGAAGGCAAAAATTACCTAGATGATTGAAATTCAGTGGATTTTTTTTCCTATTCCGATGTAGCTGCAGTTTCTTTTCTGTTTGTACTTACTGTAGTAGAAAGAGAATGCTTAATTGTTCACAGAGGAAAAATACGACCTGTGAGTAATTTTTTGAGGTTTTGCCCCCCTTCAGTCCAGTGCTGTCTGCTTTTGTTCAGGAACAGGGTGTTTTAACCTGTATGTTGAACATGTTTTAACCTATATGTTTTTCAGTAAATCCTTTCCAGTTAACTCTTCAATGATTTCATAATTTTCACTGCCTTGCCTGTCTTTTCTTTTTGCAGGGGCATTGTCTCTGTCTGTCTGTTGTCTGTAGTTTTACAGATGCAGACTACTCTGATAACCCCAGCTGTTACTGTACTTTCTATATGAAACTCAAACTATTAATTGATTTTGGAAGAAAATATATTTTCTTTAGTTTTAGTTCTGTTTTCATTTGAATATTTTTTATATCATCACAAAAATACAAAACTACAAAATGGCAAAATAACTCACTTAACTTTTTGCCCGAAGCAAAATAAAAAAAATAAAAAATTGGGTCTTATTTCTGTTTTTAAGCAGAATGGTTCTTTTTCCTTTGCTTTTCTTCTGCACAATCTTGCAGTGAAACTGTATTAATTTGTCAGAGGAAAGAAAAGAGTAAGAAGTTAAAAGCAGACAGTTTAATCTTGTGAGTTGTCAGCACTGTGCCTTCTCAGAAAAGCTGTATATCCAAAAATGTTTGAATCATAATGCAGAACACTTCTGGGTAGTTTGGCAGTAGGTTAAAAAAAAAATAGCAAGGAAGAAAAAACCCAAAATGTGTACCATCTTCTCCATGTAGCACCAGTAAATACTTCAGTTAGTAGACTTGCTGAACTCTGTGTTGTCTTGCAGGTGTGAAAGTCAGAGATGCTCTCCATCAAAAGCTGTAATTTCCATGGCTAGTTAGTGTAAAAATAGTGGAGAAGGAAGATAGACTCCTGAGAAGTCGTCTTGCAATATTAATAGCTGTTGGATTAGAGACATGACAGTACATGAACTTGGACAGAATCCACCTACTAGCCAGCCCAGGGAGCAGGCATACAGTTAGATGAACTGTGGGAACATCTGCAGGAAATGGCCTGGCAATTAGATGAAAAACCTCCCTTGCAGTCCTATCTACTGCAGAGGTTTCCACTCTTATTTAGTAGGCATGCTTGCTAATTTAATTTTTCAATCTTCTTTTTGCTCCCTCTCTCTGGAAACTGGCTGGCTTATATTTTGGCAATTGTTTTGTAAGTGGGTTATTTCAGGTGTATTCTTCTTCGTTCAGAAAGCAAAAAAAAAGGCAGGATTACTCCTCAAATAAGTGTGTTACTGGGTTTAAAAGAAAAAATTGTGAATGAAACATTTATTCTGACTGGCCCAGCCAATCTTCAAAAAGTTATTCCCATAGCAAGTTCTTAGAATGTTTGGAAGGGAAATGACTGTTCTATCCTAACTAAACTGACATTTATGCTTTTAATAATTCTTATTTTGCTCTTCCTATTAGGTGGTTTGCAGCAACTCAGTTTGAACCTCTGGCAGCAAGGTCTGCTTTTCCATGCTTTGATGAACCAGCACTTAAAGCTACTTTTTTAATCAAGATCAAAAGGGATGAGAAACTTTCCACTCTGTCAAATATGCCAAAGGTACCTGCTTTTGTAGGGAAATTTTAGCAGAGCTGCTGCCTAGGTGTAATCCATGTCAGTGTTTATTGCATTATGTCCAGGGGATTTACCTGAGTGGGTAAGCTATAAACTGTATGACTTTATCAAAAAGACTTGAACTTTGTAGAAATAACACTTGTTCAATGCATTGCACAGTGTAGGATGTTACTGATAGACAGTTGAATGACTGAAGGATTCCTGTTGAAATTAAATGAACTATTATTTTGCAAAGGCTATGTTGTTGGTGATGTTGGTCTCAACAGCCCTTGAGGTTTGCTTTTGAGTTTCTGTGTTTGATGCTGCTGCACATGTGCAGAGTACTGAAGTACCTTCAGCAGTAGTCTGTGTAATTAGCACCAGTCCATGTGAAAGATATGCCTGATCTTGAAGGATCTGCTTCTGTGGCTAAATGAGGGGAGGTGTGGTATGAACACCGAGTCAGCTCCAGAATGTGAATGAGGAATCTGACATTCCTTCAGCTAGAATTTTTCAGACAAAATCTTTCAGGAGCTTATCTGAATTTTATGGTGATAGTTTATGCCATTATGCCTTTGACAAACTTTTATGGAAGCCTAATTCATTTAGACAGACGAGAAAGACTAACATTACGTAGTCTGTGTCTGAACTAGTTTTTCTCTCATCAAAACATTACCATTTATCTTTTATCTTCCAGCAGAAATTCAATACTGACATTGGTCTAATCTGTAAATGAGAAAATTACACCTTTGGTGTTTCTGGTACATTTATGTACACTGTGCAGCACGGGTTCCAGGAAGCTGTCTAAAGCTCAGGTGGTGATGCAGATGCCTTGTTTTTGAAAACCAAGCTAACTGCAACCTTATGAAATAGGTATCTTTTCACAGTGTACAAACATTTATTTGTATTTGTAGTGATTCTTAGCCATACAGGAAGAAATGAACTCTGGTGGACCGCTCTTCTGTTTTATGTAAAAAAGAAAGGGTGCTCACTCACTCTTCTGAGCTGGGCAGGTGGTTAACGTGCTGATCAAGCTGGTCAAGATGCTAATAATGCCAAGGTTGTGGATTAGAGCCCTGTACAGGCCATTCACTTGGACTTGGATTCCGTGGTCCTTGTAGGTGCCTTCCAACTCAGAATATTTTGTAAAGTGTGCAGCAGACATTGCTGAAATAATCATCTATACCTACCTGACCAAGAGGTCTCAGAAGTAGGCCTTGTCAGCTAGTGTGTACATCACTAATTTGGCAACATCCAGTATCTTGACATGGATTAAGGCTAGAAATAAACTGTGTATTTTGGGGCTGTGGAGCTACCTTTTGTGGTTTTGTTTGTCCTGTTTTTGGTTTGGGTGTATTGTTTGTTTTTTTTTTTTTTTTATTAGAACAACTAATTTTTAAACCAGTTTATCTGCAGCTGCAGCAGATTTTCTTAAACAGACTGTCACCTCCTTATGAAGCAAAAGCTGTAATAAAGGCAGCAATTTATGCATTCACTAGAGAAATTGAAATATGCCATTCTGCTCATACATAATGGTTAGTTATTATAGTGGTTATGGCTTCAGGTTTAAAAATCCATTTCTCTTTAAGGCTGACAGTTAAATTTTCAGTGACAGTCAAATGCCAAAACATTGTTTGGTTTCAAATGGTCTTGTTTAAAACTAATATTGTTGTTGTTTTTTAAACGTTTGTGGGTTCAGGAAACAAAATCACATATGAAGTTTCAGAATTTATAAACTGCCATCTCTCTTTCCAGACCTTTAGTATTCTGCCCCATAGGGGTTTTAAAAATTTTGCTTTGTTTGTTTTGTATTTCATGTTTGTGAAGGAATACATAGAAAAGTACTTAAAGACATATAGCATGCTTTTCTAGGACTATAATTAAAGAAAACTGCACAGAAAGTAAGTTGAGGTACAGTATCTTACTTCTGTATAGTATGCTACTGTGTGCTCAGAAAACTGGGCAGACAGTCACTTTTGTCAGTGTATGTTTAAGCTGGGCATCTTTTTGCTTTGAAATAACTGGTCTTAGGTTTTCCTCAGTTTTTGAAATGCATTCTCTTTGGATTTGTAAAAGTGCATCTGATGAATATTTTGTTCAATTTTAAAATAGTAAGTATGTCTGGTTACCTAGTTTTGCTGAGACTTATGGAAAGAGACAAATACTTAACTGATGTAACACTAGTGTTTTCAGTAGGGTATGCTGAACTGTGTCCCTGGTCTAGCCTAATGCTCCCTTGAATCAATGCTGATCTATATGTTGACTTTGGATTATACTGGGACCTAAATGCAATCCAAATTAGGTTAGTTTCTCCAACAGAGTAGTAGTTTGTAATACTACATAATAAAACTTGACAAATAATTTTTGTATATATAAGTGTAAATGTTTCATGTCTTCCTAAACTTGTTGCATTGTTTTAAGCATCATCAATCCCTCTGAAATATAACAAAAATACAAAGATATTATGTAAGTGTGCCTATAAACTGTTTGTAGCATGAAATAATTACTTATCGTTGGTTTCTTTGATGTCTTAGTGTTCTTTTGTCTGCATTAATAATCACTTCCCCTGCAGAAGGCCACTACACCTGTGACAAATGGAATTGTTCAGGATGAGTTTTTTGTGAGTTTGAAGATGAGCACCTATCTACTAGCTTTTGTTGTTGCAGACTTGAAAAACATCAGCAGAGAAACTAATGGGACTCTGGTATGTGTTTGTTTCACTTTAAGTTCTGCTTCACTCTTCCCAAGCTGACCAGGCTACTAAACAAAACAAAAAGATCCCCAAGCAAAAAAAAAGCAAACTCTGTCTCTTTTAAATTTATTTATCTTCTTGGTTTCGTTATGCTCATCATAGGTAGGGGACAAAAGCCATATGCTATGAAGTGGACTGAGGTGATACCAGGCTGAATACACTTTTACAACAAGGGACTCTGCATCAGGTCTTGTTAAAACTGGGAATTAACAAAATGCAAAATTCTTAAGAGGTTTCAGAGCCGGCAGCTTTAAACTCTTCTTTTCAATGCTTCATCTGTCAACAGTAATGTCACACAAACCAGAAGTTGTTCTGAGAATGTAAAGAAATGTGACAAGTTTCTAGAAACACCTGCACATGATTTCAAGCAGTGCCACAAAATTTTTCTGTACCTGCCAAGATAACATATCTGAAAAACTCATGCTCTATAGTAAAGCAAATTTAGGTGGACTTTAAAATCTGCATTTAGTCACTTAAATGCAATTATTTAATTTTGTTTTTCCAAAGGTTCCAAACATCAAAGAGTAGGTCCTGCTTGAGCTTTGTCCTTTGCAAGGGTATGGCCTATTTCTGTAATGTGTGCAGTTAGAGAAACTAAAGAATAAATGTGGTAACATTACTAGATGTTCCTTAATCTTATTTTAGAAAGTGCAGAAGCTTCATATAGGCAAGGACTTTCATGACTCGGTAGCAGAAACTGCCCCTTTGTGGTGAAATGTCAGAAGTGCCTATGTACCAAGCAAATGCCAGAGGGAATAGTGCTAGTAGCATTGTAGAAGGAGAAGCCCTCTCTTTAGTCCCATAAATACACACAAGTAAAGATGCAAGACAGGCTTTGATTCTGATCTAGACAAGTATTTCTAATGAAAGATGAATAGAACAGATTGTTATGCTTCTTTTTTTTTTTTTTTTTTTGCCTTGTGGCTTTTTTCAGGTCTGTATTTGAACTGTATACTGCTGAAACCACACAGTCAGCTCTTTGAGGCAGATAACTTTTTAACTTAATAAGAATACTTCTTATTTATATTTAATTTATTATTTTTAATTTCTTCTTTTTTAAAAAATGTATTAGTATTTTAATCTTAAGAATACTTGCCACCACAAAGGGAGAAAGCATAAGAATACCAAGTAAGGCTAGAGTTTTAGTAGGTCTAAAGTAGTCTTATGAGTGTCCAGCAGGCCAAGGAAGTCAGTAAAAAGGAAGCATATATTGGCATTTCCCAGGAAATAGAGACCCAGAATGCTTCCAGCTGTTTGTGGTTGGGAGATACAAAGAATTTGAGCTTCACACAGAAGAAGTTTATTGTCATGAAAGCTTTAAGATAGTGCGGAGTTGAAGTAAAGTTGCTTCATGCTTATACTTTTGTACTCCAGGAACACTGGACTGGATTCTTATTCATATGTGCTTCATTCAAACTCAAAAATTAAAAGGTGACCTTTCAGTCTGTTTGAAATTTGTTTAATTAATTTATAGCACAGGAAGAGCGACTCCTTTTTTATAGAACTGGAATATGGTTGTCCACTTACTTATTTGTTTGTGTACGGAAGGGTGTCCTAAACATGAATGTACCTGTAACCTAATCAAAGATGTTTTCTTGATACAGACAATTCAACATAAATAGGGGGAGATTGTAACCTCTCAGTTTTTATATAAATGCTTCTTACATCATGTCTAATGTGGCCATAGGGATGAGCTTTATGCCAATTTTTTTTTGAGAGAGAGAATTTCTTGCAGATTATACTACTGCTATCATACTATATATAAATCATAGACTAAAGATTGGTTGAGGCGTACAGGGAGGGTCACTTAATAACTCATGAGGGATTTTAAAATTTGTGTCATGTAGACCCTTCTTGGACACATTTCTTAAAGCTCTCATCCTTGAATTGTTCTTGCATACACACAGGACAGTGTCCCTGTATTTTGACCTGTTAATAGGCTCTAGTAAGAAAAATCAGCTTTTAATGAGCAGCTTCATAATTATTCTATGTAATTTGTGTATGTACTTTCAAAAAATGTGTCTTACCTACTTCAGGAACTCCTGCCAGCTCCTCCTTCACTTCTAAATCTTTTGTAGCTATAAGTTTCAAAATATTTTCTCTTCTCTGTTTCGACTAGGTATCTGTCTATGCCATACCGCAGCATCTAAACCAAGTTGGGTATGCCCTAGACACAGCAGTGAAGCTTCTGGAATTTTACCAAAAATACTTTTTTATGAAATACCCTCTTGAAAAATTAGGTAAGTTGTTTAGGACTTTCTTTAAATTAAAAAAAAAAAAAACAGAAGAGGCTCTGATCTGAGAAATGCTTGGGAATTTTCATTTTTAAAAAAAGTATTACAATAATTAGATAAATAAAAAACCTAAATATGTGTTTGTGTGGCTGCAAGTATTAAGTGATTTCCAAGTTGGAAAGCTTTTGTGAGCATTTGAAAACAGATTACTTATATTTTTACATAAATTTACACAGAAGAATTTCTTTGGTGTTACTCAACTTAGTAGTGAGGAAATTCTCAATCTGTGAACCATGTTCACAACCGCAAGATCTGCAGCCTGACTCTTCTACACACATTATTTTGCCTGGAAAGATAGTGAAATGCAGTCTTCTAAGACACTACTTTTCAGTAGTGTACTTTTCAGGCCATCTCATTTCCATGCTGCTTTTGCTCATGCAGGATCCATAGGCAGGGTCTTGTTAAGTTGTTTATATCAGAGTACCGCTAGAGAAACATCATTATAAATCTATGGGGCATCTGTACTTGGGATTTGAGTGTATGTCCACACTGCAGTGTTTAAATAATTAAAATAGGCAGTCTTGAAAGATCGTATTGGTTTAATTAGCAATTTTCAAAATCTTATTTCAAATCTTTTCCAGATCTGGTAGCAATTCCTGATTTTCAGTCTGGTGCAATGGAAAACTGGGGCTTGATCACCTTCCGAGAAACAACACTCTTATTTGACAATAACACTTCTTCAGTAAGGGATAAAAAGCTAATAACTGCAGTGATAGCACATGAGCTTGCCCATCAGGTAATAGTCTGGGAAGTTTTTTTTTTTTGTTGTTTTTCATTTCTTTGTTTTTTAAGTGCAGTTCTGTCCTTAAATTCACCCCTCCCCTCACTGTGACTGGGTTGTATCTGTTTAGAAAACCTGCAGGTGTATTTTCTACAGCACAGCAGGCAGAGTTCAACTCTCATGCCATGCTTAAGGAGATGTTGCTGCAAAGGCTTCACTGTGGTTTTGACTGACCTTCATTTTACCTTACCTTCATTTTAGATAAGGCAGAGGATGGATGGAGTACTTCTCATTTGATTTTAATTCTAAGAAAATAATTATGTTTTTGGTCTTTCTTAGTGGTTTGGCAATCTAGTAACTATGGAATGGTGGAATGATCTCTGGCTGAATGAGGGATTTGCCACATTCATGGAATACTTTGCCATGGAGGAGGTTTTTCCAGAATTACGTTCAGTAAGTAATTTCTATAGTCACGTTTTCAGTACCTTCACTTTTAGCTGTTTTTAAGTGCTGCCTATGAATGATTGATACTTACAAACTGTTACGAAAATTAATTTTGGGCACCATTGAGATCATGTGTCTCTGCTTTTGCATTTTATCATATTAGAAGTGATAAAAGGGGTAAAAAAAAAGTGATAAAGGCTTTGAGAAGTGTACATTGTTCCTGTGGGTTTTAAATTTTTTTTTCCTTTTTTTTTATTGTAACCTACAGGCAGTCTACTGTGTTTTGTGAAGGTTAAAGTATTCTGTGCAAAATAGCAGGTGTTAAAACATGTAGATGTCTATGTATGTATCAAATTGTAACTTAAAATCTTTTTAGAAGAAGTGCAGACATGTTGTTGAACAAGTTTGTCTACTTCTGCTTTTCCTAATAGACCTAGGAAGCATTAGGTTATTAAATATGCCTGAGGTTGCAGTCACATGAAAGAAGCACAGTCGCCAGTCATGGTATAACTACATTTATTAAAAGTGTACATAGTTTTTATAATATTTTCACCATTGGGTTAGAACAGCGTGAGCCTGGAAAGAAAATAGTATAATTGTTAATAAATTTGCGCACCAATTATTCAGTTCCCTAATAGCAACATCAGACTTTTCTCTTAAAGATAAATGCTTATATAATAGTTCTTTCTGCAAACTACTGTGCACCTGCTACTTGTTATATTTTTAAAAACTTTGTTTTATCTCTTCTGCCTTGACTGAATCGTCTTTTCTTTCTAACTAAATGCTCTTTGTTATAAGTTCCCTTTGTTTTCTTTCCCTACATGAAGTAACTCCTGTCTTCCCATCATTGCGGTACTTGCTTGTGTCTGAATCAGTTTGAATTTCACAAATGAGCAGACCTGGCATAAAAATACCAAATGGTCCACCACAGAGGATTCTGATAGCATTGGGTTACACTTAATGCAAAGCACTACTCCCACAAGCACTTCTGTTTACAAATATGGCTGAAGGATAGAATCTTTCTGATATAATAATGTAGTGATTATTTACTAATTCAGGTACTAAGTGACCTAGCTTTTCAGACACTGGAAAAACATGACGGATTCAAATTTGGTCTCTCTTTTCCAATGGAAGGATATCAGTTACTGCTGTAAAACTTTCTTGTCACTGAGAATGACAGGCAGATAAACAAAGGTTAGTGGAATTAAATGTAGAGGGTAGTGGAGAGACTAATTTTTCATTCTGGGTAGAGACAGCTCCAAGTAGAGCTGTTTATGTGATTTGCTGTAGTGATGGGATTAAACACCTGATTTGTACTGAGTGTTTCCTGCCTGATAGATATCATCATCTTCTCAGCATTCTGGAGAAGTGTGAGTTTGAGTTCTTAAATCACTCTTGTTAGTATTAAGAAACTTGAGTTGCTAACCTGGTCCAGTAGAATTCTTTTACAGCACTGATGTTTCAAAACTTCTTCATTTGGTCTAGCTTGATTGTTCAGTTGGATTGTCACCAAAAGTATGTGGCTGATCTGCTTGTTGGGTGCATATGTGCTGAGGGTGGGACGCAAAAGTAGTTCTTTTTTAACAAGGACACATCTAACATCTATGTACTTCATTCCAAATGCTCTCTGACAAGCTGCCTTTACGAATATCTCATTTCATTGTTTGATGGTCCTAGAATGTGTTTTGGTGAAAATAAAAGACATTACCCAGAACTTCTCCATTCAAGAACAGTAGCCTTAACATTTTAAACTTTGACAGTTATTTTTATTGTATTTCACAGAGGGTTTTTGTGGGTTTGTTTGGTTGTTGTTATTGTTGGGGTTTTTTATTTTTTTTAGCTCTCTACTGTATAGAGAATTGTTTGCTTGCTTTGATGAAATGAAATGGACACATACCAATGTGATCAGCTTCTTTTCAGTGTTTGGGGTTTTCTTGTTCTGGCACCAATGTATTAAATTCTAATATCCTCATTCTAGAAGAAAAGAAGTAAAGAGATTTTGGTAATCACTAGATAAACTGCTGTTTACATTTTCCCAAACATTACTATAATGAATAATTTCTCTAGACTTCATGACATGAAAGTCATATTTTTGTATTCCCTACCTCCTGTAAATGAACTGAAAACAGCGATGAAATTGAGGATGAAATTTGACACACACTTATTTAGAAGGTGCATTTTTGTCTAGTGCCATTGACACACTTGCCTGAGACAGGGGCTTAAAGGTCTGCATAATGGTGCAAACTCAGAAGTGAGATTCTATGGCTAAAATGTGGCAGGGAAATAGCTTTTATAAAAGATATCCTGACAATTCTTTTGCTGCCTAGAGCAATGGAGAGCAAAGCAAGGACAACTTTTACTTTTCTGCTTAACATGTACATTTCAGCTCCCTAAACAGTTAAAAATGTTTCTCTTCCAGGATGAAGATTTCCTTACTTTAATTTTCAAGGCTATGATGAAGGATGCCTTGAATTCTTCACATCCAGTCTCTTCTTCTGTTCAGTCTTCAGAGCAAATTGAAGAAATGTTTGATGCTCTTTCTTACATCAAGGTAACTGTAAAAATATTCCAAAATATTTGGAAAGTGATACATTAGCTATTGAAAATATGAATGTGGAATCACAAGTAAATAGGCATGTACTGACAGACCTTTGGAGGTTATTTACACCCAACTCAAACAATGCAGGATTTCTCAATAATGTTTTTGAGATCTATGTAGCATTTAATTAGGAAAATATTATGTATATGTATTTGTTGCTTTACTTAACATCTTGTTCAGTGCTTGAGCACTAAATATAATACTCATGAAGATGTAAGAGGGGAACCAATAGATGAAGCAACATAACCGGTTAGGCATATATTCTTCTGGTGTTAGAATGTAACAAGTGGTTAAAAAAAGAGTGAAAACAAAACACCAAAGTAATCACTCAGTCTTATATTCTCTCTGGTTTAAAAAACCTCCAGTATTTTAGAGATATCCTGAACTGGATGCTTGCCCCTGAATGCAAATTATTTTACTGCATATCCTGGTTGTCTGAAATGTGATTATTTATAATGTCTAGTGAGAGTTGTGTGTGAGGCTTATGTTATTAAAGCATCTTGGTGCCTTGCTTTAAAATGCATGAGAGGAGAGATACCTGTATTTGCAAAACTTTTATTCACGTTTTCTCAGGTTTTAGATACCAGACTTTGGTAGTGTTGGAGGAAAGCCTTTTCTTTGTTCATTTTAGATTAGCTGGCATTTTTTTCTGTCACTGTCATCTAATTAGACGTCATGGGGACAGAAAATAGTCAAATACTGCATCTTCCTCTGCTCGGTGGAATGCAGTTCCTGTGACAGTCTTGGTTTGTTTCCTTTTGCAAGTCTCAACTGGTCAACATGTCTTGTCTGGCATCCTTGAATAGTCTGGGATGCCAGATAGACTTACGGTAGTGATGTGCTTCCATTTATTTTGGACTCTGCCCTCTCAGCTGCAAGAACAGATATGTGTGATTTTCAGGTTACCTTGGTTGCCAGATGAATTTGGATTCTCTCCTTTTATCAAAAGGCATGGCTGTTGTTTCATGCTTCTGAGGTGCTGTCTCAAGTAATTCCCTTTTTGGTGAGCTTCTGGAAGCTATGCATTTGGCACAATCATGTCTGTAGCCAACTAACTTTAGAGATACAAATTATGACAGTCTTTGACTGATTGAAACTTCTCTATATAATTTTAATGGAAAAGTTTCCTAAGTGATTGGATTGGAGTTGCAGTCAATTAGTATAACATTATATTTGGAGAATTATTTTATTACTTCATTGCTACTAATAAGTATGTGCACATTTTTAATAGAATTGTACTAACCTACACCTTTAAGAGCTGATCAAAAGAGGTTTTGCACATTGTCAGAAATAGTGTTTTCACAGCTGCTTTCTATGTTTCACAGGATTTCATTGCATAACTTTTCATTCATGCATGAAGTTCCTGTATTACACTATTCTTGTCCTTATAGCTTAGTTAGAGTTCTTGGCAATTCATGTGAGAAGACACTTGTAATGTAGTCCCTGATAGGCAAAGGATTGTCTGTTACTGAATTGTACAATGTAATTTGTTTTACTGGACTACCAACTGACACAGATTAGGAGGTGACCTCTGCACTGTACTGTCTTGAACAGAAATAATTGTACAATATTATTTTTAGTCCGACTGTTTTGCAGACTGTCAGTAAACCTAACACCCATGTGTGGGACAAGATCCACCTGGAAGGATACGACAGTAGGAAAAACAAAGAAGCAGAGCTGTAGGTCAAGTATAGATGCATACAGGAGAGGAAATTGTGGCCATATTATTAAAAACTGTAGTAAGGGCTATTCCTGACATTTGATGAGTAGTGAATAACCAGGCCGCCTTCAGTTTCAGATAAGATGTTACTCACATTCCAGAACTTGCAACTGGAATGTGTGAGAACAATGCATTATCTCTGTAAAATCTTCTCCTTTACTTCTTGTTTCTTTCCTAGAAATAGTACCAAAAATGTAAAGTGTGCCTTTAAACTATTCTTGATCTGTGGCTGCTCTTGTGTGTTCAGTTCTACAATATGGAGGTCCTCAGGCAATTTACTTATTGGTGGGTTTCACACAGAAACATTCACAGCCCTTTTGATACTAAAACTATACTTTCTTTTCTTTTTTTACAAGATGTTGCTGTATTTAAACACATCAAAACATACTTGTTCTTCTGCAGCCAGTTGTAGCCTACCCAGTGTTTCTTACATTTTTCCTGTATTTTTAGGTTTTTGATAGAAATGCACATCATATGACTGTTAAACACTTACTCACAAGTACATACAGATGAGTATTAGTAATGAAAAATGGCAGCCAGCAGAGACATATCAGTAAGAAGGCAATATTTTTCAGATTATATTGATTGGAAAAAATGTCCAATTCTACTAGTCCATTTTGTAATTGTAGTTTGAGCCTTTGAAATATTTTTTCCCAAAGTAGTTGGGAAAAATTTTCAAACTACATTAGTGTTTTCTGTAACTGTATTTGGAGTTTATGAAATAGGAAAAGAATATTTTCTCAAGGAAACTGGGTTTAAAGGTAAATATTTGAAGGTTATTATTTGGAATAAAATCTGCTAGCTTCTGATTTAGTCCTGCACTGTGAAAGAGCTATAATATGCATATGCTTTAAAAAGTTCTGTAACTTCAATTTGCTGATTAATTTTCTTTTTTTTTCTACCTAAAGGGGGCTTCACTTCTTTTGATGCTGAAGCATTATCTCACTAAGGATGTTTTCCAAGCTGGCATTGAGGTATACTTGCATAATCACAGCTATGGAACTGCCCAGAGTGATGACCTGTGGGACAGCATGAATGAGGTATCCATCTTGGACACACTGTTCTTCTGTTCTTTTTTTTTTTTTTTCTCAATTTCTCTAAAGAATATCATAGGTTTTATTTATTTCCTTGTTGATTAAAAAGATAAGATAATGAACTGCAGGTAAGCACTCTGAATTTTTTGCTCATCTTATTCCAAAATTCTTTCATATAGATAGGGAGAAGCTTACTGAAGCTTCTAGGGCTACATTGCATACCATCCCGAAAAAGCACTATGAGTGAGTACGTACTGCCCTGCATGTCCATCCAGAATGGACATATCCTCTCTAGAATTACATAGGTAGTGTGTTAAGACCAGAATGAAAGTAATAAAATTCAGGATAAGATTTGCTTTCAGGGAATAGCTATATCCAGCCTCACAGAGGTCTTGTGTTGCATTGTGTCTTGATTTACTCTTTACTAATGTAACTTTGTGATAGCTTCTGTTTTAAAAAGTGTGATGAAATTTAGGAAAGCAGACTGTACAGACAGCTCTCAAATTATAAGGCAGGCATAAGGCTGTGTCTAATTTTAAAACTAGTGTGAAGGGGTCAATAAAGCAAGGACTGGGGTAGAAGAGAGTGAGGACTAGAGTCAGCAAGGCTGTGGGAATCAGAGAGGCCCAGGAAAGGAGGGTGGAGAGAAGTGAGGAAGGACAAGGGAAGGACTGAGGGTCTGGGGAACTACAGGTCTATTGGCCTGAACTGAGTGCCAAGGAAGGTCATGGACTAGATCATCTTTAGTACCATTATAGCGCACATACAGGACAACCAGGGAACCAGGCCCAGCCAGCATGGATTTAGGAGGGACAGGTCCTGCCTGACCAACCTGGTCTCCTTTTATGACCAGGTGACCCACTTGGTGGACAGGGGAAAAACTGTGGATGTTGTCTACCTGACCTTCAGCAAAGCCTTTGATACTGTCTCCCACAGCATTTTCCTAGAAAAGCTGGCAGCTCATGGCCTGGGCAGGTGCACTCTTTATTGGGTTAAGAACTGTCTAGATGGCTGGGCACTCAGAGAGTGGAGGGAAATTTTCAAGTCCACTGTCAAAGTAGATTGTTTCCAGGTGCAAAATCATGCAACCACTTACTTGGTAACTTCGAAGAAAATTACATGTTCTCCATTTGCTTTTTATGTTATGATTGTTTTTACAGATTACCAATGGAACACTAGATGTAAAAAAAATGATGAAGACTTGGATTGTGCATAAAGGATTTCCTTTAGTCACTGTTGTCCGAAAGGGAAAGATTATTTCAGTACAACAAGAGAAATTTTTGTATCGTGTGGAACCAGAAAATTGGACATCAGATGCAAGGTTATTATCTTCTTAATACCTTTTATCCATTAAAAGTAAGCTGCTGTCTTAAGTTTGTACATCTTTCTGACTTGTATTCAGGCCTTTTAGTGTTTACTTTGAAGGCACGTAGTAACAGAGAATTCATCTAGTATCTGCCTGAAGGTCCACGTCTATTTCCGCTGAAGCAACTGGTAAAAGTCAGGGACACCCTTTGAAATCCGGATTTCTTACATGCATCCTTTTCCTGAAGCTTTTAAGCTTGACATCATGAGTTGGTTTTCAAGACCAAAAAGCAGATCTCATAAGTAAAGGTTTCTTTACATTTGAGAAAGTTTTGTGTGTTTAACAAGACTCTAAAGAAAGACAAGCTGCAGAAATTTCACAGAAGTTAGAGATGCATGTATCCTACTTTAGAGCCTTTGTTTCTAACTTCCAAAATCCAGCTGTATACTTTGGCCTTTGCTACAAGAATGTAGAGAAACTAGAATCAATGCGTTCTTGGCTTTGAAATTTTAAGATGACACTACTACATGACAACAAATGACTGAATGTACAACAGAGGCAATATCTATTGTACCAAAACCTAAAAAGAAATACACACGCTAATACTGAAGAAGCAAAGATGTGGCAGTTGGTAGTTTTAAAATTTTGTTTACTGCAAATGTTGAAACTGACTTTATGACCCTTGACAGTGTCTTCTAACAAAAATATCTAAGTGTGAATTCTTTTGATATTTTGCTGGTTTTATTCAGTTTTTTAGATTTAACAGGAGTGAAGTCCATTGCATCACCTTGCAGAAAAATAGGTCTGTGAAAGAAATTTGTCTCTTGAAATGTACGAATTTAGAGGGCTCTGTTTTATTTTTGTTATGCAGAGAAAGAAAAGCAATGTGGGGTTGAAAGGTAAGGGAAGAAGGGAAGGATTTTTAAGCTAAGTAATTTCTGCTTCTAGATATAAATTTGGGGCATGTATGAAAAGGTTTAGAAAAAGAGTAGTCTATGTGAGTCATACGTAGAGAGGATCCCTATCAAAATCAGGTTAATATGTGCACCTTCTCTCATCCCACTCAGATTTATGTTTTTCTCTAAATAGCCACATCCTTATGATCGTTATGAGCCTCCTTAGCATTTTTCTTCCAGCTTGCAGTTCACTCAAGAAAGTCTTCTGTGCTATGCAATGAATTTTGGTTTCTATACTATGATTTGGAATTTGAGTCTTGTACTTGGATCATTTTTTAATTTTAGTTAAAACTTGTAAAAGATCAGAAAAACAACGTTGGACTCAGGTAAAAATCATACTGGATGAATTTCTGATGCAGTCAGAGATTTACTGTCTGTATGATTTTGGACTAGCTACCTAGCATGCTGGAACTGGGAAAGAAGTACTAGGAAAAGTGGAATCCATCAGGGACTCTGCAGTTTCAGATCTTATCAGCGATGTATACAGTGGATCACGTGCTCCCGCAGAGAATTTGTAGGTGACGCCAAGCCGAGTGGTCCAACAGCCAAGCAGTTGGTGTGGCAGGGGGAAGGGATACCATCCAGAGGAATCTGGACAAGTTCGAGCAGTGGGTCCTTGGTCAGGCCAACCTCTGGTATCAACACAGGCTTGGAGATGAACAAATCAAGAGCAGCCTTGCAAAGGAGGACTTGGGAGAGTTGTGGTACTGGACACAGGCCAGCAGCATGCATTCACAGCCCAGAATTCCAGTTGTATGCTGAGCTGCATGCAAAGCCATGTGGGCAGCAGGGGAGGGAGGGGATTCTGCCTCTCCACTCTGTTCTGCTGAGAGCCCACCTGGAGCCTTGCAACCAGCTCTGGGGTCCCAGCACAGGAAGGACATGGACCTGTTGGAATGAGTCCAGAGTTGGTTCACAAAAACAATCAGACGGACATAACACTTCTCCTATAAAGGGACAGACAGACAATTTAGGCTGTTCACCCTGGAGAGCAAAAGGTTCTGGGAAAACCTCACTGCATTCTTTCAGGTACTTAAAGGAAAGATGGGCACAGACTTTTTATCAGGTCCTGTCATGATAGGACAAAGAATAATGGTTTTAAAATAAAAAAGGGTAGGTTTAGACTAGATATAAGGAATAGTATTTTTATGATAAGGGTGGTAAAACAGTGGCACTGGTGGCCCAGAGGGGTGGTTGATGCCCCATCCCTGAAAACATTCAGGGCCAGGTTGAGTGGGACTCTGAGCAACATGATCTAGTTGAAGGTGTTCCTACTTGTTGCAGGGGACCTGAACTAGATGACCTTAAAAAGTCTCTTTGAATCCAGTCTGTTCTATAAAATTTACTCATTTTTCAACATGGTGGGATTAAAAAAATAATTTCTGTACATGCTGTGCATTTATTCTTTCATCATACTCTGATTATGTGAGATTTATACTTTATTATTCTACCCAGCATTCAGTGATTTTAGTATTATTAGTATACAAAATTATATACATCAAATTATGTTAAAACAAATTAAATTAAAACAAACCATTCAAGGGAGATAATATGTATCTAACATGTCAGTAAACATTTGTTTTCCTTTGCAGTTACCTGTGGCATATTCCTCTCACTTACATAACAAATAGGTGCAACTTCACCCATTGCACTAATGCATATTTACTGGATCAGAAGTCAGGTATGTGACTAAAAGCTTTGGTAGCAAGTTAATTTAGTGTTACAGGTACATGATTTTTCTGAGAGCACCCTTGAGTAAGATGTGAAGCTGAAGGCATACAGGGTACAAAATAATTTCAGAGATCTGGAGCAGAGCACTGCCGATGTTGTCATCATCAGAGAGCTGGTAGCATTCTGTGTATAAATACATGACAGCAACTGGAGCAGAATCATAGGTTTGAAATTTGTAAAAGCCTATGCTTTTCATCACAGTGCATACACACAGTCTTTCAAACTGCATGTTCTTTAGAGAACAAGTTATGTGAAAGTTGATCTGCCAGTTTGCTGAAATGTTAGAAAGTAACTTTCCACTGAAATGTTTATTTTATTTACTGTGTAGGAAAATATTGTATTTGGAACTGTAGGTGGGCCTGTTTGAAAGAGCAACTGCACAAAAGGAGAAAAATTTAACTGCTGCAGCTTGGGGTGGACTCTGATAATGTTCATTCAGTCAGGTGTAGGAAGAGGGATGAGGAAGTACAGCCTGGAATTTTTAAGCTGTCTTTCAAAACCTTCTTACTGGCTTTTCCTTTGTCATTATAGGGGAAAGTAGCGGGAAAGAATTTGCTGTCTCTCTGGTACTAGTCTACTTCATAGACTTTGATTTGGACAAACAGTTGTTAAATGTTTGTTTCAGCTGATAACATATTGTCTGTCTACTAGCTGTCATTGAACTTCTAGAAGAGGTGGAATGGATAAAATTCAATGTGGACATGAATGGCTATTACATAGTACACTATGCTGAAGACTGGAAAACACTGATTGATCTCTTGAAAAAAAACCACACTGCTCTGAGTCCTAAAGACAGAGCAAATTTGATCAACAATATCTTCAATCTTGCACGGTAAGACTTCAGTATTGGAAAATGTGTGTTTCAAGTTTTTTCCAAGTCAGAGAAGATCAGATTTAGTTTCTAGAGACAACTGCTTTTAGAGGAAGTTTAACTCAGTCTTCAATAGCCTTGTTGGAACTGTTCACTGATGCTCTAGATGTTATCTCCCTCTTCTTTATAGCATCATCTGTTTGTTTGGATCATAGAGAGTCACATGATAGTTTCCATTTCTGGAAGATACTGTTTTCTTTAATGTCCAGTAATCTGCCTGCTGACTGTTTTCCCGTACTCTAGTGCTTCACTTTAGAAAAGTAAGCTATTTCCTTCTTAAATTTTTACTGGTGCCCTCTCATGTGATTCACCACCATCAGAAGCAGGCAAGGTGGTATATACTGGATTCTCTTTATGGAAACTGCTGTTCTATCTGAATACCCTTATTTGTGATAAATATTTTCAGACATCCTTGCCACACTTCCTTACCCATTTTCAATTCTTGTGAGGCATGTTAGTGGCCGTTGTTGCTTCATTGTAATCTTGCTGAAGTTAAAATATGAAAATTTCTACATGTAAATTGTTTCTTATGTTACTCCCTCTATTCACTTCTCTCTCTCTTAGTGTAATAGAAAGCATCACTTCTGATTTGTTTCTGGGAGTGCTTTTGTTTTGTAATCCATTTTAATGTTTATGTTCTTTGACACATAGTCTAGGAAGAGAGTCTCTGGAAAAGGCCTTTGAGTTGATTGATTACCTCAGCAAAGAGAGCAGCACTGCACCACTTACTCAGGCTTTGTTCCAGCTGAGTCTTATATACAGTCTTTTAGACAAAAAAGGTGAACAACAACTGGCAGCGCGAGTCATGGTATGTCTTAGGTTTTCATAAATCATAATTGTAAATAATTAGCTATCATGTTCTTTATAGTTACATTCTCTTTTTACATGTTGACTGCTGAACATATTCATTAATTTCACTAAGTTGCATGGGGATTCTAGAGAGTTGCCAGTCTTGTCAGCTTTTTCTAATGGTCTCTTACCAAAATGCTACATTTTTTGCACCACCTTCTTACCCTCTCCTTCCCCTGTTTCCATACCATACCATACCATACCCATATGCCCCAAAATGTTTTGTAGGGAGTGTGGTACAGTGGTGTCTGGGGCTATCTTAAAGTTCCCATACAGGTCAGTTTAGTACAAATATGTAATTAAACAAATTCCATATACTTTTCTTGCACAGAAAAGTTATTTTAAAAAGTTACAGTGGCTAGAGATCGTAGATCTAATTGCTTTGTAGAGAGACAAGAGAAAAAACTGGAACTGTTTTCTGTAGAAATAGAAAGACAAGGATGGTTGTCATTGTCCTGTTCCAGTTGCGTAAAGGAGTAATGCAATGTAATTTTACAGATTTGACAGTGAAATCAATATTGTAGGTTCAGTTCTTGATGAGCATATGTCTTTCATTTCTTTGTTTACCTTCTTAGTATGGAGCTTCTTGTCCATATTCATCTACTGGTTTAAAATGACCTTTGCTGCTTTGCAGTGTAAAGCATCAGTAGAGGGACTTAGTCTATAAGAAAATTATTACATTATTAGATAAAATAGCAGACATTTTTTCTTTATGCTAGGAAGGGATAATTCGTGAGTGCTTAAGGAAACATAAGAAAAAAAAGCAGTGTTTTAATTTACCCAAAGTTGTTAAGAATCTGCTATAAACAGCCCAAGCTCTGGTTTGTAATACAGTGTCTATGCAGTTTTATTTAAGTTCAGAATTTTCAGCTGAGATGTGGTAGCTGATCAGGCATCCAGCTGTGGTTTTGGCAAGCTACAGAACTACAAAACTGAAGTGTATTCAGCCTATAGACATACAAAAGTTGTTTCTTTTTGCTAAATGAAGGTGTATTTACTGTGACTTGGTGAAGTTAAAAGCAGTTAAACGTAAAGAAGTTGCAGTGCTTGTGATTGTAAGCTGATTAACAGGAGGCTCAGAGAGGAGTTTTCAGTTTCCATGTGCAGTTTAACATGGCCCATCTTTCGGATTTATGTGATATCTGATACTTATTCCTACAGTTAAGAAATAGCATGTGTAAGTTGTAATATGTAGATGAAAAACTACCATGTTTAGCTTCCACAGTTCAAAAGCTCAACCTTTTATATTTTTTTCTTACTTGAAACTAATTTTCTACATAGAAAATCCTCTTGGAAGGGATTAGCTATTGCTAGTAACTTTTTCCTCCTTTAGCGTAGGATAGAGCACTTGCTTGGAGATAAAATGGATCAACAGCACTGGACAGATGATGGGACCCTGTCCGAACGAGAGCTCCGGTCAACACTGCTGGCTTTTGCCTGCACCCATGATATAAGAAACTGTAGAACAACTGCCTCTAAGATGTTTGAGACTTGGATGAAGTCTAATGGAACAGTAAGGTACCACAAAAAATTGAGCTTCTACTTCTTTTTCCCATCTCATTTCCTGTTACATTGCCACCATTGTACTTGGGAAAAACACCCCAACAGCAAACAGAACAATAAAAAAAAAAATCCCACCACCACGGACGTAGTATTGATAAAGAATGTGATTCTGTCTTTAACTGTTCCATGTGTAGAAGTAATTGCTGTTTCACAAAGAGAGAGTGACTGTGCTAGATTTTGTCTCTAGTCTCATTTAGTTTAACTGCAAAACCAGCCATAAATATTTTTTCATCTGCGTTTCCTGAGCTGCATGTTGAAAGAAGATTACTTAGTGGCAAAGCCAAAGCACACATTTTTATCATGCAGAATTCCTTCTGCTGTGGATTCATGTGCATTTTTAACTGTAGAAAATTCTCAATTTTGTGTACAATTTACTTTGTTTTCATGTGGCTAAGTGATTTGCTTTTTCCTAGTGGCTGAAAGTATTAGATTGGCATGAATTCAGTAATGCCAAATCTTAACAATTGCTACAGAATCAAATTGCTCCGAAGAGATGCATCTCCTTCAAGTTAATATTTTAATTTTGTGACTTCTTTCTTCTTTCCTCAGGTGAGCATTTTTGTACCCCCTATGTTTATTTGTTTTGTTGTTTTTCCCTGTAGTCTGCCTAGTGATGTTATGAAAGCCATATTTGCAGTTGGAGCCAGTTCTGATGATGGCTGGGAATTCCTCCTGAAGATGTACTTCTCTTCAGTTTCTGAAGCAGAGAAAAGCAAAATGATTGAAGCCTTGGCCAGCACAGAAGATGCTAGAAAGCTGATCTGGTATGATGGAGCCAAAAAGTTATATGCTGTGAAAATTACAAGTGATAAAATCTTCCAGGAAAAGTGCATTTCCTTTTTTCTGTTGTTGAAAAAAATTCAGATTGCTAAAGAAAATCCATCCAAATGTTTTGCACAGGCTTCCATACACAGAAAGAACCTGATATTTTTCACTTAAAAATAACTTATGTAACAGAGCAACACAAAAAACCAAATTCTGAATATGCATAAAGAGAAAAGAATTTAACTTACAGGCTTTGCACTACTGGTAACGCAGAATTTCAGATTTTGCAGTGCAGGTAGCAAAATTGCAGGCTGCTCTATAGAGCCTTATAATCAAAATAATAACTAGTTGAGGTATATTTGTTGTTTGCATTTTTTTTGCTCTTCTTTTTTCCGTTTCTTTATTTGGGTGAAAATTTGGCTTTACATTATGTTCCTCTCTGTAGATTAAATCTTAATACTGCATGGACAACGCAGACTTGTCCTGCTAATTTGGTCTTCCGCTTTTCTCTCTTACATCTTCAACGTATTGTTTTCCTTTTACAAGTTATTAGAATTTACTTCATCTTTTCCAACACCAGTGAAAATTCAGGTACTTAGATTAGAGCTAAGGTCATTCTGACTTCTGGAAATTAAATCTAAGTAAATACAGTTGTTGTAATAAAATGTAACATTGATTCCTTCCAGGTGCCAGAATTTTTTTGCTTGATGTGTTATATAATTTTTTCCATCTAATTAAGGACTTCTAGGAAACCTGTGTGAACATATGAATCATGGTTTTTTTTCCTGTCTCTTTGCATATGCTTTGTCCCCTAGGCTAATGCAGAACAGTCTTGAAGGAGAAATCATCAGGTCACAGGAGCTTTCACATATCATATCAACCGTTAGCCAGAGTTTGCCTGGATATTTGCTGGCCTGGGACTTCGTCAAAGAGAACTGGGAAAAGCTTACACGAAAGTAAGGCTTTTCATGCAGCTGAAACTTTCAACCTCACAGTGGCAAAAGCACCTGTTTCTTTCAAACAAGACAATAAATATGAGTGTTCATATAAGAATATTCATATTAAAATTCTAAATAATGTTTTCAAATCAGAGTTTGCAAATATAACTTGCTACATAAAATTTGAACTCTCAACAATCATCCTAGAGCCTCACAGTAATTCTGAGCAATCTTGATCTTAATTTCTCTTGAAAGGTTGCTGTCTCTATCATGATTGGTTCAGTTGAAAGATATTTATGTGGATCAAATGGATTCAAAAGGACATCCAGGGAAATAATTCAGCATTTCTATTTTCTGAATTGCCACAGCACTCCTAAAACCAAGTAACCAAAATATTGCACTTGCTTCAGAAATATATTGTCTTTCACTGTCCTTGAAGGATACCCAGCAGGAAAGCTGGCCCCCCAAGTCTTCACAAAGCCAACAATACTAGAAACCTCTGTTTCTAAATCCCAGCTTTGATTTTAAATAGTTTCATTCTGATTGAAAAGTTTCTCCTCTATGAAAACTTCTGCTCTAGCAAGCTCTTTATAACCAATATTACAGTTACTTTGCTTGAAGGAAAACCTGGTTGCAAGTTCAGTTCTGGTAGAGCTTTAGAACACATATGTACCACAATTACTGATCTTGATATTCACTGTGTGGTGTCCTCAGTTCTTTAGTATTTGATCTGGGATAGAAGTTTGAAAATTGTCCATGGCTTTTGCTCTGATGTTACATTTTAGAGGGAATAGGGAGCCAGAGGCTTGGATTTCTAAGAACATATACTTCTTTTGAAAAATAAGGTATGTAATTGTAGTGTAAGGTATTGTATTTAAGTGCTTTTAATATCTTCAAACTACTAAACAAAAAAGTAGAAATAGTAGAAAAAAATGCATACATATACCAAAACTGCATCTTAAAGTGTCTCCTAGCTGAAAATGTTTGTTTGTCTTACAGGTTTCACCTAGGCTCATATACTATCCAGAATATTATTACCTGGTCAACTTCTCAGTTTGCAACAAAGGCACATCTGCTTGAGGTTGGTGGCACAATCTACCAGAAAGGGTTATTTTCTAGTGCCAATGCTGTTTCCATTTAGTTGAAGGATGATGAAAACGCATGTTCACATGTTATTTATATCCTTGACATACTGTTGAGAGTATGTATGTCCTTTTCTTTCCCTATCAGTTGCTTTCCTTGTTTCACATATGGTAAATATATGCATAGACACTGGGAGATTATATACCAAGTCTGTGACAGAGTTGCATTGCAGAGTTGAGCCCAGTTATTGGTTTATACTGTTCTGTTTTCCTGTACACTGGAACACACTGTCTCACAAAGTAATGACTTGATCTATATGTAATTTTGGTCTAGATTTTGTAAAAAATATTTGCTTTCTGTACCTCTGAAATGTGATACTGTGCCATAAAAACTGCTTTTTGCTGTTTTTTCCATCATCAATCCCAAAGAGTTATTGTGGAAGTTGAGTATCAGTCAAGAATTGTTTAATAAGGCCTAACAAGGCCTTGAAGTTAACGTATCAAGAATTGTTTACAGTTTAGTCTAATGTTTTCATTCAGATAATTTGGTAGGGATTGGTGTTAATGGTTTAATCCATAATATTTTAGGTGTTAGCATTGATAGTTATAATGATGATTGAGTGTGGGGGCTCTTCCAGAATGCTGGAGAGGGTTGCTTGCAACAACCAATTCTTTGTCGCCAAATAGCACTCCTTTTTCAGAACTCTGCATACTCTCTGTTGGTTTTGTGATATGGTAAATGAATGCCTGTTTATTGGTGAAATGACATATTGAAACCAAATGAGTTATTGTTGCTGTATCTGTGAAAAATGCTTTCCTTGCATTTTGGGAACTCCTTTGAGCGGTTTGCTTACTGCACAGATACAAACAATTCTCAAAAACAGATTTGCTGCAGCATGTGTGTATAGCCTTTGCTGCAGAACCTATTTTTCTGGCTAATATTGATTTTAATTAAGATTTTCTTTTTCTTTCTTTATTCTTGCTATGCAGGTCAAGTCATTTTTTGAGTCAAAATCAGAAGAGAGTTCTCAACTGCATTGTGTAAAAGAGGCAATTGACACAATTCAGCTCAATATCCAGTGGATGGAGAGAAACTTGGCAAAGCTACAAGAACTGCTGTAGTGCATATAATGCTGTGCTGTCAGCCATTTAGGAGCTCTGTGAGCAGTTATTGTGTTTCATTTGCAAAAGCCAGGGTGAAACCAGGCATCACTGCAACATTGCACTATTAAGGAATCTAGATAGCTCAGGGCATGTCTCAGATAAATTTTTATTTTCCTTGAAGCATTTTGAGCAATATATATGTACTTACCCTAAAACTGTTTTCATCTATTGACCAAACATCTGCACAAATGATTAAATATAATTTTATATGTGAAACTTGTGCCCTTTCCTTTGGAGTTGTGTTATAGTTTCTTGGCAGAGGGTTAATACTGACAGGTAAGAAAGAAGGAGTTACCGTGACTTCTTTGCAGGCTGCTCCATTGAGCAGTAGATTTTTTCTTAATGCAAAACTGTATGTTGTTTCCACATTTGTAGATATAGAAGCTGTTGTGAAACAGAAATATATTTCACATATGGAAGTAGTAGTGAATGTTATAAAGTTTAAGAGGCAAAATAAATACAATTCCAATTCAATTTAAGTTCGGATTTTTTATTTTCATGGTGTTCTTTAGGAATTACACACTAAAAAAAAAAAAATCTTATAATATACAATTTGATATGTAAAAGTGGCTGGATCGTAATATGGAAAAGAAGAAACAGCAAAGCCAAGCATTTTAGAGATGGGATTTCCAGAAACAGTGATATGGCTTTGGAACTTGTACTCTGAATTGGTCAGATAGTTTTGAGAATCTCATCATTAATTGTTGAACTTTAACTGATTTTGCAGTATTGGTCTCTGACCAGGTGCACAGAATTGTATTTTTTCAGGTTAGTTCATCTGTTAGACTGATACTGATTTGTGCCCTTTTGACTACTGATCTTTGCAAGCTTCTGGTCTTTCATTTCACCACTTGATGCAGAGCATTTGCAGTTGATAGATTAGTCAGTCACTTCATCTTTGTAAGCTTCTGGTCTTTCATTTCCTGATAACTTGGAAATCACAGTGTAATTTGTCATCATTGTTCTCTCTTCATGGCCTTAGTTTTAGGAAGACTTCTAATTTAGATCTTAATGATTTGTTTTTCTACTGTTGTAAAAAATCTTGTGAGATGAATCCTCAAAATCTTTTAAAGAATAAGAGCTTAAATGCTAATGTGCAACACTATAAAGATGCAATACCTGCAGTGCAATCTCTGTCTTTCAGAAGTGCTGAAAAAAGCCATTTTGGAGTTACAGTGTATATATATACACAATACATGCAAGAGTAAACATACTTTTTATCCTTTCATTTCACTACCATTCTATCTTTCATGCTAGCCGATTTTTAACTGTTAAATTATGGAATGAGAATTGCAATTAAGTATATTCTTGGAATTTTTATACTCCGTGTGTTATTACTTTGATTCCTTCTGTATTTTAAATCTTTCAAATTCTACAGAAATACTATTTCTGTATTTGAATATTTGTGTATATATATTATGTGTGTGTTTGTATGTATATGTATATATATACACCATCTTTTTCTTCCTAGTCACTTCTTAAATTAAATTAGAAGTCAATTGTTAACTTCCACTTTTCTATCTCTACTGCCCCCTCACATGTGTTTCATTTCATTCCTGGCCACAGTATTGATTCTTTAAAAAATTAAAATCAAAACTGTGGAAGAGGATCTCATCTTCCTCCTGAGTTCTGCACTGGAATTTTAAAAATTGTCATTAATCTATTAATATGCTTTAGTGACAGCTATGAAGCAATAACATGGAGCTGAGTTTTAGACAAGAAAGTGTACTGAGAAAATCTGGAAAGTTGGGGAGATTTTTTTATTTACCATTTGTAGCGTATGCATACTTTTGTTATGTCAGTTGTAGAGGTTTTTAAATTGTTTTTCTGTTAGGGAGTCTCCAGCCCTATTAATAAGCTGTATTGGAGTCAATTCCTCCTTCCATGAGAAATGCTTAAATACAGTTCTCCTTTTTTGAGTGTGTTGGTAATTGATGAAGACTGAAATATCAAAGAGCTGCTGCAAGGCAGGCTGCCATTGCTGGCAAAGTTCATGTTGGATATATGGCTTAGGGCAGGGTGAGGGTCAGGAAAAGGGTGAGGTGTCAGTGCAGGACAGAGAGCAGAAACCCAGTGTTAGGAGGACTGTGAAAAAGCCTCCAAAGGAAGGTGAGGACTGCCACTCCACCCTGAGAGCCAGAGAGAGTTGGATGTCCCATTAGCTGGATTCTGGTTAGAGGTAGTGTGAGTAAGGCTAATAAAGCTTAGCCATAGGTGCAGGACAAAAACTTGAACTGTTCAAGGTAACCCAGGTAATGCAGGATTATGGAATTCTCAGTATAGATAAGTAGTACTTACTAAGTGAGACTACCCACATGTAGGATACCAACTATTAGGGGCTGTACAAAATGCAGACTAATAGGCTGAAGTGCAGTAAGCAAATGTTTCCTTAGATGCCTTAGGAATTTATGTAGTGAGCCAGCCTTAGCAATGCTAGAGGGATGACTACAGAATTTGAAGATACAGCACGACTTCCGAAAAAGGATGTGTCATTGGGGCAGGGTTGATTTGGGAGAGAAGGGCTGTGTGACAAACCAAGCTTGGCCACTCCCAGAGGAATGTGGCTTGTACATTACCATCAGTGTCTTTGATACTATCGACACAGTTGTCCAGCAGCACCCTTTCATGGGTGGTGCAGCTCCTCAACTCAGAGGCTGTGCAAGGACAGAGTCGCCTCACAGGGCTTGATCCTGCACTTGATACTGTCTTTTACTTCCTCTTCAGCTCCAGATCTCCAACTCCATTGCTAAATTTCTGTGGTGGCAAGAGTAGAAGGCTGGTCAGATCAGCAAGCACCTGCAGCTGCAGAAAGTGTTCAGAGAGCAGAAGGCAGAGCCCGAGGATACTGCCAGTGTGGGCACTTCTCTCCCATCACAGCCGGCCGGAGGGATTTACCTTGCCATTTCTTTCCACTCAGCATCTTCAGCCTCTCTCATACAGTTTTCATCCAGCTCAGAGAACAAGTCATGAGGGATGTGCTGCTCATCCTACTTGGTCCTGAGGATGAGCTGTACCTGCTGGAATGGGGTGCCTGATGATAGAAGAAAAGGCTCCATCCTATTACTGTGGCTGTTGTGCTCACATTCAAAGTGGGCATTAGATGTGCACCGGTTCAGCCATTATTATTGGGCTAGGTCTATGCAGGCTTGCCCAGAGCCATGGAGGAGAAACATCTGTTTCACCTCGGTGCAAGGATAGACTGCTTTCTTCTCCACACTTCCATTTTTAAAGGCAGGATCCCTCTAAGGAAGCTGTGTTTAGCTAAAATATGTGCTTGAACTGCCCTAAATGTAAAAAAAAAAAAAGTCTGGAAAGAGGTCATCTTGCTAAACAATGCCATTTGTCCCTCACAAGAGCAACTAGCCCCATGGACCTGCCTGCAGAAGACCTCACAGAGTGCCCACATAGCCCCCAGGAGATTAGTGAGTGATGTGGATTGTTGCAGTAGTCCTGCTCTGTTGGAGCAAAGCCCTCCTCTTTCTGATGCTTTCAGCTGTGGGGTTCATTATGCCAGTGGTTGTGCCTGATCAGTGGTATCTGCACACCCTTGCACAGGATTCAGAGGTCTGCAAAAAAGTGGCATTTGCTCTTGATACTGGGGAGCCAGCTGATGCAGAAACCACAGTTAAATCAGTGCATCCATCCAAGGAGGAAATACCAACTTCTCTTGATTTCATTTTCATTGTATCCCTTAATGGTGCAGTCCTGTTCTTTCCTTGAAGTCCATTTTGCTCCAGCTTTGCAACAAGTGCAGGCAGCAAGTATTCCTGAAATTACAAAACCTCTTCTCAAATTTCAGCTTTGGCTGAACAACTCTGAATTTTTCATGACTCATTAAATAAAAAACTCAGGTTTTTAAAAAAATCTTTGCATGGCACAAAGTGACAAGATCTAATCAGCCCCATGATGATGAGCTCAAGAATAAAAAAAAACCTCACAGAACAATGTCTGCACCCCATCACATCATTCTTCTGACCTCCCCAAGTTAGGAGTAGCCTCTGTGAGAAATCCAACTAAGTCCAGCCCTGTGGTGAAGGCTCACACCAGAGCTTCTGGGGAGGCTTTCCTCCTTGGTTTAAAAGCTCTAATATTTTTTAAAGCCTGTGGAAATAACTGTTTATTAATGTAGCATCGCAGCATATTTTGCTGCACATGCTGTAGCACTGTGCAGCAAGTTTAGGGACTTTGTGCAATGGGCAGACCCACAACAGTGGTGGCCCTTCTACAGGATCTTAGCAGACACCCCTTTCTGACTTCTCATACTGAGTACTGACAGCATTGCTCATCATTCCCTAGTTAGTTGCTGCCTCTTCATCTGTATAGCAGGGGGAAGGTACAAGCTGGGGCTGGGTGTGTACAGCTCTCTTAGGTCCTCCCAGGCATCATCCACTCCTGCCTCCATGCAATCCATAACCATCACACCTTGGCATGGCTTCTCCTCCAGGCGCAGTTCTAAAAACACAGGCTTGTAGTTTTTCCCATACCCATATAAAACACCCTGTAGTATCACCTATGTTGAATGCTGTGGGAACCTGAAAGTATTTATTACAGAGGGAGAGGCTGAGAGTTTCAGACCAAAAATAAATTTACTGCCCTGTTCCTAAGGGGGAAAAAATAGAGGAGGGTGGGGGGGGGGAATTTCCAAACTGGAGGAAATATCAAAGCAAATCCAAAACCCTGCAGTTTTGACCACAGCAACTTTCAATGTGCAAAAGTGACAAAGGTGACAGCTGCAGACCTCCTTAGATCACACTTGGCCATGGGATGTGGCCATCAACAACAAAGGCCCTCAAGAACCTGTAAGGGTGAAATTTGTGGAATGGTACCACATGATGTCCAGGCTTCCCTTGGTACAAACACACTTTCCAGGGAAAACCTTTATCCTGTTTTTCTCTTTTTTTTCTGCTTTTTTCTCTGTATCTTTTTTTATCTCTTTTTTTTTCCTCTCTTTTCTCTTTAATTTTTTCTTTTTTTTCCTCTTTTTCTCCCTTTCCTTTTGCAAAAACCAAAAGTATCAAACTCATGCCCACTTTGCCCAAAATACCACTGCTGGCATGGCATGAAGAGCATTTCTGCCTTAAAAGCCAAAGAAATGCAGCAACAAACTGAAATAAATATTTTTGTTTCCCTTTTCCCCTGTACCCAAGGCAGGGGAAGGGGATTATCAGATTTACTGAGTGCAAAGAAACAAAAACCCAGCCTCATCTCGGGCTTAAGTCAAACTGCAGCTTGAAGGCGGGCAGCCTGGAGCCTAGGGCATGCTAGGGAGGGATTGATTGGCTGCAATTCAGGCTGCAGTGGACCACAGCCCTTTCCTTCTGGGGCCTGCTGATCCAAAGGTAGCCTCAGTGCCAAAGGCCCACTGTGTCCTGCCAACACTCCTCCTCCACATGTGTGTAATGGCCAATGGTGACTTAGTTGTGGTAGAAATAAAGTGGCCTATTTTCACAGATAGCCACGTGTGCAGTCCCACTCATTCTCCTGTGTGAGCCAAGGCCTCCCTGAGCTGGGATTTGCAAAATGCAGCTGTGGGCAGGCAAGTAATGCCCAAAGGGAAAGGGTCCCTCCAACGGGCTGGAACTACCCACTCAGAGAGGAAGGCAAGGGTGCAGTGTAATAAGGGGATGCAGATCCTAGGGGTTTTCAGGTGTTGGAGACAGCAGCTGGAAATGCAGTGTCTTAGGCTTCTGACATCTGATCCTTCTGTGTGTGTGCTGTGCAGCACACCAGGGAACTTGAAACTGGACTCTGCATATCTGGGCAGAAACCTTCCCTCTTCTTGGTCCTCCCTGAACTTCATCAAAGGAAAACTAAGAAAATTAGAGTTTGGTAATCAAAGTGTGGTAAATAGGTGTGATTCGTGCTGATAAAATTGAAACAGTAATCAATATTGATACAGTAATTAATATTTGGGAATAAATAAAACAGTTAAAAGTTGTAATGCCAAGAGAGGAGAGGGAAAGGAGGGGCTCCACCCACCCCCCCCCCCCCCCCCCCCCCCTTCCTGGCAGATGTTCCCAAGGACATCAAAACCAAGCAGTTACTAAAATTTGAGCAGAACCTGGTTGGGTCCCAGAAACTGCTAATTATAAGAAATTTATTGCTTTGATATTAAGATATAGTGGTATGCAAAACTTGGCTTGCATTGTACTAGCTTGGTGCGCATGTGTAACCCAAAGGTGAAATAAAGGACACAGAGGAAGACTACTAAAATCTTCATCAGAAGACCCCCAAAAGACTTGTGCGACCACCGAGCCGAGTGACAAAGCATGAGTGGCAAAGGTGGTGATGAGGGTGGAGGTAAAAGTGTGATGAATCGAAAATGGGAGGAGATGACATTAACACATGGCATAAAAGGGGGAATCTTCACTTGGCAAGCTCGTACGTGAGGTGGCAAGGGTCCAAGAGCCTTGTACTCCGTACCCCACAGCTATCTTTGCTTATGCGCTATTACTTGAATCAAATTATCCCTTATTTATATATATTTTTTAGCTATTTAATTAAAATTGTTGCTATTATAAATATTGTTTGGGTTTTTTTGATGGGATAATTGGGCAAACATAACAAAAGAGAGGAACTTTTTGGCAGTAACTGAAATGGCAGTCCAATGCACAGCCTCTGCTGTACCTCTCGAAATAGGGGTAAGCTGTTCAGCAGTCCAATGGAAACAACTAAATGAACTGGCTCAACTGTAAAGGTGCTCTGGCTTCTTGAAGGAAAATGACTTTTAATTAGAATTCTTCACAGTTAGTTTCTAAACAACACCAAAAGAGTTTAGGCATTGAGACTATTTTTTTTCTTGAGGCCTCAAGTTGCATTTGTTTAGTTGATTTTTCTGTCTCAAGCAAAGCAAATGAAAACAATTTCACAAGTTGTTTTTAAAAGTCGGAATATGTGTTGCTTTTAATTGATGTTGCTGCAAATTCTGAAGGATTTTTGGATGACAAGTAAAATCTTGTATCATTGTCACAGTGCTGGCACAGGTTGCCTGCCCAAAGAAGCTGTGGATGCCCCATTCCTGTTACCATTTGAGGCCAGCTTGGATAGGACTCTCAGCAGCCTGGTGTAGTGGAAGGCATCCATGTGCATGGCTGGGCTTTGAAACTAGTGGATCCTTAAGGTACTTTCCAATCCAGACCTTTCTGTTGTTCTATGGCTCTACGTGTCCCTTCCCCCCACCACCTCCAGAGGCCAGCACCATGCCTAGAACATGGAACCAGTCCCTCTATGACATCAGCACCGGGGCCAAGGGCACTGCAGCTGTGCAAATTCTGTGGGCACTACATTGGCAGCTGCACTGGAGGTGACAAGTCCTCTCTCCTTGCAGCTGACTGCTATCTCTGACCACAATGATTTTGCTGAGCCTCCTCATCCTACTGGCTCTGTGTGGGCCTGCACATGGCGCCTGTGGGTAAGTAGCCCCAGGCTTGACCAGAGGAGACCCAGGCAAAGGCTGAGGGGGTTCCCTGAGGATGCCCGCTTGCCAACAGTGGTCATACCAGTTTCCTAAAATCCTGGGCAGAAGCCTCAGTTTATCACCAGCACCCAGGCTGCTGGCACCACTTGTCTACGGGGCTCAAGCAGAAACGGGCCAACATATGCCCAGGCCTACCCACCTCTGGCCCTGCTGGCTTTGCAACCAAAGCCTTGTGCAAGCCTTCTCACATGACAGTAATGACTTTCTGCTTACAGACAGACCTGTGGTCTCCGGCCCATGACTGGAACCCGCAGCTCCACACGCGTTGTGGGTGGCTCAGATGTCCTGCCAGGGACTGGGGCCTGGGCAGGAATTGCCAGTATCCGTTGCTACTGGAACCCACCTCTGTCCATGCATACCTGTGGAGGGACCCTCCTCAACTCACAGTGGGTCCTCTCAGCTGCCCACTGCTTTGTCAACAGGACCAAGTAAGGAGAACTAGGGTACAGGGATATCCCCACACCACCAGTGCATGCTATTCCTATCCCATTTCCTCGCAGTGTGCCTAGTGCCAGGCCATTGCAGGGCCCAGCTGAGAGACTGCTCAGGCAGAAGAGTGGGCTCATGCCACTGCTTCCTAGCAGCCTCCAGCTTAACAATCTTGAGTCCACCTTTTGCTGTCTGTTGTCCTGTTTTTCCCCTCTGCCTCAGGAAGCAGAAGGCAGGGAAGTGCTGGGCTGTCGCAGCACATGCTTCTCCCCCCCCTCACCCCCTCTCTCCATCTGCCTTCCAGCCCCCTCAGCGAGTGGGCCGTCGTGTTTGGGGCCACCTCATTGGCCCAAACAGGCCCTGGTGTGGAAGTGCGCGGGATTAAGCGAGTGATCCTTCATGAACGCTACGTTCCCTATCTTGAGTACAATGACATGGCCTTGGTGGAATTGGACAGGCCAGTCCTGTGCAGGTCCAACATTCAGACTGCCTGCCTGCCTGCACCTTCGGTGAAATTGACAGATATGACAAACTGCTACGTTGCTGGCTGGGGTGACAGAATTGTAAAATGTGAGTTCCCATAAAGGACCTGTGCCCTGCGGGCATGGCTGGCACAGCAGGGAGGGATGGCTGGGGCTTCCTGACAGCAGAGGCCAAAATGACAGTTGAGCTGTGGGACATACGCCTCTGGAGATCTGGGCCTGACCTGCTGCCCAATGCCAGACAGCAGTGACACAGCACTCCAACAGCTCTCTAGAGGCAGAACCAAGCCCTGGGGAATGATTTCAACACACAGGCCAGGAGAATGGACAAGGAGCTGCTGGGAACTAATTCCTTTCTCTGCTCACAGCATCAGGTAGAGATATCCTGCAGCAGGCCAAGGTTCAATACGTCAATAACCAGATATGCAACAGTAGCGAGTGGCTCCATGGGTACATCTACGACTTCAACGTGTGTGCTGGGCAGGGTGGTGTTAGCACCTGTCAGGTAGGAGCATGCTATAGTCCCCCAGTCCCAGCAGTGTGGGCAGCCCCATCACACCACCCAAGCACAGCCCAGCACCTGCTTTCCCTGGCCAGTTCTGCACCACCTCTGGGGCTTCTGCCCCCTTTCCCATCTGTGGGTCCTTGCTCAGTGAGGTCCAGATGTCAGCCCTGAAACATCCAAGCACAGGGGAGACAGAAAGCCCCACCTTACATGCCCCCATCCTGCTCCCAAGGGAGTCAAGGTTCTGCAGGTCCCACAACTTGAGTAGAGCCTTGCTCTGCCAGCAATGCTGTTCTGGCAGGGGCTGGGAAAGTAAAGGAGCCAGCTCTAACCGCTTTCAGGGGCATGCAAAAGCACCTTAATCCTCTCTGCTCTGCTACAGGGTGACAGTGGGGGGCCTCTTGTCTGCGAAGAGAAGCGTACTGGCTTCTTCTGGCAAATTGGTGTGACCAGCTGGGGAATAGGCTGTGCCAGACCCAAACGGCCTTCAGTCTACATGTCCACTCAGTACTACTACAACTGGATCTGGAAAACGACGGGAAGGAAGCCAATTTCTCCAGCAGTTACTCCAGTGGCAGCGCCAGCACCAGCGCCAACCTACACTGCAGCCCCCCCGCCGACAGTTATTCAGCCAACGCAACCCTGTCCATTTCCACGTGAAAAGCTGAAGGAATTCTTTATTTTGCTGAAGGATATCTTGCGGTACCTAAAGGGAAAACTGTTCTGAACTGCAGAATGGACCACCTGCAGTTCAGGCTATAGTGGACCACAACCCTTTCCTTCAGAGTTACGTTAATTTGAATGTCATTAAACTGAATTTTAAAATGTTAAATTGTAAGAAAAAAAAAATAAAAGATACCTGTATTTTCTGCTCTGAGAATATTCTCCATCCATATTTTATAAAATCCTACTGGCCTGATCATTTCCCAAGCAGCCCTTAACTCAGGGAACCCTTCACACTCATCTAGGAAGAATATGATTTCACACTCCCTTCTGTACAGATCAATGCCTTCCCTACAGATATTAATATATCTACAGTGGAAAAGTAGCATCTGCCATCTTAAGTCTGCAACAACAAATGCAAGACACACAACACTAGGGAAACAAGAGAAAGGGGAAAAAATGGTGCAGATGGTACCCTGTCATTAAGAACGTGAAGTCCTTCTCACCCATAAGGAATATTTTTGTCCCTATCAGATAGTAACTGGGTTTTTTAACCAATGTAGAAACCTAAGCAGTAAAGAGTTAATGCATTGCTATGCCCTAAACACCAACAGCCATGAAGCAGGCAAGTTATAACAAGATGTTCCTGGAAAGGGGAGCCATATGAAGGTAAGGCAGCACCATTCTGGAGCTGAATTTCCTGTTCGAGTCCATGGTGACCACACAACATAATGAACAGCTTAAGTGCAGGAGAGGGGTTAAGGAGCAAGCAAGACCAATAGAGGGAGAATCAAGACCACCAAAAAACCTGCAAAGCCCCTCAGCCCATTTCCAGAAAGGTCCAGAGTACCGGGCTGCACATGCTACCTCATTTGTATGAAGAGTGAGGAACCTAATCCCAGAATGGGGAAAACTTATCTATAGTTATCTATATAAAACTTATTTATCTATAAAACTTCCACCAGAGAGGCTGGGTGGCATTCTCTCAGGACCTTGGACACCTGTTGGCTGGATCAATGCTGGACCCAGGACCATGAACTTCTTTCCTCTCCTATCTGATTTCTTTTTCCCTTCTTCTTCCCTCTATTATTTTATTCTTTTTTTTCTCTTACTATTGGAAGATAGTGGCAAAACATATACCAATTGCCATGCTGAGTGTGTACTTTGTTAATAAGAGTTTGTGAGGGTTTTTTAGAATCCTTTTGGTTTTTGCCATTCTTTTTCATCTGTGAACATCTACAAATCTTGTTCCCTTCCAGATAGAAGTGGGATGTAACACCAATGCACAAACGCTCCAGGAGCTGCACCTGCCTTTTCCAGTGCCAATCCCTGGGCCAAGGATCAGCTGCACATCTCACCCTCTCACAGCAGCAGTCTTTTGTGTCAGCATGTCTGTTAAGATTTAACTACTGACAGACACCTCTATCTGAATTAAGGCACAGACACCACCAAAGTCAATAGTATGGATTTTATTTAACAGCAATGTGAAGTAGAGAGATAGACAGAAATAGCAGAGAGGAGGGCCAGAGGGAGAGAAAGAATGAGACAGCTTAAGTAAAAAGCTATCACCACACTTGGATCCAGGAAGCATCCTGTTGCATCTTTCTTCACCCTGGTCTTCTCGCTGATTTGGTTCCCAAGGTGTTCAAAAGTTTTTGCTATTTATACATTTTAGCAAACAAAGCAATTAATGCTCATTGGCTACACTCAGAGTTGATTTTCAGCACAGTTGCTGGGTTGACTTTCTGTGTAGATTCTTTCTGTCTGGTATCAGTGCTCCTCCAGTATCTGTTTTTCTCCTGCTAGTCGGAGATAACACCCAATCTTATCTCATGTTCCTCTCAGGTGGGTTAAATCACAGCCCAGATTTCATGGCATGTTTAGGGAGGAGGAGCTTCAGTCATCACAGATGAGCAGTTGCTTCTTTGGAGAGTTTGCCATGGTGGGAAAAGTCCTTCAGTGATCTTAACACATCTTGGAGGGGCAAGGAACCTCCATTCTTTATTATACAAGGCGGGGAGTACAGTTACCAAAGATGAGGAAAAGACTGAGGTACCTGACATCTTCTTTGCTTCAGTTTTCAACAATAAAGACAGGTTGTCCTCAGGACAAAAGGCATCCTGAGCTGGTAGATGGGGACAGGGAACAAAATAGCTTCCCCTGTCATCCAGGAGAAAGCAGTTAGTGACCTGCTGAGCCACATAGATGCTCACAAATCTATGAGACCACACTGGATCCATCCTAGGTTAATGAGGGAGATGGCAGAAGACCTTGCCAAGATGCTTTCCATCATTTACCATCAGTCCTGAGTAACCAGGGAGGTGCCAGATGACTGGGTTGGCCAATGTGATACTCAGCCATAAGAAGGGCCATAAGGAGCACATGGGAAACTACAGGCCTGTCAGCCTGATCTTTGTGCCTACTAAGGCTATGGCACAGATCTCTTGAGTGATGTCCTACAGGACAGCTGAGGGATCAGACCCAGCCAGCATGGATTTAGGAGGGACAGGTTGTTCTTGACAAACCTGATCTCTTTCATGACTAGGTGACCCACCTGGTGGATGAGGAGAAGGCTGTGGATGTGTCTACCTGACCTTCAGCAATGCCTTTGACATCATCTCCCCATAGCACACTCCTGGAAAAGCTGGCAGCCCACAGCTTGGACAGGAGCACTCTTTGCTGGGTTCAGAACAGGCTGCACAGCCAAGCCCGGTGTGGAGGTGAATGGTGCTGCATCTAGAGATGGAGCCTGATTACTAGTGGAGCCTCCCGGGGATCAGTTCTGGGGCCAGTCCTGCTGAATACCTTTATTAATAGTCTGGATGAAGGGATTGAGTCCACCATTAGCAAATTTGAGATGACACCAAATTTGGTGCAAATATTGATCTGTTAGACAGTAGGAGGGCTCTGCAGAGGGAAGTGGACAGGCTGGATAGGTGGACTGAATCCAACAATATGAGGTTTAACAAGACCAGGTGCTGGGTCCTCCCCTTGAGTCACAACAACCCCCTGCAGCACCACAGGCTGGGGATGGTGTGGCTGGACAGTGCCCAGGCAGAAAGAGACCTGGGGGTGCTGGTCCACAGCTGACTGAACATGAGCCAGCAGTGTGCCCAGGGGGCCGAGAAGGCCAAGGGCATCCTGGCCTGTGTCAGGAATAGTGTGGCCAGCAGGAGCAGGGAGGTCATTCTTCCTCTGTACTCAGCACTGGTGAGGGCACACATTGAGTGCTGAGTCCAGTTCTGCCCCCCCCTCCCCCTCCCCTCGCCCCCCCAGTACAGGAAGGACACGGAGATGTTCAAATGTGTCCAGAGGAGGGCAACAAGCCTGGTGAATGGTCTGGGACATAGGTTCTATGAGGAGCAGCTGAGGGAGCTGGGGTTGTTTAGCCTGGAGAAGGTTCAGGGGTGACCATATCAGCCTCTGTAATTCCCTAAAAGGAGGGTACAGCCACATGGGGGTCAGTCTTTTCTCCCAGGCAACCAGCAAAAGAAGAGGACAAACTCTTAAACTGTACCAGGGGAGGTTGAGGCTGGACATTAGGAAAAATTCTTCACAGAAAGGGTGATTTTGGGCATGGAAATGGGCTTCCAAGGGAGGTGGTGGAGTCACTGTCCCTGGAGGCGTTTAAGGAAAGACTGGACATGGCTCTTATTGCTGTGGTCTGGTTGACAAGGTGGTGTTTGATCACAAGTTGGACTCAATGGTCTCAGAAGTTTTTTCCAACCTAGTTGATTCTGGGATTTTGTGATTAGCGTTTAAGGCAACTGTGATCTTTAGGGCTCCTACAACATTTTTTGCAACTCTGCTCATCAAGGGTGCACACGTTCTCAGAGTCCCTGAGACCTGTCAGCAGGGAGCAAAGCCTGCATCTAGTCTTCAATAGAGATCACCTGCACAGGTGATGCTTGACCAGCATACCCTGCTGATGTGCACAGTGCCCGATAAGGCCATATTGGAATTTTGTCCGCAGTGTTTACTTTGTAAGAAGAGAACCTCCCCCTTACAAAAACTGTATTAAATTCATAACATTTTCTGATTCAAGTGTGAACTTAAAACAAAAACAAAACAAAACAAAACAAACAAAAATAGAAAGAAAGGAAAAATCCAGCCTCCGGCCCTGAGATTTAATTAAAAATCCAGGACCTCAACAGGCATCTCAACTCTACATATTTTCGGCTGCCAGAGACCATCTTCCCAGGCTCTCAGAAAAGTCACAGCTTGTTAAATATGCCTGTAAGATCTGGAGAGCTGAGTCCCTCCAGGGTGGTAGTGAGAAGGACACTAGAGCTTGAGGAGTCAGGAGGGTATCCTTCTCCAGGGGCTTGGGCATTTCTTCATCTCCTCCTTGGGAAAGCAAGGGACCAAGGTTTCTCCATTTTGTTGCAGCGTGTGAGATACTTTTGTAGTGCCACTGATGGGGAGCAACTTCTCAGGACTCCCTGAATTTTCCATGGAGAACAGACAAAGCCATGGGGAGAGGGTGGAGCTGCTCCATTTGAGCTGCTTGCCATGATGAGCAAGAGGGTGTCGCTTATGTGATACCCTGTGGCCATGAGTTCTGCATGGGCTGCATCCTGCGTTGGGCAGAGAAGAAACCATAGTGCCCACTCTGCAGAGGTTGATAGAGTCTGTCATATTTTCTCTGCAGGAGCAAAAATACCTAGAGTGTGTCATCACTCCCCAGGGAGAATCACAAGACATCAGCAGCCAGGCTGGACGCAGGGCTGGATCCAGGCAGGAGCTCTTGGCCTCCTGGATAGAAACAGCTGCCAGAGCCTTTCAGTTGTTCTTCAATCTTTGCAAGGGACACTCTCCTCAGCTAAGCAGGAGCCTGCAGCATCCTTATGGTGGCTGGCAGTGAGAACAGTCTTGTATGCCCTGTGCCTCTGTGGTCCACATGGGTGTAGCAGAGCATCTCACCCCAGAAGAGCTTATCTGCTGCTTTCAGATGGTGGAATAACAGCTAAAATCAAGGAGCCTTGCCCCAGAACTTACGTGTTTTGTGCTAATTGGTGAAAAAATGCAAACATGACAAGCTGTCTTGTAGTGAGTTATTTTTGCGCCATGGGAGTAACACTCCCACCTGATAACAAACATCTTGCTCTGGAAGTGACATCTGGAGAGATAAATTGGAATTTCTGACTGATAGACACCTTACCTTAAAAACTATAAAAGCTACACCAAATTTTCACAAAGCGGGGAATCTTCTGCACATTCCCTGGAAATGTGTGGGATTTTCCCCCAAAGCAGGGACAGCTGATATGTCACTCCTCTGAGGCTGAGTGAAAGGATTTAGTGTACACTATCATCATTTCAGTGGTAAATTACATCTGACTCCTAATCTATACTATTTCTTTTGCTAGCTTTAATATAGGTACGATAATATAGTGTACTGTTTTATGTAATGTACTAGATGAGCTTTTTGGTTTATACCATGTAGTAAGTAACTCAGATTAAGGCCTTGTTTTGGTTATCTGTTCAATAAATAACTCATTTTATAAATAGACCTGATCTGCCATACTTAGGACTTGCAGGCCAGAGTGATTTTAGGTGTGGGCGACCTAAATTTAAGCTGTTGCCAAAAATCTGAGTTTAAGGCAGGGCTTGCCTGAAGCTTCCACTTGATCCATGACCAGGGGGAGGTCATGGTTTAGATGCTGCAGCCTTCCTGGAGGAATACACCAAACAGTTGGTTGATGCCACTGTCAATTTCATCGTGAGCCAATGCGGTGAGGAGGCCCAGAGGCTGCTGTGCTCCCATGCTGCTGGGAAGGAGGACAACAGCCCTGAGGCCAGTTCCTGCCCCACCAGCTCCCAGGGAGGGACTCCCACCTGGCATCCAAGCCCTGCCAGCAGCCCTGCAAGCTCTGACATGGAGGATCAACCCAGCACATCAGAAGCTGCCCTCTGTGCCCTCCGCATGCTCCAGCCATCTGTGCAGATTGGTAGAGAGCAGGTGCAGCCCCAGAAAGAGCAGGGGGAAGTGGTGCTGCAAAGTTCCGCTGCCCAGGGTGTTGCCTAATGTCAAGAAAGAAAACACTTGCAAAACTCTTAAAATAGCCAAAAAGCCCCAGGTCTTCATTGGAAGCTTCCAGGTGCCCCCACGGCCATGGGGCACACCTGACAGTAGATTTCTACAATTTTTTTTACGTTTAACAAATTAGTATATCTAACAAATATTGTCCAATTGGAAGAGCAGTTAGTTAGGTAATTTCCCCCTAGGTTCTGCCCCACTAGAGTGGTTCCAGGGGCTTTCTTGTTATGCCTTCCAAGTTCTAGTAGAAAACACAGTGTAACGGTGGTCACAGGGGTCTTCAGATGAGGAAAGAGTTGAGGATTTTACTCCATGTTTCAGAAGGCTTAATTTATCATTTTATGATATATATTACATTAAAACGATACTAAAGGAATAGAAGAAAAGGTTTCATCTCAGAAGGCTAGCTAAGCTAAGAATAGAAAGGAAAGAATGATAAAAAAAGGTTTGTGGCTCGGACACTGTGTCCAAGCCAGCTGGGCTGTGATTGGCCATTAATTCCAAACATCCACATAAAACCAATCCCAGACCCGCCTGTTGCATTCCACAGCAGCAGATAACCATTGTTTACATTTTGCCCCTGACCCTCTCAGCTTCTCAGGAGGAAACAACCCCAAGGAAAGGATTTTCAGTGTCCTTGCTAGCCTAAAAAGCACAACTAAACAGTGTTTCAGGAATGTGTTAGGAGGTTAGCTTACTGTTCTGAAAAGTAGGCAGAAAGGGTAGGAAAAGTACAGCCATGTATCAGTAGTCTACAAATATATGAAAAACATATAGAAAGCAAAAATCTCTAGGCATCAAGGGCAGCAGCCACCGTCCCATGGTTCCTTGTCAGGGCTAGGAACACTGTCACAGGGGGCACTGGCATCCCCAAAAGAGGAGGGCTGCTGGCCCCAGGATTCCATCCAGCAAGAAACCCACTTTGCTGACAGAACTAGCTGGGCTTCAGCACATTTTTAGACTGGAAAAAGGAAATTCATTATTTCTCTCACACAGTCTCTGGCTGCTGCCTTCTCCCCTTTCTGCTGCCTTTCCCCTTCCCCTCGTGCCCTACTGTGGTTGGCATTTACCTGTTAGGGAGGCAGGCTATTGAGGAAATTGCAGTTGCAATGAGAGCTGCAGGCTGAGCTCTGGATGGGAGCCCAAGGCAAGAGGCCATGAACTGCCAACCCTTGGCACAGGAAGGGGCACAGGGACCTGTGGCACCAGCCTGGGGACTGGACACTGAGACACAGAAGCAGCTGAGACCCACAGACTTCGGTGCTGTGAGGGTATGAAAGCCCAGGGGTTCCTTTGTTCGAGTCCCCTTCTCAGAGGCACCAGCTGGAGCTGTTGTTATTTAGTTACTGCACCATGATTAAGCTGTTTGAAGGACCTGGATGCCTGAGACCCTGCTATGGGGTTGAGCTGGTAAGGAATCCTGGGCTTAATGTGAGTGTGAGTGGTGTAGCTGTGAACATTCCCAGCTTAGGTGGTGGGAATGTGACTGCCAGAGTGATTCCTGGATGGCCAGACAGGGAAGCTTCCTGAACAGCAGGGTTCAGGGCTAGATCCAGGTGAGAGCAGGCTGTGAAAGGCCCTGTGGGTCTTCAGAAGCAGCCAGCTGGATAGCAGTCTCATGGAGAGAGCAGCAGGGAGGGTGGCATGGCCTCGCTGGAAGGTGCCTGGGCCTTACTATTGCTGGCCAGGGGTCCATGTACAAATCACAAATAGGATGGGATTTCTGAGGAATATGAATCAAGCTGTTTATTTTCCAGCATCAATCTCATTACATGATTATGACTATGGGAAGATGCCAGCAGCTCACACCCAGGCAGCAGACAAAGAACTTAATGTTACAACTTACTTTAAAAGTTTTTTTGACCAATCACACAAAGGAAAAGCATATTGACAGTAGTTCTATCCAACCACTATAAGCACAAGTACCTTTGGGTAAAACAATGTTTGCTTATTTGGAATACAATACCTGCTTGTAAGCCTTAAGATACAATGCACAGAGCTCCATTATTAAGCTTAGAACTTCCTAATATCTTGCTAGATGTACTTTTCTGCAGCTTAGGGAGTTATTCTAGACAAGCATGAATACACAGACCATTGTTCTATTTGTCCTTACTTTTCTACTTATATAATTTTTCTCCTGACAAATCTTAGAGCTACTGCTTAGCTCTAATCACAGTTCTGCTGTCTCTGAGGCCTGCCTTTTTCAGCCTTCCCAAACCCCTCTGATTTTAAGGATTCCCACACCTCACCTCCCATTTGGAAATGTCAGCCAGCCCATGACTCAGATTCCTGATCCTCCCTCAGATCCTCTTCTGCACAGCAGTGGTTTCAGAGTTGGTGAAGTACAGCAGCACCTGGGAAAAGTAAAGCTGCAAATAAGCCCTAGGAGCAAACACCTGCTCCAGCTGGAGCAGTGTGACTCCCCTCCTGAGCAAGTCTTGCATGGTCCCTCAAGGTTTCCCCTGACCTTGAGCAAAATCTTGGTGGGCTCCTACCCCAAGAGTCCCTCACAGGCCTGGGACAAAGGCTCCAGGCCAACCCTCCCACAACGCAGATGCCATCTTCTGCAGCCACTGTACTCTAAAAGAGCTTGGTGCCAGCCCCTGATGCTCCCCCAGGGGAATCGAGCACCCTCCCCACAGCACACTGCCCAGCACACTGGGCTGGGGACCACTCACCCTCCTACCTAGAGTGAGGAACAGCCCTGTGGTGTCCGCTCTTTTCCCAGGCCAGAAGTTAAAGATGTAATGCAGCACTTCATTGACTCTGGAGGCAGGAGAGGTGAGCACGATTGCTTCCAGCATGGTGTCCACAGCTGTCAGGGTCTGCAAGGATGACAGAGAGTGATGGCAGTGATTCTGCTGCTCCTCCTCACCCTGGAAGACTCATCTGAACTCTCAGGGACAAGACATGATGTATATGCTGTCTGGGAGAGACACATAAGCAGAGAGTCTGCTGACTACACATAAAAATACAAATACCAATTTCAGTTAAAAATTTTAATTTATTGCAGATTTCTACAACTGCACTGCCTATATGCAAGCATGCAAACATCAGTATATCTATCTAAATATCCACATACCTCTGTGTAAGTACAACATAAAACACATCTATAAGTGATGTGTTATCTATATCCGTAACTATATAGAGAGGGATCCCAGGTAGTCCATTTTCACAGGCTTTCCCTTGGTAGCTTCCTCCCACACAAAGCAGCCCTTCTGAAAAGGTACAGCAGATGGACATCTAGGAGCAAAGGGAATATTGAGTCAACACTGGACCTAGTTTGTGCCTCCCTTGGCAGCACACCTAGCAATTTTATCAGGGACTATAAAACATGGCCTGAAATGCAAGTTCTCCCCTGGGAGTTTGAGGCCCACTGTTTAAAGAATAGGAATTCTTTCAAGTTTTCAAAATTTTAAACTTTTGAAGTACCCTGATAAAAGCTGCAACATTAGCACTGTAAATGGCACCCACAAGAACTTTGAACAGAGACATTCACATCTCATGAAAAGAACTCCAGCCTTGTTTCTTCTCTGTACCAATAAAGAGACCTCAGTCCTAACTTAAATGGTAGAAACTGATGGGTGTTGTGAGATGAGTTATTAACTAACATTGTTACCTGGGATCTAGAAACTACCTTTTGAAGTGAGTAACAGCTCCTTCAACTCTACCTCAGCTCTTGGATCAATTACTCTGACGTCCTCTTTCTGTAGAAGTCAGGCTCAGAGTAGCTGTCTCAGTCATCTCTAAAAACATGTAGACTCTCTTCTTACCAGGGTCCTTTGGTTCAAGGGAACTGTTCCCACAGCTTATGTGTTGTCAAGTGAAGCTCTCTCTTCCACCACAATGTTCAGAGGCTCAGTTCCTGAAGACTCACACTGACCCAAAATATTCTTCTTAAAAGAATAAAAAACAAAAGTAATTAAAAAAAAAGCAAGCCTAAAAATCACTTGTTATTTTCTTGTAATCATTTTTGGGACACAATAATAACTGTTCTTCTCCACCCTGGAAGGACATGTAACACAAGATTAACACTGTTAACATGGTTAACATAGCAAGCCTTTTAAATTCAGATGTTTGACAAATGGAAACTCAAACTCTTACAAAATACCTATAAATCAAAACACAAAATAAAAAACCCCACCAGAATACAACAAGTAAGAATACATGTCCTCACAGTCTGAACTACGCCCTTGCTTATAGGCACTAGCTATAGGAAACAAGAAGAACCCCAGAGGGAGAAATCAAGGTATCTTCCTAGTTAGGCCCACTAGACTTACAGGTGTGTTATTACTTTTGAGAGATCTCGCTCAAACCACTGCACAGTCTATGTGGTGCAAAACTACATTAATGAGCCATACACTTCTGGCTGTGAATCTCACCCCACCTCATCCAATTACTAAGTCTAATTACCAATAAATAATTATTTAATAACATTTAATACTTATTAAATTTAATATATTGCTTGCCTTTTGGAGCTCTTCTCTCCCCCTGCATATGTATTTTGTAGGCAACCGTTTACTGCTTGGGTATGTTTCCATTATTATGTGGCAAAAATCTATAGGGTTAAAAAACCTCATAAAGCTAGACAACCTAGTTAAGTTTCTGTTCCACTGAGGAAGAAAAGACCTGAAGTTAAGTACCTGGAATTTATCTTTAGACAGAAAGATATTCATAATCACCTGTTAAAGAATATAAGTCTTTTGTGCAAACTGGCTAGCCATCAGTACCTTGAAGATGGATGATTGTTTAGAGCCTGCAACATTTCCTTCTATTAAGTAAAAGAAGGCTTTTGAAAACTGCTACACGTGAGTTTACAGAAGACAAAAGGGCATCACACTGAGTAACAGGATATGGATCGTTCCAAAAGATCACAATCCCCACCTTTAGTCTTCTCTTACTCAGATATTTAAAGGGCAATGCCCGTGTATATTAGTAGAAATAGACATTTTTTGATGAAGCTGTACAAAAAGATGCAAAAAGGCTGGGTCAATACAAGACCTAAACACCCAGGGAAGTCTGGGAAGGGCCAAGAGTTAAGAAAGGACATTTTTAATCAAAAGAGGGAAGCTGTCAAACCAAAGGCCTAATAGTTCCTGAACTACTCAACACAGAATAAGCCACAAATCTTTAAGTGCTTCACATCCAGGATCAACAATAACCTTCTAATCACATACTCATGAAGACACAAAACCAAAACACCTGTTCCCCTGCAACTCCTTGACTCATAGACTTAATCCCTCTATTCCTAAGGACAAAATCTGGGCTCTAATTCACAAAGCCTTCAACAAGGGAAAATATACACTTCTCAAAACATTGATCAAAAGCTGTCAAAACAGACAAAGTTCAAAGTGCTGGCAAGACAATTCACTTAGTGGGCACTCAGGAAGGAGTCCTGCCACCTCTGCGTGCCCTGGCACAAGGACAGGATCCTCTCTACCCAGCACTGAACAGAGTGGCCTAGTCCAGGCTGGAGCTTTTTAAGAGATTCATCAGAATATACATCTTTCTGAAAGACACCCAAGAGAAAGATGAATAATTGTTGCAACACAGAGAGCACGAGTGGCAAATTTGCACCAGCTGAAGATTTCCCATGTAGAAACTTAACTGAAGGCACCAGGATTTGAGAGGACAAAATAAAGAAATAGTAGCTTCAACACATACACAAACATGGCATTTCAAGTGGCTACACACTAGGTAGGTCTCATGCAGCAGCAAGAGATGCAGCTAACCTTTTTCTTTTCCTTTCTGTTCAAAACCAAAAGGAGAGACTGCATTTGGTGCTATACCAGAATGACCTCTCCCATGCCCCTCTCTGCACATGAGACTTACTGTTTTCTATACAAGAAGGACCAGCCACAGGTTGAACAAAGGACACTCACACCTTGTCAGGTGCCATAAAGTATGTTGTAAAGCATGTTTTGTAACAACCAAATGTTTATAAATTGTGTTTTCCATAGAAGACATAAAATTAGTAATTCCATCTAACCATTTCCCTGAGTTTTCAATAAAAAGTGTTTCTCTTCTGTGGCAATTCTCAAAATACTCTTTAGCATCAAAGACATAACCTAAAAAGCTTCCACATGAATGAATCTACAACGTGAATTTTCCCTTGAAAATGAGCACCTGAATCTGGCCAACACAAGTAGTGGTCTCATGCTCCGGAATGCAGGATAGTTTTGACTCACTTCTCTTTTTTAAATTTTGCTTTTAAACAAGCAGCTAAGATTCTTTTACTTCTCAGGCATGTGACGGCACCGACAGCTCTCAGTGGGCATCCCAGCATCGCCATCGAGCAGAGTCACCTCCAAAGAGGCGGCCAGCTCAGAGTGGGACAAGGGAACATTTTTCCCTGAGGGCCTGAAGCACAGCCTCGAGGTCGGCCGGGCCGAGCCGGGCCGGGCCGGGCCGGGCGGAGGCGGGCGGCGCGGGCGGCGGCTCCGCCGTCGCGCGCTGTCGGCGACAGTCGCGATACACGGGGGCGCCCAAGGGCCGCGGCGCGAGGGTGTCGCCGGCCCCGCCCCCGGCACGCGCCCGGGTAACGGCTCGGGCCGGCGGGGGGCGCTGTGCTCCGGCGTCCCTCAGGCGCTCGGGGCCGCCGCGCAGTGAACCTCTGGAACAGTGGTGCGGTCACCAGGCACGGAAAGTTTAGAACCGAATCGTTCAGGCTTCAGGCCACCTCCCAAGGTCTCCCCTTTAGCCTCCTGCTCAAAGCACAGTCATTTATCCGGTCAGATCGGGCTGCCTGGGGCTTTGCCAGTTAAAGGATGCAAAACCTCTCTGGGCCCTCACTTCACCACATTGTGCTAAGTTTTTCCTTATCTCCAGCCCAAGCCTCTGAAGCTTCAGCTGATGCCACTTTCTCTTTTCTCCTGCCAGGCACCTCCATGAAGAGCATGGCCTCAGCCCCTTGATCCCATCCTATAGCCTCAAGGTATTTTCAGATGCCTTACTGCTGTCTCTGCTCCAGAATGAACCAGTCTTGGACCCATGGCCTCACCTATCTGTCAGAGTTAACGCCTCAGCCCCACACTCATGGTGGCCTTCCCTGAATTTGTCCTATTTTGCCAATTTCCATCTTGATTTGAGGATCAGGACCTGGATGCAGAATCCATTTGTGGTCTGACACACACCAAGCAGAAGTGATAATCCCTTTTGTCTTTGCTGAATTTGATGGGATTCCTTTTAGCTCATTCCTCTGCCCAGTTCTGGTACCTGTGGATGGCCGCCCTGCTCTTGTACATATTGAGAGCCTCTTCCTCTTCCTCCTCTTCCCTAGGTTTTTTTATAATCATCTGCCAGTGTCACGATGGCTCTCCTTTGCTTTCCCCGTTGCCCCCAAGTTAAACAGGAAACATCCCAGATTAGAAACCCTGCTGGATCGCAGTTGTTGCTAGATACTTCCTTCAGTGTTTTGCTGTCAGGAATCATTCGTGGCGTGTGCATTTCTGCTGCACCAGGGAAAGCAGCACCTCATCCTGCAGGAAATGGTAAGTTTAAATAATTGGATTTGTACTTATAACAAGGTTTTTGGTTTACAGTTGGACTCGATCTTAAGGGTCTTCTTCAATGCAAATAGTTCAATACTGCCATATCCTGCAGTGAGGAATGTCGAGTGTTTCATTCAGGGTGATGAGCAGCTCTTGCCTTTGTGCCATGTTATAAAGTATGCCTGCACAAGTCCTTGTCCGTATATTGAATACAATCACAGTTCTGCACATTGTTTTAGCATGTGTTTGACAGCAAACACTTGAATGCTCGTTCCATTGACTTTTCTGCTGTAGGCTGCAGATTGATAGCTCTCTTTGTATCTAAATGTCCTAGCAGATGGGCATTGGATTTAACTGACTTTCTTGTGTTTGTACCATGATGAATATTCACACCTGGCAACACTGAGTTGGTATCTGTTGTTATATGTAAGAAAAGGGGCACGCTGAGAGAGCTTGTGTTAAGTGTGAAATTGCATGTGATACAGAAAATTAGGAGTCATTTACTAATTAACAAAAAACAAAGTAATATTTCACTAGGCATGCCTAGAATAGCACTGGAGAAAACACAAGACGTATTTATTTGAATTTTTTCATTCTGTAATACTCTTTACCACTTTTAATATATAAGAGAAAAGTATTCTACCAGCAAGTAAAACTGGTAATAGAGAAAAATGTCCCTTTCAAACTTCTTATTACAGATGAAGTAGTTGCAATCAGTTTTCTCAGGGAACATCCTACTGACATTCTGCAGAGCATGATGTTGGATTACAGTTTGCTTCTAGTGAATAAGGAAAGCTAATCTAGCAATCCTAGACAGAGCTGTGTCAGTTTTTTTCTTTATGGCTTACAGATATTTTCACCCCAATATTTTGTGACTTCCTTCCTTACCCTACTAAATAAATAACTAAGTGTGATTAAATCTGATCTTCCACCAATTTCTGACAAAATACAGATATATACACTGAGGATATGAAAACCTGGAGGATAAATTATGTATCTCCTGCTAGTCTGGTGGGACAAGTAGCAAGTGGTATCTCAATCTATTTGTGTTAACCACTTCCAACATGTTGATTGCCCACAGCAGCAAGTCCAATTATGTGAAGAAACAGATACTACAAGGGTCAAAGCCAAACTGCTGATGCTTTGTTAGCGTGACCAGTGCCTCTGCCTTATTTTATCTAATACTCTGATTGCTTTCAGTCATCAAAGGTCAGATGAAAAATTTTTATACTCCTGTTTTGGTTATTGCAATTCAAAAGACCATGAAAGTAGCAAGATTGCTAAGAAAGTTCTGTCTTCACAGAATCATTTGCAATTATTTTCAGCTTGGACAATGTCCCTGTGCATGTGGGGGTGCATGCGCAAAAACTCCAAGAAAACAATCCCCTCTCACTTACTTGAAACAAGGATTTTTTTTTCCCATTCCTCTTACATTCCTATGGAGCCATGAAATGCAAGGACTTTTGACCCCATTTTGAGCCTAATAATCCATTTTATACACTGAACTTGCTAAATCATTGCTTCAATACACCTCTGTCACATGCTATTGACTTTACTGCTACCATTGCTGTTCTTTCAAGTGATGAATCTTGTTTCACAAGGCTAGGAAGATGAAAATCCCTTTCAGAGTCTCCGACAGGGAATCAATTTATCATTACTTCAGTAAGCACTCTTAGCTGCATAGCGCATTAATTCTCTCTCTTAATCCTCCATATCAAAGGTGTGGGGCCTTTCCCGAAAAACTGCCTATTTGATAAAATACTGCTAATTGTCCTTCATGATGAAGGGCAACTGGGATGTTATTGCCCAATTTTTATGCTTTTCCTTTTAGATCTAGCCACTGGATCCTGTCAATTACATATACAACTAATATATGCATTTATTTATTTACATTTCTAATGGCCAAGCATCCTAGGGTTAATACAAAATTGTATTAAATTTGTGTGTAACATAGTTTGAAACGTAACAAAAGGCACCTTTTATATCTGTCCATCTGTCTGTCCAATTATCTAGCTACCTACCTACCCACCTACTCACCCACCTTTCTACCCAACTCTCTCTAAGTCTGAGAACAGCTTTTGTAGTAATCATCTCCCTTTACACTAATTTTCAGATATAAACCCAAGCATTTACTGAAAAACACCTGTTGAGCACTAATTTATACTGTCCACCTGGTCCAGTTGAATTGTGAGCTGAAAAAAAAAATCTGCAGCCTATAAAGGGAGAATATTGAAGCAGAGCAAGAGACCTATTTTGCTGTGGGATTTCCTTTATCAGAAAAGGTAAATTTAAAATTTGTTCTTGTTGTTTGACGTCTCTGCTTCAAATGAAAGTGGAGAACAAAGGAAGTGGAAGAGATACACCCAAAGACCCATCCTTCTAATTTGGAAATGAGTTTAGAATGGTTTGGCAAAGACCTTTGTGAATGGAGCCAGGTTGTGGATCTGACTGTCCAGTTGAGTATCTGTTCTTTCAGGTCATTATTTTTGTGGGGTTTGACCTGGTCTCTCCTCTTAAAAGGACTCTGTTGCTTTCACCTTGTACAACTTTTAACTACTTCATTCCAGAAACTATTGTGGCCTCATAAGAGTGCTGAAATGCTGGGTAGGAAAAGGGAAAAATGAAACTGAGTGCCGATCAGATCCATAAGCATAAATCCTGCTCAAAATAAGGAATTAAACTTCACCTAAAAAGTTCACAGGAATGTCCACAGAAATGCCATGAAGAACTGATTCTAAAACTGGAGACATGGCCAAGGCCTTGGTGACTGGCATTTAACTGCGATGGTGAGCCGAAGACATGGGTGAGAAGAGAGAGAGTAACACAGAGCTGCAGTAGTCCTGGATGTATGTGTAGAGGCACAAGGAAATGCAGGGATAGGTGACCTGTTGTAACATCACTGGGTGGGAGGAACACCACCAGGAGAGGGATTGTAACCTAACATCCCTCACTGCTTATATTCAGGGTCCAGACATCCTTTGACTGTGACATAACTGGGTGGTGGAGAACAACATCACCAGGAGGTGGACTGTGATATCACATCCCTTGCTGGTTATATGTGCCCTGCAGAGCCTGGATGGGCCAATTTAGCTCAAGCTGGACTTCTACAGAAAGTGCCTGCAAGTGGGAGCTCCTTCTGGCCCTCAGTTTTCCCCAGCCTGCTGCAGCAAGAAGACATGGCCACGGGGACAGACTGGAGCTGCCCCATCTGCCACAACACTCGGAGTGATGTGGCTTCTGCTCTGCCCTGTAATGACCAGTTCTGCCTGGGCTGCATCCTGCGGTGGGCAAAGACAAATCCAGCGTGCCCACTCTGCAGCAGACCTATGGAGATTGTGAGGTTTTCTGAGCGGAGCGAACGCGACTACCTACAATTTGCCATCACAGCCTCAGAAGAGTTGGCAGAGGACAGCAGCCAGGCAGGGAGCGCTCCATTCCACCTGACCCAAAACAACCCCCATCACCCTGAGGTATCCCTTCCACCTTCTCCACAAAGGATGCTGTCTCCAGATGAGCAGGGGGCTGCAGAGCCAGAGTTCATGGGTGGCCTCCCACCTGAGGTGTGGGCAGAACTTTTCCAAAGGCAACAGCAACTGCTGGACCCTGTGCTTCCCTGGCTGCGCTGGAGGCTGGCAGCAGTCTATCAGGACCAGTGGTGGCGAGCAGAGGCTGCAGAGGGCTCTATCCTGCATGGCCTCTGTGTCTGTGGTCTGAATGCAGAGACCTTGGTTGAGCTGCTGGAGCCTCTCCTCAATGGGCACGCAGCATCCCTGGTCTATGGCATCATCAATGTCATTGCAGGCCAGTGCAGGGATGAAGCCCAGAGGCTGCTGTGCTTCCATCATGCCAGCACCAACTCCAGTAGCTCCAGCTACACTAGCTCCCGGGAGGTGATGCTTGCCAGTGAACCCACAGGCTCTGAGGCAGAGGAGGAAGCTGGTACACAGGAAATTGGTCTCCAACAGAGTCCCAGCCACCCCCCATCTATGACCAGCTGCACAGAGCAGGACCAGCCCCAAGAAGAGCCGGAACAGACGGTGACAGCAGCAGGTCCATCTGCTCAGGGCTGCAGCCCCTCTGCTCCTGACCAGGGCAGGGACCACTCCTCTGGAGAGCCTCGGCATGCCCGGAAGAAGAGAACACCCAGCCTCCAGGATTCTCCCAGACCCAAGAAGAGGCCACCTCGCCAGCAGCACTAGCCCATGTCCAGGAACTCTTCAGCCAAGAAAAAAAGAAATAAATTGTCGTTTCCCTGACAAAGTCTCTGAGTGCTGCTTTCTCCCTGTTCTGGTGCCTTTCTCTGCACCCCATGCTCTACAATCAGCAAGAGCCAAGAGCTCCCAGGACTCCAGGGCCATTTCAGCAGAGCCTCCTTGCACAGGAAATCCTGCTGCAGCCGTGATGATTGAAAAGCTTTTGAACAAACACCGGGGTGTGCTACCAGAGGTATCAGGAGTAGAAGGCTGACCAGGCATTCATCACATGAGAAGAGAAAACTTTGATAATGCCTAACACAATTTCTGCCTAAGACATTAGTGGAAAATGCACAGTTTGATGATGTACAGTCAGAGGACTGGTACAGCCTGAAGGTACAACCAATTAGAGTTCATTCAATCAGTGGAAGGGAAAAGACCTATGCATTAATGTAGAATGCATTCTAATCTATATTAGTGTAGAGCACTATAAAAAGAGGGCAGGAGGAAAAGGTAATACCAGAAGCACTGTTCAGAATGACATTAATTATACATTTTGCAGGTATGTTTCAAAAAACTAAACAACAAAACCAAAACCAACCAATCAACCAAAGAAACCCCAAAACCCAGCAAAAAACCAGAAGCGTTGTTCTTTAAAACTTTGTAAACTGTTTTTGGACGCCTCAAGTTTGTATTTTGGCTGATCTGTTTGTTGGAGAGAAGAAAGAAGTTACTACAGACGGTTGAAGGAGGAAGAAGTAATAACAGTTAGTACATTGCCTTCTTGTTTCTCATGTTTGTACAGTGTCTAGGACAGTTCATTCTGACCACAGAAAAGGTTGGCTGATGGAACACAGCGGGAAAGTTGCAGATTTGCCACTTCCTTGCAGCAAGCAGCAAGCTCAGTGACTGAAGTGCTGCATATTCCTGGCAGGAGCCTGTGCTGGCTCCCAGACCAAGTGCATGCTGTGTACCTCACAAACATCTTATGAGATGCCTTCTGAGCATCACATCAGCCCACAAGAACCTGGGTGGCAAAAAAATTCTCTCAGGAGGATGAAGGGGTGCCCAGCTGGCCAACCAGCAGACATTCATGCAGGGGAAGTCCTGCTGAAGAACCTGGTGGTCTTCAATGATGGAGCAAGTACACTCATGGATAAGGGAAAGGCTACAGATGTCATCTTCTGGAGTTTTGTAGGGACTGTAGCAGTATTCTCCAAACATCCTTTGCTCTAAATAGGAGAGAGGTGGGTTTGATGGGACTGTTCAGTGGAAGTGGAATTGGTTGGACCGGCATATCTAGATGGTAGTGGCCAATGGCTTAGTGTCCCTATGGGCATCAGTGAAAAGTGGTGTTTCTCAGGGGCCCATACTGGAACCAGTGCCATCTCCACCAAGGACATAAGACAGACAGAGGGATCTAGTGCACTCTCAGCAAATTTGGGGGTGACACCCTGCCAAGCAGGTGACATGCCTGAGACGTGAGATGCCATCCAGAGGGACCTGGACAAGTTCAACATATGGGCCCATGGGAACCTCATCAGCTTCAACAAAGCTGGGATTACAGCCCAGAAAGCTAGCTGTGTCCTGGGCTGCATCACCAGCAGCATGGGCAGCGGGTCGATGGGGGTGTGTCTTCACTCTGCTCTGGTAAGACACCACCCAGAACACTACGTCCAGCTCTGTGTACCCAGCATAGGAAGGACACGGAACCTATTAAAGCAAGGGCCAAGGAGGCCACCAAGACGATCAGAGGGATGGAACACCTATGCTATGAGGTACAGGCAAGAGAACCGGACTTATTCAGTCTGGAGAAGATAAGGCTCTTGGAGACCTTACAGCCCTTTCCAGTACCTAAAGGGGCTACAAGAGAGCTGGACAGGGACGCTACAAAGACATGTAGTGATAGGAGAAGGGAAAATGGCTTCAAACTGAGAGAAGACAGGGTTAGATAAGATGTTAGGAAGAAATTCTTGATTGTGAGGGTGCTGAAGCACTGGCATGGCCTGTCTAAAGAAGCTGCATCTGTCTCTTCCCTAGGAGTGTTCAAGGCCAGGTTGGACAGGCCTTGGACAACCAGGTCTGGTGGAAGGTGGCCCTGTCCTGGGCACTGGGGTTGGAACTAGATGGTCTTTAGTATCCCTGAGATCCCAAAGCATTCTATGATTCCATGATTTCAGGTAAACCAAGTAGCTTTCCTCATACTGATGACTCATGCTATTTACTGCATGTTTCACCCTCCAGGCCAGCAGTTCTTCAAGAAACATAAAAATTACGCTCTTCTTTCAAAATCTCCCAAGATATAAAGCTCCATGCTTTCATGTTGTTTTTTTTTACTGGAATAGTAAACCATTAGTATTGTGCATAACAAGATAATAACTTACATGATCACCTGTTGTGGAGTACCAGGCATAAGAAGGTTTTATCTCAAACATTCTGACTGTTGCAACAGAAAAGTTGTGACTGGAAGAGAAGGTGTTGTGGAGATAGGAAAGTGCTGAGCTGAGCCAACTTATTTTTCTGCGTTGAGACTTGTGCTTAGTGCTGCTGTGCGAACTCCCACTCCAGACTCCCTTCCTGAAAAGCACCAAAGGGCTGACTGCACATGCCCAAAACATTGGCAAAAATCTGTTTTACATAAGAGGTGTGCACCAGGAAAACTATAAAAGGAAGTGGATCAGTCCCCCACTCTCTGTCTCTTTGTGTCTTGTGCTTTCTTTGTTTACCCCATTTCCAAGTAACAGTTCCCTGACACGTGAGCTGCTGTCTTTGTTCAGCTTGAAAAGAATTTATAATGGACATCACACACCCTATTGGGTCAGTTGTGACATAATAGATCAGGAAAAGAAGGTGGGAGTGCTAAAGCCTTGGTTGAACTCTTGCCTGCACTATGATTGAAAATAGCATTGGAAAATTGATCTGAGAAGATGCAGTGCTATACTGAAATGCTATTGAAGAATAATTGTCTTCAATATCCAGTGTAATTGACTAGATTTGAAAGCCTGTCATTGTTACTTCAGAGCTAATATCAGCAAGCAAGTGATCTAGCTTAGGACTGAAAACACCACCTCAACCTTGCTGCATCCCCAGTCTCAGGAAACCCATTCATAGAGCTTCTCAAATGTTTACCACAGAACAACGTGGGACACAGGCCTACAAAGGGTAGGATGAATGAAGGCATGGAAAGCCAAGCAACATACCCACTGCATACACATCATCCTGCTGCTGCACTGCTGTAGCATTTCAAAGGAGCCTTGCCCATCTGAGATGTACCACTGGGCACTTCCTTGTGCACATCCATGCATCACAGGGAGCTGCCTGCTATGGATGTAAAGAAGGAAAGAAGAGAAAATTCCAACGCACTGTGGGACAACACACTGGTAGCAGGAAAGCAGTGGGCCCAAATGGGTTGGTCCCAGCAAAACTGGAAGTTGTGAGGCAAATACCACACGTCAGGGGCTTGGTGTGGTTGATTGTCTGATGTGTGGCCATTTCAAGATGCATCCCATCCAGGAAAATCCCCATTTTTTTGTTTTATTTAAAATGAAAGGTATAACAATCATAGTAAAAAACATAAACTTGTCTTAACTAAAAACAACACAACACCTAATGGACTTTAACTAAACTTGAGAATTAAAATAAACAGGTGAGTTCTTATTGCAGAGCATAACAAAACAATGAGCAAATACAATTTTCATTCCCCCTTGCTTCTCAGGGCCTGAGTCCCAGGCAGCTCCCCGCCGCTGGCATTCCCCCTCACTTACCCACAAAACAAAAGAAAACACAAAATCAAAAGGACTGGAGGTGGCACCTTTCCCCGGTGCCCTTCAGCAAACACACAAGTCAAAAGAAAAGGTTTCATGGGGGACTAGACTGAGGGGAACCTTCCAGCGGGGCAGGGCACAGGACTCCTGTGGGGGAACAGAGTCAGTCCTCCAGCTGTAGGGAGGGTGCTGACCCTCCTGTCTAAATAACTAAAATAACCGGGTCGACTGGCTTATGAGAGTCACCTACATCAGTAATCTCTGAAAAATGTATCACAGCAAAAATGGGGGACTGCTAATACAAGAGGGAAGCAGGGCAGGGTTCAGGGCTGTCAGAAAGTGGGTTAGGGTAGAATCCAGGGCAGCATGGCCGGTGCTGTCCTGGCAAGGGGACAGAAAAGGAGGGGAGATGGCAGATGGCTGGTGGCTCGCCCGTGCTCTTGAACAGGTTCCATCTCCCGGCCTGTCCTTCTCAGGGATAGTGGGTTCAGGGAAGTGGGGTTGGAACATGAAAACTGGGAAAGGAAGTCTGTCAAATATTGCGCAACTAAAATTTAAATTTAAACGGCAGTCAAATATACCGTCAGTTACCACCAAACATCACAAAGCAAATGATTTTCAAGAATCACTGTACTGAACATATCTTGAAACGATAAACAGGAGTCCATGGGAGAGGTTAAAGTCTAGGGGACTTTCTTCCAGGCCATAGCCCCAGGAAGTCCCCTAGCAGGCCCACAGGCCTCCAGAGTGGCTCAGGCAGATCCAAACTGCACAAGTTTTCACTTCCTCATGTTGGCCTTAGTTCCCGGGGCAGAACTTGCCTTCCTGCTGGACACTCACCTGTGCCTGAGCCCCTGGAGAAGCCCGGCTCCCTCCCTCTCTGCCCACAGCCACAGCAGCATCCCCAGCAGTGACACCACTGCTCTGCTCCACTTTGCCCTACTCTGCTCCTCTAGTCACAGCTGCAAGCCTGTATCTGCACAAGAGGTTGTGGCCTGGAGGCAGTGAAGGAAGCAGACCTTTGCACACTTCCAAACCCTGCCACAAACCCCATCCATGGGTCTTCCCACATAGAAGAAACACCTGAGCATTCAGCAGCAAATTTAGAGCTTATTCACAGGGGTGAGAACAAAGGGAAGCTTCCAGCACAGTGAAGGTTTTATTTATTACAGTATTTATTTTGACTATCAATTTAAACAAACTACAAACTATGAGCTATGAACTAGAAACTTCAAACTACGATCCAGAAACTACAAACTAAACTACAAACTACAAATAACAACAATGGCTTCTTCCAGGGCTAGTATCTCCTGTCAGCCATAAACTGCTGCGTGGCCATGATCAGAGGCGTCAGGTCGGAGGTCGGCTTGGCTGATGTTACAAACGGATGCTGCCCAAAGAGAAAAAGGAAACATGAACTTGTACTTTCCTCAAAGGCTGAAACAGGCTTGCTCTGCCTACCAGAAAGATACAGAAAGCAGAAAGGAGGGCATTCTAGGCACCTCTGTGTCTCTACATCCAGGACCTTGCTACATGAGGCAAAGATGGCTCCCAATCCCACAAATCCATGAATCCAGATGTCTTCAATTTAAAGGGATTTGTCTAGGTGACCTTGAAAGGCTCCTTCCAAGGCATCCTAGGCCAGGATTCTCCTTTGTTTTCCCTTGCAAAGCCCCCTGCCTGGAGATTCTCAGGAGCGGGGCCCATCAGACGCCTCGGACTTGAGCAGATGAGGAGCCCCTGGCAGCGGGCAGCTGGCGCAGCCTGCAGCCGCTTTGCCTTTTACCTGCAGCAGTTCCTGGGCACACCAGCGCCTGTCCTCGTCCCTCTCCAGGCAGCAGTGCAGAAAGTCTCGCAACCACGCCGACTGTTGCCTGGGCTTCTGCAGCTTCGGCCTGCCCCCGCTGCTGATCAGCTCTTCAACCTAGAGAAGAAGGAAATGCCACACTCTGCCTGTCTCCTTCGCACCCCAAACTGCTCACACGCACCCCACTGGACAGGCTCCACTCTCCAGTGGCACTTCACTCCCTGCCAGAGCCTGGCAGATACCTTTCCTACCCCTGCTGAAAGAACCCAAAGACACAGGCAGCCATAGCCAGTCCAATATGCAAAGGCTCTTGCCTTCACCCCTGATTTCACTGGCTGATGGGGACTAAAAGCCCAGCTTTGCCCTTTTGTCAAAGCTTCCCTCAAGCATAAGGCATCAGGATTTTTTGTGTGGTTCATGCATTGAAATGGCAAGGGGATGATCTGGACAAGGAGCACGAGAGACTATGCAGCCTGGAACCTCTCCTTTCCAGCTGCTAGCAAGCTTGCCAGGCAGTAGGATGGGAGCAGATTTTGTTTGAGTGACGGCAGTATCAGAGAGCAGTTGCAGCGCACCGTGCGGGAGGTTTTCATCCAGTAAGGAGGCGCCCCTTCCACCATCTCGATCCCCACAATGCCAAAGGACCAGATGTCCACTTTGGGGCCATAGAGCTTCCTGGTGAAGATTTCTGGTGCCATCCAGTAAGTGGTCCCAACAGCTGATCTCCGTTTGCTCTGCTCAGCGGTCAGCTGAGCAGCAAGGCCAAAATCAGCTGAGGAGAAAAAACAAGCCAGCGTGAATGAGGAGAGCAAACAAAAGAAATCCCCACTTTACCAATGTCCAGGAAGGCAGTGTGGAACCCAGCTGCCATAAAGGGGCCATGCTGCCATTCCTCAGGCCTGCAGCCAAGGAAATACAGGGAATTTGGCCATTCAGCAAAAGCCCCCAGTTTCAGGCAGTGGCTTTTAGTGCCCTGCAGCTATTGGACTGTGAGTGCCTTGCTTGGGAAGGGACACACCCAGAAGCCAAAGGCACTCCTGAGCCCTTGTTCCCAGCAACACCTCCCTGCACCTTGGGGCCCTGCTCTGCGCTTGCAGCTGGGCAGCCTGCACTGCCACAGGCACCACTGCAGGGAACCCACAGTCACCCAAAGGCAGCCCCACACCACAGCCTGCCACGGCTGAGCCTGGCCAACAACACCCACCCAGCTTGACAGATCCGTCCAGACCCAGGAGAATGTTGTGGCTTTTGACATCCCGGTGGATCACTTGCTTGGAGTGAAGGAAATCCAGGCCTTGCAGGCACTGAGAGAGGAAAAAGAAACACCAGCCTAAGTGGATTTCATCCCACAAGCAGGAATGAGGCACATCTGCTACACTGCAACATTCCTGGGGCATGCTGAGCCATGGCAGGACAGGCTGCTGGCAAGGGCAAGAGCTTGCTGCTCCAAGATGAGGACAGCAGTGCCTCTCTAAGTGAGGGTGTGTTTGCTTCTGAAAGAGAAAGGGCAATTGTTCCTCCGGCCACTGCCCTGCAACCACAGCCTGAAGGAACACGGCTGCAGTGGCTGTGCTCTCTCCAGCCAGACAACAGTGGATGCTTCTGCAAACACCACTTTGGCTGCAAGGCTCTCCTTTGAGGCTGAGCTCTCTGAGAATCCTGTGAGTATCTTGGTCTTTGCCCCCTGCTTGTCATTGTGCCACCAGCACCTTTGCCCTTCAGGGGAAGGAATGCAGCACACACAGGCTCCAGGCAAGTGTTTGGAGAGGCAAACACAAACACACTAGAAGAAGGGCAGGGACACTGGCAGCCACTTCAGATGCTCTTGCTACTGCCAGTCATAAGAGAAAGGCAGCAAGGAGGCTCAGAAAATGAAATCTCTCCTTGTCACCCATTTGGAAGGACCATCCCGACCAAGGCATGGCAAGCACACACACCATCCCTTACCTCCCGAGAGACAGCTGCTATCTCTCCCTCTGCCAGACGAGTCTCCCTGATGACATCGTGTAAGGAACCTCCATCCATGTATTCCATCACGAGCCAGAGTTCCTCGTCCAGCAGGTAGCTGAAAGGAGGAAACAACAGCCTGGAGATGAATGCGCACACTCACACCACCTGCTGGATTCTGCTTTCTGTGTCTCTCTCAGAGGAAGACAGGAGGAAGTCAGGAGTCATTCACTACGCTCTACAGGCCTTGAACTCTGGGCACTCTAAAACACTGCTTGGTATCCACACCAATGCAACAGGCCAAGGGAAATACAATCTACAGTGCTTTGTCAGTACTTCAGACCCATGGGGAAAAAGTCAAACCCCAAACCCAACAAAACCATGGGGAGAGAGGACAGGAACTTTGAGGCTGTTGGCTCACTAAGATAGGGCCAAGTCTGGCCTTTGAAAGCGCCCTTCAAACTCGCTGTGCCAGGAAAGATTAATGCAGCCCCAATGCAATCTCCTCCCAAGGCGCTGTAGATCAGCCCAGAAACAGGAATTAACAGCTCCATCCTCTGCCAGCCACCAAAGGAGTGGCTGAACCTCTGGCTTGCAGGATGTGAATGACCTTTCAGGGCAGAGCAGCAGAACCACTCACCTGTCTACATAGTTGACAAGGTTGGCGTGCTTATTGCCACGCATGACCTGGATTTCATTCAGGCACAGCTCACTGCCGCTCTCTTGCAGGAGACTAATTTTCTTTATGGCCACCTAAAACGACACAGAAAACCATGAACCAAAGCAATCTGTGGCACAGGACCTCAAGGGCAACATGGAGACAGTGATTATGGGATGAGAGTGTTGCACTGGGCCAAGCCGCTTTGTGACTGGACATCAGACCGCCTGCTTGGGCACCTCCCAGGACACAGAGCCACATACCCTTTGCCTTGGAAGCCTGGGAGAAACACGCTCTAAGCTCTCCACCTCAAAGCTCTAACAACACTCACTCTGCCCAGGGCCAGTCTTGCCCCATGGCATTACTTTTATCATTCCCATTTTTGTTCACACACCTCTAGCAAGCAGGAAGCCATTTTGTGCCAGTAAAACTGGAGAAAAACTGCTGGGAAAACTTTGGCACTCCTAGGAGGCTTGATCATTACTCCAGCCACGACTGACACTCTCTATTGCACAACAACAAAGCAAACTCTTACAGACATGACAGAAAAATGCTGTCCTAAAATAATCCTGACGGCTATTTCTCCTAAAATATACAAACCTGAATACTTCATGGAAAAAATGCTGTGATGTTGAAAACATCATTAAGGATATCTCCAAAAAAGACAATCCTAGCACTTCCTCACTTCAGGTATTTTCATTTCGCGCCACTAAAATACTTTCCTTCACAGCACTGACATTTGCAATTACTGCCTGACTGTAAAAAGAAATAACCCATGCCTTGATCTTCTAGGGATATACACCGGCCTCTGAGTAGGGCTTAGGCCCTTGAGAGACTTCTTGCAGACCTCTCTCTCTAAGCACAGTTCCAAGGGCAGCACTGCAGGTGCCTACAGAACTACCAGCACGATTCCCATGTATTTGCAGACTGCCAGAAATGAGAATTCAGGAACCCTGCAGCCCCAAAGAGCAGCGCCACGCTCTGAGACACCACCTGGGCACCAAGACCCAGCCAGCGTGTCCTCCTCTGACAGATTCCTCCTGGCCTCCTTGCATTCCCTGGGGCAGCTGGGAAGGACAAAATCTGTCCCCGCTGTATTTGGCAGGCGGACACTGCTCTGCATTCATCTGCCCTTGCAGCAAAGCTCTACTGGCCACCCAAAGCTCAGCCACAGCTCACAGCAGAGGGGAGGGCACTCGAGAGCTGCAGAAGCTGCGGCGCTGCTTGACGCTTACCTCTTCTCCTGTGGCAGTCTCCACTGCCATGCACACCGTGCCGAAACCCCTAGAAACAAAACGGCAGCGGAGAAAGAAGAAGTCCTTTAGTCCTTGCAAGTGCAAGACACTGCAGTCCAAGGGGAAAAATGTCCTGGGGCAAACAGTAAATGGAACAGGACAGATTCTCGTCTGGGTCTTTTCCCCCTTTTCTCTTTCTGTATCTGTGCATGTGTGGGATTTTTCCAGGAACTTGCTGGTTGGGCCTTCTCACACCTCTCCTTGGAGTCTGTCTGCCAAACTCAAGCACCACCACTCAGGCCTTCTGAGAAGCCTGAAGCCATGTAACAGCCATTGGAGGAAAGTCTCCAGACAAAGATCCCTGACCCAGCTTGCAAGGAAAATAGTGCCCGGCCACAGCTGCAGCCACAGCCAGAGCAGGCAAAGGCTTCCATTGCTGCACACACAAATGGAGAAGTCCTCAAAACACAGGTTCCTTGGACAGCTGCGTTCTGAGTCCAGAGCTGTTTGCAGCTGCTTCTCTTTGGTGCACCAGACACAAGAAGGACTCTGCTTTTCTGGAGATTCCTTTACCTTTGGCTTCTCACAGAGAAAATGTTGCAAATCAGTCCCATTTCCAGTCAGCAGAGCCGGCTTTCAAAGGGAACAGCTTGGTAGATTCTTTGCAGGAAAGGCCTCAACCCCACAGCATTCACCAGGGTTCTGCCATCAGCCAGATGATGCCTTTTCCTCCAGAGTGCATTGGCACCGGGCATTGCCCTGAAGCTTTGTCTTTTGCCACCTCAGCTACAAAAGAGAGCTGCTTCTTTCATTTCTGCTTTTGGCTTCTAGACAAGGTGGTGGTCATCGTGACCACTGAACCTTCTTTTCAGCAAAATACTGGAAAGAAATGATACTGAGAGCTGTTCCCTGACAGCTGTCAGCTGCTAACTTGACCTTTGAGGCAACAAAGCTTTTCCTCCTTTCCTTACCAAAGATTCTGTGTTCTTTTGAGACATGCAGAAATGATTTCTCCTAGGAAAAGCGGCAAACAGGTGCAACACACTTGAGGGACTGGAGATCTGACAGGTGCTGCTCTTTGCCTCAGAAGACACATTTGCCAGCATCCAGGTGTCCTTGCCATGCCCTCAGACCACAGCTATAAATGCTGACCAGTACTGAGAGATCATCAGGCATCATCTTAACGCAGTGTCTGAACAGCTTTGGAGCTTGCCTGACGTCGCTCTGGGGAGATGTGACACCAGCAAAATGCACAGGCCCTGCCTTTGAAGAAGGAACTGTGGCTGCACTCACCCTTTGCCAATAGTTTCCAGCTCTGTGTATTCAGCCTCAGGATCTCCCTCGCTCACCAGCATCTCTGTGAAAATCCCAAGGAAAGATGCTCACTTCAAAAGAGATCCCACCCTGCAGCAGATCACAAAGGCAGCCCCACTCTCTGCGACACTGGGCCCTTTCAACTCAGGCAGTCGGGAAACAACAGCACCACCGCACCACCACCACCTCAAAAACATCAGCAGCAAGACAAGCAGCCCTGCAGCACAGATGGCCTGCACCAAACTAAACGTCTAAACTAAAATCTAAGCACGTGCAGAAACAGTCCGAGGAAACAGGGATCGGAAACCTGTGACCAAGAGAAGTGATGGTTGTGTGGAAAGATTAAGGACAGCAGGAAAAACAAAACCTTGCTGTTCTTGGCAATGAACACTCTGTGACCTTCAAGCAAAGCTTTAATCCTTGCAAACATCCAAGGAATCTTGGCTTTTGGAATCAACTGTCATCAACAGCTGCCCTTTGCAGAACAGCAAGAATATCATAAAGAGCTTCAAGCAGAAGCGCATTCTCCAGCTTCAAGCAGGACAATTTTGCCTAAACAATGCCCTTCTGCCTTTCAGGAGCAGCAGCTCATGTTCCAACCTACTGTGATGAGCCTTGGGAATGAGGTGCCTCAGCCTTTAGGACAGGCTGGGTTCTGAAGATGACCTTGGCCGTGCCCCACAGGAGCTCCTTGAGGCCTACTCATTGGCTGGGTCACGGCCTCCTGCTCAGCCAGAAACAATCTCTGCTTTGCCTTTTGCCTCCAGGGAAGCTCAGGCAAAGCCAAGCCAGGCTGAGCTGCTCTCAGAGGCAGGAGCAACACCCCGGTGACCCCTCACCTCCTCCAAGCACAACAACTGGTCCTCTGTGGAGGCCTCAGCACCTGGCACTCAGCTGAGGAGGAACAGGAGCTGGGACAGCTCATGCCGACACACGCACACACGGGGCACTGCTCCAGCAGACAAGGATCACAAAGGACGTACTCAGCATGGCCAGGCACGTGTCCTCTGTCCTCTCTCCCAGCTGATCTCTGCTGCCAGAGGAGCTACTCGTGCTCCAGATGCACGAGCTGCTCACACTGGACTTGCCAGCCTGGGGACTGGAGGCTTCTTCAGAGCCTTCTGCTGCAGCTCGTGCAGGCGCCAGGACAGAGGAGGTGGAGCTCTGGGACAAGAAATGAATGAGGGTCACAAATGTGCCTGGCAGAGATGCCCCTCCCATCCCACTTCAAATGCAAGCCCCTAGGAAGATGCTGCTGGCCACATCCAGGGCTCTTCACCTCTCAGCTTTTGCAGCCCGCTTCTCCAGCCCAAGGCCCAAAATCCAAAGGCTGCTTTTACACCACGGAATAAACGACACCACAGACACTGCTAACCAAAGCAGGCACTTACTGATGATGTTTGCTCTGGCCCTGGGCTGACAGCAGGGGCAGGTTCATTGGCACCTTCCTCCTCTTCAGCCTCTTCCTCGGCTACAGAGGCAGCCAGAGCAGGTGCTGGCGCTGCCCTTCTGCTCTGTGGACACACAGCAGCATGAGGGACAGGAAAGAACCTGTCATTCACAACCCTACCTATATTCAGCTACAGGCCCTGCTGCATCTCAGCTGATCCTTTAGCTACTGACAGCTGCTCTCTGCGCAGGGCCAGGTCCCTCCTGGGGACAGTGTCTCCTCATATCCTGCAAGCTTCTGAACTGCACCTTTGCACTGCTCTCTTCACTGGGGACAGGGAGCCTGCACAGCCGCTGGGCACCAAGGGCCTCACTTGTACCCCAGGAGCATCCAAAGACATCCTAATGCTACCTCTTCTCTCTTGTTAAGACAAATTCACAGCCCCTTTCAGACCAGTAGGAAGGTGATGCCTAAATATCCAAGTTCCACACCCATTTGCCAGGCCTTACTGCCTGGGGGATGGTCTGGAAAGATTCCAGCCCTCAGCATCTTCAGCCAGGCACAGGAGGTGCTGTCTGGTCAGAAACTTGCAGCTATGCTTTGCTCCAGCCACAGCACTACCCAGAGCTGCCGCTTACTGATGCTGGATGCTCAGGCCCTGCAGTGGCAGCAGGTGCACTGTGCTGGGCATCTTCCTCCCCTTGGGCCTCTTCTTCAGGAAGACACGCAGCCACAGGAGGCTCCCCGGTTCCTTTTGGGCTCTGCAGACAGACAGCAGCATCAGGGACACGTAACCTTCTTTATATTCAGCTCTAGAGCCAGATGCACTCAGGAGAAAGCATCGGCAGAGAAATGGGATTCTAAGGTGCTCAAACTCAAATAAAATGGGCCAATTTGATGGGACTGCACTCTCTTGTGCAGGAGAAATTCCACCATGGCTTAAAGCACCCAGCCGCCCCACTTTCAGCTCTGGAAAGGAACTGGAGAAAACAGCCCTGGGTCCTCCTGCTGCTGCAGTTGTTGCTGCAAAGAGCCTGGACTGTACTTTCACTCATCCAGCCAGGCGAGCACTGGACTGCAACAGACCCAGCTCACAGCTTGCTCCACAATTGTCAAATGCTACCAACGCCAGAGGCTCCTTTGCCACTCACCCAAAGACCGGATTCTCTCCAAGCACGGCTGATGTGACCTGCAACACACACGGGAAAAAGAACCAGATGCTGTAAGAAAACTGCCTGTGCTGGCCAAGCCCACCAAACAGTCAACCCAAAGACAGAGCATTCTGCTTTCACTGCATCACTCCAGCAGCATCCCTTGTGGCACACAGCAAGCAAGACAACAGCAGCACAAAATACTGCCTGGTGTCACCCTTTTGTCCTCTTTGGCCACTCAAGCCACAGAAACTTGAGACTGAGAAAGTCTACAGGTGGCTCTCTAACAATCATTGCTTCTGCCCCACCCCACCCTGCAGCAGCTACAGCTCCTCTCCTTCCTGTACTTCAGTTTTCCCAAGACATTGCATGCAGCAATTGCCATGAGCTTACTGAAAGCCTTTCCCCAGGGAGGCTTCACCCAAGTCCCCCTGAACCATGGTGGCACAGTTCTATCGTGACACAGCACAGGAACAGCTCCTGTGTGTGGGAGCATACAAGAACTCCTCTGAAATGTCTATCTCAGAGGCCTTTTCCAAGTGCGTGCTGTGATTTCATCACAGAACAAATGGCTCTTTCAGCGCACAGGAAGTGTCAACTTCCACAGGCACATGCTGGCATGAGGGAATGCAGACAAGAAGACTTGAACTGAGGGACTTTCCCTCAGTCCTGTAGAGCAGTGCACAGCTTTTCAAGGACTCCTGCCAAGCTCTCCCAGGCTTCCCATCCTGGAAGTTGTCTTGCTTGAGCCAGCAAACTGAGGACACTCCAGACTCCATTGCCACAAGCTATGGCACAGCAGGAGCAGGGCCCCTGCAGGCTACATCACAAATGCTGCCCAGGCCCCACTGGCTAGAGACACCCCCTTCTTAGCTGGAGCTGTGGGCAGGGGCTTTACCCAACTGAAGGCCTCTTTGTGGCATTTGGGTTTCCATATGCTGCACTGAACAAAAACGTCTACTTACGTGCCAGGTGGGTGAAAAAGTACCCAGAATAAGCCACGGTAAAAGCCGTGAAAGCCGCAGCACACACTCCCTCCATGGCTGGAGCAGCACTGCTCAGTCTGCACGAGGCAATCCCTGTAGGGAGAAAACAAGAAGACTCAGAGTCCTGCTGGCAGAGACCTCGCCGATCAGCAGGTTCCCCTGCAGTGAGCGTGCCACAGAGCTGCTCTGCACACTGAGCCCTTCCGGGCCTCGGCACAGCAACTCTGCCTGACAACGCTGCCATGCGGCCGCTGACATCACAATAGCAGTGCCCTGGGCTGCTTTGTGAGTTCATGCACAGAACCACACCTTCTCTACAGATCATGCCAAAACAAGCCTGCAGAGTTCTCCTCTGCTGCAAAGCAACACAAAAAGCCCTCCTAATCCATAACCTGTTGCTCAAGACATCTAAGAGTAAAAACACACTAAGCCCCTCTAACCCACACTGAGAAGCTGAACACTGAGAAGGGACCAGGATGTGAAGAACCACATTAGTGCTCTTTGGCCACGATTGCTTCTGAACAAAAACCAGAAGGCTTCTTCCAGCTGGACCTTCCTTAGTTCTAGAAAGAAGCAAACTATTGGAACCAAGGAAATTCCTCTGGCTGCCCTGGAAGGCTCAAACTGCTGCCCGGGAACTCAGAGACTTTGGCACAGAGCTCAAGACCCCTGTGCCTTTGATTTAGCTCTTGGAAAAAACAATCACCAATCTTTATATGAAGAAGTACAAGTCAAAAGAGTTTATGTAGAATAATAGGTAGTTTGTCAGGGCTGGAAAATAGAATTTTGAGGTTTTTACAATGGGGGCTTGGGGTCTTAAGATGGAGGAATTTGGATGTGCCTTGTCCTTTTTCCTCCTTCTTCCTCGCCTCCATCTTCTGGCTGATGTTGGCACTTTTAGATTGGTTTAGAGTAGAAGCTCACATAGGCAATAGGGATTGGGAAGTTATTGTAAATAGTGTACACATAGCTTTTAGTATAAAAAGACAGCACTGCCTCTGAGGCGGGCATTGTGCCTCAACCCAGCCAGCTAGACAGACTTGGGGGGTCAGAGACAGAATATTATGGATAAGAAACAATAAACAACCTTGAGACCGAAAATAGAAGAGTTCCAACTCCTTCTTCAACTGCTGGGCCGGGGAAAGAGACATTCTAACGTATCTCAGAATCACTCTGACCAGCAGAGATTCCGAGTGCAAACAAGGAGAAGCACTACTTCCATTACATTTAGAGCTTTCTCCGAGGCACAGAGACAAGGCCATGCACCGTTCAGCACTATTTATTCAAAACATTTTACATCACAGTCATGGGTGTGATTTCAGCAGGGAAATGCCATGACAGGAAATGCAAGGAGGATCCTTCTCTCTGACTCACTCTAGCAGAGAGGCCTTGGCACCAAAGCAACACCACCATGTTTTCTCCCATTTTTGTCCATCCACAATAATTTTTAGGACATGGGGCTGAGATGGGTGGCATTGAAGTGACAGCTCTGACACACAGCTGAAACCATCAGGGCCAGGCTGGCATGTGGGACTGTTTAGCTGCTCCAGCAGAACAAGGCAACCCAGAGTGGTGACACTGATACCAAGTGAGTTCAGCCAAGCCCAAAGGGAGTCCAGCCTACCCAGGTGCAGCCCAGCAGGGTGGTAGGAAGAGGCAGCGAAGCGGCAGATCCCATTCCCACACACATGCCCAGCGTGGCGGACTGATGGCAGCGGCAGTGCCAAACAGAGCTCCGCAGGGAGAGAGGGACACCCATCACCATCGCCACTGCCACCACCACTGCCGCAGAGAGGGAGCAGCAAACTGCCACTGCAGGGCCACAGCGGGTCCAGGCAGCACCAGCAGCCCCCATCTAGCATCAGAACCATTCTGTAAGCCCTGGCCATCCTGTCTGTGCCCCAGGGGCCCACGTGACACTTCACCTTTCTTGGTTAAGCCATTACCTCTTTCGCAAAATTTTCTTCGTATTCTTGCATACTGGTTTTTTTCCTTCCCTCATCACCTTGTTAACTCTAACATTCTCAGCTTCTCACAGATTGTTTTTTTCCATTGTCCCCTCTGTTGTCGTGGAGAAGGGGACAAAAGAGTGGCTTTACCAGGACTGTATCAAGATGAGGACATAGAAAGGAGGGAAGGCCTCAGAAAGAAAAAACAACCCTCATGCTGCCTCTTTTAGAAGGAATAAAACTGAAAGTTTCTTAATATGCAGCCACAAATATCTGGAGTCTTGACAACCAAGAAGCACAGGAACGTGGAAACCTTGTTGTGAGACACTAGAGGACATTGCTGGCTCAAAGCCTTTCAGGCACTTGTGTGTGGGGAAAGGGGCAGATCAAGCCTTGCTCAGCTGAGGCGATGCCCTACTCTGCACGCCCCACAGCCCCAGGCCTGCATCCCAGCCCAGCAGTGGCTGCTGATCCCTGCCACAGCAGAGGCAATGCTCCACACCTGTGTCTGGAGCCCCTAACCCAGCTCCTAAATGGCCAGGTGAGTGGGAGCCCCATGTGGGGCAAGGGCCCAGGAAAGCCAAAGGCTATTTACCCTGGGATGTGTGGCCACCACATCTCTTGACCCTACCTCCTCTTGGAATTTCTATCAGCTGAACACCACTGGAACCAGGAGTGGTAGCTATGCTGGTTCTTTTCTCTTGTTCTCTCTTTCTCTTTATTCTCCCAATTCCATCCCCTCAGATTTTTGAGTAACTTAAAATCTTACAGGCTTGGAGTTTGTTAACTTGAATGGGCTAAGTTAATGCTTTATAGAATGTTTTATGTTCATTGAATCCTGCTCAAAATTGTTTATACCTTTAAAATTCTCTGATTTTCAAAAGTTGCCAGGGAAGGGGTTTTTGTTGTTCCAACCCCTTGAGAACATCTCGTCAGTATTTCTCCCGCTTTTCTAACTCAGAGTACATGAACAAGTTGAAGTGCTTTTAAAGTCTCTCTTAGAGCAACGTTTTTGGGCCTCACATCTTAATTGGCACAGCAAGCAGGGTACTCTTGAGGTGACATGGGCCTTTTATACAGCAGGAACTGCTCCTGACATAACAAAGGAGAAATCCATTTTCAGTCAAAGCTGCTACTTCCTGCCAGAAAAGTAATGGAATCCCACACAGACACTTATTTGAATTGCTCTGCACTGATAGACTTGCTAAAACCTTCCATAGAAAGCTTGTCCAGCCCTAAAGAGAGACGGGCAATGAGGGAAACTGGCACCATCTGCAGTTACTTGTGCAGAAAACATGACCTTTGGTAGAAGAAAATTTAACATTCCCAGGAAAGGACCATGCCTGGGATCCTTATGCATGGAGGTTGACTCAGAGAGCTGAATGTTGCCAAGAGCTAGAAAAGGAGCTGAACCAGTTGCAAATGGCCTCAGGGCCTCAAACAATCGCCGGCCTCAGGCCAGAGCAGAACAGAAGGCAGGGATGAAGGCAGCCCCCAAAACATGAGAAAGCAGTGAAACATGCTGGTGCAAGGCCAAACAACTTTAGAGCTGCAATTTAACACTGCTGGGGAAGGCCTGGAAGCAGCGTTTTCCAGACTCCAGGGACAGCCGGGCCTCCCTGACTGCAAGGTCAGCCCCGCAGCCCCTGGCAGCGCTTTCATGCCTCACAGTCCAGCCCCGGCCCCCGGCCTAAACTGCGCCCGCCCCTCACAAACACAGAGCGGGACGGCCCCAAGGGGATGCCACCTTCCTCTGCTCCCTGCAGGACGGGTTCCACTCTGCACAGCCAATCTCCTTCCCTCCTTCTCATCCCAAGCCCTGCCCGCGGATAAAGAAGGAATTCGCTTATCAGGAGGCAGCGTCTGGTAGTGGTACCTCAGTCTGCAACCGAAGTGCTGTAATTCCATGGGAAAATTAGCAATGATCCCAAAGAAAGTGAAATTTAGAATGTTTTGGAAATTTCGCTAGTGGGGGGGAATGAAATCAATCTTTTGGAGAAGGAAGCACATGGTAAAGAGCCCTAGTCTTCTGCCTGGGGAACAACCTGTGGTGTGTAAAGTTTGGACCTCTTGGAGAGGGGAGAAGCCCCAAGCAATGCATGAGAATCAGCCGATGCCCCATTCACCTCCTTCTGTGTTATTGATCAAATTTATGGATGAAGGCTGAGAAAACAAAATCTTGGCTCCATCTCCACAAAGTGAGTTGGGAGAGGGTGGTGAATTCAAATATCCCAAGATGCTCCCTGGAAAGAAACTGGGGAATTAATGATGACTCAGTTTCCCGGTATTCTCAATGAAGCTTTGCAAACTGCTCCTTCTGTGCCTCCTCCTGGCAGCCGTGGGCATTGAGCCTTGGGTGCCACCAGAGGCTGGAGGCAGAAATGCTGCTGCTAGAGAATCTGTAACCCTTAGGAGGAAAAGCTTTCATCGTGGTGCAAGTTTGTTGTTTTGGTCTCACTAATGTGATAAATAGATGTGATCTGTGCTAACAAAATTGTAAATATATCAATAGTTTTGGAAAATAATTGGGAAAAGTATATGCGATCAGTGTTATGAAGCAGATTTTTTTTAGCTGATACATGAGGGAAACAGGATACAGGGCTTGGATTTGACCTTGGGAATGGACTAGGTCAGGAACTGACTCCCAAACCAAAATTGGCAGCAACTAAAGTTAAGACAACTCCCAGAGCTGGAAAAACCTTGGATATGGATAAAGTTGGGGCAATTCCACACGGGGAGTCTAAAATAGTGGTCTTATCTATGAAATAAATAGTGTAACATACATAGTGTTACGTATGTAACATCAAGCTTAACCTGCATGCACCACCTGCCTGGTTATCCAAAGGACATGTGAGCAAGATCTTCAGCCTTCCTCCAAGAAGACCCCGAAGAGACCAGAAGGCCCCATAGCAACAATGGGAGCATGCGCTGTGCAGGAGAGTGACGCAGATTTCAAGAATGGAAAATAGGAGGAGATTGATGGGAAACTATGGATGAATCTGTATTAGCATACAATATATAAGTTGTGTCTGGATCCTTTTGCCTTCGTACGTGAGGCAGGGTGGGAAACCCTCCTTGTACCCTGATCAATTGGTTTTTGCTTATGCTTTATCCGAACCACTACCAAATTTCTGTAACTACTGGATTATATCTGACTCTATTATTCCATCTCAATTAAAATTGCTGACCTCAATAAAAACTGCTGCTAAATTTTAAGTTTGTGGTTCATTGAATTGGACATATGGGACTTCATTCATAACACTAATAACCCTGAATGTTCAAGTACAGGGTCTGGACATACACCCAATCTCCTCACCAGTCAGGAGATTGGGTGTATGTCCAGACCTGGAAATGAGAGCCACTGAAGTGAAGTGCAAGGACTTTTGATCCCATGGCTGTGAGATTTACAGAGGGAGACTCCCAAATGATGTGATTCAAGCTCTGGACACATGGAATTGTATTGGACAGTACAGGCAATGTGGCCCCACTGCAGAAAAAGCTGCAATGCTACATTTCTAAAGTGAATAACATCAAATGGTTTCTCTTTCTGCTCATTTCCAGAGCAATGTCCCTAGTATGGCAGCATGGCTGTTTCTTCCTGAATTAGTCAACCATCCTAGCAGGACCTTGTACCTAATGACCACAAGAGCAAGTATGGCTTTGGGTGCCAGAGGGTGGAAGAGACCAAGAAAGAAAAGAGAGCCATGCCCTTTTCCCTAAGGACCTCTCCAGCATCACACACATAGAACAAATCCTACCTGACCCTTGGAAAAGAAAGTTGTGTTTCTGGACTTCAGTCCAAATTTGCAAACTAGAATGTAACAGAATGTGTAGATCCAACAAAAAACCCATGCTTCCTAAAACTGAAAAGGCTTGGAAGGCTGGTTGGCTACTCTAACTTCAGTTTGCCTGCATGGTGCTAAGAATCCTCATCAGTAGTGGTAAGGTACTGGAAAACTTAAATGGGGTAACTTTAAAAAAAATTGAAATAACATAACTTAAAAAAATAAGGTTTTTAGAGATTGTTGTGCTCCTGATGTCTTCTAAGTTTCTTTTTACAGACTTTTAGTGTTGGTTTGATTAAAGCATCACCAAAGCTTTCTGTGGCAGAGAACACAAAAGAATACCAAGTGGATAGTTCCTCTCTATGAAGTAGGTCCAAGTGGGACTGAGTTTTCTTCTTCAAGAGGTGTTTCTTGGAAAGATGAATTGGTGACAGGACTGAAGAAACTGCTGTTCTTCACTGCATTGAGTGTTTGTAGGTTTTTGTCTTGGTAAGTTTTAAGACATTCATGTTGATATGTTTTATATACATTTGTTGCAAGCAATATTGAGAAATTTTTGTATCTTCTCTCTGGCTGCCACAGTGGGTGGGGAAGATTCCTCCCTAAACTTATCTTAGGCAAATTTTTAGAGCTCTTGCCATCTCCTCAGAGCAAAGCAGAAAATTACTCCACCCAGGCAAGTATGTGTAGTAATGGTAGGGGATGTGTAGAGCATGATTGTGCAGAAGAAAGGCATGTGGAACTGTGGGTGGCCCCGTGAAGCAGGGAGAAAAGGGGCTGACAGAGGAGCAGAGGTGGCAGCTGGAAAGCTCTCTCCAGCTGTGGACAAAGAAGGCAGAAGTGGTTAGGCTGACAAAAGACAAGAAGAAAGATTTTGGGTTTGAGAAGCACTGAAGGCTTAGGTAAAGTCAGGAAAGGCATTTGGTCTGAACCCAGTACCTTGACTGAAATGATATGCTGAGGAGGTTGGAGTTGGAGGTCTTGAGTTTTGTGATGTCTTTGAGCCCCACCCCTGAGGCAATCCAGACTACTACGACTATTAAGTCATTTCAGGTGACTTTCCTGAGAAAGGCTGCTCTGCTGTCATTTTCTGATGCAGAGTGAGAGGATCCCTCTCTGGCTGCCTGTTCCTTTCTCTGCCCCACATGACAGCCAGAGTGAGTCCATTGCCAGCAGGAGGCAAGGGCAGATGGGGCATGTCCTGGGGACAGGTGGCCAGCATGGAGCACTGCTATTGGGATGCCAAAATTCTGGTGGGGAGAAAGCTTCTTGTGTCTCATTTGCAAGCTCAGCTTCCTATCCCCTTTCAAAGCCTTTCCCAGTCTAGTGCTCTGCCAACAGTGCCTCAGTCCCAGGATGGGAATTCTGAAGTCCTTTCAAAGAATCCTTGCCTGAAAGAGAACAGGTCTGGCTTGCAGAGCATTGCTCTGTAGGCCTTAGGAAGTCACTTTTTCAGCCCTTACCCACCTACTGCCCAAAAAACACGTGTGAAAGACTGAAGCTTTGCCAGCTGTGACAGTGCCCCAAAGAGAAGGCAGGTAGGGGCAAAATAGTGAGGATTATTTTGGTGTTGTCATGTCAGGCACCAGGTGGGTGAGAAAAGCCCTCTGTAAATAGCTTAGCCGACAGTCAGGGAGGGGAAGGTGCAAAGAAAGGAAGAGGTAGAAACACCAAAGCAATGAGAGGACTACGTACAGCAGTTGAAGGTATAAAAAAGAAAGAAAAGAAGAGTAATTGGATGAAATACTGAAAAAAATAAACAAGTCTTCTCCTGCTGCTGGATGGTGCATTGGGGGATAGTGTCTGCAGCTTTGGGTTCCCATCCCAAAGCCATCACCTGTTTTCCTTCTGCCCTGACGGGTCCAGGCAGGCTGTTGATCTGCATGGCCACTCCCAATCGGTCCCTGAATCCTCTGCTCTTCATGATAAGCTCAGTGTAAGTTGTCTGGCTGTCATCCATTGTGGCTTTTCTTCTCCTGAGGCTTGGCGTTGGTAGTTGACTGTCTGATGTGTGGCTGTGTGGTCAGTTCTTGGCCTGTGCCATCCAGGACAAACCCCCATGATTCCCCGTTTTTTCTTTTATTTAAAATGAATGGTATAACAATCATAGTAAAAATAAGATCTTCTCTTAACTAAAACCAACACAATATTTAATAGATTTTAACTAAAGTTGAGAATTAAAATAAACAGGTGGGTTCATATTGCAGATCATAGCCAAACAGTAAGTCAATACAATTTTCATTCCCCCTCACTTCTCAGGGCCTGACTCCCAGGTGGCTCCCCACCACTTCATTCCCCCTCACTTACCCACAAAACAGAAGAAAACACAAAATGAAAAGGACTGGTGGTGACACCTTTCCTGGTGCCCTTCAGCAAACACACAAGTCAAAAGAAAAGGTTTCATGGGGGACTAGACTGGGGGGGACCTTCTGGTGGGGACAGGAACAGGACTCCTGTGGGGCAACAGAGTCATTCCTCGGGCTGTTTTATTGTCAACTTATCCCGTAGGTTTGATCTCTGAAAAATGTATTACAACAAAAATGGGGGACTGCTAATACAAGAGGGAAGCAGGGCAGGGTTCAGGGCTGTCAGAAAGTGGGTTAGGGTAGAATCCAGGGCAGCATGGCCGGTGCTGTCCTGGCAAGGGGACAGAAAAGGAGGGGAGATGGCAGATGGCTGGTGGCTCGCCCGTGCTCTTGAACAGGTTCCATCTCCTGGCCTGTCCTTCTCAGGGATAGTGGGTTCAGGGAAGTGGGGTTGGAACATGAAAACTGGGAAAGGATATTGCGCAACTAAAATTTAAGTTTAAACGGTAGTCAAATATACCGTCAGTTACCACCAAACATCACAAAGCAAATGATTTTCAAGAATCACTATACTGAACATATCTTGAAACGATAAACAGGAGTCCATGGGAGAGGTTAAAGTCTAGGCGACTTTCTTCCAGGCCATAGCCCCAGGAAGTCCCCTAGCAGGCCCACAGGCCTCCAGAGTGGCTCAGGCAGATCCAAACTGCACAAGTTTTCACTCCCTCATGTTGGCCTTAGTTCCCGGGGCAGAACTTGCCTTCCTGCTGGACACTCACCTGTGCCTGAGCCCCTGGAGAAGCCCGGCTCCCTCCCTCTCTGCCCACAGCCACAGCAGCATCCCCAGCAGTGACACCACTGCTCTGCTCCACTTTGCCCTACTCTGCTCCTCTAGTCACAGCTGCAAGCCTGTATCTGCACAAGAGGTTGTGGCCTGGAGGCAGTGAAGGAAGCAGACCTTTGCACACTTCCAAACCCTGCCACAAACCCCATCCATGGGTCTTCCCACATAGAAGAAACACCTGAGCATTCAGCAGCAAATTTAGAGCTTATTCACAGGGGTGAGAACAAAGGGAAGCTTCCAGCACAGTGAAGGTTTTATTTATTACAGTATTTATTTTGACTATCAATTTAAACAAACTACAAACTATGAGCTATGAACTAGAAACTTCAAACTACGATCCAGAAACTACAAACTAAACTACAAACTACAAATAACAACAATGGCTTCTTCCAGGGCTAGTATCTCCTGTCAGCCATAAACTGCTGCGTGGCCATGATCAGAGGCGTCAGGTCGGAGGTCGGCTTGGCTGATGTTACAAACGGATGCTGCCCAAAGAGAAAAAGGAAACATGAACTTGTACTTTCCTCAAAGGCTGAAACAGGCTTGCTCTGCCTACCAGAAAGATACAGAAAGCAGAAAGGAGGGCATTCTAGGCACCTCTGTGTCTCTACATCCAGGACCTTGCTACATGAGGCAAAGATGGCTCCCAATCCCACAAATCCATGAATCCAGATGTCTTCAATTTAAAGGGATTTGTCTAGGTGACCTTGAAAGGCTCCTTCCAAGGCATCCTAGGCCAGGATTCTCCTTTGTTTTCCCTTGCAAAGCCCCCTGCCTGGAGATTCTCAGGAGCGGGGCCCATCAGACGCCTCGGACTTGAGCAGATGAGGAGCCCCTGGCAGCGGGCAGCTGGCGCAGCCTGCAGCCGCTTTGCCTTTTACCTGCAGCAGTTCCTGGGCACACCAGCGCCTGTCCTCGTCCCTCTCCAGGCAGCAGTGCAGAAAGTCTCGCAACCACGCCGACTGTTGCCTGGGCTTCTGCAGCTTCGGCCTGCCCCCGCTGCTGATCAGCTCTTCAACCTAGAGAAGAAGGAAATGCCACACTCTGCCTGTCTCCTTCGCACCCCAAACTGCTCACACGCACCCCACTGGACAGGCTCCACTCTCCAGTGGCACTTCACTCCCTGCCAGAGCCTGGCAGATACCTTTCCTACCCCTGCTGAAAGAACCCAAAGACACAGGCAGCCATAGCCAGTCCAATATGCAAAGGCTCTTGCCTTCACCCCTGATTTCACTGGCTGATGGGGACTAAAAGCCCAGCTTTGCCCTTTTGTCAAAGCTTCCCTCAAGTAAAAAGGCATCAGGATTTTTTGTGTGGTTCATGCATTGAAATGGCAAGGGGATGATCTGGACAAGGAGCACGAGAGACTATGCAGCCTGGAACCTCTCCTTTCCAGCTGCTAGCAAGCTTGCCAGGCAATAGGATGGGAGCAGATTTTGTTTGAGTGACGGCAGTATCAGAGAGCAGTTGCAGCGCACCGTGCGGGAGGTTTTCATCCAGTAAGGAGGCGCCCCTTCCACCATCTCAATCCCCACAATGCCAAAGGACCAGATGTCCACTTTGGGGCCATAGAGCTTCCTGGTGAAGATTTCTGGCGCCATCCAGTAAGTGGTCCCAACAGCTGATCTCCGTTTGCTCTGCTCAGCGGTCAGCTGAGCAGCAAGGCCAAAATCAGCTGAGGAGAAAAAACAAGCCAGCGTGAATGAGGAGAGCAAACAAAAGAAATCCCCACTGTTCCAATGTCCAGGAAGGCAGTGTGGAACCCAGCTGCCATAAAGGGGCCATGCTGCCATTCCTCAGGCCTGCAGCCAAGGAAATACGGGGAATTTGGCCATTCAGCAAAAGCCCCAGTTTCAGGCAGTGGCTTTTAGTGCCCTGCAGCTATTGGACTGTGAGTGCCTTGCTTGGGAAGGGACACACCCAGAAGCCAAAGGCACTCCTGAGCCCTTGTTCCCAGCAACACCTCCCTGCACCTTGGGGCCCTGCTCTGAGCTTGCAGCCGGGCAGCCTGCACTGCCACAGGCACCACTGCAGGGAACCCACAGTCACCCAAAGGCAGCCCCACACCACAGCCTGCCACGGCTGAGCCTGGCCAACAACACCCACCCAGCTTGACAGATCCGTCCAGACCCAGGAGAATGTTGTGGCTTTTGACATCCCGGTGGATCACTTGCTTGGAGTGAAGGAAATCCAGGCCCTGCAGGCACTGGGAGAGGAAAAAGAAACACCAGCCTAAGTGGATTTCATCCCACAAGCAGGAATGAGGCACATCTGCTACACTGCAACATTCCTGGGGCATGCTGAGCCATGGCAGGACAGGCTGCTGGCAAGGGCAAGAGCTTGCTGCTCCAAGATGAGGACTGCAGTGCCTCTCTAAGTGAGGGTGTGTTTGCTTCTGAAAGAGAAAGGCAATTGTTCCTCCGGCCACTGCCCTGCAACCACAGCCTGAAGGAGCACGGCTGCAGTGGCTGTGCTCTCTCCAGCCAGACAACAGTGGATGCTTCTGCAAACACCACTTTGGCTGCAAGGCTCTCCTTTGAGGCTGAGCTCTCTGAGAATCCTGTGAGTATCTTGGTCTTTGCCCCCTGCTTGTCATTGTGCCACCAGCACCTTTGCCCTTCAGGGGAAGGAATGCAGCACACACAGGCTCCAGGCAAGTGTTTGGAGAGGCAAACACAAACACACTAGAAGAAGGGCAGGGACACTGGCAGCCACTTCAGATGCTCTTGCTACTGCCAGTCATAAGAGAAAGGCAGCAAGGAGGCTCAGAAAATGAAATCTCTCCTTGTCACCCATTTGGAAGGACCATCCCGACCAAGGCATGGCAAGCACACACACCATCCCTTACCTCCCGAGAGACAGCTGCTATCTCTCCCTCTGCCAGACGAGTCTCCCTGATGACATCGTGTAAGGAACCTCCATCCATGTATTCCATCACGAGCCAGAGTTCCTCGTCCAGCAGGTAGCTGAAAGGAGGAAACAACAGCCTGGAGATGAATGCGCACACTCACACCACCTGCTGGATTCTGTTTTCTGTGTCTCTCTCAGAGGAAGACAGGAGGAAGTCAGGAGTTATTCACTACGCTCTACAGGCCTTGAACTCTGGGCACTCTAAAACACTGCTTGGTATCCACACCAATGCAACAGGCCAAGGGAAATACAATCTACAGTGCTTTGTCAGTACTTCAGACCCATGGGGAAGAAATCAAACCCCAAACCCAAGAAAACCATGGGGAGAGAGGACAGGAACTTTGAGGCTGTTGGCTCACTAAGATAGGGCCAAGTCTGGCCTTTGAAAGCGCCCTTCAAATTCACTGTGCCAGGAAAGATTAATGCAGCCCCAATGCAATCTCCTCCCAAGGCACTGTAGATCAGCCCAGAAACAGGAATTAACAGCTCCATCCTCTGCCAGCCACCAAAGGAGTTGAACCTCTGGCTTGCAGGATGTGAATGACCTTTCAGGGCAGAGCAGCAGAACCACTCACCTGTCTACATAGTTGACAAGGTTGGCGTGCTTATTGCCACGCATGACCTGGATTTCATTCAGGCACAGCTCACTGCTGCTCTCTTGCAGGAGACTAATTTTCTTTATGGCCACCTAAAACAACACAGAAAACCATGAACCAAAGAAATCTGTAGCACAGGACCTCAAGGGCAACATGGAGACAGTGATTATGGGATGAGAGTGTTGCACTGGGCCAAGCCGCTTTGTGACTGGACATCAGACCGCCTGCTTGGGCACCTCCCAGGACACAGAGCCACATACCCTTTGCCTTGGAAGCCTGGGAGAAACACGCTCTAAGCTCTCCACCTCAAAGCTCTAACAACACTCACTCTGCCCAGGGCCAGTCTTGCCCCATGGCATTACTTTTATCATTCCCATTTTTGTTCACACACCTCTAGCTAGCAGAAAGCCATTTTGTACCAGTAAAACTGGAGAAAAACTGCTGGGAAAACTTTGGCACTCCTAGGGGGCTTGATCATTACTCCAGCCACCACTGACACTCTCTATTGCACAACAACAAAGCAAACTCTTACAGACATGACAGAAAAAATGCTGTTCTAAAAACAGCTTGAGAGCTCTTCCTTGTAAAAGACACAAACCTGAATACTTCACGGAAAAAATGCTGTGATGTTGAAAACATCATTAAGGATATCTCCAAAAAAGACAATCCTAGCACTTCCTCACTTCAGGTATTTTCGATTCGCGCCACTATAATACTTTTCTTCACAGCACTGACATTTGCAATTACTGCCTGACTGTAAAAAGAAATAACCCATGCCTTGATCTTCTAGGGATATACACCGGCCTCTGAGTAGGGCTTAGGCCCTTGAGAGACTCCTTGCAGACCTCTCTCTCTAAGCACAGTTCCAAGGGCAGCACTGCAGGTGCCTACAGAACTACCAGCACAATTCCCATGTGTTTGCAGACTGCCAGAAATGAGAATTCAGGAACCCTGCAGCCCCAAAGAGCAGTGCCACGCTCTGAGACACCACCTGGGCACCAAGACCCAGCCAGCGTGTCCTCCTCTGACAGATTCTGCCTGGCCTCCTTGCATTCCCTGGGGCAGCTGGGAAGGACAAAATCTGTCCCCGCTGTATTTGGCAGGCGGACACTGCTCTGCATTCATCTGCCCTTGCAGCAAAGCTCTACTGGCCACCCAAAGCTCAGCCACAGCTCACAGCAGAGGGGAGGGCACTCGAGAGCTGCAGAAGCTGCGGCGCTGCTTGACGCTTACCTCTTCTCCTGTGGCAGTCTCCACTGCCATGCACACCGTGCCGAAACCCCTAGGAACAAAACGGCAGCGGAGAAAGAAGAAGTCCTTTAGTCCTTGCAAGTGCAAGACACTGCAGTCCAAGGGGAAAAATGTCCTGGGACAAACAGTAAATGGAACAGGACAGATTCTCGTCTGGGTCTTTTCCCCCTTTTCTCTTTCTGTATCTGTGCATGTGTGGGATTTTTCCAGGAACTTGCTGGTTGTTTTGTTTTTTTTGATCATTCACCTCTCACACCTCTCCTTGGAGTCTGTCTGCCAAACTCAAGCACCACCACTCAGGCCTTCTGAGAAGCCTGAAGCCATGTAACAGCCATTGGAGGAAAGTCTCCAGACAAAGATCCCTGACCCAGCTTGCAAGGAAAATAGTGCCCGGCCACAGCTGCAGCCACAGCCAGAGCAGGCAAAGGCTTCCGTTGCTGCACACACAAATGGAGAAGTCCTCAAAACACAGGTTCCTTGGACAGCTGCGTTCTGAGTCCAGAGCTGTTTGCAGCTGCTTCTCTTTGGTGCACCAGACACAAGAAGGACTCTGCTTTTCTGGAGATTCCTTTACCTTTGGCTTCTCACAGAGAAAATGTTGCAAATCAGTCCCATTTCCAGTCAGCAGAGCCGGCTTTCAAAGGGAACAGCTTGGTAGATTCTTTGCAGGAAAGGCCTCAACCCCACAGCATTCACCAGGGTTCTGCCATCAGCCAGATGATGCCTTTTCCTCCAGAGTGCATTGGCACCGGGCATTGCCCTGAAGCTTTGTCTTTTGCCACCTCAGCTACAAAAGAGAGCTGCTTCTTTCATTTCTGCTTTTGGCTTCTAGACAAGGTGGTGGTCATCGTGACCACTGAACCTTCTTTTCATCAAAATACTGGAAAGAAATGATACTGAGAGCTGTTCCCTGACAGCTGTCAGCTGCTAACTTGACCTTTGAGGCAACAAAGCTTTTCCTCCTTTCCTTACCAAAGATTCTGTGTTCTTTTGAGACATGCAGAAATGATTTCTCCTAGGAAAAGTGGCAAACAGGTGCAACACACTTGAGGGACAGGAGATCTGCCAGGTGCTGCTCTTTGCCGCAGAATAGACATTGCCAGCATCCAGGTGTCCTTGCCATGCCTTCAGACCACAGCTATAAATGCTGACCAGTACTGAGAGATCATCAGGCATCATCTTAACGCAGTGTCTGAACAGCTTTGGAGCTTGCCTGACATCGCTCTGGGGAGATGTGACACCAGCAAAATGCACAGGCCCTGCCTTTGAAGAAGGAACTGTGGCTGCACTCACCCTTTGCCAATAGTTTCCAGCTCTGTGTATTCAGCCTCAGGATCTCCCTCGCTCACCAGCATCTCTGTGAAAATCCCAAGGAAAGATGCTCACTTCAAAAGAGATCCCACCCTGCAGCAGATCACAAAGGCAGCCCCACTCTCTGCGACACTGGGCCCTTTCAACTCAGGCAGTCAGGAAACAACAGCACCACCGCACCACCACCACCTCAAAAACATCAGCAGCAAGACAAGCAGCCCTGCAGCACAGATGGCCTGCACCAAACTAAACATCTAAACTAAAATCTAAGCACATGCAGAAACAGTCCGAGGAAACAGGGATCGGAAACCTGTGACCAAGAGAAGTGATGGTTGTGTGGAAAGATTAAGGACAGCAGGAAAAACAAAACCTTGCTGTTCTTGGCAATGAACACTCTGTGACCTTCAAGCAAAGCTTTAATCCTTGCAAACATCAAAGAAATCTTGGCTCCTGGTATCAACTGTTCTCAACAGCTGCACTTTCCAGGACTGCAAGAATTTTGCAAAGCGCTTCTTCCAGCAGAAGCGCAATCTCCAGCTTCAAGCAGGACAATTTTGCCTAAACAATGCCCTTCTGCCTTTCAGGAGCAGCAGCTCATGTTCCAACCTACTGTGATGAGCCTTGGGAATGAGGTGCCTCAGCCTTTAGGACAGGCTGGGTTCTGAAGATGACCTTGGCCGTGCCCCACAGGAGCTCCTTGAGGCCTACTCATTGGCTGGGTCACGGCCTCCTGCTCAGCCAGAAACAATCTCTGCTTTGCCTTTTGCCTCCAGGGAAGCTCAGGCAAAGCCAAGCCAGGCTGAGCTGCTCTCAGAGGCAGGAGCAACACCCCGGTGACCCCTCACCTCCTCCAAGCACAACAACTGGTCCTCTGTGGAGGCCTCAGCACCTGGCACTCAGCTGAGGAGGAACAGGAGCTGGGACAGCTCATGCCGACACACGCACACACGGGGCACTGCTCCAGCAGACAAGGATCACAAAGGACGTACTCAGCATGGCCAGGCACTTGTCCTCTGTCCTCTCTCCCAGCTGATCTCTGCTGCCAGAGGAGCTACTCGTGCTCCAGATGCACGAGCTGCTCACACTGGACTTGCCAGCCTGGGGACTGGAGGCTTCTTCAGAGCCTTCTGCTGCAGCTCGTGCAGGCGCCAGGACAGAGGAGGTGGAGCTCTGGGACAAGAAATGAATGAGGGTCACAAACGTGCCTGGCAGAGATGCCCCTCCCATCCCATTTCAAATGCAAGCCCCTAGGAAGATGCTGCTGGCCACATCCAGGGCTCTTCACCTCTCAGCTTTTGCAGCCCGCTTCTCCAGCCCAAGGCCCAAAATCCAAAGGCTGCTTTTACACCACGGAATAACGACACCACAGACACTGCTAACCAAAGCAGGCACTTACTGATGATGTTTGCTCTGGCCCTGGGCTGACAGCAGGGGCAGGTTCATTGGCACCTTCCTCCTCTTCAGCCTCTTCCTCGGCTACAGAGGCAGCCAGAGCAGGTGCTGGCGCTGCCCTTCTGCTCTGTGGACACACAGCAGCATGAGGGACAGGAAAGAACCTGTCATTCACAACCCTACCTATATTCAGCTACAGGCCCTGCTGCATCTCAGCTGATCCTTTAGCTACTGACAGCTGCTCTCTGCGCAGGGCCAGGTCCCTCCTGGGGACAGTGTCTCCTCATATCCTGCAAGCTTCTGAACTGCACCTTTGCACTGCTCTCTTCACTGGGGACAGGGAGCCTGCACAGCCGCTGGGCACCAAGGGCCTCACTTGTACCCCAGGAGCATCCAAAGACATCCTCATGCTACATCTTCTCTCTTGTTAAGACAAATTCACAGCCCCTTTCAGACCAGTAGGAAGGTGATGCCTAAATATCCAAGTTCCACACCCCTTTGCCAGGCCTTACTGCCTGGGGGATGGGCTGGAAAGATTCCAGCCCTCAGCATCTTCAGCCAGGCACAGGAGGTGCTGTCTGGTCAGAAACTTGCAGCTATGCTTTGCTCCAGCCACAGCACTACCCAGAGCTGCCACTTACTGATGCTGGATGCTCAGGCCCTGCAGTGGCAGCAGGTGCACTGTGCTGGGCATCTTCCTCCCCTTGGGCCTCTTCTTCAGGAAGACACGCAGCCACAGGAGGCTCCCCAGTTCCTTTTGGGCTCTGCAGACAGACAGCAGCATCAGGGACACGTAACCTTCTTTATATTCAGCTCTAGAGCCAGATGCACTCAGGAGAAAGCATCTGCAGACAAATGGGATTCTAAGGTGCTCAAACTCAAATAAAATGGGCCAATTTGATGGGACTGCACTCTCTTGTACAGGAGAAATTCCACCATGGCTTAAAGCACCCAGCCACCCCACTTTCAGCTCTGGAAAGGAACTGGAGAAAACAGCCCTGGGTCCTCCTGCTGCTGCAGCTGTTGCTGCAAAGAGCCTGGACTGTACTTTCACTCATCCAGCCAGGCGAGCACTGGACTGCAACAGACCCAGCTCACAGCTTGCTCCACAATTGTCAAATGCTACCAACACCAGAGGCTCCTTTGCCACTCACCCAAAGACCGGATTCTCTCCAAGCACGGCTGATGTGACCTGCAACACACACGGGAAAAAGAACCAGATGCTGTAAGAAAACTGCCTGTGCTGGCCAAGCCCACCAAAGAGTCAACCCAAAGACAGAGCATTCTGCTTTCACTGCATCACTCCAGCAGCATCCCTTGTGGCACACAGCAAGCAAGACAACAGCAGCACAAAATACTGCCTGGTGTCACCCTTTTGTCCTCTTTGGCCACTCAAGCCACAGAAACTTGAGACTGAGAAAGTCTACAGGAGGCTCTCTAACAATCATTGCTTCTGCCCACCCCACCCTGCAGCAGCTACAGCTCCTCTCTTTCCTGTACTTCCGTTTTCCCAAGACATTGCATGCAGCAATTGCCATGGGCTTACTGAAAACCTTTCCCCAGGGAGGCTTCACCCAAGTCCCCCTGAGCCATGGTGGCACAGTTCTATCGTGACACAGCACAGGAACAGCTCCTGTGTGTGGGAGCATACAAGAACTCCTCTGAAATGTCTATCCCAGAGGCCTTTTCCAAGTGCATGCTGTGATTTAATCACAGAACAAATGGCTCTTTCAGCGCACAGGAAGTGTCAACTTCCACAGGCACATGCTGGCATGAGGGAATGCAGACAAGAAGACTTGAACTGAGGGACTTTCCCTCAGTCCTGGAGAGCACTGCACAGTTTTTACAAGGACTCCTGCCAAGCTCTCCCAGGCTTCCCATCCTGGAAGTTGTCTTGCTTGAGCCAGCAAACTGAGGACACTCCAGACTCCATTGCCACAAGCTATGGCACCGCAGGAGCAGGGCCCCTGCAGGCTACATCACAAATGCTGCCCAGGCCCCACTGGCTGGTGACACCCCCTTCTTAGCTGGAGGTGTGGGCAGGGGCTTTACCCTACTGAAGGCCTCTTTGTGGCATTTGGGTTTCCATATGCTGCACTGAACAAAAACGTCTACTTACGTGCCAGGTGGGTGAAAAAGTACCCGGAATAAGCCACGGTAAAAGCCGTGAAAGCTGCAGCACACACTCCCTCCATGGCTGGAGCAGCGCTGCTCAGTCTGCACGAGGCAATCCCTGTAGGGAGAAAACAAGAAGACTCAGAGTCCTGCTGGCAGAGACCTCGCCGATCAGCAGGTTCCCCTGCAGTGAGCGTGCCACAGAGCTGCTCTGCACACTGAGCCCTTCCGGGCCTCGGCACAGCAACTCTGCCTGACAACGCTGCCATGCGGCCGCTGACATCACAATAGCAGTGCCCTGGGCTGCTTTGTGAGTTCATGCACAGAACCACACCTTCTCTACAGATCATGCCAAACCAAGCCTGCAGAGTTCTCCTCTGCTGCAAAGCAACACAAAAAGCCCTCCTAGTCCATAACCTGTTGCTCAAGACATCTAAGAGTAAAAACACACTAAGCCCCTCTAACCCACACTGAGAAGCTGAACACTGAGAAGGGACCGGGATGTGGAGAACCACATTAGTGCTCTTTGGCCACGATTGCTTCTGAACAAAAACCAGAAGGCTTCTTCCAGCTGGACCTTCCTTAGTTCTAGAAAGCAGCAAACAAGGAGAAGCACTACTTCAATTACAGTTAGAGCTTTCTCGTAGGTGCAGAGACAAGGCCATGCACCGTTCAGCACTATTTATTCAAAACATTTTACATCACAGTCATGGGTGTGATTTCAGCAGGGAAATGTCATGACAGGAAATGCAAGGAGGATCCTTCTCTCTGACTCACTCTAGCAGAGAGGCCTCAGCACCAAAGCAACACCACCATTTTTTCCCACATTTTTGTCCAACCACAGTAATTTTTAGGACATGGGGCTGAGATGGGTGGCATTGAAGTGAGAACTCTGCCACACAGCTGAAACCATCAGGGCCAGGCTGGCATGTGGGACTGTTTAGCTGCTCCAGCAGAACATGGCAACCCAGAGTGGTGAAACTGATACCAAGTGAGTTCAGCCAAGCCCAAAAGGAGTCCAGCCTACCCAGGTGCAGCCCAGCAGGGTGATAGGAAGAGGCAGCGAAGCGGCAGATCCCATTCCCACACACATGCCCAGCGTGGCGGACTGATGGCAGCGGCAGTGCCAAACAGAGCTCCGCAGGGAGAGAGGGACACCCATCACCATCGCCACTGCCACCACCACTGCCGCAGAGAGGGAGCAGCAAACTGCCACTGCAGGGCCACAGCTACTCCGGTGAGACAGAGTAAAAATCCCTAGAGTAAAAGTCCATTCTGAATTAGGTGAAATGTCCAGAAGAGGTGAAAAGTCTGTGAGGTTAAAGCTGAAGGAAAAACTGCAGAACAGACATAATACGGAGACAAGGGGTAGACAGAAAGCGATAAACAAGTTCTAGTGCAAGGGCAAGTCGACCTGACCTAGGAATTCTTTCTGATAAAAGGAACTAGCGGCAAATGTCACGCGAAATCCTGTAAAAATGAATATGTATGAAACTATTCTGAAACTGTATGCATATGTATTTGCAAGGAGGATAAAAAGGGACCTAAAGTTCCCAGAGGTATGAATGCCTTTTGAGGAGAGCATTATCTCCGCATACGTCCAGCGCTGTCATAAACATACCGGCCTTTGCAACTTTAACAAAGTTATGAAGTTTTTTCTTTATCTCCGCAGAACACCAGGCAGCACCAGCAGCCCCCATCTAGCATCAGAACCATTCTGTAAGCCCTGGCCATCCTGTCTGTGCTCCAGGGGCCCACGTGACACTTCACCTTTCTTGGTTAAGCCATTACCTCTTTTGCACAATTTGCTTCTTAGTGTTGGGTACTGCTTTTTTATTTCCCCCTCATTACATTATAACTCTAACATTCTTAGCCTCTCATAGATTGTTTTTTCCATTGTGCCGCTCCGTTGTTGTGGAGAAGGAGAGAACGGAGAGGCTTTACCAGGACTGTATCAAGATGAGGACATAGAAAGGAGGGAAGGCCTCAGAAAGAAAATCAACCCTCATGCTGCCTCTTTTAGAAGGAATAAAACTGAAAGTTTCTTAATATCCAGCCACAAATATCTGGAATCTTGACAACCAAGAAGCACAGGAACGTGGAAACCTTGTTGTGAGACACTAGAGGACATTGCTGGCTCAAAGCCTTTCAGGCACTTGTGTGTGGGGAAAGGGGCAGATCAAGCCTTGCTCAGCTGAGGCGATGCCCTACTCTGCACGCCCCACAGCCCCAGGCCTGCATCCCAGCCCAGCAGTGGCTGCTGATCCCTGGCACAGCAGAGGCAATGCTCCACACCTGTGTCTGGAGCCCCTAACCCAGCTCCTAAATGGCCAGGTGAGTGGGAGCCCCATGTGGGGCAAGGGCCCAGGAAAGGCTATTTACCCTGGGATGTGTGGCCACCACATCTCTTGACCCTACCTCCTCTTGGAATTTCTATCAGCTGAACACCACCAGGAGTGGTAGCTATGCTGGTTCTTTTCTCTTGTTCTCTCCTTCTCTTTATTCTCCCAATTCCATCCTCTCAGATTTTTGAGTAACTTAAAATCTAACAGGCATAGTAATCTTAATCTAATTTAAATAACAGAGTTTGTTAACTTGAATGGGCTAAGTTAATGCTTTATAGAATGTTTTATGTTCATTGAATCCTGCTCAAAATTGTTTTTTACCTTTAAAATTCTCTGATTTTCAAAAGTTTCCAGGGAAGGGGTTTTTGTTGTTCCAACCCCTTGAGAACATCTCGTCAGTATTTCTCCCGCTTTTCTAACTCAGAGTACATGAACAAGTTGAAGTGCTTTTAAAGTCTCTCTTAGAGCAACGTTTTTGGGCCTCACATCTTAATTGGCACAGCAAGCAGGGTACTCTTGAGGTGACATGGGCATTTTATACAGCAGGAACTGCTCCTGACATAACAAAGGAGAAATCAATTTTCAGTCAAAGCTGCTACTTCCTGCCAGAAAAGTAATGGAATCCCACACAGACCAGACAGAGATCTGAACTGCTCTACACTGACAGACTTGCTAAAACCTTCCATAGAAAGCTTGTCCAGCCCTAAAGAGAGACGGGCAATGAGGGAAACTGGCACCATCCGCAGTTACTTGTGCAGAAAACATGACCTTTGGTAGAAGAAAATTTAACATTCCCAGGAAAGGACCATGCCTGGGATCCTTATGCATGGAGGTTTGACTCAGAGAGCTGAATGTTGCCAAGAGCTAGAAAAGGAGCTGAACCAGTTGCAAATGGCCTCAGGGCCTCAAACAATCGCCGGCCTCAGGCCAGAGCAGAACAGAAGGCAGGGATGAAGGCAGCCCCCAAAACATGAGAAAGCAGTGAAACACGCTGGTGCAAGGCCAAACAGCTTTAGAGCTGCAATGTAACACTGCTGGGGAAGGCCTGGAAGCAGCGTTTTCCAGACTCCAGGGACAGCCGGGCCTCCCTGACTGCAAGGTCAGCCCCACAGCCCCTGGCAGCGCTTTCATGCCTCACAGTCCAGCCCCGGCCCCCGGCCTAAACTGCGCCCGCCCCTCACAAACACAGAGCGGGACGGCCCCAAGGGGATGCCACCTTCCTCTGCTCCCTGCAGGACGGGTTCCACTCTGCACAGCCAATCTCCTTCCCTCCTTCTCATCCCAAGCCCTGCCCGCGGATAAAGAAGGAATTCGCTTATCAGGAGGCAGCGTCTGGTAGTGGTACCTCAGTCTGCAACCGAAGTGCTGTAATTCCATGGGAAAATTAGCAATGATCCCAAAGAAAGTGAAATTTAGAATATTTTGGGAATTTCGCTAGTGGGGGGGAATGAAATCAATCTTTTGGAGAAGGAAGCACATGGTAAAGAGCCCTGGTCTTCTGCCTGGGGCACAACCTGTGGTGTGTAAAGTTTGGACCTCTTGGAGAGGGGAGAAGCCCCAAGCAATGCATGAGAATCAGCCGATGCCCCATTCACCTCTTTCTGTGATATTGATCAAATTTATGGATGAAGGCTGAGAAAACAAAATCTTGGCTCCACCTCCACAAAGTGAGTTGGGAGAGGGTGGTGAATTCAAATATCCCAAGATGCTCCCTGGAAAGAAATTGGGGAATTAATGATGACTCAGTTTCCCGGTATTCTCAATGAAGCTTTGCAAACTGCTCCTTTTGTGCCTCCTCCTGGCAGCCGTGGGCATTGAGCCTTGTGTGCCACCAGAGGCTGGAGGCAGAAATGCTGCTGCTAGAGAATCTGTAACCCTTAGGAGGAAAAGCTTTCATCATGGTGCAAGTTTGTTGTTTTGGTCTCACTAATGTGATAAATAGATGTGATTTGTGCTAACCAAATTGTAAATATATCAATAGTTTTGGAAAATAATTGGGAAAAGTATATGCAATCAGTGTTATGAAGCAGATTTTTTTTAGCTGATACATGAGGGAAACAGGATACAGGGCTTGGATTTGACCTTGGGAATGGACTAGGTCAGGAACTGACTCCCAAACCAAAATTGGCGGCAACTGAAGTTAAGACAACTCCCAGAGCTGGAAAAACCTTGGATATGGATAAAGTTGGGGCAATTCCACACGGGGAGTCTAAAATAGTGGTCTTATCTATGAAATAAATAGTGTAACATACATAGTGTTACGTATGTAACATCAAGCTTAACCTGCATGCACCACCTGCCTGGTTATCCAAAGGACATGTGAGCAAGATCTTCAGCCTTCCTCCAAGAAGACCCCGAAGAGACCAGAAGACCCCATAGCAACAATGGGAGCATGCGCTGTGCAGGAGAGTGACGCGGATTTCAAGAATGGAAAATAGGAGGAGATTGATGGGAAACTATGGATGAATCTGTATTAGCATACAATATATAAGTTGTGTCTTGATCCTTTTGCCTTCGTACGTGAGGCAGGGTGGGGAACGCTCCCTGTACCCTGATCAACTGGTTTTTGCTTATGCTTTATCCGAACCACTACCAAATTTCTGTAACTACTGGATTATATCTGACTCTATTATTCCATCTCAATTAAAATTGCTGACCTCAATAAAAACTGCTGCTAAATTTTAAGTTTGTGGTTCATTGAATTGGACATATGGGACTTCATTCATAACACTAATAACCCTGAATGTTCAAGTACATCCTCACCAGTCAGGAGATTGGGTGTATGTCCAGACCTGGAAATGAGAGCCACTGAAGTGAAGTGCAAGGACTTTTGATCCCATGGCTGTGAGATTTACAGAGGGAGACTCCCAAATGATGTGATTCAAGCTCTGGACACATGGAATTGTATTGGACAGTACAGGCAATGTGGCCCCGCTGCAGAAAAAGCTGCAATGCTACATTTCTAAAGTGAATAACATCAAATGGTTTCTCTTTCTGCTCATTTCCAGAGCAATGTCCCTAGTATGGCAGCATGGCTGTTTCTTCCTGAATTAGTCAACCATCCTAGCAGGACCTTGTACCTAATGACCACAAGAGCAAGTATGGCTTTGGGTGCCAGAGGGTGGAAGAGACCAAGAAAGAAAAGAGAGCCATGCCCTTTTCCCTAAGGACCTCTCCAGCATCACACACATAGAACAAATCCTACCTGACCCTTGGAAAAGAAAGTTGCGTTTCTGGACTTCAGTCCAAATTTGCAAACTAGAATGTAACAGAATGTGTAGATCCAACAAAAAACCCATGCTTCCTAAAACTGAAAAGGCTTGGAAGGCTGGTTGGCTACTCTAACTTCAATTTGCCTGCATGGTGCTAAGAATCCTCATCAGTAGTGGTAAGGGACTGGAAAACTTAAATGGGGTAACTTTAAAAAATTGAAATAACATAACTTAAAAAATTAAGGTTTTTAGAGATTGTTGTGCTCCTGATGTCTTCTAAGTTTCTTTTTACAGACTTTTAGTGTTGGTTTGATTAAAGCATCACCAAAGCTTTCTGTGGCAGAGAACACAAAAGAATACCAAGTGGATAGTTCCTCTCTATGAAGTAGGTCCAAGTGGGACTGAGTTTTCTTCTTCGAGAGGTGTTTCTTGGAAAGATGAATTGGTGACAGGACTGAAGAAACTGCTGTTCTTCACTGCATCGGGTGTTTGTAGGTTTTTGTCTTGATAAGTTTTAAGACATTCATGTTGATATGTTTTATATACATTTGTTGCAAGCAATATTGAGAAATTTTTGTATCTTCTCTCTGGCTGCCACAGTGGGTGGGGAAGATTCCTCCCTAAACTTATCTTAGGCAAATTTTTAGAGCTCTTGCCATCTCCTCAGAGCAAAGCAGAAAATTACTCCACCCAGGCAAGTATGTGTAGTAATGGTAGGGGATGTGTAGAGCATGATTGTGCAGAAGAAAGGCATGTGGAACTGTTGGTGGCCCCGTGAAGCAGGGAGAAAAGGGGCTGACAGAGGAGCAGAGGTGGCAGCTGGAAAGCTCTCTCCAGCTGTGGACAAAGAAGGCAGAAGTGGTTAGGCTGACAAAAGACAAGAAGAAAGATTTTGGGTTTGAGAAGCACTGAAGGCTTAGGTAAAGTCAGGAAAGGCATTTGGTCTGAACCCAGTACCTTGACTGAAATGATATGCTGAGGAGGTTGGAGTTGGAGGTCTTGAGTTTTGTGATGTCTTTGAGCCCCACCCCTGAGGCAATCCAGACTATTACGACTATTGAGTCGTTTCAGACTCTGCTGTCATTTTCTGATGCAGAGTGAGAGGATCCCTCTCTGGCTGCCTGTTCCCTTCTCTGCCCCACGTGGCAGCCAGAGTGAGTCCATTGCCAGCAGGAGGCGTGGGCAGATGGGGCATGTCCTGGGGACAGGTGGCCAGCATGGAGCACTGCTATTGGGATGCCAAAATTCTGGTGGGGAGAAAGCTTCTTGTGTCTCATTTGCAAGCTCAGCTTCCTATCCCCTTTCAAAGCCTTTCCCAGTCTAGTGCTCTGCCAACAGTGCCTCAGTCCCAGGATGGGAATTCTGAAGTCCTTTCAAAGAATCCTTGCCTGAAAGAGAACAGGTCTGGCTTGCAGAGCATTGCTCTGTAGGCCTTAGGAAGTCACTTTTTCAGCCCTTACCCACCTACTGCCCAAAAAACACATGTGAAAGACTGAAGCTTTGCCAGCTGTGACAGTGCCCCAAAGAGAAGGCAGGTAGGGGCAAAAAAATGAGGATTATTTTGGTGTTGTCATGTCAGGTACCAGGTGGGTGAGAAAAGCCCTCTGTAAATAGCTTAGCCGACAGTCAGGGAGGGGAAGGTGCAAAGAAAGGAAGAGGTAGAAACACCAAAGCAATGAGAGGACTACGTACAGAAATTGAAAGTAGCAAAAAGAAAACTTAAAAATAATAGTAATTACATAAAATACTGAAAAATATAAGCAAGTCTTCTCCTGGATCTGGATGGTGCATTGGGGCATAGTGTCTGCAGCTTTGGGTTCCCATCCCAAAGCCATCACCTGTTTTCCTTCTGCCCTGATGGGTCCAGGCAGGCTGTTGATCTGCATGGCCACTCCCAATCGGTCCCTGAATCCTCTGCTCTTCATGATAAGCTCAGTATAAGTTGTCTGGCTGTCATCCATTGTGGCTTCTCCTCTCCTGAGGCTTGATGTTTGTGGTTGATTGTCTGATGTGTGGCTGAGTGGTCAGTTCTTGGCCTGTGCCATCCAGGACAAACCCCCATGACTCCCCGTTTTTTCTTTTATTTAAAATGAATGGTATAACAATCATAGTAAAAATAAGATCTTCTCTTAACTAAAACCAACACAATATTTAATAGATTTTAACTAAAGTTGAGAATTAAAATAAACAGGTGGGTTCATATTGCAGAGCATAGCCAAACAGTAAGTCAATACAATTTTCATTCCCCCTCACTTCTCAGGGCCTGTGTCCCGGGCAGCTCCCCACCACTTCATTCCCCATCACTTACCCACAAAACAGAAGAGAACACAAAATGAAAAGGACTGGTGGTGGCACCTTTCCCCGGTGCCCTTCAGCAAACACACAAGTCAAAAGAAAAGGTTTCATGGGGGACTAGACTGGGGGGGACCATCCACTGGGGACGGGAACAGGACTCCTGTGGAGGAAACAGAGTCATTCCTCGGGCTGTTTTATTGTCAACTTATATTGCAGGTCTGATTTCTGAAAAATGTATCACAGCAAAAATGGGGGACTGCTAATACAAGAGGGAAGCAGGGCAGGGTTCAGGGCTGTCAGAAAGTGGGTTAGGGTAGAATCCAGGGCAGCATGGCCGGTGCTGTCCTGGCAAGGGGACAGAAAAGGAGGGGAGATGGCAGATGGCTGGTGGCTCGCCCGTGCTCTTGAACAGGTTCCATCTCCTGGCCTGTCCTTCTCAGGGATAGTGGGTTCAGGGAAGTGGGGTTGGAACATGAAAACTGGGAAAGGAAGTCTGTCAAATATTGCGCAACTAAAATTTAAATTTAAACGGTAGTCAAATATACCGTCAGTTACCACCAAACATCACAAAGCAAATGATTTTCAAGAATCACTGTACTGAACATATCTTGAAACAATAAACAGGAGTCCATGGGAGAGGTTAAAGTCTAGGGGACTTTCTTCCAGGTCATAGCCCCAGGAAGTCCCCTAGCAGGCCCACAGGCCTCCAGAGTGGCTCAGGCAGATCCAAACTGCACAAGTTTTCACTTCCTCATGTTGGCCTTAGTTCCCGTGGCAGAACTTGCCTTCCTGCTGGACACTCACCTGTGCCTGAGCCCCTGGAGAAGCCCGGCTCCCTCCCTCTCTGCCCACAGCCACAGCAGCATCCCCAGCAGTGATACCACTGCTCTGCTCCACTTTGCCCTACTCTGCTCCTCTAGTCACAGCTGCAAGCCTGTATCTGCACAAGAGGTTGTGGCCTGGAGGCAGTGAAGGAAGCAGACCTTTGCACACTTCCAAACCCTGCCACAAACCCCATCCATGGGTCTTCCCACATAGAAGAAACACCTGAGCATTCAGCAGCAAATTTAGAGCTTATTCACAGGGGTGAGAACAAAGGGAAGCTTCCAGCACAGTGAAGGCTTTATTTATTACAGTATTTATTTTGACTATCAATTTAAACAAACTACAAACTATGAGCTATGAACTAGAAACTTCAAACTACGATCCAGAAACTACAAACTACAAACTACAAACTACAAACTACAAACAACAACAACGGCCTCTTCCAGGGCTAGTATCTCCTGTCAGCCATAAACTGCTGCGTGGCCATGATCAGAGGCGTCAGGTCGGAGGTCGGCTTGGCTGATGTTACAAACGGATGCTGCCCAAAGAGAAAAAGGAAACATGAACTTGTACTTTCCTCACAGGCTGAAACAGGCTTGCTCTGCCTACCAGAAAGATACAGAAAGCAGAAAGGAGGGCATTCTAGGCACCTCTGTGTCTCTACATCCAGGACCTTGCTACATGAGGCAAAGATGGCTCCCAATCCCACAAATCCATGAATCCAGATGTCTACAGTTTAAAGGGATTTGTCTAGGTGACCTTGAAAGGCTCCTTCTAAGGCATCCTAGGCCAGGATTCTCCTTTGTTTTCCCTTGCAAAGCCCCCTGCCTGGAGATTCTCAGGAGCGGGGCCCATCAGACGCCTTGGACTTGAGCAGATGAGGAGCCCCTAGCAGCGGGCAGCTGGCGCAGCCTGCAGCCGCTTTGCCTTTTACCTGCAGCAGTTCCTGGGCAGACCAGCGCCTGTCCTCGTCCCTCTCCAGGCAGCAGTGCAGAAAGTCTCGCAACCACGCCGACTGTTGCCTGGGCTTCTGCAGCTTCGGCCTGCCCCCGCTGCTGATCAGCTCTTCAACCTAGAGAAGAAGGAAATGCCACACTCTGCCTGTCTCCTTCGCACCCCAAACTGCTCACACGCACCCCACTGGACAGGCTCCACTCTCCAGTGGCACTTCACTCCCTGCCAGAGCCTGGCAGATACCTTTCCTACCCCTGCTGAAAGAACCCAAAGACACAGGCAGCCATAGCCAGTCCAATATGCAAAGGCTCTTGCCTTCACCCCTGATTTCACTGGCTGATGGGGACTAAAAGCCCAGCTTTGCCCTTTTGTCAAAGCTTCCCTCAAGTAAAAAGGCATCAGGATTTTTTGTGTGGTTCATGCATTGAAATGGCAAGGGGATGATCTGGATAAGGAGCACGAGCGACTATGCAGCCTGGAACCTCTCCTTTCCAGCTGCTAGCAAGCTTGCCAGGCAATAGGATGGGAGCAGATTTTGTTTGAGTGACGGCAGTATCAGAGAGCAGTTGCAGCGCACCATGCGGGAGGTTTTCATCCAGTAAGGAGGCGCCCCTTCCACCATCTCGATCCCCACAATGCCAAAGGACCAGATGTCCACTTTGGGGCCATAGAGCTTCCTGGTGAAGATTTCTGGCGCCATCTAGTAAGTGGTCCCAACAGCTGATCTCCGTTTGCTCTGCTCAGCGGTCAGCTGAGCAGCAAGGCCAAAATCAGCTGAGGAGAAAAAACAAGCCAGCGTGAATGAGGAGAGCAAATCCCCACTGTTCCAATGTCCAGGAAGGCAGCGTGGAACCCAGCTGCCATAAAGGGGCCATGCTGCCATTCCTCAGATCTTCAGCCAAGGAAATATGGAATTGGCCACATAGCAAAAGCCCCCAGTTTCAGGCAGTAGCTTTTAGTGCCCTGCAGCTATTGGACTGTGAGTGCCTTGCTTGGGAAGGGACACACCCAGAAGCCAAAGGCACTCCTGAGCCCTTGTTCCCAGCAACACCTCCCTGCACCTTGGGGCCCTGCTCTGCGCTTGCAGCTGGGCAGCCTGCACTGCCACAGGCACCACTGCAGGGAACCCACAGTCACCCAAAGGCAGCCCCACACCACAGCCTGCCACGGCTGAGCCTGGCCAACAACACCCACCCAGCTTGACAGATCCGTCCAGACCCAGGAGAATGTTGTGGCTTTTGACATCCCGGTGGATCACTTGCTTGGAGTGAAGGAAATCCAGGCCTTGCAGGCACTGAGAGAGGAAAAAGAAACACCAGCCTAAGTGGATTTCATCCCACAAGCAGGAATGAGGCACATCTGCTACACTGCAACATTCCTGGGGCATGCTGAGCCATGGCAGGACAGGCTGCTGGCAAGGGCAAGAGCTTGCTGCTCCAAGATGAGGACAGCAGTGCCTTTCTAAGTGAGGGTGTGTTTGCTTCTGAAAGAGAAAGGCAATTGTTCCTCCGGCCACTGCCCTGCAACCACAGCCTGAAGGAGCACGGCTGCAGTGGCTGTGCTCTCTCCAGCCAGACAACAGTGGATGCTTCTGCAAGCACCACTTTGGCTGCAAGGCTCTCCTTTGAGGCTGAGCTCTCTGAGAATCCTGTGAGTATCTTGGTCTTTGCCCCCTGCTTGTCATTGTGCCACCAGCACCTTTGCCCTTCAGGGGAAGGAATGCAGCACACACAGGCTCCAGGCAAGTGTTTAGAGAGGCAAACACAAACACACTAGAAGAAGGGCAGGGATACTGGCAGCCACTTCAGATGCTCTTGCTACTGCCAGTCATAAGAGAAAGGCAGCAAGGAGGTTCATAAGATGAAATCTCTCCTCTCCGTGTCACCCATTTGGAAGGACCATCCCGACCAAGGCATGGCAAGCACACACACCATCCCTTACCTCCCGAGAGACAGCTGCTATCTCTCCCTCCGCCAGAGGAGTCTCCCTGATGACATCGTGTAAGGAACCTCCATCCATGTATTCCATCACGAGCCAGAGTTCCTCGTCCAGCAGGTAGCTGAAAGGAGGAAACAACAGCCTGGAGATGAATGCGCACACTCACACCACCTGCTGGATTCTGCTTTCTGTGTCTCTCTCAGAGGAAGACAGGAGGAAGTCAGGAGTCATTCACTACGCTCTACAGGCCTTGAACTCTGGGCACTCTAAAACACTGCTTGGTATCCACACCAATGCAACAGGCCAAGGGAAATACAATCTACAGTGCTTTGTCAGTACTTCAGACCCATGGGGAAAAAGTCAAACCCCAAACCCAACAAAACCATGGGGAGAGAGGACAGGAACTTTGAGGCTGTTGGCTCACTAAGATAGGGCCAAGTCTGGCCTTTGAAAGCGCCCTTCAAACTCGCTGTGCCAGGAAAGATTAATGCAGCCCCAATGCAATCTCCTCCCAAGGCGCTGTAGATCAGCCCAGAAACAGGAATTAACAGCTCCATCCTCTGCCAGCCACCAAAGGAGTGGCTGAACCTCTGGCTTGCAGGATGTGAATGACCTTTCAGGGCAGAGCAGCAGAACCACTCACCTGTCTACATAGTTGACAAGGTTGGCGTGCTTATTGCCACGCATGACCTGGATTTCATTCAGGCACAGCTCACTGCTGCTCTCTTGCAGGAGACTAATTTTCTTTATGGCCACCTAAAACGACACAGAAAACCATGAACCAAAGAAATCTGTAGCACAGGACCTCAAGGGCAACATGGAGACAGTGATTATGGGATGAGAGTGTTGCACTGGGCCAAGCCGCTTTGTGACTGGACATCAGACCGCCTGCTTGGGCACCTCCCAGGACACAGAGCCACATACCCTTTGCCTTGGAAACCTGGGAGAAACACGCTCTAAGCTCTCCACCTCAAAGCTCTAACAACACTCACTCTGCCCAGGGCCAGTCTTGCCCCATGGCATTACTTTTATCATTCCCATTTTTGTTCACACACCTCTAGCTAGCAGGAAGCCATTTTGTGCCAGTAAAACTGGAGAAAAACTGCTGGGAAAACTTTGGCACTCCTAGGGGGCTTGATCATTACTCCAGCCACGACTGACACTCTCTATTGCACAACAACAAAGCAAACTCTTACAGACATGACAGAAAAATGCTGTCCTAAAATAATCCTGACGGCTATTTCTCCTAATCTATACAAACCTGAATACTTCACAGAAAAAATGCTGTGATGTTGAAAACATCATTAAGGATATCTCCAAAAAAGACAATCCTAGCACTTCCTCACTTCAGGTATTTTCATTTCGCGCCACTAAAATACTTTCCTTCACAGCACTGACATTTGCAATTACTGCCTGACTGTAAAAAGAAATAACCCATGCCTTGATCTTCTAGGGATATACACCGGCCTCTGAGTAGGGCTTAGGCCCTTGAGAGACTCCTTGCAGACCTCTCTCTCTAAGCACAGTTCCAAGGGCAGCACTGCAGGTGCCTACAGAACTACCAGCACGATTCCCATGTGTTTGCAGACTGCCAGAAATGAGAATTCAGGAACCCTGCAGCCCCAAAGAGCAGCGCCACGCTCTGAGACACCACCTGGGCACCAAGACCCAGCCAGCGTGTCCTCCTCTGACAGATTCTGCCTGGCCTCCTTGCATTCCCTGGGGCAGCTGAGAAGGACAAAATCTGTCCCTGCTGTATTTGGCAGGCGGACACTGCTCTGCATTCATCTGCCCTTGCAGCAAAGCTCTACTGGCCACCCAAAGCTCAGCCACAGCTCACAGCAGAGGGGAGGGCACTCGAGAGCTGCAGAAGCTGCGGCGCTGCTTGACGCTTACCTCTTCTCCTGTGGCAGTCTCCACTGCCATGCACACCGTGCCGAAACCCCTAGGAACAAAACAGCAGCGGAGAAAGAAGAAGTCCTTTAGTCCTTGCAAGTGCAAGACACTGCAGTCCAAGGGGAAAAATGTTCTGGGGCTTTTGGCTTCTAGACAAGGTGGTGGTCATCCTGACCACAGAATCTTGTTATCCAAAATACTGGAAAGAAATGTTACTCAGAGCTGTTCCCTCACAGCTGTCAGCTGCTGACTTGACCTCTGAGGCAATGAAGTTTCTCCTCCTTTCCTTCCCACACATTCTGTATGTTTTTGAGACATGCCAAAATGATTTCTCCTAGGAAAAGCGGCAAACAGGTGCAACACACTTGAGGGACTGGAGATCTGACAGGTGCTGCTCTTTACCACAGAATAGACATTTGCCAGCATCCAGGTGTCTCTGCCATGCCTTCGGACCACAGCTATAAATGCTGACCAGTCCTGAGAGATCATCAGGCATCATCTTAACGCAGTGTCTGAACAGCTTTGGAGCTTGCCTGACGTCGCTCTGGGGAGATGTGACACCAGCAAAATGCACAGGCCCTGCCTTTGAAGAAGGAACTGTGGCTGCACTCACCCTTTGCCAATAGTTTCCAGCTCTGTGTATTCAGCCTCAGGATCTCCCTCACTCACCAGCATCTCTGTGAAAATCCCAAGGAAAGATGCTCACTTCAAAAGAGATCCCACCCTGCAGCAGATCACAAAGGCAGCCCCACTCTCTGCGACACTGGGCCCTTTCAACTCAGGCATTCGGGAAACAACAGCACCACCGCACCACCACCACCTCAAAAACATCAGCAGCAAGACAAGCAGCCCTGCAGCACAGATGGCCTGCACCAAACTAAACGTCTAAACTAAAATCTAAGCACGTGCAGAAACAGTCCGAGGAAACAGGGATCGGAAACCTGTGACCAAGAGAAGTGATTGTTGTGTGGAAAGATTAAGGACAGCAGGAAAAACAAAACCTAGCTGTTCTGGGCAATGAACACTCTGTGACCTTCAAGCAAAGCTTTAATCCTTGCAAACATCAAAGAAATTTTGGCTCCTGGTATCACCTGTTCTCAACAGCTGCACTTTCCAGGACTGCAAGAATTTTGCAAAGCGCTTCTTCCAGCAGAAGCGCAATCTCCAGCTTTAAGCAGGACAATTTTGCCTAAACAATGCCCTTCTGCCTTTCAGGAGCAGCAGCTCATGTTCCAACCTACTGTGATGAGCCTTGGGAATGAGGTGCCTCAGCCTTTAGGACAGGCTGGGTTCTGAAGATGACCTTGGCCGTGCCCCACAGGAGCTCCTTGAGGCCTACTCATTGGCTGGGTCACGGCCTCCTGCTCAGCCAGAAACAATCTCTGCTTTGCCTTTTGCCTCCAGGGAAGCTCAGGCAAAGCCAAGCCAGGCTGAGCTGCTCTCAGAGGCAGGAGCAACACCCCGGTGACCCCTCACCTCCTCCAAGCACAACAACTGGTCCTCTGTGGAGGCCTCAGCACCTGGCACTCAGCTGAGGAGGAACAGGAGCTGGGACAGCTCATGCCGACACACGCACACACGGGGCACTGCTCCAGCAGACAAGGATCACAAAGGACGTACTCAGCATGGCCAGGCACTTGTCCTCTGTCCTCTTTCCCAGCTGATCTCTGCTGCCAGAGGAGCTACTCGTGCTCCAGATGCACGAGCTGCTCACACTGGACTTGCCAGCCTGGGGACTGGAGGCTTCTTCAGAGCCTTCTGCTGCAGCTCGTGCAGGCGCCAGGACAGAGGAGGTGGAGCTCTGGGACAAGAAATGAATGAGGGTCACAAATGTGCCTGGCAGAGATGCCCCTCCCATCCCACTTCAAATGCAAGCCCCTAGGAAGATGCTGCTGGCCACATCCAGGGCTCTTCACCTCTCAGCTTTTGCAGCCCGCTTCTCCAGCCCAAGGCCCAAAATCCAAAGGCTGCTTTTACACCACGGAATAAACGACACCACAGACACTGCTAACCAAAGCAGGCACTTACTGATGATGTTTGCTCTGGCCCTGGGCTGACAGCAGGGGCAGGTTCATTGGCACCTTCCTCCTCTTCAGCCTCTTCCTCGGCTACAGAGGCAGCCAGAGCAGGTGCTGGCGCTGCCCTTCTGCTCTGTGGACACACAGCAGCATGAGGGACAGGAAAGAACCTGTCATTCACAACCCTACCTATATTCAGCTACAGGCCCTGCTGCATCTCAGCTGATCCTTTAGCTACTGACAGCTGCTCTCTGCGCAGGGCCAGGTCCCTCCTGAGGACAGTGTCTCCTCATATCCTGCAAGCTTCTGAACTGCACCTTTGCACTGCTCTCTTCACTGGGGACAGGGAGCCTGCACAGCCGCTGGGCACCAAGGGCCTCACTTGTACCCCAGGAGCATCCAAAGACATCCTAATGCTACCTCTTCTCTCTTGTTAAGACAAATTCACAGCCCCTTTCAGACCAGTAGGAAGGTGATGCCTAAATATCCAAGTTCCACACCCCTTTGCCAGGCCTTACTGCCTGGGGGATGGGCTGGAAAGATTCCAGCCCTCAGCATCTTCAGCCAGGCACAGGAGGTGCTGTCTGGTCAGAAACTTGCAGCTATGCTTTGCTCCAGCCACAGCACTACCCAGAGCTGCCACTTACTGATGCTGGATGCTCAGGCCCTGCAGTGGCAGCAGGTGCACTGTGCTGGGCATCTTCCTCCCCTTGGGCCTCTTCTTCAGGAAGACACGCAGCCACAGGAGGCTCCCCAGTTCCTTTTGGGCTCTGCAGACAGACAGCAGCATCAGGGACACGTAACCTTCTTTATATTCAGCTCTAGAGCCAGATGCACTCAGGAGAAAGCATCTGCAGACAAATGGGATTCTAAGGTGCTCAAACTCAAATAAAATGGGCCAATTTGATGGGACTGCACTCTCTTGTGCAGGAGAAATTCCACCATGGCTTAAAGCACCCAGCCACCCCACTTTCAGCTCTGGAAAGGAACTGGAGAAAACAGCCCTGGGTCCTCCTGCTGCTGCAGCTGTTGCTGCAAAGAGCCTGGACTGTACTTTCACTCATCCAGCCAGGCGGGCACTGGACTGCAACAGACCCAGCTCACAGCTTGCTCCACAATTGTCAAATGCTACCAACGCCAGAGGCTCCTTTGCCACTCACCCAAAGACCGGATTCTCTCCAAGCACGGCTGATGTGACCTGCAACACACACGGGAAAAAGAACCAGATGCTGTAAGAAAACTGCCTGTGCTGGCCAAGCCCACCAAACAGTCAACCCAAAGACAGAGCATTCTGCTTTCACTGCATCACTCCAGCAGCATCCCTTGTGGCACACAGCAAGCAAGACAACAGCAGCACAAAATACTGCCTGGTGTCTATCTTTTGTCCTCTTTGGCCACTCAAGCCACAGAAACTTGAGACTGAGAAAGTATACAGGAGGCTCTCTAACAATCATTGCTTCTCCCCACCCCACCCTGCAGCAGCTACAGCTCCTCTCCTTCCTGTACTTCCGTTTTCCCAAGACATTGCATGCAGCAATTGCCATGAGCTTACTGAAAGCCTTTCCCCAGGGAGGCTTCACCCAAGTCCCCCTGAGCCATGGTGGCACAGTTCTACCGTGACACAGCACAGGAACAGCTCCTGTGTGTGGGAGCATACAAGAACTCCTCTGAAATGTCTATCTCAGAGGCCTTTTCCAAGTGCATGCTGTGCTTTCATCACAGAACAAATGGCTCTTTCAGCGCACAGGAAGTGTCAACTTCCACAGGCACATGCTGGCATGAGGGAATGCAGACAAGAAGACTTGAACTGAGGGACTTTCCCTCAGTCCTGGAGAGCAGTGCACAGCTTTTCAAGGACTCCTGCCAAGCTCTCCCAGGCTTCCCATCCTGGAAGTTGTCTTGCTTGAGCCAGCAAACTGAGGACACTCCAGACTCCATTGCCACAAGCTATGGCACAGCAGGAGCAGGGCCCCTGCAGGCTACATCACAAATGCTGCCCAGGCCCCGCTGGCTAGAGACACCCCCTTCTTAGCTGGAGCTGTGGGCAGGGGCTTTACCCAACTGAAGGCCTCTTTGTGGCATTTGGGTTTCCATATGCTGCACTGAACAAAAACGTCTACTTACGTGCCAGGTGGGTGAAAAAGTACCCGGAATAAGCCACGGTAAAAGCCGTGAAAGCTGCAGCACACACTCCCTCCATGGCTGGAGCAGCGCTGCTCAGTCTGCGCGAGGCAATCCCTGTAGGGAGAAAACAAAAAGACTCAGAGTCCTGCTGGCAGAGACCTCGCCGATCAGCAGGTTCCCCTGCAGTGAGCGTGCCACAGAGCTGCTCTGCACACTGAGCCCTTCCGGGCCTCGGCACAGCAACTCTGCCTGACAACGCTGCCATGCGGCCGCTGACATCACAATAGCAGTGCCCTGGGCTGCTTTGTGAGTTCATGCACAGAACCATACCTTCTCTACAGATCATGCCAAAACAAGCCTGCAGAGTTCTCCTCTGCTGCAAAACAACACAAAAAGCCCTCCTAGTCCATAACCTGTTGCTCAAGACATCTAAGAGTAAAAACACACTAAGCCCCTCTAACCCACACTGAGAAGCTGAACACTGAGAAGGGACCGGGATGTGAAGAGCCACATTAGTGCTCTTTGGCCACGATTGCTTCTGAGCAAAAACCAGAAGGCTTCTTCCAGCTGGACCTTCCTTAGTTCTAGAAAGCAGCAAACAAGGAGAAGCACTACTTCCATTACATTTAGAGCTTTCTCGTAGGTGCAGAGACAAGGCCATGCACCGTTCAGCACTATTTATTCAAAACATTTTACATCACAGTCATGGGTGTGATTTCAGCAGGGAAATGCCATGACAGGAAATGCAAGGAGGATCCTTCTCTCTGACTCACTCTAGCAGAGAGGCCTCGGCACCAAAGCAACACCACCATTTTTTCCCACATTTTTGTCCATCCACAGTAATTTTTAGGACATGGGGCTGAGATGGGTGGCATTGAAGTGACAGCTCTGCCACACAGCTGAAACCATCAGGGCCAGGCTGGCATGTGGGACTGTTTAGCTGCTCCAGCAGAACAAGGCAACCCAGAGTGGTGACACTGATACCAAGTCAGTTCAGCCAAGCCCAAAGGGAGTCCAGCCTATCCAGGTGCAGCCCAGCAGGGTGGTAGGAAGAGGCAGCGAAGCGGCAGATCCCATTCCCACACACATGCCCAGCGTGGCGGACTGATGGCAGCGGCAGTGCCAAACAGAGCTCCGCAGGGAGAGAGGGACACCCATCACCATCGCCACTGCCACCACCACTGCCGCAGAGAGGGAGCAGCAAACTGCCACTGCAGGGCCACAGCTGCTCCAGGCAGCACCAGCAGCCCCCATCTAGCATCAGAACCGTTCTGTAAGCCCTGGCCATCCTGTCTGTGCTCCAGGGGCCCACGTGACACTTCACCTTTCTTGGTTAAGCCATTACCTCTTTCGCAAAATCTTCTTGTATTCTTGCATACTGGTTTTTTTCCTTCCCCCATCACCTTGTTAACTCTAACATTCTCAGCTTCTCATAGACTGTTTTGTCCATTGTCGCCTCCGCTGTCGTGGAGAAGGGGACAAAAGAGAGGCTTTACCAGGACTATCTCATGATGAGGACATAGAAAGGAGAGAAGGCCTCAGAAAGAAAAACAACGCTCAGGCTGCCTCTTTTTGAAGGAATAAATTGAAAGTTTCTTAATATCCAGCCACAAATATCTGGAGTCTTGACAGCCAAGAAGTGCAGGAACCTGGAAACGTTGTGAGACACTAGAAGACATTGCTGGCTCAAAGCCTTTCAGGCACTTGTGTGTGGGGAAAGGGGCAGATCAAGCCTTGCTCAGCTGAGGCGATGCCCTACTCTGCACGCCCCACAGCCCCAGGCCTGCATCCCAGCCCAGCAGTGGCTTCTGATCCCTGCCACAGCAGAGGCAATGCTCCACACCTGTGTCTGGAGCCCCTAACCCAGCTCCTAAATGGCAGGTGAGTGGGAGCCCCATGTGGGGCAAGGGCCCAGGAAAGCCAAAGGCTATTAACCTTGGGATGTGTGGCCACCACATCTCTTGACCCTACCTCCTCTTGGAATTTCTATCAGCTGAACACCACTGGAACCAGGAGCTATGCTGGTTCTTCTCTCTTGTTCTCTCCTTCTCTGTATTCTCCCAATTCCATCCCCTCAGATTTTTGAGAAACTTAAAATCTTACAGGCTTGGAGTTTGTTAACTTGAACGGGCTAAGTTAATGCTTTATAGAATGTTTTGTGTTCATTGAATCCTGCTCAAAATTGTTTTTACCTTTAAAATTCTCTGATTTTCAAAAGTTGCCAGGGAAGGGGTTTTTGTTGTTCCAACCCCTTGAGAACATCTCGTCAGTATTTCTCCCGCTTTTCTAACTCAGAGTACATGAACAAGTTGAAGTGCTTTTAAAGTCTCTCTTAGAGCAACGTTTTTGGGCCTCACATCTTAATTGGCACAGCAAGCAGGGTACTCTTGAGGTGACATGGGCCTTTTATACAGCAGGAACTGCTCCTGACATAACAAAGGAGAAATCAATTTTAAGTCAAAGCTGCTACTTCCTGCCAGAAAAGTAATGGAATCCCACACAGACACTGATCTGAACTGCTCTCCACTGACAGACTTGCTAAAACCTTGGATAGAAAGCTTGTCCAGCCCTAAAGAGAGACGGGCAATGAGGAAAACTGGCACCATCCGCAGTTACTTGTGCAGAAAACATGACCTTTGGTAGAAGAAAATTTAACATTCCCAGGAAAGGACCATGCCTGGGATCCTTATGCATGGAGGTTTGACTCAGAGAGCTGAATGTTGCCAAGAGCTAGAAAAGGAGCTGAACCAGTTGCAAATGGCCTCAGGGCCTCAAACAATCGCCGGCCTCAGGCCAGAGCAGAACAGAAGGCAGGGATGAAGGCAGCCCCCAAAACATGAGAAAGCAGTGAAACACGCTGGTGCAAGGCCAAACAGCTTTAGAGCTGCAATTTAACACTGCTGGGGAAGGCCTGGAAGCAGCGTTTTCCAGACTCCAGGGACAGCCGGGCCTCCCTGACTGCAAGGTCAGCCCCGCAGCCCCTGGCAGCGCTTTCATGCCTCACAGTCCAGCCCCGGCCCTCGGCCTAAACTGCGCCCGCCCCTCACAAACACAGAGCGGGACGGCCCCAAGGGGATGCCACCTTCCTCTGCTCCCTGCAGGACGGGTTCCACTCTGCACAGCCAATCTCCTTCCCTCCTTCTCATCCCAAGCCCTGCCCGCGGATAAAGAAGGAATTCGCTTATCAGGAGGCAGCGTCTGGTAGTGGTACTTCAGTAGCAACCGAAGTGCTGTAATTCCATGGGAAAATTAGCAATGATCCCAAAGAAAGTGAAATTTAGAATATTTTGGGAATTTCGCTAGTGGGGGGGAATGAAATCAATCTTTTGGAGAAGGAAGCACATGGTAAAGAGCCCTGGTCTTCTGCCTGGGGCACAACCTGTGGTGTGTAAAGTTTGGACCTCTTGGAGAGGGGAGAAGCCCCAAGCAATGCATGAGAATCAGCCGATGCCCCATTCATCTCCTTCTGTGTTATTGATCAAATTTATGGATGAAGGCTGAGAAAACAAAATCTCGGCTCCACCTCCACAAAGTGAGTTGGGAGAGGTGGTGAATTCAAATATCCCAAGATGCTCCCTGGAAAGAAATTGGGGAATTAATGATGACTCAGTTTCCCGGTATTCTCAATGAAGCTTTGCAAACTGCTCCTTCTGTGCCTCCTCCTGGCAGCCTTGGGCATTGAGCCTTGTGTGCCACCAGAGGCTGGAGGCAGAAATGCTGCTGCTAGAGAATCTGTAACCCTTAGGAGGAAAAGCTTTCATCGTGGTGCAAGTTTGTTGTTTTGGTCTCACTAATGTGATAAATAGATGTGATTTGTGCTAACAAAATTGTAAATATATCAATAGTTTTGGAAAATAATTGGGAAAAGTATATGCGATCAGTGTTATGAAGCAGATTTTTTTTAGCTGATACATGAGGGAAACAGGATACAGGGCCTGGATTTGACCTTGGGAATGGACTAAGTCAGGAACTGACTCCCAAACCAAAATTGGCGGCAACTGAAGTTAAGACAACTCCCAGAGCTAGAAAAACCTTGGATATGGATAAAGTTGGGGCAATTCCACACGGGGAGTCTAAAATAGTGGTCTTATCTATGAAATAAATAGTGTAACATACATAGTGTTACGTATGTAACATCATGCTTAACCTGCATGCACCACCTGCCTGGTTATCCAAAGGACATGTGAGCAAGATCTTCAGCCTTCCTCCAAGAAGACCCCGAAGAGACCAGAAGACCCCATAGCAACAATGGGAGCATGCGCTGTGCAGGAGAGTGACGCAGATTTCAAGAATGGAAAATAGGAGGAGATTGATGGGAAAGTATGGATGAATCTGTATTAGCATACAATATATAAGTTGTGTCTGGATCCTTTTGCCTTCGTACGTGAGGCAGGGTGGGAAACCCTCCCTGTACCCTGATCAATTGGGTTTTGCTTATGCTTTATCCGAACCACTACCAAATTTCTGTAACTACTGGATTATATCTGACTGTATTATTCCATCTCAATTAAAATTGCTGACCTCAATAAAAACTGCTGCTAAATTTTAAGTTTGTGGTTCATTGAATTGGACATATGGGACTGCATTCATAACACTAATAACCCTGAATGTTCAAGTATATCCTCACCAGTCAGGAGATTGGGTGTATGTCCAGACCTGGAAATGAGAGCCACTGAAGTGAAGTGCAAGGACTTTTGATCCCATGGCTGTGAGATTTACAGAGGGAGACTCCCAAATGATGTGATTCAAGCTCTGGACACATGGAATTGTATTGGACAGTACAGGCAATGTGGCCCCGCTGCAGAAAAAGCTGCAATGCTACATTTCTAAAGTGAATAACATCAAATGGTTTCTCTTTCTGCTCATTTCCAGAGCAATGTCCCTAGTATGGCAGCATGGCTGTTTCTTCCTGAATTAGTCAACCATCCTAGCAGGACCTTGTACCTAATGACCACAAGAGCAAGTATGGCTTTGGGTGCCAGAGGGTGGAAGAGACCAAGAAAGAAAAGAGAGCCATGCCCTTTTCCCTAAGGACCTCTCCAGCATCACACACATAGAACAAATCCTACCTGACCCTTGGAAAAGAAAGTTGCGTTTCTGGACTTCAGTCCAAATTTGCAAACTAGAATGTAACAGAATGTGTAGATCCAACAAAAAACCCATGCTTCCTAAAACTGAAAAGGCTTGGAAGGCTGGTTGGCTACTCTAACTTCAATTTGCCTGCATGGTGCTAAGAATCCTCATCAGTAGTGGTAAGGGACTGGAAAACTTAAATGGGGTAACTTTAAAAAATTGAAATAACATAACTTAAAAAATTAAGGTTTTTAGAGATTGTTGTGCTCCTGATGTCTTCTAAGTTTCTTTTTACAGACTTTTAGTGTTGGTTTGATTAAAGCATCACCAAAGCTTTCTGTGGCAGAGAACACAAAAGAATACCAAGTGGATAGTTCCTCTCTATGAAGTAGGTCCAAGTGGGACTGAGTTTTCTTCTTCGAGAGGTGTTTCTTGGAAAGATGAATTGGTGACAGGACTGAAGAAACTGCTGTTCTTCACTGCATTGGGTGTTTGTAGGTTTTTGTCTTGGTAAGTTTTAAGACATTCATGTTGATATGTTTTATATACATTTGTTGCACGCAATATTGAGAAATTTTTGTATCTTCTCTCTGGCTGCCACAGTGGGTGGGGAAGATTCCTCCCTAAACTTATCTTAGGCAAATTTTTAGAGCTCTTGCCATCTCCTCAGAGCAGAGCAGAAAATTACTCCACCGAAGCAAGTATGTGTGGTAATGGTAGGGGATGTGTAGAGCATGATTGTGCAGAAGAAAGGCATGTGGAACTGTTGGTGGCCCTGGGAAGCAGGGAGAAAAGGGGCTGACAGAGGAGCAGAGGTGGCAGCTGGAAAGCTCTCTCCAGCTGTGGACAAAGAAGGCAGAAGTGGTTAGGCTGACAAAAGACAAGAAGAAAGATTTTGGGTTTGAGAAGCACTGAAGGCTTAGGTAAAGTCAGGAAAGGTATTTGGTCTGAACCCAGTACCTTGACTGAAATGATATGCTGAGGAGGTTGGAGTTGGAGGTCTTGAGTTTTGTGATGTCTTTGAGCCCCACCCCTGAGGCAATCCAGACTATTACGACTATTAAGTCCTTTCAGACTCTGCTGTCATTTTCTGATGCAGAGTGAGAGGATCCCTTTCTGGCTGCCTGTTCCCTTCTGTGCCCCACGTGACAGCCAGAGTGAGTCCATTGCCAGCAGGAGGCGTGGGCAGATGGGGCATGTCCTGGGGACAGGTGGCCAGCATGGAGCACTGCTATTGGGATGCCAAAATTCTGGTGGGGAGAAAGCTTCTTGTGTCTCATTTGCAAGCTCAGCTTCCTATCCCCTTTCAAAGCCTTTCCCAGTCTAGTGCTCTGCCAACAGTGCCTCAGTCCCAGGATGGGAATTCTGAAGTCCTTTCAAAGAATCCTTGCCTGAAAGAGAACAGGTCTGGCTTGCAGAGCATTGCTCTGTGGGCCTTAGGAAGTCACTTTTTCAGCCCTTACCCACCTACTGCCCAAAAAACACATGTGAAAGACTGAAGCTTTGCCAGCTGTGACAGTGCCCCAAAGAGAAGGCAGGTAGGGGCAAAAAAATGAGGATTATTTTGGTGTTGTCATGTCAGGTACCAGGTGGGTGAGAAAAGCCCTCTGTAAAATAGCTTAGCCCACAGTCAGGGAGGGGAAGGTGCAAAGAAAGGAAGAGGTAGAAACACCAAAGCAATGAGAGGACTACATACAGCAGTTGATAGTATAAAATAGAAAGAAGAGTAATTGGAAGAAATACTGAAAAAATTAAACAAGTCTTCTCCTGCTGCTGGATGGTGCATTGGGGGATAGTGTCTGCAGCTTTGGGTTCCCATCCCAAAGCCATCACCTGTTTTCCTTCTGCCCTGATGGGTCCAGGCAGGCTGTTGATCTGCATGGCCACTCCCAATCGGTCCCTGTATCCTCTGCTCTTCATGATAAGCTCAGTGTAAGTTGTCTGGCTGTCATCCATTGTGGCTTTTCTTCTCCTGAGGCTTGGTGTTGGTAGTTGACTGTCTGATGTGTGGCTGTGTGGTCAGTTCTTGGCCTGTGCCATCCACGACAAACCCCTATGATTCGCCGTTTTTTCTTTTATTTAAAATGAATGGTATAACAATCATAGTAAAAATAAGATCTTCTCTTAACTAAAACCAACACAATATTTAATCAATTTTAACTAAAGTTGAGAATTAAATAAACAGGTGGGTTCATATTGCAGAGCATAACCAAACGGTAAGTCAATACAATTTTCATTCCCCCTCACTTCTCAGGGCCTGACTCCCAGGTGGCTCCCTGCCACTTCATTCCCCCTCACTTACCCACAAAACAGAAGAAAACACAAAATGAAAAGGACTGGTGGTGACACCTTTTCTGGTGCCCTTCAGCAAACACACAAGTCAAAAGAAAAGGTTTCATGGGGGACTAGACTGGGGGGGACCTTCCGGTGGGGACGGGAACAGGACTCCTGTGGGGCAACAGAGTCATTCCTCCAGCTGTTTTATTGTCAACTTATCCCGTAGGTTTGATCTCTGAAAAATGTATTACAACAAAAATGGGGGACTGCTAATACAAGAGGGAAGCAGGGCAGGGTTCAGGGCTGTCAGAAAGTGGGTTAGGGTAGAATCCAGGGCAGCATGGCCGGTGCTGTCCTGTCAAGGGGACAGAAAAGGAGGGGAGATGGCAGATGGCTGGTGGCTCACCCGTGCTCTTGAACAGGTTCCATCTCCCGGCCTGTCCTTCTCAGGGATAGTGGGTTCAGGGAAGTGGGGTTGGAACATGAAAACTGGGAAAGGAAGTCTGTCAAATATTGCGCAACTAAAATTTAAATTTAAACGGCAGTCAAATATACCGTCAGTTACCACCAAACATCACAAAGCAAATGATTTTCAAGAATCACTGTACTGAACATATCTTGAAACAATAAACAGGAGTCCATGGGAGAGGTTAAAGTCTAGGGGACTTTCTTCCAGGTCATAGCCCCAGGAAGTCCCCTAGCAGGCCCACAGGCCTCCAGAGTGGCTCAGGCAGATCCAAACTGCACAAGTTTTCACTTCCTCATGTTGGCCTTAGTTCCCGGGGCAGAACTTGCCTTCCTGCTGGACACTCACCTGTGCCTGAGCCCCTGGAGAAGCCCGGCTCCCTCCCTCTCTGCCCACAGCCACAGCAGCATCCCCAGCAGTGACACCACTGCTCTGCTCCACTTTGCCCTACTCTGCTCCTCTAGTCACAGCTGCAAGCCTGTATCTGCACAAGAGGTTGTGGCCTGGAGGCAGTGAAGGAAGCAGACCTTTGCACACTTCCAAACCCTGCCACAAACCCCATCCATGGGTCTTCCCACATAGAAGAAACACCTGAGCATTCAGCAGCAAATTTAGAGCTTATTCACAGGGGTGAGAACAAAGGGAAGCTTCCAGCACAGTGAAGGCTTTATTTATTACAGTATTTATTTTGACTATCAATTTAAACAAACTACAAACTATGAGCTATGAACTAGAAACTTCAAACTACGATCCAGAAACTACAAACTACAAACTACAAACTACAAATAACAACAATGGCTTCTTCCAGGGCTAGTATCTCCTGTCAGCCATAAACTGCTGCGTGGCCATGATCAGAGGCGTCAGGTCGGAGGTCGGCTTGGCTGATGTTACAAACGGATGCTGCCCAAAGAGAAAAAGGAAACATGAACTTGTACTTTCCTCGCAGGCTGAAACAGGCTTGCTCTACCTACCAGAAAGATACAGAAAGCAGAAAGGAGGGCATTCTAGGCACCTCTGTGTCTCTACATCCAGGACCTTGCTACATGAGGCAAAGATGGCTCCCAATCCCACAAATCCATGAATCCAGATGTCTTCAGTTTAAAGGGATTTGTCTAGGTGACCTTGAAAGGCTCCTTCCAAGGCATCCTAGGCCAGGATTCTCCTTTGTTTTCCTTTGCAAAGCCCCCTGCCTGGAGATTCTCAGGAGCGGGGCCCATCAGACGCCTCGGACTTGAGCAGATGAGGAGCCCCTGGCAGCGGGCAGCTGGCGCAGCCTGCAGCCGCTTTGCCTTTTACCTGCAGCAGTTCCTGGGCAGACCAGCGCCTGTCCTCGTCCCTCTCCAGGCAGCAGTGCAGAAAGTCTCGCAACCACGCCGACTGTTGCCTGGGCTTCTGCAGCTTCGGCCTGCCCCCGCTGCTGATCAGCTCTTCAACCTAGAGAAGAAGGAAATGCCACACTCTGCCTGTCTCCTTCGCACCCCAAACTGCTCACACGCACCCCACTGGACAGGCTCCACTCTCCAGTGGCACTTCACTCCCTGCCAGAGCCTGGCAGATACCTTTCCTACCCCTGCTGAAAGAACCCAAAGACACAGGCAGCCATAGCCAGTCCAATATGCAAAGGCTCTTGCCTTCACCCCTGATTTCACTGGCTGATGGGGACTAAAAGCCCAGCTTTGCCCTTTTGTCAAAGCTTCCCTCAAGCATAAGGCATCAGGATTTTTTGTGTGGTTCATGCATTGAAATGGCAAGGGGATGATCTGGACAAGGAGCACGAGCGACTATGCAGCCTGGAACCTCTCCTTTCCAGCTGCTAGCAAGCTTGCCAGGCAGTAGGATGGGAGCAGATTTTGTTTGAGTGACGGCAGTATCAGAGAGCAGTTGCAGCGCACCGTGCGGGAGGTTTTCATCCAGTAAGGAGGCGCCCCTTCCACCATCTCGATCCCCACAATGCCAAAGGACCAGATGTCCACTTTGGGGCCATAGAGCTTCCTGGTGAAGATTTCTGGCGCCATCCAGTAAGTGGTCCCAACAGCTGATCTCCGTTTGCTCTGCTCAGCGGTCAGCTGAGCAGCAAGGCCAAAATCAGCTGAGGAGAAAAAACAAGCCAGCGTGAATGAGGAGAGCAAATCCCCACTGTTCCAATGTCCAGGAAGGCAGCGTGGAACCCAGCTGCCATAAAGGGGCCATGCTGCCATTCCTCAGATCTGCAGCCAAGGAAATATGGAATAGGCCACATAGCAAAAGCCCCCAGTTTCAGGCAGTTGCTTTTAGTGCCCTGCAGCTATTGGACTGTGAGTGCCTTGCTTGGGAAGGGACACACCCAGAAGCCAAAGGCACTCCTGAGCCCTTGTTCCCAGCAACACCTCCCTGCACCTTGGGGCCCTGCTCTGCGCTTGCAGCTGGGCAGCCTGCACTGCCACAGGCACCACTGCAGGGAACCCACAGTCACCCAAAGGCATCCCCACACCACAGCCTGCCACGGCTGAGCCTGGCCAACAACACCCACCCAGCTTGACAGATCCGTCCAGACCCAGGAGAATGTTGTGGCTTTTGACATCCCGGTGGATCACTTGCTTGGAGTGAAGGAAATCCAGGCCTTGCAGGCACTGAGAAAGGAAAAAGAAACACCAGCCTAAGTGGATTTCATCCCACAAGCAGGAATGAGGCACATCTGCTACACTGCAACATTCCTGGGGCATGCTGAGCCATGGCAGGATAGGCTGCTGGCAAGGGCAAGAGCTTGCTGCTCCAAGATGAGGACAGCAGTGCCTTTCTAAGTGAGGGTGTGTTTGCTTCTGAAAGAGAAAGGCAATTGTTCCTCCGGCCACTGCCCTGCAACCACAGCCTGAAGGAGCACGGCTGCAGTGGCTGTGCTCTCTCCAGCCAGACAACAGTGGATGCTTCTGCAAGCACCACTTTGGCTGCAAGGCTCTCCTTTGAGGCTGAGCTCTCTGAGAATCCTGTGAGTATCTTGGTCTTTGCCCCCTGCTTGTCATTGTGCCACCAGCACCTTTGCCCTTCAGGGGAAGGAATGCAGCACACACAGGCTCCAGGCAAGTGTTTAGAGAGGCAAACACAAACACACTAGAAGAAGGGCAGGGATACTGGCAGCCACTTCAGATGCTCTTGCTACTGCCAGTCATAAGAGAAAGGCAGCAAGGAGGTTCATAAGATGAAATCTCTCCTCTCCTTGTCACCCATTTGGAAGGACCATCCCGACCAAGGCATGGCAAGCACACACACCATCCCTTACCTCTCGAGAGACAGCTGCTATCTCTCCCTCTGCCAGATGAGTCTCCCTGATGACATCGTGTAAGGAACCTCCATCCATGTATTCCATCACGAGCCAGAGTTCCTCGTCCAGCAGGTAGCTGAAAGGAGGAAACAACAGCCTGGAGATGAATGCGCACATTCACACCACCTGCTGGATTCTGCTTTCTGTGTCTCTCTCAGAGGAAGACAGGAGGAAGTCAGGAGTCATTCACTACGCTCTACAGGCCTTGAACTCTGGGAACTCTAAAACACTGCTTGGTATCCACACCAACGCAACAGGCCAAGGGAAATACAATCTACAGTGCTTTGTCAGTACTTCAGACCCATGGGGAAAAAGTCAAACCCCAAACCCAACAAAACCATGGGGAGAGAGGACAGGAACTTTGAGGCTGTTGGCTCACTAAGATAGGGCCAAGTCTGGCCTTTGAAAGCGCCCTTCAAATTCGCTGTGCCAGGAAAGATTAATGCAGCCCCAATGCAATCTCCTCCCAAGGCGCTGTAGATCAGCCCAGAAACAGGAATTAACAGCTCCATCCTCTGCCAGCCACCAAAGGAGTTGAACCTCTGGCTTGCAGGATGTGAATGACCTTTCAGGGCAGAGCAGCAGAACCACTCACCTGTCTACATAGTTGACAAGGTTGGCGTGCTTATTGCCACGCATGACCTGGATTTCATTCAGGCACAGCTCACTGCTGCTCTCTTGCAGGAGACTAATTTTCTTTATGGCCACCTAAAACAACACAGAAAACCATGAACCAAAGAAATCTGTGGCACAGGACCTCAAGGGCAACATGGAGACAGTGATTATGGGATGAGAGTGTTGCACTGGGCCAAGCAGCTTTGTGACTGGACATCGGACCGCCTGCTTGGGCACCTCCCAGGACACAGAGCCACATACCCTTTGCCTTGGAAACCTGGGAGAAACACGCTCTAAGCTCTCCACCTCAAAGCTCTAACAACACTCACTCTGCCCAGGGCCAGTCTTGCCCCATGGCATTACTTTTATCATTCCCATTTTTGTTCACACACCTCTAGCAAGCAGGAAGCCATTTTGTGCCAGTAAAACTGGAGAAAATCTGCTGGGAAAACTTTGGCACTCCTAGGGGGCTTGATCATTACTCCAGCCACGACTGACACTCTCTATTGCACAACAACAAAGCAAACTCTTACAGACATGACAGAAAAAATGCTGTTCTAAAAACATCTGGAGAGCTATTCCTTGTAAAAGACACAAAGTACTTCACGGAAAAAATGCTGTGATGTTGAAAACATCATTAAGGATATCTCCAAAAAAGACAATCCTAGCACTTCCTCACTTCAGGTATTTTCATTTCGCGCCACTAAAATACTTTTCTTCACAGCACTGACATTTGCAATTACTGCCTGACTGTAAAAAGAAATAACCCATGCCTTGATCTTCTAGGGATATACACCGGCCTCTGAGTAGGGCTTAGGCCCTTGAGAGACTCCTTGCAGACCTCTCTCTCTAAGCACAGTTCCAAGGGCAGCACTGCAGGTGCCTACAGAACTACCAGCACGATTCCCATGTATTTGCAGACTGCCAGAAATGAGAATTCAGGAACCCTGCAGCCCCAAAGAGCAGCGCCACGCTCTGAGACACCACCTGGGCACCAAGACCCAGCCAGCGTGTCCTCCTCTGACAGATTCTGCCTGGCCTCCTTGCATTCCCTGGGGCAGCTGAGAAGGACAAAATCTGTCCCCGCTGTATTTGGCAGGCGGACACTGCTCTGCATTCATCTGCCCTTGCAGCAAAGCTCTACTGGCCACCCAAAGCTCAGCCACAGCTCACAGCAGAGGGGAGGGCACTCGAGAGCTGCAGAAGCTGCGGCGCTGCTTGACGCTTACCTCTTCTCCTGTGGCAGTCTCCACTGCCATGCACACCGTGCCGAAACCCCTAGAAACAAAACGGCAGCGGAGAAAGAAGAAGTCCTTTAGTCCCTGCAAGTGCAAGACACTGCAGTCCAAGGGGAAAAATGCTCTGGGGCAAACAGTAAATGGAACAGGACAGATTCTCGTCTGGGTCTTTTCCCCCTTTTCCCTTTCTGTATCTGTGCATGTGTGGGATTTTTCCAGGAACTTGCTGGTTGTTTTGTTTTTTTGATCATTCACCTCTCACACCTCTCCTTGGAGTCTGTCTGCCAAACTCAAGCACCACCACTCAGGCCTTCTGAGAAGCCTGAAGCCATGTAACAGCCATTGGAGGAAAGTCTCCAGACAAAGATCCCTGACCCAGCTTGCAAGGAAAATAGTGCCCGGCCACAGCTGCAGCCACAGCCAGAGCAGGCAAAGGCTTCCATTGCTGCACACACAAATGGAGAAGTCCTCAAAACACAGGTTCCTTGGACAGCTGCGTTCTGAGTCCAGAGCTGTTTGCAGCTGCTTCTCTTTGGTGCACCAGACACAAGAAGGACTCTGCTTTTCTGGAGATTCCTTTACCTTTGGCTTCTCACAGAGAAAATGTTGCAAATCAGTCCCATTTCCAGTCAGCAGAGCCGGCTTTCAAAGGGAACAGCTTGGTAGATTCTTTGCAGGAAAGGCCTCAACCCCACAGCATTCACCAGGGTTCTGCCATCAGCCAGATGATGCCTTTTCCTCCAGAGTGCATTGGCACCGGGCATTGCCCTGAAGCTTTGTCTTTTGCCACCTCAGCTACAAAAGAGAGCTGCTTCTTTCATTTCTGCTTTTGGCTTCTAGACAAGGTGGTGGTCATCGTGACCACTGAACCTTCTTTTCAGCAAAATACTGGAAAGAAATGATACTGAGAGCTGTTCCCTGACAGCTGTCAGCTGCTAACTTGACCTTTGAGGCAACAAAGCTTTTCCTCCTTTCCTTACCAAAGATTCTGTGTTCTTTTGAGACATGCAGAAATGATTTCTCCTAGGAAAAGCAGCAAACAGGTGCAACACACTTGAGGGACAGGATATCTGACAGGTGCTGCTCTTTGCCGCAGAAAAGACATTGCCAGCATCCATGTGTCCTTGCCATGCCTTCAGACCACAGCTATAAATGCTGACCAGTACTGAGAGATCATCAGGCATCATCTTAATGCAGTGTCTGAACAGCTTTGGAGCTTGCCTGACGTCGCTCTGGGGAGATGTGACACCAGCAAAATGCACAGGCCCTGCCTTTGAAGAAGGAACTGTGGCTGCACTCACCCTTTGCCAATAGTTTCCAGCTCTGTGTATTCAGCCTCAGGATCTCCCTCGCTCACCAGCATCTCTGTGAAAATCCCAAGGAAAGATGCTCACTTTAAAAGAGATTCCATCCTGCAGCAGATCACAAAGGCAGCCCCACTCTCTGCGACACTGGGCCCTTTCAACTCAGGCATTCGGGAAACAACAGCACCACCGCACCACCACCACCTCAAAAACATCAGCAGCAAGACAAGCAGCCCTGCAGCACAGATGGCCTGCACCAAACTAAACGTCTAAACTAAAATCTAAGCACGTGCAGAAACAGTCCGAGGAAACAGGGATCGGAAACCTGTGACCAAGAGAAGTGATGGTTGTGTGGAAAGATTAAGGACAGCAGGAAAAACAAAACCTTGCTGTTCTTGGCAATGAACACTCTGTGACCTTCAAGCAAAGCTTTAATCCTTGCAAACATCAAAGAAATCTTGGCTCCTGGTATCAACTGTTCTCAACAGCTGCACTTTCCAGGACTGCAAGAATTTTGCAAAGCGCTTCTTCCAGCAGAAGCGCAATCTCCAGCTTTAAGCAGGACAATTTTGCCTAAACAATGCCCTTCTGCCTTTCAGGAGCAGCAGCTCATGTTCCAACCTACTGTGATGAGCCTTGGGAATGAGGTGCCTCAGCCTTTAGGACAGGCTGGGTTCTGAAGATGACCTTGGCCGTGCCCCACAGGAGCTCCTTGAGGCCTACTCATTGGCTGGGTCACGGCCTCCTGCTCAGCCAGAAACAATCTCTGCTTTGCCTTTTGCCTCCAGGGAAGCTCAGGCAAAGCCAAGCCAGGCTGAGCTGCTCTCAGAGGCAGGAGCAACACCCCGGTGACCCCTCACCTCCTCCAAGCACAACAACTGGTCCTCTGTGGAGGCCTCAGCACCTGGCACTCAGCTGAGGAGGAACAGGAGCTGGGACAGCTCATGCCGACACACGCACACACGGGGCACTGCTCCAGCAGACAAGGATCACAAAGGACGTACTCAGCATGGCCAGGCACGTGTCCTCTGTCCTCTCTCCCAGCTGATCTCTGCTGCCAGAGGAGCTACTCGTGCTCCAGATGCACGAGCTGCTCACACTGGACTTGCCAGCCTGGGGACTGGAGGCTTCTTCAGAGCCTTCTGCTGCAGCTCGTGCAGGCGCCAGGACAGAGGAGGTGGAGCTCTGGGACAAGAAATGAATGAGGGTCACAAATGTGCCTGGCAGAGATGCCCCTCCCATCCCACTTCAAATGCAAGCCCCTAGGAAGATGCTGCTGGCCACATCCAGGGCACTTCACCTCTCAGCTTTTGCAGCCCGCTTCTCCAGCCCAAGGCCCAAAATCCAAAGGCTGCTTTTACACCACGGAATAAACGACACCACAGACACTGCTAACCAAAGCAGGCACTTACTGATGATGTTTGCTCTGGCCCTGGGCTGACAGCAGGGGCAGGTTCATCGGCACCTTCCTCCTCTTCAACCTCTTCCTCGGCTACTGAGGCAGCCAGAGCAGGTGCTGGTGCTGCCCTTCTGCTCTGTGGACACACAGCAGCATGAGGGACAGGAAAGAACCTGTCATTCACAACCCTACCTATATTCAGCTACAGGCCCTGCTGCATCTCAGCTGATCCTTTAGCTACTGACAGCTGCTCTCTGCGCAGGGCCAGGTCCCTCCTGGGGACAGTGTCTCCTCATATCCTGCAAGCTTCTGAACTGCACCTTTGCACTGCTCTCTTCACTGGGGACAGGGAGCCTGCACAGCCGCTGGGCACCAAGGGCCTCACTTGTACCCCAGGAGCATCCAAAGACATCCTAATGCTACCTCTTCTCTCTTGTTAAGACAAATTCACAGCCCCTTTCAGACCAGTAGGAAGGTGATGCCTAAATATCCAAGTTCCACACCCCTTTGCCAGGCCTTACTGCCTGGGGGATGGGCTGGAAAGATTCCAGCCCTCAGCATCTTCAGCCAGGCACAGGAGGTGCTGTCTGGTCAGAAACTTGCAGCTATGCTTTGCTCCAGCCACAGCACTACCCAGAGCTGCCACTTACTGATGCTGGATGCTCAGGCCCTGCAGTGGCAGCAGGTGCACTGTGCTGGGCATCTTCCTCCCCTTGGGCCTCTTCTTCAGGAAGACACGCAGCCACAGGAGGCTCCCCGGTTCCTTTTGGGCTCTGCAGACAGACAGCAGCATCAGGGACACGTAACCTTCTTTATATTCAGCTCTAGAGCCAGATGCACCCAGGAGAAAGCATCTGCAGACAAATGGGATTCTAAGGTGCTCAAACTCAAATAAAATGGGCCAATTTGATGGGACTGCACTCTCTTGTACAGGAGAAATTCCACCATGGCTTAAAGCACCCAGCCGCCCCACTTTCAGCTCTGGAAAGGAACTGGAGAAAACAGCCCTGGGTCCTCCTGCTGCTGCAGTTGTTGCTGCAAAGAGCCTGGACTGTACTTTCACTCATCCAGCCAGGCTGGCACTGGACTGCAACAGACCCAGCTCACAGCTTGCTCCACAATTGTCAAATGCTACCAACGCCAGAGGCTCCTTTGCCACTCACCCAAAGACCGGATTCTCTCCAAGCACGGCTGATGTGACCTGCAACACACACGGGAAAAAGAACCAGATGCTGTAAGAAAACTGCCTGTGCTGGCCAAGCCCACCAAAGAGTCAACCCAAAGACAGAGCATTCTGCTTTCACTGCATCACTCCAGCAGCATCCCTTGTGGCACACAGCAAGCAAGACAACAGCAGCACAAAATACTGCCTGGTGTCACCCTTTTTTCCTCTTTGGCCACTCAAGCCACAGAAACTTGAGACTGAGAAAGTCTACAGGAGGCTCTCTAACAATCATTGCTTCTGCCCACCCCACCCTGCAGCAGCTACAGCTCCTCTCCTTCCTGTACTTCCGTTTTCCCAAGACATTGCATGCAGCAATTGCCATGAGCTTACTGAAAGCCTTTCCCCAGGGAGGCTCCACCCAAGTCCCCCTGAGCCATGGTGGCACAGTTCTATCGTGACACAGCACAGGAACAGCTCCTGTGTGTGGGAGCATACAAGAACTCCTCTGAAATGTCTATCTCAGAGGCCTTTTCCAAGTGCGTGCTGTGATTTCATCACAGAACAAACGGCTCTTTCAGCGCACAGGAAGTGTCAACTTCCACAGGCACATGCTGGCATGACGGAATGCAGACAAGAAGACTTGAACTGAGGGACTTTCCCTCAGTCCTGGAGAGCAGTGCACAGCTTTTCAAGGACTCCTGCCAAGCTCTCCCAGGCTTCCCATCCTGGAAGTTGTCTTGCTTGAGCCAGCAAACTGAGGACACTCCAGACTCCATTGCCACAAGCTATGGCACCGCAGGAGCAGGGCCCCTGCAGGCTACATCACAAATGCTGCCCAGGCCCCACTGGCTAGAGACACCCCCTTCTTAGCTGGAGCTGTGGGCAGGGGCTTTACCCTACTGAAGGCCTCTTTGTGGCATTTGGGTTTCCATATGCTGCACTGAACAAAAACGTCTACTTACGTGCCAGGTGGGTGAAAAAGTACCCGGAATAAGCCACGGTAAAAGCCGTGAAAGCCGCAGCACACACTCCCTCCATGGCTGGAGCAGCGCTGCTCAGTCTGCACGAGGCAATCCCTGTAGGGAGAAAACAAAAAGACTCAGAGTCCTGCTGGCAGAGACCTCGCCGATCAGCAGGTTCCCCTGCAGTGAGCGTGCCACAGAGCTGCTCTGCACACTGAGCCCTTCCGGGCCTCGGCACAGCAACTCTGCCTGACAACGCTGCCATGCGGCCGCTGACATCACAATAGCAGTGCCCTGGGCTGCTTTGTGAGTTCATGCACAGAACCACACCTTCTCTACAGATCATGCCAAAACAAGCCTGCAGAGTTCTCCTCTGCTGCAAAACAACACAAAAAGCCCTCCTAGTCCATAACCTGTTGCTCAAGACATCTAAGAGTAAAAACACACTAAGCCCCTCTAACCCACACTGAGAAGCTGAACACTGAGAAGGGACCGGGATGTGAAGAACCACATTAGTGCTCTTTGGCCACGATTGCTTCTGAGCAAAAACCAGAAGGCTTCTTCCAGCTGGACCTTCCTTAGTTCTAGAAAGCAGCAAACAAGGAGAAGCACTACTTCCATTACATTTAGAGCTTTCTCGTAGGTGCAGAGACAAGGCCATGCACCGTTCAGCACTATTTATTCAAAACATTTTACATCACAGTCATGGGTGTGATTTCAATAGGGAAATGCCATGACAGGAAATGCAAGGAGGATCCTTCTCTCTGACTCACTCTAGCAGAGAGGCCTCGGCACCAAAGCAACACCACCATTTTTTCCCACATTTTTGTCCATCCACAGTAATTTTTAGGACATGGGGCTGAGATGGGTGGCATTGAAGTGAGAGCTCTGCCACACAGCTGAAACCATCAGGGCCAGGCTGGCATGTGGGACTGTTTAGCTGCTCCAGCAGAACAAGGCAACCCAGAGTGGTGACACTGATACCAAGTCAGTTCAGCCAAGCCCAAAGGGAGTCCAGCCTACCCAGGTGCAGCCCAGCAGGGTGGTAGGAAGAGGCAGTGAAGCAGCAGATCCCATTCCCACACACATGCCCAGCGTGGCGGACTGATGGCAGCGGCAGTGCCAAACAGAGCTCCGCAGGGAGAGAGGGACACCCATCACCATCGCCACTGCCACCACCACTGCCGCAGAGAGGGAGCAGCAAACTGCCACTGCAGGGCCACAGCTGCTCGGGTGAGACAGAGTAAAAATCCCTAGAGTAAAAGTCCATTCTGAATTAGGTGAAATGTCCAGAAGAGGTGAAAAGTCTGTGAGGTTAAAGCTGAAGGAAAAACTGCAGAACAGACACAATACGGAGACAAGGGGTAGACAGAAACCGATAAACAAGTTCTAGTGCAAGGGCAAGTCGACCTGACCTAGGAATTCTTTCTGATAAAAGGAACTAGCGGCAAATGTCACGCGAAATCCTGTAAAAATGAATATGTATGAAACTATTCTGAAACTGTATGCATATGTATTTGCAAGGAGGATAAAAAGGGACCTAAAATTCCCAGAGGTATGAATGCCTTTTGAGGAGAGCATTATCTCCGCATACGTCCAGCGCTGTCATAAACATACCGGCCTTTGCAACTTTAACAAAGTTATGAAGTTTTTTCTTTATCTCCGCAGAACACCAGGCAGCACCAGCAGCCCCCATCTAGCATCAGAACCATTCTGTAAGCCCTGGCCATCCTGTCTGTGCTCCAGGGGCCCACGTGACACTTCACCTTTCTTGGTTAAGCCATTACCTCTTTTGCACAATTTGCTTCTTAGTGTTGGGTACTGCTTTTTTATTTCCCCCTCATTACATTATATCTCTAACATTCTTAGCCTCTCATAGATTGTTTTCTCCATTGTGCCGCTCCGTTGTTGTGGAGAAGGAGAGAACGGAGAGGCTTTACCAGGACTGTATCAAGATGAGGACATAGAAAGGAGGGAAGGCCTCAGAAAGAAAATCAACCCTCATGCTGCCTCTTTTAGAAGGAATAAACCTGAAAGTTTCTTAATATCCAGCCACAAACATCTGGAGTCTTGACAACCAAGAAGCACAGGAACGTGGAAACCTTGTTGTGAGACACTAGAGGACATTGCTGGCTCAAAGCCTTTCAGGCACTTGTGTGTGGGGAAAGGGGCAGATCAAGCCTTGCTCAGCTGAGGCGATGCCCTACTCTGCACGCCCCACAGCCCCAGGCCTGCATCCCAGCCCAGCAGCGGCTGCTGATCCCTGGCACAGCAGAGGCAATGCTCCACACCTGTGTCTGGAGCCCCTAACCCAGCTCCTAAATGGCCAGGTGAGTGGGAGCCCCATGTGGGGCAAGGGCCCAGGAAAGCCAAAGGCTATTTACCCTGGGATGTGTGGCCACCACATCTCTTGACCCTACCTCCTCTTGGAATTTCTATCAGCTGAACACCACCAGGAGTGGTAGCTATGCTGGTTCTTTTCTCTTGTTCTCTCCTTCTCTGTATTCTCCCAATTCCATCCTCTCAGATTTTTGAGTAACTTAAAATCTTACAGGCATAGTAATCTTAATCTAATTTAAATAACAGAGTTTGTTAAGTTGAATGGGCTAAGTTAATGCTTTATAGAATGTTTTATGTTCATTGAATCCTGCTCAAAATTGTTTTTACCCTCAAAATTCTCTGATTTTCAAAAGTTTCCAGGGAAGGGGTTTTTGTTGTTCCAACCCCTTGAGAACATCTCGTCAGTATTTCTCCCGCTTTTCTAACTCAGAGTACATGAACAAGTTGAAGTGCTTTTAAAGTCTCTCTTAGAGCAACGTTTTTGGGCCTCACATCTTAATTGGCACAGCAAGCAGGGTACTCTTGAGGTGACATGGGCCTTTTATACAGCAGGAACTGCTCCTGACATAACAAAGGAGAAATCCATTTTCAGTCAAAGCTGCTACTTCCTGCCAGAAAAGTAATGGAATCCCACACAGACCAGACAGAGATCTGAACTGCTCTACACTGACAGACTTGCTAAAACCTTCAATAGAAAGCTTGTCCAGCCCTAAAGAGAGACAGGCAATGAGGGAAACTGGCACCATCCGCAGTTACTTGTGCAGAAAACATGACCTTTGGTAGAAGAAAATTTAACATTCCCAGGAAAGGACCATGCCTGGGATCCTTATGCATGGAGGTTTGACTCAGAGAGCTGAATGTTGCCAAGAGCTAGAAAAGGAGCTGAACCAGTTGCAAATGGCCTCAGGGCCTCAAACAATCGCCGGCCTCAGGCCAGAGCAGAACAGAAGGCAGGGATGAAGGCAGCCCCCAAAACATGAGAAAGCAGTGAAACACGCTGGTGCAAGGCCAAACAGCTTTAGAGCTGCAATGTAACACTGCTGGGGAAGGCCTGGAAGCAGCGTTTTCCAGACTCCAGGGACAGCCGGGCCTCCCTGACTGCAAGGTCAGCCCCGCAGCCCCTGGCAGCGCTTTCATGCCTCACAGTCCAGCCCCGGCCCTCGGCCTAAACTGCGCCCGCCCCTCACAAACACAGAGCGGGACGGCCCCAAGGGGATGCCACCTTCCTCTGCTCCCTGCAGGACGGGTTCCACTCTGCACAGCCAATCTCCTTCCCTCCTTCTCATCCCAAGCCCTGCCCGCGGATAAAGAAGGAATTCGCTTATCAGGAGGCAGCGTCTGGTAGTGGTACTTCAGTAGCAACCGAAGTGCTGTAATTCCATGGGAAAATTAGCAATGATCCCAAAGAAAGTGAAATTTAGAATATTTTGGGAATTTCGCTAGTGGGGGGGAATGAAATCAATCTTTTGGAGAAGGAAGCACATGGTAAAGAGCCCTGGTCTTCTGCCTGGGGCACAACCTGTGGTGTGTAAAGTTTGGACCTCTTGGAGAGGGGAGAAGCCCCAAGCAATGCATGAGAATCAGCCGATGCCCCATTCATCTCCTTCTGTGTTATTGATCAAATTTATGGATGAAGGCTGAGAAAACAAAATCTCGGCTCCACCTCCACAAAGTGAGTTGGGAGAGGTGGTGAATTCAAATATCCCAAGATGCTCCCTGGAAAGAAATTGGGGAATTAATGATGACTCAGTTTCCCGGTATTCTCAATGAAGCTTTGCAAACTGCTCCTTTTGTGCCTCCTCCTGGCAGCCTTGGGCATTGAGCCTTGTGTGCCACCAGAGGCTGGAGGCAGAAATGCTGCTGCTAGAGAATCTGTAACCCTTAGGAGGAAATGCTTTCATCATGGTGCAAGTTTGTTGTTTTGGTCTCACTAATGTGATAAATAGATGTGATTTGTGCTAACAAAGTTGTAAATATATCAATAGTTTTGGAAAATAATTGGGAAAAGTATATGCGATCAGTGTTATGAAGCAGATTTTTTTTAGCTGATACATGAGGGAAACAGGATACAGGGCCTGGATTTGACCTTGGGAATGGACTAAGTCAGGAACTGACTCCCAAACCAAAATTGGCGGCAACTGAAGTTAAGACAACTCCCAGAGCTGGAAAAACCTTGGATATGGATAAAGTTGGGGCAATTCCACACGGGGAGTCTAAAATAGTGGTCTTATCTATGAAATAAATAGTGTAACATACATAGTGTTACGTATGTAACATCAAGCTTAACCTGCATGCACCACCTGCCTGGTTATCCAAAGGACATGTGAGCAAGATCTTCAGCCTTCCTCCAAGAAGACCCCGAAGAGACCAGAAGACCCCATAGCAACAATGGGAGCATGCGCTGTGCAGGAGAGTGATGCAGATTTCAAGAATGGAAAATAGGAGGAGATTGATGGGAAACTATGGATGAATCTGTATTAGCATACAATATATAAGTTGTGTCTGGATCCTTTTGCCTTCGTACGTGAGGCAGGGTGGGAAACCCTCCCTGTACCCTGATCAATTGGGTTTTGCTTATGCTTTATCCGAACCACTACCAAATTTCTGTAACTACTGGATTATATCTGACTCTATTATTCCATCTCAATTAAAATTGCTGACCTCAATAAAAACTGCTGCTAAATTTTAAGTTTGTGATTCATTGAATTGGACATATGGGACTGCATTCATAACACTAATAACCCTGAATGTTCAAGTATATCCTCACCAGTCAGGAGATTGGGTGTATGTCCAGACCTGGAAATGAGAGCCACTGAAGTGAAGTGCAAGGACTTTTGATCCCATGGCTGTGAGATTTACAGAGGGAGACTCCCAAATGATGTGATTCAAGCTCTGGACACATGGAATTGTACTGGACAGTACAGGCAATGTGGCCCCGCTGCAGAAAAAGCTGCAGTGCTACATTTCTAAAGTGAATAACATCAAATGGTTTCTCTTTCTGCTCATTTCCAGAGCAATGTCCCTAGTATGGCAGCATGGCTGTTTCTTCCTGAATTAGTCAACCATCCTAGCAGGACCTTGTACCTAATGACCACAAGAGCAAGTATGGCTTTGGGTGCCAGAGGGTGGAAGAGACCAAGAAAGAAAAGAGAGCCATGCCCTTTTCCCTAAGGACCTCTCCAGCATCACACACATAGAACAAATCCTACCTGACCCTTGGAAAAGAAAGTTGCGTTTCTGGACTTCAGTCCAAATTTGCAAACTAGAATGTAACAGAATGTGTAGATCCAACAAAAAACCCATGCTTCCTGAAACTGAAAAGGCTTGGAAGGCTGGTTGGCTACTCTAACTTCAATTTGCCTGCATGGTGCTAAGAATCCTCATCAGTAGTGGTAAGGGACTGGAAAACTTAAATGGGGTAACTTTAAAAAATTGAAATAACATAACTTAAAAAATTAAGGTTTTTAGAGATTGTTGTGCTCCTGATGTCTTCTAAGTTTCTTTTTACAGACTTTTAGTGTTGGTTTGATTAAAGCATCACCAAAGCTTTCTGTGGCAGAGAACACAAAAGAATACCAAGTGGATAGTTCCTCTGGATGAAGTAGGTCCAAGTTGGACTGAGTTTTCTTCTTCGAGAGGTGTTTCTTGGAAAGATGAATTGGTGACAGGACTGAAGAAACTGCTGTTCTTCACTGCATTGAGTGTTTGTAGGTTTTTATCTTGGTAAGTTTTAAGACATTCATGTTGATATGTTTTATATACATTTGTTGCAAGAAATATTGAGAAATTTTTGTATCTTCTCTCTGGCTGCCACAGTGGGTGGGGAGGATTCCTCCCTAAACTTACCTTAGGCAAATTTTTAGAGCTCTTGCCATCTCCTCAGAGCAGAGCAGAAAATTACTCCACCGAAGCAAGTATGTGTGGTAATGGTAGGGGATGTGTAGAGCATGATTGTGCAGAAGAAAGGCATGTGGAACTGTTGGTGGCCCTGGGAAGCAGGGAGAAAAGGGGCTGACAGAGGAGCAGAGGTGGCAGCTGGAAAGCTCTCTCCAGCTGTGGACAAAGAAGGCAGAAGTGGTTAGGCTGACAAAAGACAAGAAGAAAGATTTTGGGTTTGAGAAGCACTGAAGGCTTAGGTAAAGTCAGGAAAGGTATTTGGTCTGAACCCAGTACCTTGACTGAAATGATATGCTGAGGAGGTTGCAGCCTCTTGAGTTTTGTGATGTCTTTGAGCCCCACCCCTGAGGCAATCCAGATTATTACGACTATTAAGTCCTTTCAGACTCTGCTGTCATTTTCTGATGCAGAGTGAGAGGATCCCTTTCTGGCTGCCTGTTCCTTTCTCTGCCCCACATGACAGCCAGAGTGAGTCCATTGCCAGCAGGAGGCGTGGGCAGATGGGGCATGTCCTGGGGACAGGTGGCCAGCATGGAGCACTGCTATTGGGATGCCAAAATTCTGGTGGGGAGAAAGCTTCTTGTGTCTCATTTGCAAGCTCAGCTTCCTATCCCCTTTCAAAGCCTTTCCCAGTCTAGTGCTCTGCCAACAGTGCCTCAGTCCCAGGATGGGAATTCTGAAGTCCTTTCAAAGAATCCTTGCCTGAAAGAGAACAGGTCTGGCTTGCAGAGCATTGTTCTGTAGGCCTTAGGAAGTCACTTTTTCAGCCCTTACCCACCTACTGCCCAAAAAACACATGTGAAAGACTGAAGCTTTGCCAGCTGTGACAGTGCCCCAAAGAGAAGGCAGGTAGGGGCAAAATAGTGAGGATTATTTTGGTGTTGTCATGTCAGGTACCAGGTGGGTGAGAAAAGCCCTCTGTAAATAGCTTAGCCCACAGTCAGGGAGGGGAAGGTGCAAAGAAAGGAAGAGGTAGAAACACCAAAGCAATGAGAGGACTACATACAGCAGTTGATAGTATAAAAAAGAAAGAAGAGTAATTGGAAGAAATACTGAAAAAATTAAACAAGTCTTCTCCTGCTGCTGGATGGTGCATTGGGGCATAGTGTCTGCAGCTTTGGGTTCCCATCCCAAAGCCATCACCTGTTTTCCTTCTGCCCTGATGGGTCCAGGCAGGCTGTTGATCTGCATGGCCACTCCCAATCGGTCCCTGAATCCTCTGCTCTTCATGATAAGCTCAGTGTAAGTTGTCTGGCTGTCATCCATTGTGGCTTTTCTTCTCCTGAGGCTTGGTGTTGGTAGTTGATTGTCTGATGTGTGGCTGTGTGGTCAGTTCTTGGCCTGTGCCATCCACGACAAACCCCCATGATTCGCCGTTTTTTCTTTTCTTTAAAATGAATGGTATAACAATCATAGTAAAAATAAGATCTTCTCTTAACTAAAACCAACACAATATTTAATCAATTTTAACTAAAGTTGAGAATTAAATAAACAGGTGGGTTCATATTGCAGAGCATAACCAAACGGTAAGTCAATACAATTTTCATTCCCCCTCACTTCTCAGGGCCTGACTCCCATGTGGCTCCCTGCCACTTCATTCCCCCTCACTTACCCACAAAACAGAAGAAAACACAAAATGAAAAGGACTGGTGGTGACACCTTTTCTGGTGCCCTTCAGCAAACACACAAGTCAAAAGAAAAGGTTTCATGGGGGACTAGACTGGGGGGGACCTTCCGGTGGGGACGGGAACAGGACTCCTGTGGGGCAACAGAGTCATTCCTCGGGCAGTTTTATTGTCAACTTATCCCGTAGGTTTGATCTCTGAAAAATGTATTACAACAAAAATGGGGGACTGCTAATACAAGAGGGAAGCAGAGCAGGGTTCAGGGCTGTCAGAAAGTGGGTTAGGGTAGAATCCAGGGCAGCATGGCCGGTGCTGTCCTGACAAGGGGACAGAAAAGGAGGGGAGATGGCAGATGGCTGGTGGCTCACCCGTGCTCTTGAACAGGTTCCATCTCCCGGCCTGTCCTTCTCAGGGATAGTGGGTTCAGGGAAGTGGGGTTGGAACATGAAAACTGGGAAAGGAAGTCTGTCAAATATTGCGCAACTAAAATTTAAATTTAAACGGCAGTCAAATATACCGTCAGTTACCACCAAACATCACAAAGCAAATGATTTTCAAGAATCACTGTACTGAACATATCTTGAAACAATAAACAGGAGTCCATGGGAGAGGTTAAAGTCTAGGGGACTTTCTTCCAGGCCATAGCCCCAGGAAGTCCCCTAGCAGGCCCACAGGCCTCCAGAGTGGCTCAGGCAGATCCAAACTGCACAAGTTTTCACTTCCTCATGTTGGCCTTAGTTCCCGGGGCAGAACTTGCCTTCCTGCTGGACACTCACCTGTGCCTGAGCCCCTGGAGAAGCCCGGCTCCCTCCCTCTCTGCCCACAGCCACAGCAGCATCCCCAGCAGTGACACCACTGCTCTGCTCCACTTTGCCCTACTCTGCTCCTCTAGTCACAGCTGCAAGCCTGTATCTGCACAAGAGGTTGTGGCCTGGAGGCAGTGAAGGAAGCAGACCTTTGCACACTTCCAAACCCTGCCACAAACCCCATCCATGGGTCTTCCCACATAGAAGAAACACCTGAGCATTCAGCAGCAAATTTAGAGCTTATTCACAGGGGTGAGAACAAAGGGAAGCTTCCAGCACAGTGAAGGTTTTATTTATTACAGTATTTATTTTGACTATCAATTTAAACAAACTACAAACTATGAGCTATGAACTAGAAACTTCAAACTACGATCCAGAAACTACAAACTAAACTACAAACTACAAATAACAACAATGGCTTCTTCCAGGGCTAGTATCTCCTGTCAGCCATAAACTGCTGCGTGGCCATGATCAGAGGCGTCAGGTCGGAGGTCGGCTTGGCTGATGTTACAAACGGATGCTGCCCAAAGAGAAAAAGGAAACATGAACTTGTACTTTCCTCACAGGCTGAAACAGGCTTGCTCTGCCTACCAGAAAGATACAGAAAGCAGAAAGGAGGGCATTCTAGGCACCTCTGTGTCTCTACATCCAGGACCTTGCTACATGAGGCAAAGATGGCTCCCAATCCCACAAATCCATGAATTCAGATGTCTTCAGTTTAAAGGGATTTGTCTAGGTGACCTTGAAAGGCTCCTTCCAAGGCATCCTAGGCCAGGATTCTCCTTTGTTTTCCCTTGCAAAGCCCCCTGCCTGGAGATTCTCAGGAGCGGGGCCCATCAGACGCCTCGGACTTGAGCAGATGAGGAGCCCCTGGCAGCGGGCAGCTGGCGCAGCCTGCAGCCGCTTTGCCTTTTACCTGCAGCAGTTCCTGGGCAGACCAGCGCCTGTCCTCGTCCCTCTCCAGGCAGCAGTGCAGAAAGTCTCGCAACCACGCCGACTGTTGCCTGGGCTTCTGCAGCTTCGGCCTGCCCCCGCTGCTGATCAGCTCTTCAACCTAGAGAAGAAGGAAATGCCACACTCTGCCTGTCTCCTTCGCACCCCAAACTGCTCACACGCACCCCACTGGACAGGCTCCACTCTCCAGTGGCACTTCACTCCCTGCCAGAGCCTGGCAGATACCTTTCCTACCCCTGCTGAAAGAACCCAAAGACACAGGCAGCCATAGCCAGTCCAATATGCAAAGGCTCTTGCCTTCACCCCTGATTTCACTGGCTGATGGGGACTAAAAGCCCAGCTTTGCCCTTTTGTCAAAGCTTCCCTCAAGCAAAAGGCATCAGGATTTTATTGTGTGGTTCATGCATTGAAATGGCAAGGGGATGATCTGGACAAGGAGCACGAGCGACTATGCAGCCTGGAACCTCTCCTTTCCAGCTGCTAGCAAGCTTGCCAGGCAGTAGGATGGGAGCAGATTTTGTTTGAGTGACAGCAGTATCAGAGAGCAGTTGCAGCGCACCGTGCGGGAGGTTTTCATCCAGTAAGGAGGCGCCCCTTCCACCATCTCGATCCCCACAATGCCAAAGGACCAGATGTCCACTTTGGGGCCATAGAGCTTCCTGGTGAAGATTTCTGGTGCCATCCAGTAAGTGGTCCCAACAGCTGATCTCCGTTTGCTCTGCTCAGCGGTCAGCTGAGCAGCAAGGCCAAAATCAGCTGAGGAGAAAAAACAAGCCAGCGTGAATGAGGAGAGCAAATCCCCACTGTTCCAATGTCCAGGAAGGCAGCGTGGAACCCAGCTGCCATAAAGGGGCCATGCTGCCATTCCTCAGATCTGCAGCCAAGGAAATATAGAATTGGCCACATAGCAAAAGCCCCCAGTTTCAGGCAGTGGCTTTTAGTGCCCTGCAGTTATTGGACTGTGAGTGCCTTGCTTGGGAAGGGACACACCCAGAAGCCAAAGGCACTTCTGAGCCCTTGTTCCCAGCAACACCTCCCTGCACCTTGGGGCCCTGCTCTGCGCTTGCAGCTGGGCAGCCTGCACTGCCACAGGCACCACTGCAGGGAACCCACAGTCACCCAAAGGCAGCCCCACACCACAGCCTGCCACGGCTGAGCCTGGCCAACAACACCCACCCAGCTTGACAGATCCGTCCAGATCCAGGAGAATGTTGTGGCTTTTGACATCCCGGTGGATCACTTGCTTGGAGTGAAGGAAATCCAGGCCTTGCAGGCACTGAGAGAGGAAAAAGAAACACCAGCCTAAGTGGATTTCATCCCACAAGCAGGAATGAGGCACATCTGCTACACTGCAACATTCCTGGGGCATGCTGAGCCATGGCAGGACAGGCTGCTGGCAAGGGCAAGAGCTTGCTGCTCCAAGATGAGGACAGCAGTGCCTTTCTAAGTGAGGGTGTGTTTGCTTCTGAAAGAGAAAGGCAATTGTTCCTCCGGCCACTGCCCTGCAACCACAGCCTGAAGGAGCACGGCTGCAGTGGCTGTGCTCTCTCCAGCCAGACAACAGTGGATGCTTTTGCAAGCACCACTTTGGCTGCAAGGCTCTCCTTCGAGGCTGAGCTCTCTGAGAATCCTGTGAGTATCTTGGTCTTTGCCCCCTGCTTGTCATTGTGCCACCAGCACCTTTGCCCTTCAGGGGAAGGAATGCAGCACACACAGGCTCCAGGCAAGTGTTTAGAGAGGCAAACACAAACACACTAGAAGAAGGGCAGGGACACTGGCAGCCACTTCAGATGCTCTTGCTACTGCCAGTCATAAGAGAAAGGCAGCAAGGAGGCTCAGAAAATGAAATCTCTCCTCTCCTTGTCACCCATTTGGAAGGACCATCCCGACCAAGGCATGGCAAGCACACACACCATCCCTTACCTCCCGAGAGACAGCTGCTATCTCTCCCTCTGCCAGACGAGTCTCCCTGATGACATCGTGTAAGGAACCTCCATCCATGTATTCCATCACGAGCCAGAGTTCCTCGTCCAGCAGGTAGCTGAAAGGAGGAAACAACAGCCTGGAGATGAATGCGCACACTCACACCACCTGCTGGATTCTGCTTTCTGTGTCTCTCTCAGAGGAAGACAGGAGGAAGTCAGGAGTCATTCACTACGCTCTACTGGCCTTGAACTCTGGGCACTCTAAAACACTGCTTGGTATCCACACCAACGCAACAGGCCAAGGGAAATACAATCTACAGTGCTTTGTCAGTACTTCAGACCCATGGGGAAAAAATCAAACCCCAAACCCAACAAAACCATGGGGAGAGAGGACAGGAACTTTGAGGCTGTTGGCTCACTAAGATAGGGCCAAGTCTGGCCTTTGAAAGCACCCTTCAAACTCGCTGTGCCAGGAAAGATTAATGCAGCCCCAATGCAATCTCCTCCCAAGGCGCTGTAGATCAGCCCAGAAACAGGAATTAACAGCTCCATCCTCTGCCAGCCACCAAAGGAGTGGCTGAACCTCTGGCTTGCAGGATGTGAATGACCTTTCAGGGCAGAGCAGCAGAACCACTCACCTGTCTACATAGTTGACAAGGTTGGCGTGCTTATTGCCACGCATGACCTGGATTTCATTCAGGCACAGCTCACTGCTGCTCTCTTGCAGGAGACTAATTTTCTTTATGGCCACCTAAAACAACACAGAAAACCATGAACCAAAGAAATCTTTGGCACAGGACCTCAAGGGCAACATGGAGACAGTGATTATGGGATGAGAGTGTTGCACTGGGCCAAGCAGCTTTGTGACTGGACATCAGACCGCCTGCTTGGGCACCTCCCAGGACACAGAGCCACATACCCTTTGACTTGGAAACCTGGGAGAAACACGCTCTAAGCTCTCCACCTCAAAGCTCTAACAACACTCACTCTGCCCAGGGCCAGTCTTGCCCCATGGCATTACTTTTATCATTCCCATTTTTGTTCACACACCTCTAGCAAGCAGGAAGCCATTTTGTGCCAGTAAAACTGGAGAAAAACTGCTGGGAAAACTTTGGCACTCCTAGGGGGCTTGATCATTACTCCAGCCACCACTGACACTCTCTATTGCACAACAATAAAGCAAACTCTTACAGACATGACAGAAAAAATGCTGTTCTAAAAACATCTGGAGAGCTATTCCTTGTAAAAGACACAAACCTAAGTACTTCACGGAAAAAATGCTGTGATGTTGAAAACATCATTAAGGATATCTCCAAAAAAGACAATCCTAGCACTTCCTCACTTCAGGTATTTTCATTTCGCGCCACTATAATACTTTTCTTCACAGCACTGACATTTGCAATTACTGCCTGACTGTAAAAAGAAATAACCCATGCCTTGATCTTCTAGGGATATACACCGGCCTCTGAGTAGGGCTTAGGCCCTTGAGAGACTCCTTGCAGACCTCTCTCTCTAAGCACAGTTCCAAGGGCAGCACTGCAGGTGCCTACAGAACTACCAGCACGATTCCCATGTATTTGCAGACTGCCAGAAATGAGAATTCAGGAACCCTGCAGCCCCAAAGAGCAGCGCCACGCTCTGAGACACCACCTGGGCACCAAGACCCAGCCAGCGTGTCCTCCTCTGACAGATTCTGCCTGGCCTCCTTGCATTCCCTGGGGCAGCTGAGAAGGACAAAATCTGTCCCCGCTGTATTTGGAAGGCGGACACTGCTCTGCATTCATCTGCCCTTGCAGCAAAGCTCTACTGGCCACCCAAAGCTCAGCCACAGCTCACAGCAGAGGGGAGGGCACTCGAGAGCTGCAGAAGCTGCGGCGCTGCTTGACGCTTACCTCTTCTCCTGTGGCAGTCTCCACTGCCATGCACACCGTGCCGAAACCCCTAGAAACAAAACGGCAGCAGAGAAAGAAGAAGTCCTTTAGTCCCTGCAAGTGCAAGACACTGCAGTCCAAGGGGAAAAATGTCCTGGGGCAAACAGTAAATGGAACAGGACAGATTCTCGTCTGGGTCTTTTCCCCCTTTTCTCTTTCTGTATCTGTGCATGTGTGGGATTTTTCCAGGAACTTGCTGGTTGGGCCTTCTCACACCTCTCCTTGGAGTCTGTCTGCCAAACTCAAGCACCACCACTCAGGCCTTCTGAGAAGCCTGAAGCCATGTAACAGCCATTGGAGGAAAGTCTCCAGACAAAGATCTCTGACCCAGCTTGCACGGAAAATAGTGCCCGGCCACAGCTGCAGCCACAGCCAGAGCAGGCAAAGGCTTCCATTGCTGCACACACAAATGGAGAAGTCCTCAAAACACAGGTTCCTTGGACAGCTGCGTTTTGAGTCCAGAGCTGTTTGCAGCTGCTTCTCTTTGGTGCACCAGACACAAGAAGGACTCTGCTTTTCTGGAGATTCCTTTACCTTTGGCTTCTCACAGAGAAAATGTTGCAAATCAGTCCCATTTCCAGTCAGCAGAGCCGGCTTTCAAAGGGAACAGCTTGGTAGATTCTTTGCAGGAAAGGCCTCAACCCCACAGCATTCACCAGGGTTCTGCCATCAGCCAGATGATGCCTTTTCCTCCAGAGTGCATTGGCACCGGGCATTGCCCTGAAGCTTTGTCTTTTGCCACCTCAGCTACAAAAGAGAGCTGCTTCTTTCATTTCTGCTTTTGGCTTCTAGACAAGGTGGTGGTCATCGTGACCACTGAACCTTCTTTTCAGCAAAATACTGGAAAGAAATGATACTGAGAGCTGTTCCCTGACAGCTGTCAGCTGCTAACTTGACCTTTGAGGCAACAAAGCTTTTCCTCCTTTCCTTACCAAAGATTCTGTGTTCTTTTAAGACATGCAGAAATGATTTCTCCTAGGAAAAGCAGCAAACAGGTGCAACACACTTGAGGGACAGGAGATCTGCCAGGTGCTGCTCTTTGCCGCAGAAAAGACATTGCCAGCATCCACGTGTCCTTGCCATGCCTTCAGACCACAGCTATAAATGCTGACCAGTACTGAGAGATCATCAGGCATCATCTTAACGCAGTGTCTGAACAGCTTTGGAGCTTGCCTGACGTCGCTCTGGGGAGATGTGACACCAGCAAAATGCACAGGCCCTGCCTTTGAAGAAGGAACTGTGGCTGCACTCGCCCTTTGCCAATAGTTTCCAGCTCTGTGTATTCAGCCTCAGGATCTCCCTCGCTCACCAGCATCTCTGTGAAAATCCCAAGGAAAGATGCTCACTTTAAAAGAGATTCCATCCTGCAGCAGATCACAAAGGCAGCCCCACTCTCTGCGACACTGGGCCCTTTCAACTCAGGCAGTCGGGAAACAACAGCACCACCGCACCACCACCACCTCAAAAACATCAGCAGCAAGACAAGCAGCCCTGCAGCACAGATGGCCTGCACCAAACTAAACGTCTAAACTAAAATCTAAGCACGTGCAGAAACAGTCCGAGGAAACAGGGATCGGAAACCTGTGACCAAGAGAAGTGATGGTTGTGTGGAAAGATTAAGGACAGCAGGAAAAACAAAACCTTGCTGTTCTTGGCAATGAACACTCTGTGACCTTCAAGCAAAGCTTTAATCCTTGCAAACATCAAAGAAATCTTGGCTCCTGGTATCAACTGTTCTCAACAGCTGCACTTTCCAGGACTGCAAGAATTTTGCAAAGCGCTTCTTCCAGCAGAAGCGCAATCTCCAGCTTCAAGCAGGACAATTTTGCCTAAACAATGCCCTTCTGCCTTTCAGGAGCAGCAGCTCATTTTCCAACCTACTGTGATGAGCCTTGGGAATGAGGTGCCTCAGCCTTTAGGACAGGCTGGGTTCTGAAGATGACCTTGGCCGTGCCCCACAGGAGCTCCTTGAGGCCTACTCATTGGCTGGGTCACGGCCTCCTGCTCAGCCAGAAACAATCTCTGCTTTGCCTTTTGCCTCCAGGGAAGCTCAGGCAAAGCCAAGCCAGGCTGAGCTGCTCTCAGAGGCAGGAGCAACACCCCGGTGACCCCTCACCTCCTCCAAGCACAACAACTGGTCCTCTGTGGGGCCTCAGCACCTGGCACTCAGCTGAGGAGGAACAGGAGCTGGGACAGCTCATGCCGACACACGCACACACGGGGCACTGCTCCAGCAGACAAGGATCACAAAGGACGTACTCAGCATGGCCAGGCACGTGTCCTCTGTCCTCTCTCCCAGCTGATCTCTGCTGCCAGAGGAGCTACTCGTGCTCCAGATGCACGAGCTGCTCACACTGGACTTGCCAGCCTGGGGACTGGAGGCTTCTTCAGAGCCTTCTGCTGCAGCTCGTGCAGGCGCCAGGACAGAGGAGGTGGAGCTCTGGGACAAGAAATGAATGAGGGTCACAAATGTGCCTGGCAGAGATGCCCCTCCCATCCCACTTCAAATGCAAGCCCCTAGGAAGTTGCTGCTGGCCACATCCAGGGCTCTTCACCTCTCAGCTTTTGCAGCCCGCTTCTCCAGCCCAAGGCCCAAAATCCAAAGGCTGCTTTTACACCATGGAATAAACGACACCACAGACACTGCTAACCAAAGCAGGCACTTACTGATGATGTTTGCTCTGGCCCTGGGCTGACAGCAGGGGCAGGTACATCGGCACCTTCCTCCTCTTCAGCCTCTTCCTCGGCTACAGAGGCAGCCAGAGCAGGTGCTGGTGCTGCCCTTCTGCTCTGTGGACACACAGCAGCATGAGGGACAGGAAAGAACCTGTCATTCACAACCCTACCTATATTCAGCTACAGGCCCTGCTGCATCTCAGCTGATCCTTTAGCTACTGACAGCTGCTCTCTGCGCAGGGCCAGGTCCCTCCTGGGGACAGTGTCTCCTCATATCCTGCAAGCTTCTGAACTGCACCTTTGCACTGCTCTCTTCACTGGGGACAGGGAGCCTGCACAGCCGCTGGGCACCAAGGGCCTCACTTGTACCCCAGGAGCATCCAAAGACATCCTCATGCTACCTCTTCTCTCTTGTTAAGACAAATTCACAGCCCCTTTCAGACCAGTAGGAAGGTGATGCCTAAATATCCAAGTTCCACACCCATTTGCCAGGCCTTACTGCCTGGGGGATGGGCTGGAAAGATTCCAGCCCTCAGCATCTTCAGCCAGGCACAGGAGGTGCTGTCTGGTCAGAAACTTGCAGCTATGCTTTGCTCCAGCCACAGCACTACCCAGAGCTGCCACTTACTGATGCTGGATGCTCAGGCCCTGCAGTGGCAGCAGGTGCACTGTGCTGGGCATCTTCCTCCCCTTGGGCCTCTTCTTCAGGAAGACACGCAGCCACAGGAGGCTCCCCGGTTCCTTTTGGGCTCTGCAGACAGACAGCAGCATCAGGGACACGTAACCTTCTTTATATTCAGCTCTAGAGCCAGATGCACTCAGGAGAAAGCATCTGCAGACAAATGGGATTCTAAGGTGCTCAAACTCAAATAAAATGGGCCAATTTGATGGGACTGCACTCTCTTGTACAGGAGAAATTCCACCATGGCTTAAAGCACCCAGCCGCCCCACTTTCAGCTCTGGAAAGGAACTGGAGAAAACAGCCCTGGGTCCTCCTGCTGCTGCAGCTGTTGCTGCAAAGAGCCTGGACTGTACTTTCACTCATCCAGCCAGGCGGGCACTGGACTGCAACAGACCCAGCTCACAGCTTGCTCCACAATTGTCAAATGCTACCAACGCCAGAGGCTCCTTTGCCACTCACCCAAAGACCGGATTCTCTCCAAGCACGGCTGATGTGACCTGCAACACACACGGGAAAAAGAACCAGATGCTGTAAGAAAACTGCCTGTGCTGGCCAAGCCCACCAAAGAGTCAACCCAAAGACAGAGCATTCTGCTTTCACTGCATCACTCCAGCAGCATCCCTTGTGGCACACAGCAAGCAAGACAACAGCAGCACAAAATACTGCCTGGTGTCACCCTTTTGTCCTCTTTGGCCACTCAAGCCACAGAAACTTGAGACTGAGAAAGTCTACAGGAGGCTCTCTAACAATCATTGCTTCTGCCCACCCCACCCTGCAGCAGCTACAGCTCCTCTCCTTCCTGTACTTCCGTTTTCCCAAGACATTGCATGCAGCAATTGCCATGAGCTTACTGAAAGCCTTTCCCCAGGGAGGCTTCACCCAAGTCCCCCTGAGCCATGGTGGCACAGTTCTATCGTGACACAGCACAGGAACAGCTCCTGTGTGTGGGAGCATACAAGAACTCCTCTGAAATGTCTATCTCAGAGGCCTTTTCCAAGTGCATGCTGTGATTTCATCACAGAACAAACGGCTCTTTCAGCGCACAGGAAGTGTCAACTTCCACAGGCACATGCTGGCATGACGGAATGCAGACAAGAAGACTTGAACTGAGGGACTTTCCCTCAGTCCTGGAGAGCAGTGCACAGCTTTTCAAGGACTCCTGCCAAGCTCTCCCAGGCTTCCCATCCTGGAAGTTGTCTTGCTTGAGCCAGCAAACTGAGGACACTCCAGACTCCATTGCCACAAGCTATGGCACCGCAGGAGCAGGGCCCCTGCAGGCTACATCACAAATGCTGCCCAGGCCCCACTGGCTAGAGACACCCCCTTCTTAGCTGGAGCTGTGGGCAGGGGCTTTACCCAACTGAAGGCCTCTTTGTGGCATTTGGGTTTCCATATGCTGCACTGAACAAAAACGTCTACTTACGTGCCAGGTGGGTGAAAAAGTACCCGGAATAAGCCACAGTAAAAGCTGTGAAAGCTGCAGCACACATTCCCTCCATGGCTGGTGCAGCGCTGCTCAGTCTGCACGAGGCAATCCCTGTAGGGAGAAAACAAGAATACTCAGAGTCCTGCTGGCAGAGACCTCGCCGATCAGCAGGTTCCCCTGCAGTGAGCGTGCCACAGAGCTGCTCTGCACACTGAGCCCTTCCGGGCCTCGGCACAGCAACTCTGCCTGACAACGCTGCCATGCGGCCGCTGACATCACAATAGCAGTGCCCTGGGCTGCTTTGTGAGTTCATGCACAGAACCACACCTTCTCTACAGATCATGCCAAAACAAGCCTGCAGAGTTCTCCTCTGCTGCAAAGCAACACAAAAAGCCCTCCTAGTCCATAACCTGTTGCTCAAGACATCTAAGAGTAAAAACACACTAAGCCCCTCTAACCCACACTGAGAAGCTGAACACTGAGAAGGGACCAGGATGTGAAGAACCACATTAGTGCTCTTTGGCCACGATTGCTTCTGAGCAAAAACCAGAAGGCTTCTTCCAGCTGGACCTTCCTTAGTTCTAGAAAGCAGCAAACAAGGAGAAGCACTACTTCAATTACATTTCGAGCTTTCTCGTAGGTGCAGAGACAAGGCCATGCACCGTTCAGCACTATTTATTCAAAACATTTTACATCACAGTCATGGGTGTGATTTCAGCAGGGAAATGCCATGACAGGAAATGCAAGGAGGATCCTTCTCTCTGACTCACTCTAGCAGAGAGGCCTCAGCACCAAAGCAACACCACCATTTTTTCCCACATTTTTGTCCATCCACAGTAATTTTTAGGACATGGGGCTGAGATGGGTGGCATTGAAGTGAGAACTGTGCCACACAGCTGAAACCATCAGGGCCAGGCTGGCATGTGGGACTGTTTAGCTGCTCCAGCAGAACAAGGCAACCCAGAGTGGTGACACTGATACCAAGTGAGTTCAGCCAAGCCCAAAGGGAGTCCAGCCTACCCAGGTGCAGCCCAGCAGGGTGGTAGGAAGAGGCAGCGAAGCGGCAGATCCCATTCCCACACACATGCCCAGCGTGGCGGACTGATGGCAGCGGCAGTGCCAAACAGAGCTCCGCAGGGAGAGAGGGACACCCATCACCATCGCCACTGCCACCACCACTGCCGCAGAGAGGGAGCAGCAAACTGCCACTGCAGGGCCACAGCTGCTCGGGTGAGACAGAGTAAAAATCCCTAGAGTAAAAGTCCATTCTGAATTAGGTGAAATGTCCAGAAGAGGTGAAAAGTCTGTGAGGTTAAAGCTGAAGGAAAAACTGCAGAACAGACACAATACGGAGACAAGGGGTAGACAAACCGATAAACAAGTTCTAGTGCAAGGGCAAGTCGACCTGACCTAGGAATTCTTTCTGATAAAAGGAACTAGCGGCAAATGTCACGCGAAATCCTGTAAAAAAGAGTATGTATGAAACTATTCTGAAACTGTATGCATATGTATTTGCAAGGAGGATAAAAAGGGACCTAAAGTTCCCATGATGCGCATGCCTTTTGAGGAGAGCATTATCTCTGCATGCGTCCAGCGCTGTAATAAACATACCAGCTTTTACAACTTTAACAAAGTTGTGGAGTTCTTTTCTTTATCTCCACAAAACACCAGGCAGCACCAGCAGCCCCCATCTAGCATCAGAACCATTCTGTAAGCCCTGGCCATCCTGTCTGTGCTCCAGGGGCCCACGTGACACTTCACCTTTCTTGGTTAAGCCATTACCTCTTTTGCACAATTTGCTTCTTAGTGTTGGGTATTGCTTTTTTTTTTTTCCCCTCATTACATTATAAGTCTAAAATTCTCAGCTTCTCATAGATTGTTTTTTTCCATTGTCCCCTCTGTTGTCATGGAGAAGGGGACAAAAGAGTGGCTTTACCAGGACTGTATCAAGATGAGGACATAGGAAGGAGGGAAGGCCTCAGAAAGAAAATCAACCCTCATGCTGCCTCTTTTAGAAGGAATAAAACTGAAAGTTTCTTAATATGCAGCCACAAATATCTGGAGTCTTGACAATCAAGAAGCACAGGAACGTGGAAACCTTGTTGTGAGACACTAGAGGACATTGCTGGCTCAAAGCCTTTCAGGCACTTGTGTGTGGGGAAAGGGGCAGATCAAGCCTTGCTCAGCTGAGGCGATGCCCTACTCTGCACGCCCCACAGCCCCAGGCCTGCATCCCAGCCCAGCAGTGGCTGCTGATCCCTGCCACAGCAGAGGCAATGCTCCACACCTGTGTCTGGAGCCCCTAACCCAGCTCCTAAATGGCCAGGTGAGTGGGAGCCCCATGTGGGGCAAGGGCCCAGGAAAGCCAAAGGCTATTAACCTTGGCATGTATGGCCACCACATCTCTTGACCCTACCTCCTCTTGGAATTTCTATCAGCTGAACACCACTGGAACCAGGAGTGGTAGCTATGCTGGTTCTTTTCTCTTGTTCTCTCCTTCTCTGTATTCTCCCAATTCCATCCTCTCAGATTTTTGAGTAACTTAAAATCTTACAGGCTTGGAGTTTGTTAACTTGAATGGGCTAAGTTAATGCTTTATAGAATGTTTTATGTTCATTGAATCCTGCTCAAAATTGTTTTTTACCTTTAAAATTCTCTGATTTTCAAAAGTTGCCAGGGAAGGGGTTTTTGTTGTTCCAACCCCTTGAGAACATCTCGTCAGTATTTCTCCCGCTTTTCTAACTCAGAGTACATGAACAAGTTGAAGTGCTTTTAAAGTCTCTCTTAGAGCAACGTTTTTGGGCCTCACATCTTAATTGGCACAGCAAGCAGGGTACTCTTGAGGTGACATGGGCCTTTTATACAGCAGGAACTGCTCCTGACATAACAAAGGAGAAATCAATTTTCAGTCAAAGCTGCTACTTCCTGCCAGAAAAGTAATGGAATCCCACACAGACACTGATCTGAACTGCTCTCCACTGACAGACTTGCTAAAACCTTGGATAGAAAGCTTGTCCAGCCCTAAAGAGAGACGGGCAATGAGGGAAACTGGCACCATCCGCAGTTACTTGTGCAGAAAACATGACCTTTGGTAGAAGAAAATTTAACATTCCCAGGAAAGGACCATGCCTGGGATCTTTATGCATGGAGGTTTGACTCAGAGAGCTGAATGTTGTCAAGAGCTAGAAAAGGAGCTGAACCAGTTGCAAATGGCCTCAGGGCCTCAAACAATCACCGGCCTCAGGCCAGAGCAGAACAGAAGGCAGGGATGAAGGCAGCCCCCAAAACATGAGAAAGCAGTGAAACACGCTGGTGCAAGGCCAAACAGCTTTAGAGCTGCAATGTAACACTGCTGGGGAAGGCCTGGAAGCAGCGTTTTCCAGACTCCAGGGACAGACGGGCCTCCCTGACTGCAAGGTCAGCCCCGCAGCCCCTGGCAGCGCTTTCATGCCTCACAGTCCAGCCCCGGCCCCCGGCCTAAACTGCGCCCGCCCCTCACAAACACAGAGCGGGACGGCCCCAAGGGGATGCCACCTTCCTCTGCTCCCTGCAGGACGGGTTCCACTCTGCACAGCCAATCTCCTTCCCTCCTTCTCATCCCAAGCCCTGCCCGCGGATAAAGAAGGAATTCGCTTATCAGGAGGCAGCGTCTGGTAGTGGTACCTCAGTCTGCAACCGAAGTGCTGTAATTCCATGGGAAAATTAGCAATGATCCCAAAGAAAGTGAAATGGAGAATGTTTTGAGAATTTCGCTAGTGGGGGGAAATGAAATCAATCTTTTGGAGAAGGGAGCACATGGTAAAGAGCCCTGGTCTTCTGCCTGGGGAACAACCTGTGGTGTGTAAAGTTTGGACCTCTTGGAGAGGGGAGAAGCCCAAAGCAATGCATGAGAATCAGCCGATGCCCCATTCACCTCCTTCTGTGTTATTGATCAAATTTATGGATGAAGGCTGAGAAAACAAAATCTCGGCTCCATCTCCACAAAGTGAGTTGGGAGAGGGTGGTGAATTCAAATATCCCAAGATGCTCCCTGGAAAGAAACTGGGGAATTAATGATGACTCAGTTTTCCGGTATTCTCAATGAAGCTTTGCCAACTGCTCCTTCTGTGCCTCCTCCTGGCAGCCTTGGGCATTGAGCCTTGTGTGCCACCAGAGGCTGGAGGCAGAAATGCTGCTGCTAGAGAATCTGTAACCCTTAGGAGGAAAAGCTTTTATCATGGTGCAAGTTTGTTGTTTTGGTGTCACTATTGTGATAAATAGATGTGATTTGTGCTAACAAAATTGTAAATATATCAATAGTTTTGGAAAATAATTGGGAAAAGTATATGCGATCAGTGTTATGAAGCAGATTTTTTTTAGCTGATACATGAGGGAAAGGAGGATACAGGGCTTGGATTTGACCTTGGGAATGGACTAGGTCAGGAAGTGACTCCCAAACCAAAATTGGCAGCAACTGAAGTTAAGACAACTCCCAGAGCTGGAAAAACCTTGGATATGGATAAAGTTGGGGCAATTCCACACGGGGAGTCTAAAATAGTGGTCTTATCTATGAAATAAATAGTGTAACATACATAGTGTTAGGTATGTAACATCATGCTTAACCTGCATGCACCACCTGCCTGGTTATCCAAAGGACATGTGAGCAAGATCTTCAGCCTTCCTCCAAGAAGACCCCGAAGAGACCAGAAGGCCCCATAGCAACAATGGGAGCATGCGCTGTGCAGGAGAGTGACGCAGATTTCAAGAATGGAAAATAGGAGGAGATTGATGGGAAAGTATGGATGAATCTGTATTAGCATACAATATATAAGTTGTGTCTGGATCCTTTTGCCTTCGTACGTGAGGCAGGGTGGGAAACCCTCCCTGTACCCTGATCAATTGGGTTTTGCTTATGCTTTATCCGAACCACTACCAAATTTCTGTAACTACTGGATTATATCTGACTCTATTATTCCATCTCAATTAAAATTGCTGACCTCAATAAAAACTGCTGCTAAATTTTAAGTTTGTGGTTCATTGAATTGGACATATGGGACTGCATTCATAACACTAATAACCCTGAATGTTCAAGTATATCCTCACCAGTCAGGAGATTGGGTGTATGTCCAGACCTGGAAATGAGAGCCACTGAAGTGAAGTGCAAGGACTTTTGATCCCATGGCTGTGAGATTTACAGAGGGAGACTCCCAAATGATGTGATTCAAGCTCTGGACACATGGAATTGTACTGGACAGTACAGGCAATGTGGCCCCGCTGCAGAAAAAGCTGCAATGCTACATTTCTAAAGTGAATAACATCAAATGGTTTCTCTTTCTGCTCATTTCCAGAGCAATGTCCCTAGTATGGCAGCATGGCTGTTTCTTCCTGAATTAGCCAACCATCCTAGCAGGACCTTGTACCTAATGACCACAAGAGCAAGTATGGCTTTGGGTGCCAGAGGGTGGAAGAGACCAAGAAAGAAAAGAGAGCCATGCCCTTTTCCCTAAGGACCTCTCCAGCATCACACACATAGAACAAATCCTACCTGACCCTTGGAAAAGAAAGTTGCGTTTCTGGACTTCAGTCCAAATTTGCAAACTAGAATGTAACAGAATGTGTAGATCCAACAAAAAACCCATGCTTCCTAAAACTGAAAAGGCTTGGAAGGCTGGTTGGCTACTCTAACTTCAGTTTGCCTGCATGGTGCTAAGAATCCTCATCAGTATTGGTAAGGGACTGGAAAACTTAAATGGGGTAACTTTAAAAAATTGAAATAACATAACTTTAAAAAATAAGGGTTTTAGAGATTGTTGTGCTCTTGATGTCTTCTAAGTTTCTTTTTACAGACTTTTAGTGTTGGTTTGATTAAAGCATCACCAAAGCTTTCTGTGGTAGAGAACACAAAAGAATACCAAGTGGATAGTTCCTCTCTATGAAGTAGGTCCAAGTGGGACTGAGTCTTCTTCTTCGAGAGGTGTTTCTTGGAAAGATGAATTGGTGACAGGACTGAAGAAACTGCTGTTCTTCACTGCATTGAGTGTTTGTAGGTTTTTATCTTGGTAAGTTTTAAGACATTCATGTTGATATGTTTTATAGAAGTTTGTTGCAAGCAATATTGAGAAATTTTTGTATCTTCTCTCTGGCTGCCACAGTGGGTGGGGAAGATTCCTCCCTAAACTTATCTTAGGCAAATTTTTAGAGCTCTTGCCATCTCCTCAGAGCAAAGCAGAAAATTACTCCACCGAGGCAAGTATGTGTAGTAATGGTAGGGGATGTGTAGAGCATGATTGTGCAGAAGAAAGGCATGTGGAACTGTTGGTGGCCCCGGGAAGCAGGGAGAAAAGGGGCTGACAGAGGAGCAGAGGTGGCAGCTGGAAAGCTCTCTCCAGCTGTGGACAAAGAAGGCAGAAATGGTTAGGCTGACAAAAGACAAGAAGAAAGATTTTGGGTTTGAGAAGCACTGAAGGCTTAGGTAAAGTCAGGAAAGGTATTTGGTCTGAACCCAGTACCTTGACTGAAATGATATGCTGAGGAAGTTGGAGCCTCTTGTGTGGCAGTCAGGGATCTGCGTGCGGAAGAACTCGGTTTGTACGGGCAGACAAGAAACCCCCCCTCACCTCGCAGTCTGACCTTGGTGCTGCACTTGGACACATCCAATTGGTTGAAAGTGACACAGACTGCCGAAGCCTTTATAAACCCCTGAAACTTCTTAATAAACGCCATTTTGCTATCCACCATACTGGTGTCTGTGGCATATGGACCGAGTGACCCTGGGCCTTGGGTAACCGTGCCAGCTCTAGAACTAGGTCGCTACGCCGTAACGGCAACATCTGGTGCCAAACCCAGGATTGGCCAACACCCGGAGTTCGGGGATCGCCTGGACGGGAGACTGGTGGCTGCACAGCTGGCCTCGTGCAGCGGGAGGGACGCCTCCGGACCAGTGGACCATGGAAGTGATGATGAAGGTTATCAATCAAGTACATTCTCAATGGGGTATAGATTGTAATCAGAAAGATTTAAGTCTTGCTTTATCGAGACTGATAAAGATTGGGGTGATTGATAATCCGGTGGAGATTCTCCACCCAGAGGTTTGGGATACTTGTACGAAGGTTTTAGCTGAGGAAACTATGACGTCAGGATCGGGGAAGGTGCTGAAGGCTTGGGGCAAGGTTGTGCAAGCTTTGAAGAAGGCCAGAGAGGAGCAGGAGATCTGGAAAACCGCTCAAGCGTGGTTAATGGCCACGCCGCAGTTGGGGGTGGGAGCGGCGACCCAGACTGCAGAGGGCTTTGATCAGAGCAGCAGCGTGAAATCGCAAACGCCGCACTCCCCCCGGGAGATCGAGTTACCATCGGGGGGGGGAACGCGTGCAGTCGTTTTGGCAGGGGCTCATGGAGGAGGCACGGGAAACGGCGAAGTCGCCGGACCCCGAAGGGGGAGACGACAGCACCCCCCCTCCGCCGTATGAGTCTGAAAATGGCGTCGGACCACGTGGTGAGGGTGAAAAAGAAAGTGATGGGGGCGGAAAAGAAAGTGATGGGGGCGGAAAAGAAGGCACGGAGGGCGGAAATGCAGTCAGCCTGCCCAAAAATGCAGGCGTGGGCGAGCGGGGGGACAGGGTGGCCCCCGTGGAGGAGCGTGTGACCAATCAGAGCGTTTGGTCCACTTTGAGTCCTTATAGGGCAAGAACCTCCCCCAGCAGGAGGCGGGGGGACCCTAGGGAGAGAGGATGGCCCGACCCACATAAGAAGGGGCGGGGTCGGAGCCCGAGAAAAAGGCAGAGCAGCCCGGAAATGGTCGATCAGTCCACTTCCGGCTCTGACTCGGAATGGAGCTCGGAGGAGGAGGGGACATCGGGGAGCTCCGGCTCGGAATCGGGTTCTAACAGAAAGAGAACAGCAGTGTATAAGGTCACTAGCCACAGTGCTCCCGTATGGGTAAAGGGGATATCAGAGAAAAATCAAACCCCACTCACAGACTGGTGGAAAATTAAAATTGCATGTGCCCAATACACACCCTCGGCAACACTGGTGTTCCCAGTCCGTGTGGGGGGGGTAGATGGAAATCAGAGAACCTATTCCCCAGTAAATCCAAAAGATGTGCAGGCAATTATTAAAGCAATCGCAGATAAGGGGATTAACTCTGCCATGGTCTCCACACTGATTGACGGCGTTTTTGGAGGGGATGACATGTTGCCTTTTGGTATTAAGCAGACCTGTAGAATGATTTTTGATGGGGCAGCCATGATTGTTTTTAAGCAAGAGTGGGAAGATAACTGCTTTAAGCAGCTGGCCCAGGTAACAGGGGCAGATCATCCACTGCACGGTTCCAGCATACAGAGGCTTATGGGCACAGACCCCACAATGATTACTCCCCAGGCACAGGCAGAGGGCTTGCGAGCACATGAAGTCATGACAACTACCCACGCAGCCAGAGAGGCCATCAGCATGGCGACCAAGGTAATAGCCAAACCCACGCCTTGGGCCACAATAAAGCAGAGTGAAAGTGAGAGCTTCACTCAGTTTGTAGATCGCTTGCAGGCTGCCTTGGACTCCTCATCATTGCCTTCTGAGGCAAAGGGTCCAGTGCTGGCAGAGTGCCTACGCCAGCAATGCAACTCAGCCACCAAAGACATTTTAAGATCACTGCCACAGGGGTCTAATATAGCTGCCATGATCAAGCACGTTGCAAAAGAGGAACACCTAGCTCCCATTCAAGCAGCAGTTTTCACTGCAATAATGAATGTCAGGGCATGCTCTGAGTGTGGCCAGGCTGGGCACGTGGCAGCAAACTGCTCCCAGTCGGACCTAGTCCAGTTCTGGCAATGACTAGACCCAGAGAGAAACATGATCCAAGGCATTGCCACAAAGGCCACCGACGTCCTGACTGGCGACACCGATGCCTTTCAGACAGGCCGTTCAGCCGGGTCGGACTCGGACCCAATCCTTTGCATGTTAGAAGCTACCTATCTATCTTTGAACGAATCTAACCCTAACCTGACAGACTCCTGCTGGCTTTGCTACGATGTCAAACCCCCTTTTTACGAGGGAGTCGCCTTAGATACCCCCTTTAGTTATTCCAGAGCCAATGCCCCTTCCCAGTGCAGGTGGGACACACCCCGCAAAGGGATCACCCTGAGCCAAGTCACAGGTCGGGGCAGATGCTTTGGCAGTGCCACCCTAGCCAGGCAGAAAGGCAACGTCTGCACTGACGTGGTCAAGCCCGACCGAAAGAACAAGTGGATCGTCCCATCCGCTTCGGGGATGTGGGTTTGCCAGAGATCCGGTGTGAGCCCTTGTGTGTTTCTTGCCAAATTCAATGACTCTAACGACTTCTGTGTTCAAGTTCTGATCGTTCCTAGGGTCCTGTACCACCCAGACGAGGAGGTGTATCACCTCCTTGAAGAACCCAGCCAGCTCCACAAAAGAGAAATACTAAGAGGTATAACTATCGCAATGCTGCTCGGCCTAGGAGCAGCGGGAACGGCGACGGGTGTGTCGGCCCTGGCAACGCAACATCAAGGACTGTTCCAGCTGCAGATGACCATCGATGAGGACCTCCAGAGGATCGAGAAATCCATCTCCTTTCTGGGAAAGTCAGTCTCCTCACTCTCAGAGGTGGTCCTGCAGAACAGGCGAGGACTGGACCTCCTGTTCATGCAGCAAGGAGGTCTGTGTGCCGCCTTGAAAGAGGAATGCTGCTTTTATGCAGACCACACGGGAGTCGTCAGAGACTCCATGGCGGAACTCTGAAACAGACTGGCTCAGAGACAGAAAGAAAGGGAAGCCCAACAGGGTTGGTTCGAATCCTGGTTCAACCATTCTCCATGGCTCACCACCCTGATTTCTACCCTAATAGGCCCCGTCACAATGATCTTACTAACCCTAGTTTTCGGACCTTGCGTACTAAACAAACTGGTGCTATTTGTTAGAAGATGTTTAGAAGCGGCAAACATTTTGTTTCTCGAACACAGACAGTTGCTTTAAAGCGTGCTAGTTACTAACACACAATTTTACACTAGTTATACTAACCTATGAAATTTTGTAACCTTTACATTTTATAACTTTCTGAGATTTTTACTAATCATGAGGGGGGGGGAAATGTGGCAGTCAGGGATCTGCGTGCGGAAGATCTCGGTTTGTACGGGCAGACAAGAAACCTCCCCTCACCTCGCAGTCTGACCTTGGTGCTACACTTGGACACATCCAATTGGTTGAAAGTGACACAGACTGCCGAAGCCTTTATAAACCCCTGAAACTTCTTAATAAACGCCATTTTGCTATCCACCATACTGGTGTCTGTGGCATATGGACCGAGTGACCCTGGGCCTTGGGCCACCGTGCCAGCTCTAGAACCAGGTCACTACGCCATAACGGCAACACTCTTGAGTTTTGTGATGTCTTTGAGCCCCACCCCTGAGGCAATCCAGACTATTACGACTATTAAGTCATTTCAGGTGACTTTCCTGAGAAAGGCTGCTCTGCTGTCATTTTCTGATGCAGAGTGAGAGGATCCCTCTCTGGCTGCCTGTTCCCTTCTCTGCCCCACATGACAGCCAGAGTGAGTCCATTGCCAGCAGGAGGCGTGGGCAGATGGGGCATGTCCTGGGGACAGGTGGCCAGCATGGAGCACTGCTATTGGGATGCCAAAATTCTGGTGGGGAGAAAGCTTCTTGTGTCTCATTTGCAAGCTCAGCTTCCTATCCCCTTTCAAAGCCTTTCCCAGTCTAGTGCTCTGCCAACAGTGCCTCAGTCCCAGGATGGGAATTCTGAAGTCCTTTCAAAGAATCCTGGCCTGAAAGAGAACAGGTCTGGCTTGCAGAGCATTGCTCTGTAGGCCTTAGGAAGTCACTTTTTCAGCCCTTACCCACCTACTGCCCAAAAAACACATGTGAAAGACTGAAGCTTTGCCAGCTGTGACAGTGCCCCAAAGAGAAGGCAGTTAGGGGCAAAATAGTGAGGATTATTTTGGTGTTGTCATGTCAGGTACCAGGTGGGTGAGAAAAGCCCTCTGTAAATAGCTTAGCCGACAGTCAGGGAGGGGAAGATGCAAAGAAAGGAAGAGGTAGAAACACCAAAGCAATGAGAGGACTACGTACAGCAGTTGAAGGTATAAAAAAGAAAGAAGAGTAATTGGATGAAATACTGAAAAAATTAAACAAGTCTTCTCCTGCTGCTGGATGGTGCATTGGGGCATAGTGTCAGCAGCTTTGGGTTCCCATCCCAAAGCCATCACCTGTTTTCCTTCTGCCCTGATTGGTCCAGGCAGGCTGTTGATCTGCATGGCCACTCCCAATCGGTCCCTGTATCCTCTGCTCTTCATGATAAGCTCAGTGTAAGTTGTCTGGCTGTCATCCATTGTGGCTTTTCTTCTCCTGAGGCTTGGTGTTGGTAGTTGACTGTCTGATGTGTGGCTGTGTGGTCAGTTCTTGGCCTGTGCCATCCACGACAAACCCCCATGATTCGCCGTTTTTTCTTTTCTTTAAAATGAATGGTATAACAATCATAGTAAAAATAAGATCTTCTCTTAACTAAAACCAACACAATATTTAATAGATTTTAACTAAAGTTGAGAATTAAATAAACAGGTGGGTTCATATATCAGAGCATAGCCAAACACTAAGGCAATACAATTTTCATTCCCCCTCACTTCTCCGGGCCTGACTCCCAGGTGGCTCCCTGCCACTTCATTCCCCCTCACTTACCCACAAAACAGAAGAAAACACAAAATGAAAAGGACTGGTGGTGACACCTTTTCTGGTGCCCTTCAGCAAACACACAAGTCAAAAGAAAAGGTTTCATGGGGGACTAGACTGGGGGGGACCTTCTGGTGGGGACGGGAACAGGACTCCTGTGGGGCAACAGAGTCATTCCTCGGGCAGTTTTATTGTCAACTTATCCCGTAGGTTTGATCTCTGAAAAATGTATTACAACAAAAATGGGGGACTGCTAATACAAGAGGAAAGCAGAGCAGGGTTCAGGGCTGTCAGAAAGTGGGTTAGGGTAGAATCCAGGGCAGCATGGCCGGTGCTGTCCTGTCAAGGGGACAGAAAAGGAGGGGAGATGGCAGATGGCTGGTGGCTCACCCGTGCTCTTGAACAGGTTCCATCTCCCGGCCTGTCCTTCTCAGGGATAGTGGGTTCAGGGAAGTGGGGTTGGAACATGAAAACTGGGAAAGGAAGTCTGTCAAATATTGCACAACTAAAATTTAAATTTAAACGGTAGTCAAATATACCGTCAGTTACCACCAAACATCACAAAGCAAATGATTTTCAAGAATCACTGTACTGAACATATCTTGAAACGATAAACAGGAGTCCATGGGAGAGGTTAAAGTCTAGGCGACTTTCTTCCAGGCCATAGCCCCAGGAAGTCCCCTAGCAGGCCCACAGGCCTCCAGAGTGGCTCAGGCAGATCCAAACTGCACAAGTTTTCACTTCCTCATGTTGGCCTTAGTTCCCGGGGCAGAACTTGCCTTCCTGCTGGACACTCACCTGTGCCTGAGCCCCTGGAGAAGGCCCGGCTCCCTCCCTCTCTGCCCACAGCCACAGCAGCATCCCCAGCAGTGACACCACTGCTCTGCTCCACTTTGCCCTACTCTGCTCCTCTAGTCACAGCTGCAAGCCTGTATCTGCACAAGAGGTTGTAGCCTGGAGGCAGTGAAGGAAGCAGACCTTTGCACACTTCCAAACCCTGCCACAAACCCCATCCATGGGTCTTCCCACATAGAAGAAACACCTGAGCATTCAGCAGCAAATTTAGAGCTTATTCACAGGGGTGAGAACAGAGGGAAGCTTCCAGCACAGTGAAGGTTTTATTTATTACAGTATTTATTTTGACTATCAATTTAAAACAAACTACAAACTATGAGCTATGAACTAGAAACTTCAAACTACGATCCAGAAACTACAAACTACAAACTACAAACTACAAATAACAACAATGGGCTTCTTCCAGGGCTAGTATCTCCTGTCAGCCATAAACTGCTGCGTGGCCATGATCAGAGGCGTCAGGTCGGAGGTCGGCTTGGCTGATGTTACAAACGGATGCTGCCCAAAGAGAAAAAGGAAATACATGAACTTGTACTTTCCCTCACAGGCTGAAACAGGCTTGCTCTGCCTACCAGAAAGATACTGAAAGCAGAAAGGAGGGCATTCTAGGCACCTCTGTGTCTCTACATCCAGGACCTTGCTACATGAGGCAAAGATGGCTCCCAATCCCACAAATCCATGAATCCAGATGTCTTCAGTTTAAAGGGATTTGTCTAGGTGACCTTGAAGGCTCCTTCCAAGGCATCCTAGGCCAGGATTCTCCCTTGTTTTCCTTTGCAAAGCCCCCTGCCTGGAGATTCTCAGGAGCGGGGCCCATCAGACGCCTTGGACTTGAGCAGATGAGGAGCCCCTGGCAGCGGGCAGCTGGCGCAGCCTGCAGCCGCTTTGCCTCTTTTACCTGCAGCAGTTCCTGGGCAGACCAGCGCCTGTCCTCGTCCCTCTCTCCAGGCAGCAGTGCAGAAAGTCTCGCAACCACAGCCGACTGTTGCCTGGGCTTCTGCAGCTTCGGCCTGCCCCCGCTGCTGATCAGCTCTTCAACCTAGAGAAGAAGGAAATGCCACACTCTGCCTGTCTCCTTCGCACCCCAAACTGCTCACACGCACCCCACTGGACAGGCTCCACTCTCCAGTGGCACTTCACTCCCTGCCAGAGCCTGGCAGATACCTTTCCTACCCCTGCTGAAAGAGCCCAAAGCCACAGGCAGCCATAGCCAGTCCAATATGCAAAGGCTCTTGCCTTCACCCCTGATTTCACTGGCTGATGGGGACTAAAAGCCCAGCTTTGCCCTTTTGTCAAAGCTTTCCCTCAAGCAAAAGGCATCAGGATTTTATTAGTGTGGTTCATGCACTGAAATGGCAAGGGGAATGATCTGGACAAGGAGCACGAGAGACTATGCAGCCTGGAACCTCTCATTTCCAGCTGCTAGCAAGCTTGCCAGGCAGTAGGTATGGGAGCAGATTTTTGTTTGAGTGACAGCAGTATCAGAGAGCAGTTGCAGCGCACCGTGCGGGAGGTTTTCATCCAGTAAGGAGGCGCCCCTTCCACCATCTCGATCCCCACAATGCCAAAGGACCAGATGTCCACTTTGGGGCCATAGAGCTTCCTGGTGAAGATTTCTGGTGCCATCCAGTAAGTGGTCCCAACAGCTGATCTCCGTTTGCTCTGCTCAGCGGTCAGCTGAGCAGCAAGGCCAAAATCAGCTGAGGAGAAAAAACAAGCCAGCGTGAATGAGGAGAGCAAATCCCCACTGTTCCAATGTCCAGGAAGGCACGCGTGGAACCCAGCTGCCATAAAGGGGCCATGGCTGCCATTCTTCAGATCTGCAGCCAAGGAAATACGGGGAATTTGGCCACATAGCAAAAGCCCCCAGTCTCAGGCAGTGGCTTTTAGTGCCCTGCAGTTATTGGACTGTGAGTGCCTTGCTTGGGAAGGGACACACCAGAAGCCAAAGGCACTCCTGAGCCCTTGTTCCCAGCAACACCTCCCTGCACCTTGGGGCCCTGCTCTGCGCTTGCAGCTGGGCAGCCTGCACTGCCACAGGCACCACTGCAGGGAACCCACAGTCACCCAAAGGCAGCCCCACACCACAGCCTGCCACGGCTGAGCCTGGCCAACAACACCCACCCAGCTTGACAGATCCGTCCAGACCCAGGAGAATGTTGTGGCTTTTGACATCCCGGTGGATCACTTGCTTGGAGTGAAGGAAATCCAGGCCTTGCAGGCACTGAGAGAGGGAAAAAGAAACACCAGCCTAAGTGGATTTCATCCCACAAGCAGGAATGAGGCACATCTGCTACACTGCAACATTCCTGGGGCATGCTGAGCCATGGCAGGACAGGCTGCTGGCAAGGGCAAGAGCTTGCTGCTCCAAGATGAGGACAGCAGTGCCTCTCTAAGTGAGGGTGTGTTTGCTTCTGAAAGAGAAAGGCAATTGTTCCTTCCGGCCACTGCCCTGCAACCACAGCCTGAAGGAGCACGGCTGCAGTGGCTGTGCTCTCTCCAGCCAGACAACAGTGGATTCTTTTGCAAGCACCACTTTGGCTGCAAGGCTCTCCTTTGAGGCTGAGCTCTCTGAGAATCCTGTGAGTATCTTGGTCTTTGCCCCTGCTTGTCATTGTGCCACCAGCACCTTTGCCCTTCAGGGGAAGGAATGCAGCACACACAGGCTCCAGGCAAGTGTTTAGAGAGGCAAACACAAACACACTAGAAGAAGGGCAGGGACACTGGCAGCCACTTCAGATGCTCTTGCTACTGCCAGTCATAAGAGAAAGGCAGCAAGGAGGCTCAGAAAATGAAATCTCTCCTCTCCTTGTCACCCATTTGGAAGGACCATCCCGACCAAGGCATGGCAAGCACACAACACCATCCCTTACCTCCCGAGAGACAGCTGCTATCTCTCCCTCTGCCCAGACGAGTCTCCCTGATGACATCGTGTAAGGAACCTCCATTCATGTATTCCATCACGAGCCAGAGTTCCTCGTCCAGCAGGTAGCTGAAAGGAGGAAACAACAGCCTGGAGATGAATGCGCACACTCACACCACCCTGCTGGATTCTGCTTTCTGTGTCTCTCTCAGAGGAAGACAGGAGGAAGTCAGGAGTCATTCACTACGCTCTACAGGCCTTGAACTCTGGGCACTCTAAAACACTGCTTGGTATCCACACCAATGCAACAGGCCAAGGGAAAATACAATCTACAGTGCTTTGTCAGTACTTCAGACCCATGGGGAAAAAAGTCAAACCCCAAACCCAACAAAACCCATGGGGAGAGAGGACAAGAACTTTGAGGCTGTTGGCTCACTAAGATAGGGCCAAGTCTGGCCTTTGAAAGCGCCCTTCAAACTCGCTGTGCCAGGAAAGATTAATGCAGCCCCAATGCAATCTCCTCCCAAGGCGCTGTAAGATCAGCCCAGAAACAGGAATTAACAGCTCCATCCTCTGCCAGCCACCAAAGGAGTGGCTGAAACCTCTGGCTTGCAGGATGTGAATGACCTTTCAGGGCAGAGCAGCAGAACCACTCACCTGTCTACATAGTTGACAAGGTTGGCGTGCTTATTGCCACGCATGACCTGGATTTCATTCAGGCACAGCTCACTGCTGCTCTCTTGCAGGAGACTAATTTCTTCTTTATGGCCACCTAAAACAACACAGAAAACCATGAACCAAAGAAATCTGTAGCACAGGACCTCAAGGGCAACATGGAGACAGTGATTATGGGATGAGAGTGTTGCACTGGGCCAAGCCGCTTTGTGACTGGACATCAGACCGCCTGCTTGGGCACCTCCCAGGACACAGAGCCACATACCCTTTGCCTTGGAAGCCTGGGAGAAACACGCTCTAAGCTCTCCACCTCAAAGCTCTAACAACACTCACTCTGCCCAGGTCCAGTCTTACCCCATGGCATTACTTTTATCATTCCCATTTTTGTTCACACACCTCTAGCAAGCAGGAAGCCATTTTGTGCCAGTAAAACTGGAGAAAAACTGCTGGGAAAACTTTGGGCACTCCTAGGGGGCTTGATCATTACTCCAGCCACGACTGACACTCTCTATTGCACAACAACAAAGCAAACTCTTACAGACATGACAGAAAAAATGCTGTCCTAAAATAATCCTGACGGCTATTTCTCCTAAAAATATACAAACCTGAATACTTCACGCAAAAAAATGCTGTGATGTTGAAAACATCATTAAGGATATCTCCAAAAAAGACAATCCTAGCACTTCCTCACTTCAGGTATTTTCATTTCGTGCCACTAAAATACTTTCCTGCACAGCACTGACATTTGCAATTACTGCCTGACTGTAAAAAGAAATAACCCAAGCCTTGATCTTCTAGGGATATACACCGGCCTCTGAGTAGGGCTTAGGCCCTTGAGAGACTCCTTGCAGACCTCTCTCTCTAAGCACAGTTTCAAGGGCAGCACTGCAGGTGCCTACAGAACTACCAGCACGATTCCCATGTGTTTGCAGACGTGCCAGAAATGAGAATTCAGGAACCCTGCAGCCCCAAAGAGCAGCGCCACGCTCTGAGGACACCACCTGGGCACCAAGACCCAGCCAGCGTGTCCTCCTCTGACAGATTCTGCCTGGCCTCCTTGCATTCCCTGGGGCAGCTGCGAAGGACAAAATCTGTCCCCGCTGTATTTGGCAGGCGGACACTGCTCTGCATTCATCTGCCCTTGCAGCAAAGCTCTACTGGCCACCCAAAGCTCAGCCACAGCTCACAGCAGAGGGGAGGGCACTCGAGAGCTGCAGAAGCTGCGGCGCTGCTTGACGCTTACCTCTTCTCCTGTGGCAGTCTCCACTGCCATGCACACCGTGCCGAAACCCCTAGGAACAAAACGGCAGCGGAGAAAGAAGAAGTCCTTTAGTCCCTGCAAGTGCAAGACACTGCAGTCCAAGGGGAAAAAGGTCCTGGGGCAAACAGTAAATGGAACAGGACAGATTCTCGTCTGGGTCTTTTCCCCCTTTTCTCTTTCTGTATCTGTGCATGTGTGGGATTTTTCCAGGAACTTGCTGGTTGGGCCTTCTCACACCTCTCCTTGGAGTCTGTCTGCCAAACTCAAGCACCACCACTCAGGCCTTCTGAGAAGCCTGAAGCCATGTAACAGCCATTGGAGGAAAGTCTCCAGACAAAGATCTCTGACCCAGCTTGCACGGAAAATAGTGCCCCGGCCGCAGCTGCAGCCACAGCCAGAGCAGGCAAAGGCTTCCATTGCTGCACACACAAATGGAGAAGTCCTCAAAACACAGGTTCCTTGGACAGCTGCGTTCTGAGTCCAGAGCTGTTTGCAGCTGCTTCTCTTTGGTGCACCAGACACAAGAAGGACTCTGCTTTTCTGGAGATTCCTTTACCTTTGGCTTCTCACAGAGAAAATGTTGCAAATCAGTCCCATTTCCAGTCAGCAGAGCCGGCTTTCAAAGGGAACAGCTTGGTAGATTCTTTGCAGGAAAGGCCTCAACCCCACAGCATTCACCAGGGTTCTGCCATCAGCCAGATGATGCCTTTTCCTCCAGAGTGCATTGGCACCGGGCATTGCCCTGAAGCTTTGTCTTTTGCCACCTCAGCTACAAAAGAGAGCTGCTTCTTTCATTTCTGCTTTTGGCTTCTAGACAAGGTGGTGGTCATCGTGACCACTGAACCTTCTTTTCAGCAAAATACTGGAAAGAAATGATACTGAGAGCTGTTCCCTGACAGCTGTCAGCTGCTAACTTGACCTTTGAGGCAACAAAGCTTTTCCTCCTTTCCTTACCAAAGATTCTGTGTTCTTTTAAGACATGCAGAAATGATTTCTCCTAGGAAAAGCAGCAAACAGGTGCAACACACTTGAGGGACAGGAGATCTGCCAGGTGCTGCTCTTTGCCGCAGAAAAGACATTGCCAGCATCCAGGTGTCTCTGCCATGCCTTCAGACCACAGCTATAAATGCTGACCAGTACTGAGAGATCATCAGGCATCATCTTAACGCAGTGTCTGAACAGCTTTGGAGCTTGCCTGACGTCGCTCTGGGGAGATGTGACACCAGCAAAATGCACAGGCCCTGCCTTTGAAGAAGGAACTGTGGCTGCACTCACCCTTTGCCAATAGTTTCCAGCTCTGTGTATTCAGCCTCAGGATCTCCCTCGCTCACCAGCATCTCTGTGAAAATCCCAAGGAAAGATGCTCACTTTAAAAGAGATCCCACCCTGCAGCAGATCACAAAGGCAACCCCACTCTCTGTGACACTGGGCCCTTTCAACTCAGGCAGTCGGGAAACAACAGCACCACCGCACCACCACCACCTCAAAAACATCAGCAGCAAGACAAGCAGCCCTGCAGCACAGATGGCCTGCACCAAACTAAACGTCTAAACTAAAATCTAAGCACGTGCAGAAACAGTCCGAGGAAACAGGGATCGGAAACCTGTGACCAAGAGAAGTGATGGTTGTGTGGAAAGATTAAGGACAGCAGGAAAAACAAAACCTAGCTGTTCTGGGCAATGAACACTCTGTGACCTTCAAGCAAAGCTTTAATCCTTGCAAACATCAAAGAAATCTTGGCTCCTGGTATCAACTGTTCTCAACAGCTGCACTTTCCAGGACTGCAAGAATTTTGCAAAGTGCTTCTTCCAGCAGAAGCGCAATCTCCAGCTTCAAGCAGGACAATTTTGCCTAAACAATGCCCTTCTGCCTTTCAGGAGCAGCAGCTCATTTTCCAACCTACTGTGATGAGCCTTGGGAATGAGGTGCCTCAGCCTTTAGGACAGGCTGGGTTCTGAAGATGACCTTGGCCGTGCCCCACAGGAGCTCCTTGAGGCCTACTCATTGGCTGGGTCACGGCCTCCTGCTCAGCCAGAAACAATCTCTGCTTTGCCTTTTGCCTCCAGGGAAGCTCAGGCAAAGCCAAGCCAGGCTGAGCTGCTCTCAGAGGCAGGAGCAACACCCCGGTGACCCCTCACCTCCTCCAAGCACAACAACTGGTCCTCTGTGGGGCCTCAGCACCTGGCACTCAGCTGAGGAGGAACAGGAGCTGGGACAGCTCATGCCGACACACGCACACACGGGGCACTGCTCCAGCAGACAAGGATCACAAAGGACGTACTCAGCATGGCCAGGCACTTGTCCTCTGTCCTCTCTCCCAGCTGATCTCTGCTGCCAGAGGAGCTACTCGTGCTCCAGATGCACGAGCTGCTCACACTGGACTTGCCAGCCTGGGGACTGGAGGCTTCTTCAGAGCCTTCTGCTGCAGCTCGTGCAGGCGCCAGGACAGAGGAGGTGGAGCTCTGGGACAAGAAATGAATGAGGGTCACAAATGTGCCTGGCAGAGATGCCCCTCCCATCCCACTTCAAATGCAAGCCCCTAGGAAGTTGCTGCTGGCCACATCCAGGGCTCTTCACCTCTCAGCTTTTGCAGCCCGCTTCTCCAGCCCAAGGCCCAAAATCCAAAGGCTGCTTTTACACCATGGAATAAACGACACCACAGACACTGCTAACCAAAGCAGGCACTTACTGATGATGTTTGCTCTGGCCCTGGGCTGACAGCAGGGGCAGGTACATCGGCACCTTCCTCCTCTTCAGCCTCTTCCTCGGCTACAGAGGCAGCCAGAGCAGGTGCTGGTGCTGCCCTTCTGCTCTGTGGACACACAGCAGCATGAGGGACAGGAAAGAACCTGTCATTCACAACCCTACCTATATTCAGCTACAGGCCCTGCTGCATCTCAGCTGATCCTTTAGCTACTGACAGCTGCTCTCTGCGCAGGGCCAGGTCCCTCCTGGGGACAGTGTCTCCTCATATCCTGCAAGCTTCTGAACTGCACCTTTGCACTGCTCTCTTCACTGGGGACAGGGAGCCTGCACAGCCGCTGGGCACCAAGGGCCTCACTTGTACCCCAGGAGCATCCAAAGACATCCTCATGCTACCTCTTCTCTCTTGTTAAGACAAATTCACAGCCCCTTTCAGACCAGTAGGAAGGTGATGCCTAAATATCCAAGTTCCACACCCATTTGCCAGGCCTTACTGCCTGGGGGATGGGCTGGAAAGATTCCAGCCCTCAGCATCTTCAGCCAGGCACAGGAGGTGCTGTCTGGTCAGAAACTTGCAGCTATGCTTTGCTCCAGCCACAGCACTACCCAGAGCTGCCACTTACTGATGCTGGATGCTCAGGCCCTGCAGTGGCAGCAGGTGCACTGTGCTGGGCATCTTCCTCCCCTTGGGCCTCTTCTTCAGGAAGACACGCAGCCACAGGAGGCTCCCCAGTTCCTTTTGGGCTCTGCAGACAGACAGCAGCATCAGGGACACGTAACCTTCTTTATATTCAGCTCTAGAGCCAGATGCACTCAGGAGAAAGCATCTGCAGACAAATGGGATTCTAAGGTGCTCAAACTCAAATAAAATGGGCCAATTTGATGGGACTGCACTCTCTTGTACAGGAGAAATTCCACCATGGCTTAAAGCACCCAGCCACCCCACTTTCAGCTCTGGAAAGGAACTGGAGAAAACAGCCCTGGGTCCTCCTGCTGCTGCAGCTGTTGCTGCAAAGAGCCTGGACTGTACTTTCACTCATCCAGCCAGGCGAGCACTGGACTGCAACAGACCCAGCTCACAGCTTGCTCCACAATTGTCAAATGCTACCAACGCCAGAGGCTCCTTTGCCACTCACCCAAAGACCGGATTCTCTCCAAGCACGGCTGATGTGACCTGCAACACACACGGGAAAAAGAACCCGATGCTGTAAGAAAACTGCCTGTGCTGGCCAAGCCCACCAAAGAGTCAACCCAAAGACAGAGCATTCTGCTTTCACTGCATCACTCCAGCAGCATCCCTTGTGGCACACAGCAAGCAAGACAACAGCAGCACAAAATACTGCCTGGTGTCACCCTTTTGTCCTCTTTGGCCACTCAACCCACAGAAACTTGAGACTGAGAAAGTCTACAGGTGGCTCTCTAACAATCATTGCTTCTGCCCACCCCACCCTGCAGCAGCTACAGCTCCTCTCCTTCCTGTACTTCCGTTTTCCCAAGACATTGCATGCAGCAATTGCCATGAGCTTACTGAAAGCCTTTCCCCAGGGAGGCTTCACCCAAGTCCCACTGAGCCATGGTGGCACAGTTCTATCGTGACACAGCACAGGAACAGCTCCTGTGTGTGGGAGCATACAAGAACTCCTCTGAAATGTCTATCTCAGAGGCCTTTTCCAAGTGCATGCTGTGATTTCATCACAGAACAAACGGCTCTTTCAGCGCACAGGAAGTGTCAACTTCCACAGGCACATGCTGGCATGACGGAATGCAGACAAGAAGACTTGAACTGAGGGACTTTCCCTCAGTCCTGGAGAGCAGTGCACAGCTTTTCAAGGACTCCTGCCAAGCTCTCCCAGGCTTCCCATCCTGGAAGTTGTCTTGCTTGAGCCAGCAAACTGAGGACACTCCAGACTCCATTGCCACAAGCTATGGCACCGCAGGAGCAGGGCCCCTGCAGGCTACATCACAAATGCTGCCCAGGCCCCACTGGCTAGAGAAACCCCCTTCTTAGCTGGAGCTGTGGGCAGGGGCTTTTCCCAACTGAGGGCCTCTTTGTGGCATTTGGGTTTCCATATGCTGCACTGAACAAAAACGTCTACTTACGTGCCAGGTGGGTGAAAAAGTACCCGGAATAAGCCACGGTAAAAGCCGTGAAAGCTGCAGCACACATTCCGTCCATGGCTGGTGCAGCGCTGCTCAGTCTGCACGAGGCAATCCCTGTAGGGAGAAAACAAGAAGACTCAGAGTCCTGCTGGCAGAGACCTCGCCGATCAGCAGGTTCCCCTGCAGTGACCGTGCCACAGAGCTGCTCTGCACACTGAGCCCTTCCGGGCCTCGGCACAGCAACTCTGCCTGACAACGCTGCCATGCGGCCGCTGACATCACAATAGCAGTGCCCTGGGCTGCTTTGTGAGTTCATGCACAGAACCACACCTTCTCTACAGATCATGCCAAAACAAGCCTGCAGAGTTCTCCTCTGCTGCAAAGCAACACAAAAAGCCCTCCTAGTCCATAACCTGTTGCTCAAGACATCTAAGAGTAAAAACACACTAAGCCCCTCTAACCCACACTGAGAAGCTGAACACTGAGAAGGGACCAGGATGTGAAGAACCACATTAGTGCTCTTTGGCCACGATTGCTTCTGAGCAAAAACCAGAAGGCTTCTTCCAGCTGGACCTTCCTTAGTTCTAGAAAGCAGCAAACAAGGAGAAGCACTACTTCAATTACATTTAGAGCTTTCTCGTAGGTGCAGAGACAAGGCCATGCACCGTTCAGCACTATTTATTCAAAACATTTTACATCAGAGTCATGGGTGTGATTTCAGCAGGGAAATGCCATGACAGGAAATGCAAGGAGGATCCTTCTCTCTGACTCACTCTAGCAGAGAGGCCTCAGCACCAAAGCAACACCACCATTTTTTCCCACATTTTTGTCCATCCACAGTAATTTTTAGGACATGGGGCTGAGATGGGTGGCATTGAAGTGAGAACTGTGCCACACAGCTGAAACCATCAGGGCCAGGCTGGCATGTGGGACTGTTTAGCTGCTCCAGCAGAACAAGGCAACCCAGAGTGGTGACACTGATACCAAGTGAGTTCAGCCAAGCCCAAAGGGAGTCCAGCCTACCCAGGTGCAGCCCAGCAGGGTGGTAGGAAGAGGCAGCGAAGCGGCAGATCCCATTCCCACACACATGCCCAGCGTGGCGGACTGATGGCAGCGGCAGTGCCAAACAGAGCTCCGCAGGGAGAGAGGGACACCCATCACCATCACCACTGCCACCACCACTGCCGCAGAGAGGGAGCAGCAAACTGCCACTGCAGGGCCACAGCTGCTCGGGTGAGACAGAGTAAAAATCCCTAGAGTAAAAGTCCATTCTGAATTAGGTGAAATGTCCAGAAGAGGTGAAAAGTCTGTGAGGTTAAAGCTGAAGGAAAAACTGCAGAACAGACACAATACGGAGACAAGGGGTAGACAAACCGATAAACAAGTTCTAGTGCAAGGGCAAGTCGACCTGACCTAGGAATTCTTTCTGATAAAAGGAACTAGTGGCAAATGTCACGCGAAATCCTGTAAAAAAGAGTATGTATGAAACTATTCTGAAACTGTATGCATATGTATTTGCAAGGAGGATAAAAAGGGACCTAAAGTTCCCATGATGCGCATGCCTTTTGAGGAGAGCATTATCTCTGCATGCGTCCAGCGCTGTAATAAACATACCAGCTTTTACAACTTTAACAAAGTTGTGGAGTTCTTTTCTTTATCTCCACAAAACACCAGGCAGCACCAGCAGCCCCCATCTAGCATCAGAACCATTCTGTAAGCCCTGGCCATCCTGTCTGTGCTCCAGGGGCCCACGTGACACTTCACCTTTCTTGGTTAAGCCATTACCTCTTTTGCACAATTTGCTTCTTAGTGTTGGGTACTGCTTTTTTTTTTTTCCCCTCATTACATTATAAGTCTAAAATTCTCAGCTTCTCATAGATTGTTTTTTTCCATTGTCCCCTCTGTTGTCATGGAGAAGGGGACAAAAGAGTGGCTTTACCAGGACTGTATCAAGATGAGGACATAGGAAGGAGGGAAGGCCTCAGAAAGAAAATCAACCCTCATGCTGCCTCTTTTAGAAGGAATAAAACTGAAAGTTTCTTAATATGCAGCCACAAATATCTGGAGTCTTGACAATCAAGAAGCACAGGAACGTGGAAACCTTGTTGTGAGACACTAGAGGACATTGCTGGCTCAAAGCCTTTCAGGCACTTGTGTGTGGGGAAAGGGGCAGATCAAGCCTTGCTCAGCTGAGGCGATGCCCTACTCTGCACGCCCCACAGCCCCAGGCCTGCATCCCAGCCCAGCAGTGGCTGCTGATCCCTGCCACAGCAGAGGCAATGCTCCACACCTGTGTCTGGAGCCCCTAACCCAGCTCCTAAATGGCCAGGTGAGTGGGAGCCCCATGTGGGGCAAGGGCCCAGGAAAGCCAAAGGCTATTAACCTTGGGATGTGTGGCCACCACATCTCTTGACCCTACCTCCTCTTGGAATTTCTATCAGCTGAACACCACTGGAACCAGGAGTGGTAGCTATGCTGGTTCTTTTCTCTTGTTCTCTCCTTCTCTGTATTCTCCCAATTCCATCCCCTCAGATTTTTGAGTAACTTAAAATCTTACAGGCTTGGAGTTTGTTAACTTGAATGGGCTAAGTTAATGCTTTATAGAATGTTTTATGTTCATTGAATCCTGCTCAAAATTGTTTTTTACCTTTAAAATTCTCTGATTTTCAAAAGTTGCCAGGGAAGGGGTTTTTGTTGTTCCAACCCCTTGAGAACATCTCGTCAGTATTTCTCCCGCTTTTCTAACTCAGAGTACATGAACAAGTTTAAGTGCTTTTAAAGTCTCTCTTAGAGCAACGTTTTTGGGCCTCACATCTTAATTGGCACAGCAAGCAGGGTACTCTTGAGGTGACATGGGCCTTTTATACAGCAGGAACTGCTCCTGACATAACAAAGGAGAAATCAATTTTCAGTCAAAGCTGCTACTTCCTGCCAGAAAAGTAATGGAATCCCACACAGACACTGATCTGAACTGCTCTCCACTGATAGACTTGCTAAAACCTTGGATAGAAAGCTTGTCCAGCCCTAAAGAGAGACGGGCAATGAGGGAAACTGGCACCATCCGCAGTTACTTGTGCAGAAAACATGACCTTTGGTAGAAGAAAATTTAACATTCCTAGGAAAGGACCATGCCTAGGATCCTTATGCATGGAGGTTTGACTCAGAAAGCTGAATGTTGCCAAGAGCTAGAAAAGGAGCTGAACCAGTTGCAAATGGCCTCAGGGCCTCAAACAATCGCCGGCCTCAGGCCAGAGCAGAACAGAAGGCAGGGATGAAGGCAGCCCCCAAAACATGAGAAAGCAGTGAAACACGCTGGTGCAAGGCCAAACAGCTTTAGAGCTGCAATGTAACACTGCTGGGGAAGGCCTGGAAGCAGCGTTTTCCAGACTCCAGGGACAGCTGGGCCTCCCTGACTGCAAGGTCAGCCCCGCAGCCCCTGGCAGCGCTTTCATGCCTCACAGTCCAGCCCCGGCCCTCGGCCTAAACTGCGCCCGCCCCTCACAAACACAGAGCGGGACGGCCCCAAGGGGATGCCACCTTCCTCTGCTCCCTGCAGGACGGGTTCCACTCTGCACAGCCAATCTCCTTCCCTCCTTCTCATCCCAAGCCCTGCCCGCGGATAAAGAAGGAATTCGCTTATCAGGAGGCAGCGTCTGGTAGTGGTACCTCAGTCTGCAACCGAAGTGCTGTAATTCCATGGGAAAATTAGCAATGATCCCAAAGAAAGTGAAATGGAGAATGTTTTGAGAATTTCGCTAGTGGGGGGAAATGAAATCAATCTTTTGGAGAAGGGAGCACATGGTAAAGAGCCCTGGTCTTCTGCCTGGGGAACAACCTGTGGTGTGTAAAGTTTGGACCTCTTGGAGAGGGGAGAAGCCCCAAGCAATGCGTGAGAAACAGCCGATGCCCCATTCACCTCCTTCTGTGTTATTGATCAAATTTATGGATGAAGGCTGAGAAAACAAAATCTCGGCTCCATCTCCACAAAGTGAGTTGGGAGAGGGTGGTGAATTCAAATATCCCAAGATGCTCCCTGGAAAGAAATTGGGGAATTAATGATGACTCAGTTTTCCGGTATTCTCAATGAAGCTTTGCCAACTGCTCCTTCTGTGCCTCCTCCTGGCAGCCTTGGGCATTGAGCCTTGTGTGCCACCAGAGGCTGGAGGCAGAAATGCTGCTGCTAGAGAATCTGTAACCCTTAGGAGGAAAAGCTTTTATCATGGTGCAAGTTTGTTGTTTTGGTGTCACTATTGTGATAAATAGATGTGATTTGTGCTAACAAAATTGTAAATATATCAATAGTTTTGGAAAATAATTGGGAAAAGTATATGCGATCAGTGTTATGAAGCAGATTTTTTTTAGCTGATACATGAGGGAAAGGAGGATACAGGGCTTGGATTTGACCTTGGGAATGGACTAGGTCAGGAAGTGACTCCCAAACCAAAATTGGCAGCAACTGAAGTTAAGACAACTCCCAGAGCTGGAAAAACCTTGGATATGGATAAAGTTGGGGCAATTCCACACGGGGAGTCTAAAATAGTGGTCTTATCTATGAAATAAATAGTGTAACATACATAGTGTTACGTATGTAACATCAAGCTTAACCTGCATGCACCACCTGCCTGGTTATCCAAAGGACATGTGAGCAAGATCTTCAGCCTTCCTCCAAGAAGACCCCGAAGAGACCAGAAGGCCCCATAGCAACAATGGGAGCATGCGCTGTGCAGGAGAGTGACGCAGATTTCAAGAATGGAAAATAGGAGGAGATTGATGGGAAACTATGGATGAATCTGTATTAGCATACAATATATAAGTTGTGTCTGGATCCTTTTGCCTTCGTACGTGAGGCAGGGTGGGAAACCCTCCCTGTACCCTGATCAATTGGGTTTTGCTTATGCTTTATCCGAACCACTACCAAATTTCTGTAACTACTGGATTATATCTGACTCTATTATTCCATCTCAATTAAAATTGCTGACCTCAATAAAAACTGCTGCTAAATTTTAAGTTTGTGGTTCATTGAATTGGACATATGGGACTGCATTCATAACACTAATAACCCTGAATGTTCAAGTATATCCTCACCAGTCAGGAGATTGGGTGTATGTCCAGACCTGGAAATGAGAGCCACTGAAGTGAAGTGCAAGGACTTTTGATCCCATGGCTGTGAGATTTACAGAGGGAGACTCCCAAATGATGTGATTCAAGCTCTGGACACATGGAATTGTACTGGACAGTACAGGCAATGTGGCCCCGCTGCAGAAAAAGCTGCAATGCTACATTTCTAAAGTGAATAACATCAAATGGTTTCTCTTTCTGCTCATTTCCAGAGCAATGTCCCTAGTATGGCAGCATGGCTGTTTCTTCCTGAATTAGCCAACCATCCTAGCAGGACCTTGTACCTAATGACCACAAGAGCAAGTATGGCTTTGGGTGCCAGAGGGTGGAAGAGACCAAGAAAGAAAAGAGAGCCATGCCCTTTTCCCTAAGGACCTCTCCAGCATCACACACATAGAACAAATCCTACCTGACCCTTGGAAAAGAAAGTTGCGTTTCTGGACTTCAGTCCAAATTTGCAAACTAGAATGTAACAGAATGTGTAGATCCAACAAAAAACCCATGCTTCCTAAAATTGAAAAGGCCTTGGAAGGCTGGTTGGCTACTCTAACTTCAGTTTGCCTGCGTGGTGCTAAGAATCCTCATCAGTATTGGTAAGGGACTGGAAAACTTAAATGGGGTAACTTTAAAAAATTGAAATAACATAGCTTTAAAAATAAGGTTTTTAGAGATTGTTGTGCTCTTGATGTCTTCTAAGTTTCTTTTTACAGACTTTTAGTGTTGGTTTGATTAAAGCATCACCAAAGCTTTCTGTGGCAGAGAACACAAAAGAATACCAAGTGGATAGTTCCTCTCTATGAAGTAGGTCCAAGCTGGACTGAGTTTTCTTCTTCGAGAGGTGTTTCTTGGAAAGATGAATTGGTGACAGGAATGAAGAATCACTGTTCTTCACTGCATTGAGTGTTTGTAGGTTTTTATCTTGGTAAGTTTTAAGACATTCATGTTGATATGTTTTATAGAAGTTTGTTGCAAGTAATATTGAGAAATTTTTGTATCTTCTCTCTGGCTGCCACAGTGGGTGGGGAAGATTCCTCCCTAAACTTATCATAGGCAAATTTTTAGAGCTCTTGCCATCTCCTCAGAGCAAAGCAGAAAATTACTCCACCGAGGCAAGTATGTGTGGTAATGGTAGGGGATGTGTAGAGCATGATTGTGCAGAAGAAAGGCATGTGGAACTGTTGGTGGACCCAGGAAGCAGGGAGAAAAGGGGCTGACAGAGGAGCAGAGGTGGCAGCTGGAAAGCTCTCTCCAGCTGTGGACAAAGAAGGCAGAAGTGGTTAGGCTGACAAAAGACAAGAAAGATTTTGGGTTTGAGAAGCACTGAAGGCGTACGTAAAGTCAGGAAAGGTATTTGGTCTGAACCCAGTACCTTGACTGAAATGATATGCTGAGGAGGTTGGAGTTGGAGGTCTTGAGTATTGTGATGTCTTTGAGCCCAACCCCTGAGGCAATCCAGATTATTACGACTATTAAGTCATTTCAGGTGACTCTCCTGAGAAAGGCTGCTCTGCTGTCATTTTCTGATGCAGAGTGAGAGGATCCCTCTCTGGCTGCCTGTTCCCTTCTCTGCCCCACATGACAGCCAGAGTGAGTCCATTGCCAGCAGGAGGCGTGGGCAGATGGGGCATGTCCTGGGGACAGGTGGCCAGCATGGAGCACTGCTATTGGGATGCCAAAATTCTGGTGGGGAGAAAGCTTCTTGTGTCTCATTTGCAAGCTCAGCTTCCTATCCCCTTTCAAAGCCTTTCCCAGTCTCGTGCTCTGCCAACATTGCCTCAGTCCCAGGATGGGAATTCTGAAGTCCTTTCAAAGAATCCTTGCCTGAAAGAGAACAGGTCTGGCTTGCAGAGCATTGCTCTGTAGGCCTTAGGAAGTCACTTTTTCAGCCCTTACCCACCTACTGCCCAAAAAACACATGTGAAAGACTGAAGCTTTGCCAGCTGTGACAGTGCCCCAAAGAGATGGCAGGTAGGGGCAAAATAGTGAGGATTATTTTGGTGTTGTCATGTCAGGTACCAGGTGGGTGAGAAAAGCCCTCTGTAAATAGCTTAGCCCACAGTCAGGGAGGGGAAGGTGCAAAGAAAGGAAGAGGTAGAAACACCAAAGCAATGAGAGGACTACATACAGCAGTTGAAGGTATAAAAAAGAAAGAAAAGAAGAGTAATTGGATGAAATACTGAAAAAATTAAACAAGTCTTCTCCTGCTGCTGGATGGTGCATTGGGGGATAGTGTCTGCAGCTTTGGGTTCCCATCCCAAAGCCATCACCTGTTTTCCTTCTGCCCTGACGGGTCCAGGCAGGCTGTTGATCTGCATGGCCACTCCCAATCGGTCCCTGAATCCTCTGCTCTTCATGATAAGCTCAGTGTAAGTTGTCTGGCTGTCATCCATTGTGGCTTTTCTTCTCCTAAGGCTTGGTGTTGGTAGTTGATTGTCTGATGTGTGGCTGAGTGGTCAGTTCTTGGCCTGTGCCATCCAGGACAATCCCCCATGAGTCCCCGTTTTTTTCTTTTATTTAAAATGAATGGTATAACAATCATAGTAAAAATAAGATCTTCTCTTAACTAAAACCAACACAATATTTAATAGATTTTAACTAAAGTTGAGAATTAAATAAACAGGTGGGTTCATATTGCAGAGCATAGCCAAATGGTAAGTCAATACAATTTTCATTCCCCCTCACTTCTCCGGGCCTGACTCCCAGGCAGCTCCCCACCACTTCATTCCCCCTCACTTACCCACAAAACAGAAGAAAACACAAAATGAAAAGGACTGGTGGTGACACCTTTCCTGGTGCCCTTCAGCAAACACACAAGTCAAAAGAAAAGGTTTCATGGGGGACTAGACTGGGGGGGACCTTCCGGTGGGGACGGGAACACGACTCCTGTGGGGCAACAGAGTCATTCCTCGGGCTGTTTTATTGTCAACTTATCCCGTAGGTTTGATCTCTGAAAAATGTATCACAACAAAAATGGGGGACTGCTAATACAAGAGGGAAGCAGAGCAGGGTTCAGGGCTGTCAGAAATTGGGTTAGTGTAGAATCCAGGGCAGCATGGCCGGTGCTGTCCTGTCAAGGGGACAGAAAAGGAGGGGAGATGGCAGATGGCTGGTGGCTCACCCGTGCTCTTGAACAGGTTCCATCTCCCGGCCTGTCCTTCTCAGGGATAGTGGGTTCAGGGAAGTGGGGTTGGAACATGAAAACTGGGAAAGGAAGTCTGTCAAATATTGCGCAACTAAAATTTAAATTTAAACGGTAGTCAAATATACCGTCAGTTACCACCAAACATCACAAAGCAAATGATTTTCAAGAATCACTGTACTGAACATATCTTGAAACGATAAACAGGAGTCCATGGGAGAGGTTAAAGTCTAGGGGACTTTCTTCCAGGCCATAGCCCCAGGAAGTCCCCTAGCAGGCCCACAGGCCTCCAGAGTGGCTCAGGCAGATCCAAACTGCACAAGTTTTCACTTCCTCATGTTGGCCTTAGTTCCCGGGGCAGAACTTGCCTTCCTGCTGGACACTCACCTGTGCCTGAGCCCCTGGAGAAGCCCGGCTCCCTCCCTCTCTGCCCACAGCCACAGCAGCATCCCCAGCAGTGACACCACTGCTCTGCTCCACTTTGCCCTACTCTGCTCCTCTAGTCACAGCTGCAAGCCTGTATCTGCACAAGAGGTTGTGGCCTGGAGGCAGTGAAGGAAGCAGACCTTTGCACACTTCCAAACCCTGCCACAAACCCCATCCATGGGTCTTCCCACATAGAAGAAACACCTGAGCATTCAGCAGCAAATTTAGAGCTTATTCACAGGGGTGAGAACAAAGGGAAGCTTCCAGCACAGTGACGGCTTTATTTATTACAGTATTTATTTTGACTATCAATTTAAACAAACTACAAACTATGAGCTATGAACTAGAAACTTCAAACTACGATCCAGAAACTACAAACTACAAACTACAAACTACAAACAACAACAATGGCCTCTTCCAGGGCTAGTATCTCCTGTCAGCCATAAACTGCTGCGTGGCCATGATCAGAGGCGTCAGGTCGGAGGTCGGCTTGGCTGATGTTACAAACGGATGCTGCCCAAAGAGAAAAAGGAAACATGAACTTGTGCTTTCCTCGCAGGCTGAAACAGGCTTGCTCTGCCTACCAGAAAGATACAGAAAGCAGAAAGGAGGGCATTCTAGGCACCTCTGTGTCTCTACATCCAGGACCTTGCTACATGAGGCAAAGATGGCTCCCAATCCCACAAATCCATGAATCCAGATGTCTTCAGCTAAGGAGATTTGGTCTAGGTGACCTTGAAAGGCTCCTTCCAAGGCATCCTAGGCCAGGATTCTCCTTTGTTTTCCCTTGCAAAGCCCCCTGCCTGGAGATTCTCAGGAGCGGGGCCCATCAGACGCCTTGGACTTGAGCAGATGAGGAGCCCCTGGCAGCGGGCAGCTGGCGCAGCCTGCAGCCGCTTTGCCTTTTACCTGCAGCAGTTCCTGGGCAGACCAGCGCCTGTCCTCGTCCCTCTCCAGGCAGCAGTGCAGAAAGTCTCGCAACCACGCCGACTGTTGCCTGGGCTTCTGCAGCTTCAGCCTGCCCCCGCTGCTGATCAGCTCTTCAACCTAGAGAAGAAGGAAATGCCACACTCTGCCTGTCTCCTTCGCACCCCAAACTGCTCACACGCACCCCACTGGACAGGCTCCACTCTCCAGTGGCACTTCACTCCCTGCCAGAGCCTGGCAGATACCTTTCCTACCCCTGCTGAAAGAACCCAAAGACACAGGCAGCCATAGCCAGTCCAATATGCAAAGGCTCTTGCCTTCACCCCTGATTTCACTGGCTGATGGGGACTAAAAGCCCAGCTTTGCCCTTTTGTCAAAGCTTCCCTCAAGCAAAAGGCATCAGGATTTTATTGTGTGGTTCATGCACTGAAATGGCAAGGGGATGATCTGGACAAGGAGCACGAGAGACTATGCAGCCTGGAACCTCTCATTTCCAGCTGCTAGCAAGCTTGCCAGGCAGTAGGATGGGAGCAGATTTTGTTTGAGTGACAGCAGTATCAGAGAGCAGTTGCAGCGCACCGTGCGGGAGGTTTTCATCCAGTAAGGAGGCGCCCCTTCCACCATCTCGATCCCCACAATGCCAAAGGACCAGATGTCCACTTTGGGGCCATAGAGCTTCCTGGTGAAGATTTCTGGCGCCATCCAGTAAGTGGTCCCAACAGCTGATCTCCGTTTGCTCTGCTCAGCGGTCAGCTGAGCAGCAAGGCCAAAATCAGCTGAGGAGAAAAAACAAGCCAGCGTGAATGAGGAGAGCAAATCCCCACTGTTCCAATGTCCAGGAAGGCAGCGTGGAACCCAGCTGCCATAAAGGGGCCATGCTGCCATTCCTCAGATCTGCAGCCAAGGAAATACGGGGAATTTGGCCACATAGCAAAAGCCCCCAGTCTCAGGCAGTGGCTTTTAGTGCCCTGCAGTTATTGGACTGTGAGTGCCTTGCTTGGGAAGGGACACACCCAGAAGCCAAAGGCACTTCTGAGCCCTTGTTCCCAGCAACACCTCCCTGCACCTTGGGGCCCTGCTCTGCGCTTGCAGCTGGGCAGCCTGCACTGCCACAGGCACCACTGCAGGGAACCCACAGTCACCCAAAGGCAGCCCCACACCACAGCCTGCCACGGCTGAGCCTGGCCAACAACACCCACCCAGCTTGACAGATCCGTCCAGACCCAGGAGAATGTTGTGGCTTTTGACATCCCGGTGGATCACTTGCTTGGAGTGAAGGAAATCCAGGCCCTGCAGGCACTGAGAGAGGAAAAAGAAACACCAGCCTAAGTGGATTTCATCCCACAAGCAGGAATGAGGCACATCTGCTACACTGCAACATTCCTGGGGCATGCTGAGCCATGGCAGGACAGGCTGCTGGCAAGGGCAAGAGCTTGCTGCTCCAAGATGAGGACAGCAGTGCCTCTCTAAGTGAGGGTGTGTTTGCTTCTGAAAGAGAAAGGCAATTGTTCCTCCGGCCACTGCCCTGCAACCACAGCCTGAAGGAGCACGGCTGCAGTGGCTGTGCTCTCTCCAGCCAGACAACAGTGGATGCTTTTGCAAACACCACTTTGGCTGCAAGGCTCTCCTTCGAGGCTGAGCTCTCTGAGAATCCTGTGAGTATCTTGGTCTTTGCCCCCTGCTTGTCATTGTGCCACCAGCACCTTTGCCCTTCAGGGGAAGGAATGCAGCACACACAGGCTCCAGGCAAGTGTTTAGAGAGGCAAACACAAACACACTAGAAGAAGGGCAGGGACACTGGCAGCCACTTCAGATGCTCTTGCTACTGCCAGTCATAAGAGAAAGGCAGCAAGGAGGCTCAGAAAATGAAATCTCTCCTCTCCTTGTCACCCATTTGGAAGGACCATCCCGACCAAGGCATGGCAAGCACACACACCATCCCTTACCTCCCGAGAGACAGCTGCTATCTCTCCCTCTGCCAGACGAGTCTCCCTGATGACATCGTGTAAGGAACCTCCATTCATGTATTCCATCACGAGCCAGAGTTCCTCGTCCAGCAGGTAGCTGAAAGGAGGAAACAACAGCCTGGAGATGAATGCGCACACTCACACCACCTGCTGGATTCTGCTTTCTGTGTCTCTCTCAGAGGAAGACAGGAGGAAGTCAGGAGTCATTCACTACGCTCTACAGGCCTTGAACTCTGGGCACTCTAAAACACTGCTTGGTATCCACACCAACGCAACAGGCCAAGGGAAATACAATCTACAGTGCTTTGTCAGTACTTCAGACCCATGGGGAAAAAGTCAAACCCCAAACCCAACAAAACCATGGGGAGAGAGGACAAGAACTTTGAGGCTGTTGGCTCACTAAGATAGGGCCAAGTCTGGCCTTTGAAAGCGCCCTTCAAACTCGCTGTGCCAGGAAAGATTAATGCAGCCCCAATGCAATCTCCTCCCAAGGCGCTGTAGATCAGCCCAGAAACAGGAATTAACAGCTCCATCCTCTGCCAGCCACCAAAGGAGTGGCTGAACCTCTGGCTTGCAGGATGTGAATGACCTTTCAGGGCAGAGCAGCAGAACCACTCACCTGTCTACATAGTTGACAAGGTTGGCGTGCTTATTGCCACGCATGACCTGGATTTCATTCAGGCACAGCTCACTGCTGCTCTCTTGCAGGAGACTAATTTTCTTTATGGCCACCTAAAACAACACAGAAAACCATGAACCAAAGAAATCTGTAGCACAGGACCTCAAGGGCAACATGGAGACAGTGATTATGGGATGAGAGTGTTGCACTGGGCCAAGCCGCTTTGTGACTGGACATCAGACCGCCTGCTTGGGCACCTCCCAGGACACAGAGCCACATACCCTTTGCCTTGGAAGCCTGGGAGAAACACGCTCTAAGCTCTCCACCTCAAAGCTCTAACAACACTCACTCTGCCCAGGGCCAGTCTTGCCCCATGGCATTACTTTTATCATTCCCATTTTTGTTCACACACCTCTAGCTAGCAGGAAGCCATTTTGTGCCAGTAAAACTGGAGAAAAACTGCTGGGAAAACTTTGGCACTCCTAGGGGGCCTGATCATTACTCCAGCCACCACTGACACTCTCTATTGCACAACAACAAAGCAAACTCTTACAGACATGACAGAAAAATGCTGTCCTAAAATAATCCTGACGGCTATTTCTCCTAATCTATACAAACCTGAATACTTCCCGGAAAAAATGCTGTGATGTTGAAAACATCATTAAGGATATCTCCAAAAAAGACAATCCTAGCACTTCCTCACTTCTGGTATTTTCATTTTGCGCCACTAAAATACTTTCCTGCACAGCACTGACATTTGCAATTACTGCCTGACTGTAAAAAGAAATAACCCAAGCCTTGATCTTCTAGGGATATACACCGGCCTCTGAGTAGGGCTTAGGCCCTTGAGAGACTCCTTGCAGACCTCTCTCTCTAAGCACAGTTCCAAGGGCAGCACTACAAGTGCCTACAGAACTACCAGCACGATTCCCATGTGTTTGCAGACAGCCAGAAATTCAGGAGAATTCAGGAACCCTGCAGCCCCAAAGAGCAGCGCCACGCTCTGAGACACCACCTGGGCACCAAGACCCAGCCAGCGTGTCCTCCTCTGACAGATTCTGCCTGGCCTCCTTGCATTCCCTGGGGCAGCTGCGAAGGACAAAATCTGTCCCCGCTGTATTTGGCAGGCGGACACTGCTCTGCATTCATCTGCCCTTGCAGCAAAGCTCTACTGGCCACCCAAAGCTCAGCCACAGCTCACAGCAGAGGGGAGGGCACTCGAGAGCTGCAGAAGCTGCGGCGCTGCTTGACGCTTACCTCTTCTCCTGTGGCAGTCTCCACTGCCATGCACACTGTGCCGAAACCCCTAGGAACAAAACGGCAGCAGAGAAAGAAGTCCTTTAGTCCCTGCAAGTGCAAGACACTGCAGTCCAAGGGGAAAAATGTCCTGGGGCAAACAGTAAATGGAACAGGACAGATTCTCGTCTGGGTCTTTTCCCCCTTTTCTCTTTCTGTATCTGTGCATGTGTGGGATTTTTCCAGGAACTTGCTGGTTGGGCCTTCTCACACCTCTCCTTGGAGTCTGTCTGCCAAACTCAAGCACCACCACTCAGGCCTTCTGAGAAGCCTGAAGCCATGTAACAGCCATTGGAGGAAAGTCTCCAGACAAAGATCCCTGACCCAGCTTGCAAGGAAAATAGTGCCCGGCCACAGCTGCAGCCACAGCCAGAGCAGGCAAAGGCTTCCGTTGCTGCACACACAAATGGAGAAGTCCTCAAAACACAGGTTCCTTGGACAGCTGCGTTTTGAGTCCAGAGCTGTTTGCAGCTGCTTCTCTTTGGTGCACCAGACACAAGAAGGACTCTGCTTTTCTGGAGATTCCTTTACCTTTGGCTTCTCACAGAGAAAATGTTGCAAATCAGTCTCATTTCCAGTCAGCAGAGCTGGCTTTCAAAGGGAACAGCTTGGTAGATTCTTTGCAGGAAAGGCCTCAACCCCACAGCATTCACCAGGGTTCTGCCATCAGCCAGATGATGCCTTTTCCTCCAGAGTGCATTGGCACCGGGCATTGCCCTGAAGCTTTGTCTTTTGCCACCTCAGCTACAAAAGAGAGCTGCTTCTTTCATTTCTGCTTTTGGCTTCTAGACAAGGTGGTGGTCATCCTGACCACTGAACCTTGTTTTCAGCAAAATACTGGAAAGAAATGTTACTCAGAGCTGTTCCCTGACAGCTGTCAGCTGCTAACTTGACCTTTGAGGCAACAAAGCTTTTCCTCCTTTCCTTACCAAAGATTCTGTGTTCTTTTGAGACATGCAGAAATGATTTCTCCTAGGAAAAGCGGCAAACAGGTGCAACACACTTGAGGGACAGGAGATCTGCCAAGTGCTGCTCTTTGCCGCAGAAAAGACATTGCCAGCATCCAGGTGTCCTTGCCATGCCTTCAGACCACAGCTATAAATGCTGACCAGTACTGAGAGATCATCAGGCATCATCTTAACGCAGTGTCTGAACAGCTTTGGAGCTTGCCTGACGTCGCTCTGGGGAGATGTGACACCAGCAAAATGCACAGGCCCTGCCTTTGAAGAAGGAACCGTCGCTGCACTCACCCTTTGCCAATAGTTTCCAGCTCTGTGTATTCAGCCTCAGGATCTCCCTCGCTCACCAGCATCTCTGTGAAAATCCCAAGGAAAGATGCTCACTTCAAAAGAGATCCCACCCTGCAGCAGATCACAAAGGCAGCCCCACTCTCTGCGACACTGGGCCCTTTCAACTCAGGCAGTCGGGAAACAACAGCACCACCGCATCACCACCACCTCAAAAACATCAGCAGCAAGACAAGCAGCCCTGCAGCACAGATGGCCTGCACCAAACTAAACGTCTAAACTAAAATCTAAGCACGTGCAGAAACAGTCAGAAGAGACAGGGATCACAAACCTGTGACCAAGAGAAGTGATTATTGTCTAGAAACCTTAAGGGCAGCAGGAAAAACAAAACCTTGCTGTTCTTGGCAATGAACACTCTGTGACCTTCAAGCAAAGCTTTAATCCTTGCAAACATCCAAGGAATTTTGGCTTCTGGAATCAACTGTCATCAACAGCTGCCCTTTGCAGGACTGCAAGAATATCATAAAGAGCTTCAAGCAGAAGTGCAATCTCCTGCTTCAAGCAGGACAATTTTGCCTAAACAATGCCCTTCTGCCTTTCAGGAGCAGCAGCTCATGTTCCAACCTACTGTGATGAGCCTTGGGAATGAGGTGCCTCAGCCTTTAGGACAGGCTGGGTTCTGAAGATGACCTTGGCCGTGCCCCACAGGAGCTCCTTGAGGCCTACTCATTGGCTGGGTCACGGCCTCCTGCTCAGCCAGAAACAATCTCTGCTTTGCCTTTTGCCTCCAGGGAAGCTCAGGCAAAGCCAAGCCAGGCTGAGCTGCTCTCAGAGGCAGGAGCAACACCCCGGTGACCCCTCACCTCCTCCAAGCACAACAACTGGTCCTCTGTGGAGGCCTCAGCACCTGGCACTCAGCTGAGGAGGAACAGGAGCTGGGACAGCTCATGCCGACACACGCACACACGGGGCACTGCTCCAGCAGACAAGGATCACAAAGGACGTACTCAGCATGGCCAGGCACGTGTCCTCTGTCCTCTCTCCCAGCTGATCTCTGCTGCCAGAGGAGCTACTCGTGCTCCAGATGCACGAGCTGCTCACACTGGACTTGCCAGCCTGGGGACTGGAGGCTTCTTCAGAGCCTTCTGCTGCAGCTCGTGCAGGCGCCAGGACAGAGGAGGTGGAGCTCTGGGACAAGAAATGAATGAGGGTCACAAATGTGCCTGGCAGAGATGCCCCTCCCATCCCACTTCAAATGCAAGCCCCTAAGAAGATGCTGCTGGCCACATCCAGGGCTCTTCACCTCTCAGCTTTTGCAGCCCGCTTCTCCAGCCCAAGGCCCAAAATCCAAAGGCTGCTTTTACACCACGGAATAAACGACACCACAGGCACTGCTAACCAAAGCAGGCACTTACTGATGATGTTTGCTCTGGCCCTGGGCTGACAGCAGGGGCAGGTTCATCGGCACCTTCCTCCTCTTCAGCCTCTTCCTCGGCTACAGAGGCAGCCAGAGCAGGTGCTGGCGCTGCCCTTCTGCTCTGTGGACATACAGCAGCATGAGGGACAGGAAAGAACCTGTCATTCACAACCCTACCTATATTCAGCTACAGGCCCTGCTGCATCTCAGCTGATCCTTTAGCTACTGACAGCTGCTCTCTGCGCAGGGCCAGGTCCCTCCTGGGGACAGTGTCTCCTCATATCCTGCAGGCTTCTGAACTGCACCTTTGCACTGCTCTCTTCACTGGGGACAGGGAGCCTGCACAGCCACTGGGCACCAAGGGCCTCACTTGTACCCCAGGAGCATCCAAAGACATCCTAATGCTACCTCTTCTCTCTTGTTAAGACAAATTCACAGCCCCTTTCAGACCAGTAGGAAGGTGATGCGTGAATATCCAAGTTCCACACCCCTTTGCCAGGCCTTACTGCCTGGGGGATGGGCTGGAAAGATTCCAGCCCTCAGCATCTTCAGCCAGGCACAGGAGGTGCTGTCTGGTCAGAAACTTGCAGCTATGCTTTGCTCCAGCCACAGCACTACCCAGAGCTGCCACTTACTGATGCTGGATGCTCAGGCCCTGCAGTGGCAGCAGGTGCACTGTGCTGGGCATCTTCCTCCCCTTGGGCCTCTTCTTCAGGAAGACACACAGCCACAGGAGGCTCCCCGGTTCCTTTTGGGCTCTGCAGACAGACAGCAGCATCAGGGACACGTAACCTTCTTTATATTCAGCTCTAGAGCCAGATGCACTCAGGAGAAAGCATCTGCAGACAAATGGGATTCTAAGGTGTTCAAACTCAAATAAAATGGGCCAATTTGATGGGACTGCACTCTCTTGTACAGGAGAAATTCCACCATGGCTTAAAGCACCCAGCCGCCCCACTTTCAGCTCTGGAAAGGAACTGGAGAAAACAGCCCTGGGTCCTCCTGCTGCTGCAGCTGTTGCTGCAAAGAGCCTGGACTGTACTTTCACTCATCCAGCCAGGCAGGCACTGGACTGCAACAGGCCCAGCTCACAGCTTGCTCCACAATTATCAAATGCTACCAATGCCAGAGGATCCTTCGCCACTCACCCAAAGACCGGATTCTCTCCAAGCACGGCTGATGTGACCTGCAACACACACGGGAAAAAGAACCCGATGCTGTAAGAAAACTGCCTGTGCTGGCCAAGCCCACCAAACAGTCAACCCAAAGACAGAGCATTCTGCTTTCACTGCATCACTCCAGCAGCATCCCTTGTGGCACACAGCAAGCAAGACAACAGCAGCACAAAATACTGCCTGGTGTCACCCTTTTGTCCTCTTTGGCCACTCAACCCACAGAAACTTGAGACCGAGAAAGTCTATGGGTGGCTCTCTAACAATCATTGCTTCTACCCCACCCCACCCTGCAGCAGCTACAGCTCCTCTCTTTCCTGTACTTCAGTTTTCCCAAGACATTGCATGCAGCAATTGCCATGATATTACTGAAAGCCTTTCCCCAGGGAGGCTTCACCCAAGTCCCCCTGAGCCATGGTGGCACAGTTCTATCGTGACACAGCACAGGAACAGCTCCTGTGTGTGGGAGCATACAAGAACTCCTCTGAAATGTCTATCTCAGAGGCCTTTTCCAAGTGCATGCTGCGCTTTCATCACAGAACAAATGGCTCTTTCAGCGCACAGGAAGTGTCAACTTCCACAGGCACATGCTGGCATGAGGGAATGCAGACAAGAAGACTTGAACTGAGGGACTTTCCCTCAGTCCTGGAGAGCAGTGCACAGCTTTTACAAGGACTCCTGCCAAGCTCTCCCAGGCTTCCCATCCTGAAAGTTCTCTTGCTTGAGCCAGCAAACTGAGGACACTCCAGACTCCATTGCCACAAGCTATGGCACAGCAGGAGCAGGGCCCCTGCAGGCTACATCACAAATGCTGCCCAGGCCCCACTGGCTAGAGACACCCCCTTCTTAGCTGGAGCTGTGGGCAGGGGCTTTACCCAACTGAAGGCCTCTTTGTGGCATTTGGGTTTCCATATGCTGCACTGAACAAAAACGTCTACTTACGTGCCAGGTGGGTGAAAAAGTACCCGGAATAAGCCACGGTAAAAGCCGTGAAAGCTGCAGCACACACTCCCTCCATGGCTGGAGCAGCGCTGCTCAGTCTGCACGAGGCAATCCCTGTAGGGAGAAAACAAAAAGACTCAGAGTCCTGCTGGCAGAGACCTCGCCGATCAGCAGGTTCCCCTGCAGTGACCGTGCCACAGAGCTGCTCTGCACACTGAGCCCTTCCGGGCCTCGGCACAGCAACTCTGCCTGACAACGCTGCCATGCGGCTGCTGACATCACAATAGCAGTGCCCTGGGCTGCTTTGTGAGTTCATGCACAGAACCACACCTTCTCTACAGATGATGCCAAAACAAGCCTGCAGAGTTCTCCTCTGCTGCAAAGCAACACAAAAAGCCCTCCTAGTCCATAACCTGTTGCTCAAGACATCTAAGAGTAAAAACACACTAAGCCCCTCTAACCCACACTGAGAAGCTGAACACTGAAAAGGGACCGGGATGTGAAGAGCCACATTAGTGCTCTTTGGCCATGATTGCTTCTGAACAAAAACCAGAAGGCTTCTTCCAGCTAGACCTTCCTTAGTTCTAGAAAGCAGCAAACAAGGAGAAGCACTACTTCAATTACATTTAGAGCTTTCTCGTAGGTGCAGAGACAAAGCCATGCACCGTTCAGCACTATTTATTCAAAACATTTTACATCAGAGTCATGGGTGTGATTTCAGCAGGGAAATGCCATGACAGGAAATGCAAGGAGGATCCTTCTCTCTGACTCACTCTAGCAGAGAGGCCTCGGCGCCAAAGCAACACCACCATTTTTTCCCACATTTTTGTCCATCCACAGTAATTTTTAGGACATGGGGCTGAGATGGGTGGCATTGAAGTGACAGCTCTGACACACAGCTGAAACCATCAGGGCCAGGCTGGCATGTGGGACTGTTTAGCTGCTCCAGCAGAACAAGGCAACCCAGAGTGGTGACACTGATACCAAGTGAGTTCAGCCAAGCCCAAAGGGAGTCCAGCCTATCCAGGTGCAGCCCAGCAGGGTGGTAGGAAGAGGCAGCGAAGCGGCAGATCCCATTCCCACACACATGCCCAGCGTGGCGGACTGATGGCAGCGGCAGTGCCAAACAGAGCTCCGCAGGGAGAGAGGGACACCCATCACCATCGCCACTGCCACCACCACTGCCGCAGAGAGGGAGCAGCAAACTGCCACTGCAGGGCCACAGCTGCTCCGGTGAGACAGAGTAAAAATCCCTAGAGTAAAAGTCCATTCTGAATTAGGTGAAATGTCCAGAAGAGGTGAAAAATCTGTGAGGTTAAAGCTGAAGGAAAAACTGCAGAACAGACAGAATACGGAGACAAGGGGTAGACAGAAACCGATAAACAAGTTCTAGTGCAAGGGCAAGTCGACCTGACCTAGGAATTCTTTCTGATAAAAGGAACTAGCGGCAAATATCACGCGAAATCCTGTAAAAATGAATATGTATGAAACTATTCTGAAACTGTATGCATATGTATTTGCAAGGAGGATAAAAAGGGATCTAAAGTTCCCATGATGCGCATGCCTTTTGAGGAGAGCATTATCTCCGCATGCGTCCAGCGCTGTAATAAACACACCGGCTTTTACAACTTTAACAAAGTTGTGGAGTTCTTTTCTTTATCTCCGCAAAACACCAGGCAGCACCAGCAGCCCCCATCTAGCATCAGAACCATTCTGTAAGCCCTGGCCATCCTGTCTGTGCTCCAGGGGCCCACGTGACACTTCACCTTTCTTGGTTAAGCCATTACCTCTTTTGCACAATTTGCTTCTTAGTGTTGGGTACTGCTTTTTTTTTCCCCCCCTCATTACATTATAACTCTAACATTCTTAGCCTCTCATAGATTGTTTTTTCCATTGTCCCGCTCCATTGTTGTGGAGAAGGAGAGAACGGAGAGGCTTTACCAGGACTGTATCAAGATGAGGACATAGAATGGAGGGAAGGCCGCAGAAAGAAAAAACAACCCTCATGCTGCCTCTTTTAGAAGGAATAAAACTGAAAGTTTCTTAATATCCAGCCACAAATATCTGGAGTCTTGACAACCAAGAAGCACAGGAACGTGGAAACCTTGTTGTGAGACACCAGAGGACATTGCTGGCTCAAAGCCTTTCAGGCACTTGTGTGTGGGGAAAGGGGCAGATCAAGCCTTGCTCAGCTGAGGCGATGCCCTACTCTGCACGCCCCACAGCCCCAGGCCTGCATCCCAGCCCAGCAGCGGCTGCTGATCCCTGGCACAGCAGAGGCAATGCTCCACACCTGTGTCTGGAGCCCCTAACCCAGCTCCTAAATGGCCAGGTGAGTGGGAGCCCCATGTGGGGCAAGGGCCCAGGAAAGCCAAAGGCTATTAACCTTGGGATGTGTGGCCACCACATCTCTTGACCCTACCTCCTCTTGGAATTTCTATCAGCTGAACACCACTGGAACCAGGAGTGGTAGCTATGCTGGTTCTTTTCTCTTGTTCTCTCCTTCTCTGTATTCTCCCAATTCCATCCCCTCAGATTTTTGAGTAACTTAAAATCTTACAGGCTTGGAGTTTGTTAATTTGAATGGGCTAAGTTAATGCTTTATAGAATGTTTTATGTTCATTGAATCCTGCTCAAGATTGTTTTTACACTCAAAATTCTCTGATTTTCAAAAGTTGCCAGGGAAGGGCTTTTTGTTGTTCCAACCCCTTGAGAACATCTCGTCAGTATTTCTCCCGCTTTTCTAACTCAGAGTGCATGTACAAGTTGAAGTGCTTTTAAAGTCTCTCTTAGAGCAACGTTTTTGGGCCTCACATCTTAATTGGCACAGCAAGCAGGGTACTCTTGAGGTGACATGGGCCTTTTATACAGCAGGAACTGCTCCTGACATAACAAAGGAGAAATCAATTTTCAGTCAAAGCTGCTACTTCCTGCCAGAAAAGTAATGGAATCCCACACAGACACTTATTTGAATTGCTCTGCACTGACAGACTTGCTAAAACCTTGGATAGAAAGCTTGTCCAGCCCTAAAGAGAGACGGGCAATGAGGGAAACTGGCACCATCTGCAGTTACTTGTGCAGAAAACATGACCTTTGGTAGAAGAAAATTTAACATTCCTAGGAAAGGACCATGCCTAGGATCCTTATGCATGGAGGTTTGACTCAGAAAGCTGAATGTTGCCAAGAGCTAGAAAAGGAGCTGAACCAGTTGCAAATGGCCTCAGGGCCTCAAACAATCGCCGGCCTCAGGCCAGAGCAGAACAGAAGGCAGGGATGAAGGCAGCCCCCAAAACATGAGAAAGCAGTGAAGCACACTGGTGCAAGGCCAAACAGCTTTAGAGCTGCAATGTAACACTGCTGGGGAAGGCCTGGAAGCAGCGTTTTCCAGACTCCAGGGACAGCTGGGCCTCCCTGACTGCAAGGTCACCCCCGCAGCCCCTGGCAGCGCTTTCATGCCTCACAGTCCAGCCCCGGCCCTCGGCCTAAACTGCGCCCGCCCCTCACAAACACAGAGCGGGACGGCCCCAAGGGGATGCCACCTTCCTCTGCTCCCTGCAGGACGGGTTCCACTCTGCACAGCCAATCTCCTTCCCTCCTTCTCATCCCAAGCCCTGCCCGCGGATAAAGAAGGAATTCGCTTATCAGGAGGCAGCGTCTGGTAGTGGTACCTCAGTCTGCAACCGAAGTGCTGTAATTCCATGGGAAAATTAGCAATGATCCCAAAGAAAGTGAAATGGAGAATGTTTTGAGAATTTCGCTAGTGGGGGGGAATGAAATCAATCTTTTGGAGAAGGAAGCACATGGTAAAGAGCCCTGGTCTTCTGCCTGGGGAGCAACCTGTGGTGTGTAAAGTTTGGACCTCTTGGAGAGGGGAGAAGCCCCAAGCAATGCGTGAGAATCAGCCGATGCCCCATTCACCTCCTTCTGTGTTATTGATCAAATTTATGGATGAAGGCTGAGAAAACAAAATCTTGGCTCCACCTCCACAAAGTGAGGTGGGAGAGGGTGGTGAATTCAAATATCCCAAGATGCTCCCTGGAAAGAAATTGGGGAATTAATGATGACTCAGTTTCCCGGTATTCTCAATGAAGCTTTGCAAACTGCTCCTTCTGTGCCTCCTCCTGGCAGCCTTGGGCATTGAGCCTTGTGTGCCACCAGAGGCTGGAGGCAGAAATGCTGCTGCTAGAGAATCTGTAACCCTTAGGAGGAAATGCTTTCATCATGGTGCAAGTTTGTTGTTTTGGTCTCACTAATGTGATAAATAGATGTGATTTGTGCTAACAAAATTGTAAATATATCAATAGTTTTGGAAAATAATTGGGAAAAGTATATGCGATCAGTGTTATGAAGCAGATTTTTTTTAGCTGATACATGAGGGGAAAAGGATACAGGGCTTGGATTTGACCTTGGGAATGGACTAGGTCAGGAAGTGACTCCCAAACCAAAATTGGCAGCAACTGAAGTTAAGACAACTCCCAGAGCTGGAAAAACCTTGGATATGGATAAAGTTGGGGCAATTCCACACGGGGAGTCTAAAATAGTGGTCTTATCTATGAAATAAATAGTGTAACATACATAGTGTTACGTATGTAACATCAAGCTTAACCTGCATGCACCACCTGCCTGGTTATCCAAAGGACATGTGAGCAAGATCTTCAGCCTTCCTCCAAGAAGACCCCGAAGAGACCAGAAGGCCCCATAGCAACAATGGGAGCATGCGCTGTGCAGGAGAGTGACGCAGATTTCAAGAATGGAAAATAGGAGGAGATTGATGGGAAACTATGGATGAATCTGTATTAGCATACAATATATAAGTTGTGTCTGGATCCTTTTGCCTTCGTACGTGAGGCAGGGTGGGAAACCCTCCCTGTACCCTGATCAATTGGGTTTTGCTTATGCTTTATCCGAACCACTACCAAATTTCTGTAACTACTGGATTATATCTGACTCTATTATTCCATCTCAATTAAAATTGCTGACCTCAATAAAAACTGCTGCTAAATTTTAAGTTTGTGGTTCATTGAATTGGACATATGGGACTTCATTCATAACACTAATAACCCTGAATGTTCAAGTACATCCTCACCAGTCAGGAGATTGGGTGTATGTCCAGACCTGGAAATGAGAGCCACTGAAGTGAAGTGCAAGGACTTTTGATCCCATGGCTGTGAGATTTACAGAGGGAGACTCCCAAATGATGTGATTCAAGCTCTGGACACATGGAATTGTATTGGACGGTACAGGCAATGTGGCCCCGCTGCAGAAAAAGCTGCAATGCTACATTTCTAAAGTGAATAACATCAAATGGTTTCTCTTTCTGCTCATTTCCAGAGCAATGTCCCTAGTATGGCAGCATGGCTGTGTCTTCCTGAATTAGTCAACCATCCTAGCAGGACCTTGTACCTAATGACTACAAGAGCAAATATGGCTTTGGGTGCCAGAGGGTGGAAGAGACCAAGAAAGAAAAGAGAGCCATGCCCTTTTCCCTAAGGACCTCTCCAGCATCACACACATAGAACAAATCCTACCTGACCCTTGGAAAAGAAAGTTGCGTTTCTGGACTTCAGTCCAAATTTGCAAACTAGAATGTAACAGAATGTGTAGATCCAACAAAAAACCCATGCTTCCTAAAATTGAAAAGGCCTTGGAAGGCTGGTTGGCTACTCTAACTTCAGTTTGCCTGCGTGGTGCTAAGAATCCTCATCAGTATTGGTAAGGTACTGGAAAACTTAAATGGGGTAACTTTAAAAAATTGAAATAACATAACTTTAAAAAATAAGGTTTTTAGAGATTGTTGTGCTCCTGATGTCTTCTAAGTTTCTTTTTACAGACTTTTAGTGTTGGTTTGATTAAAGCATCACCAATCTTTCTGTGGCAGAGAACACAAAAGAATACCAAGTGGATAGTTCCTCTCTATGAAGTAGGTCCAAGTGGGACTGAGTCTTCTTCTTCGAGAGGTGTTTTGTGGAAAGATGAATTGGTGACAGGACTGAAGAAACTGCTGTTCTTCACTGCATTGAGTGTTTGTAGGTTTTTATCTTGGTAAGTTTTAAGACATTCATGTTGATATGATTTATAGAAGTTTGTTGCAAGCAATATTGAGAAATTTTTGTATCTTCTCTCTGGCTGCCACAGTGGGTGGGGAAGATTCCTCCCTAAACTTATCTTAGGCAAATTTTTAGAGCTCTTGCCATCTCCTCAGAGCAAAGCAGAAAATCACTCCACCCAGGCAAGTATGTGTAGTAATGGTAGGGGATGTGTAGAGCATGATTGTGCAGAAGAAAGGCATGTGGAACTGTGGGTGGCCCCGTGAAGCAGGGAGAAAAGGGGCTGACAGAGGAGCAGAGGTGGCAGCTGGAAAGCTCTCTCCAGCTGTGGACAAAGAAGGCAGAAGTGGTTAGGCTGACAAAAGACAAGAAGAAAGATTTTGGGTTTGAGAAGCACTGAAGGCTTCGGTAAAGTCAGGAAAGGTATTTGGTCTGAACCCAGTACCTTGACTGAAATGATATGCTGAGGAGGTTGGAGTTGGAGGTCTTGAGTTTTGTGATGTCTTTGAGCCCAACCCCTGAGGCAATCCAGACTATTACGACTATTAAGTCATTTCAGGTGACTTTCCTGAGAAAGGCTGCTCTGCTGTCATTTTCTGATGCAGAGTGAGAGGATCCCTCTCTGGCTGCCTGTTCCCTTCTCTGCCCCACATGACAGCCAGAGTGAGTCCATTGCCAGCAGGAGGCGTGGGCAGATGGGGCATGTCCTGGGGACAGGTGGCCAGCATGGAGCACTGCTATTGGGATGCCAAAATTCTGGTGGGGAGAAAGCTTCTTGTGTCTCATTTGCAAGCTCAGCTTCCTATCCCCTTTCAAAGCCTTTCCCAGTCTCGTGCTCTGCCAACATTGCCTCAGTCCCAGGATGGGAATTCTGAAGTCCTTTCAAAGAATCCTTGCCTGAAAGAGAACAGGTCTGGCTTGCAGAGCATTGCTCTGTAGGCCTTAGGAAGTCACTTTTTCAGCCCTTACCCACCTACTGCCCAAAAAACACATGTGAAAGACTGAAGCTTTGCCAGCTGTGACAGTGCCCCAAAGAGATGGCAGGTAGGGGCAAAATAGTGAGGATTATTTTGGTGTTGTCATGTCAGGTACCAGGTGGGTGAGAAAAGCCCTCTGTAAATAGCTTAGCCGACAGTCAGGGAGGAGAAGGTGCAAAGAAAAGAAGAGGTAGAAACACCAAAGCAATGAGAGGAGTACGTACAGCAGTTGAAGGTATAAAAAAGAAAGAAAAGAAGAGTAATTGGATGAAATACTGAAAAAATTAAACAAGTCTTCTCCTGCTGCTGAATGGTGCATTGGGGGATAGTGTCTGCAGCTTTGGATTCCCATCCCAAAGCCATCACCTGTTTTCCTTCTGCCCTGATGGGTCCAGGCAGGCTGTTGATCTGCATGGCCACTCCCAATCGGTCCCTGAATCCTCTGCTCTTCATGATAAGCTCATAAGCTCAGTGTAAGTTGTCTGGCTGTCATCCATTGTGGCTTTTCTTCTCCTGAGGCTTGGTGTTGGTAGTTGACTGTCTGATGTGTGGCTGTGTGGTCAGTTCTTGGCCTGTGCCATCCAGGACAAACCCCCATGATTCGCCATTTTTTCTTTTATTTAAAATGAATGGTATAACAATCATAGTAAAAATAAGATCTTCGCTCAACTAAAACCAACACAATATTTAATAGATTTTAACTAAAGTTGAGAATTAAATAAACAGGTGGGTTCATATTGCAGAGCATAGCCAAACACTAAGTCAATACAATTTTCATTCCCCCTCACTTCTCAGGGCCTGACTCCCAGGCGGCTCCCTGCCACTTCATTCCCCCTCACTTACCCACAAAACAGAAGAGAACACAAAATCAAAAGGACTGGTGGTGACACCTTTTCTGGTGCCCTTCAGCAAACACACAAGTCAAAAGAAAAGGTTTCATGGGGGACTAGACTGGGGGGGACCTTCCAGTGGGGCCAGGAACAGGACTCCTGTGGGGCAACAGAGTCATTCCTCGGGCTGTTTTATTGTCAACTTATCCCTTAGGTTTGGTCTCTGAAAAATGTATTACAACAAAAATGGGGGACTGCTAATACAAGAGGGAAGCAGGGCAGGGTTCAGGGCTGTCAGAAAGTGGGTTAGGGTAGAATCCAGGGCAGCATGGCCGGTGCTGTCCTGGCAAGGGGACAGAAAAGGAGGGGAGATGGCAGATGGCTGGTGGCTCGCCCGTGCTCTTGAACAGGTTCCATCTCCCGGCCTGTCCTTCTCAGGGATAGTGGGTTCAGGGAAGTGGGGTTGGAACATGAAAACTGGGAAAGGAAGTCTGTCAAATATTGCGCAACTAAAATTTAAATTTAAACGGTAGTCAAATATACCGTCAGTTACCACCAAACATCACAAAGCAAATGATTTTCAAGAATCACTGTACTGAACATATCTTGAAACGATAAACAGGAGTCCATGGGAGAGGTTAAAGTCTAGGGGACTTTCTTCCAGGCCATAGCCCCAGGAAGTCCCCTAGCAGGCCCACAGGCCTCCAGAGTGGCTCAGGCAGATCCAAACTGCACAAGTTTTCACTTCCTCATGTTGGCCTTAGTTCCCGTGGCAGAACTTGCCTTCCTGCTGGACACTCACCTGTGCCTGAGCCCCTGGAGAAGCCCGGCTCCCTCCCTCTCTGCCCACAGCCACAGCAGCATCCCCAGCACTGCTCTGCTCCACTTTGCCCTACTCTGCTCCTCTAGTCACAGCTGCAAGCCTGTATCTGCACAAGAGGTTGTGGCCTGGAGGCAGTGAAGGAAGCAGACCTTTGCACACTTCCAAACCCTGCCACAAACCCCATCCATGGGTCTTCCCACATAGAAGAAACACCTGAGCATTCAGCAGCAAATTTAGAGCTTATTCACAGGGGTGAGAACAAAGGGAAGCTTCCAGCACAGTGAAGGTTTTATTTATTACAGTATTTATTTTGACTATCAATTTAAACAAACGACAAACTATGAGCTATGAACTAGAAACTTCAAACTACGATCCAGAAACTACAAACTACAAACTACAAACTACAAATAACAACAATGGCCTCTTCCAGGGCTAGTATCTCCTGTCAGCCATAAACTGCTGCGTGGCCATGATCAGAGGCGTCAGGTCGGAGGTCGGCTTGGCTGATGTTACAAACGGATGCTGCCCAAAGAGAAAAAGGAAACATGAACTTGTACTTTCCTCACAGGCTGAAACAGGCTTGCTCTGCCTACCAGAAAGATACAGAAAGCAGAAAGGAGGGCATTCTGGGCACCTCTGTGTCTCTACATCCAGGACCTTGCTACATGAGGCAAAGATGGCTCCCAATCCCACAAATCCATGAATCCAGATGTCTTCAGTTTAAAGGGATTTGTCTAGGTGACCTTGAAAGGCTCCTTCCAAGGCATCCTAGGCCAGGATCCTCCTTTGTTTTCCTTTGCAAAGCCCCCTGCCTGGAGATTCTCAGGAGCAGGGCCCATCAGACGCCTCGGACTTGAGCAGATGAGGAGCCCCTGGCAGCGGGCAGCTGGCGCAGCCTGCAGCCGCTTTGCCTTTTACCTGCAGCAGTTCCTGGGCAGACCAGCGCCTGTCCTCGTCCCTCTCCAGGCAGCAGTGCAGAAAGTCTCGCAACCACGCCGACTGTTGCCTGGGCTTCTGCAGCTTCGGCCTGCCCCCGCTGCTGATCAGCTCTTCAACCTAGAGAAGGAGGAAATGCCACACTCTGCCTGTCTCCTTCGCACCCCAAACTGCTCACACGCACCCCACTGGACAGGCTCCACTCTCCAGTGGCACTTCACTCCCTGCCAGAGCCTGGCAGATACCTTTCCTACCCCTGCTGAAAGAACCCAAAGCCATAGGCAGCCATAGCCAGTCCAATATGCAAAGGCTCTTGCCTTCACCCCTGATTTCACTGGCTGACGGGGACTAAAAGCCCAGCTTTGCCCTTTTGTCAAAGCTTCCCTCAAGCAAAAGGCATCAGGATTTTTTGTGTGGTTCATGCATTGAAATGGCAAGGGGATGATCTGGACAAGGAGCACGAGAGACTATGCAGCCTGGAACCTCTCATTTCCAGCTGTTAGCAAGCTTGCCGGGCAGTAGGATGGGAGCAGATTTTGTTTGAGTGACAGCAGTATCAGAGAGCAGTTGCAGCGCACCGTGCGGGAGGTTTTCATCCAGTAAGGAGGCGCCCCTTCCACCATCTCGATCCCCACAATGCCAAAGGACCAGATGTCCACTTTGGGGCCATAGAGCTTCCTGGTGAAGATTTCTGGCGCCATCCAGTAAGTGGTCCCAACAGCTGATCTCCGTTTGCTCTGCTCAGCGGTCAGCTGAGCAGCAAGGCCAAAATCAGCTGAGGAGAAAAAACAAGCCAGCGTGAATGAGGAGAGCAAATCCCCACTGTTCCAATGTCCAGGAAGGCAGCGTGGAACCCAGCTGCCATAAAGGGGCCATGCTGCCATTCCTCAGATCTGCAGCCAAGGAAATATGGAATTGGCCACATAGCAAAAGCCCCCAGTTTCAGGCAGTAGCTTTTAGTGCCCTGCAGCTATTGGACTGTGAGTGCCTTGCTTGGGAAGGGACACACCCAGAAGCCAAAGGCACTCCTGAGCCCTTGTTCCCAGCAACACCTCCCTGCAGCTTGGGGCCCTGCTCTGCGCTTGCAGCTGGGCAGCCTGCACTGCCACAGGCACCACTGCAGGGAACCCACAGTCACCCAAAGGCAGCCCCACACCGCAGCCTGCCACGGCTGAGCCTGGCCAACAACACCCACCCAGCTTGACAGATCCGTCCAGACCCAGGAGAATGTTGTGGCTTTTGACATCCCGGTGGATCACTTGCTTGGAGTGAAGGAAATCCAGGCCTTGCAGGCACTGGGAGAGGAAAAAGAAACATCAGCCTAAGTGGATTTCATCCCACAAGCAGGAATGAGGCACATCTGCTACACTGCAACATTCCTGGGGCATGCTGAGCCATGGCAGGATAGGCTGCTGGCAAGGGCAAGAGCTTGCTGCTCCAAGATGAGGACAGCAGTGCCTTTCTAAGTGAGGGTGTGTTTGCTTCTGAAAGAGAAAGGCAATTGTTCCTCCGGCCACTGCCCTGCAACCACAGCCTGAAGGAGCACGGCTGCAGTGGCTGTGCTCTCTCCAGCCAGACAACAGTGGATGCTTCTGCAAACACCACTTTGGCTGCAAGGCTCTCCTTTGAGGCTGAGCTCTCTGAGAATCCTGTGAGTATCTTGGTCTTTGCCCCCTGCTTCTCATTGTGCCACCAGCACCTTTGCCCTTCAGGGGAAGGAATGCAGCACACACAGGCTCCAGGCAAGTGTTTGGAGAGGCAAACACAAACACACTAGAAGAAGGGCAGGGACACTTGCAGCCACTTCAGATGCTCTTGCTACTGCCAGTCATAAGAGAAAGGCAGCAAGGAGGTTCAGAAAATGAAATCTCTCCTCTCCGTGTCACCCATTTGGAAGGACCATCCCGACCAAGGCATGGCAAGCACACACACCATCCCTTACCTCCCGAGAGACAGCTGCTATCTCTCCCTCTGCCAGATGAGTCTCCCTGATGACATCGTGTAAGGAACCTCCATCCATGTATTCCATCACGAGCCAGAGTTCCTCGTCCAGCAGGTAGCTGAAAGGAGGAAACAACAGCCTGGAGATGAATGCGCACACTCACACCACCTGCTGGATTCTGCTTTCTGTGTCCCTCTCAGAGGAAGACAGGAGGAAGTCAGGAGTCATTCACTACGCTCTACTGGCCTTGAACTCTGGGCACTCTAAAACACGGCTTGGTATCCACACCAATGCAACAGGCCAAGGGAAATACAATCTACAGTGCTTTGTCAGTACTTCAGACCCATGGGGAAAAAATCCAACCCCAAGCCCAACAAAACCATGGGGAGAGAGGACAGGAACTTTGAGGCTGTTGGCTCACTAAGATAGGGCCAAGTCTGGCCTCTGAAAGCGCCCTTCAAACTCGCTGTGCCAGGAAAGATTAATGCAGCCTCAATGCAATCTCCTCCCAAGGCGCTGTAGATCAGCCCAGAAACAGGAATTAACAGCTCCATCCTCTGCCAGCCACCAAAGGAGTGGTTGAACCTCTGGCTTGCAGGATGTGAATGACCTTTCAGGGCAGGGCAGCAGAACCACTCACCTGTCTACATAGTTGACAAGGTTGGCGTGCTTATTGCCACGCATGACCTGGATTTCATTCAGGCACAGCTCACTGCTGCTCTCTTGCAGGAGACTAATTTTCTTTATGGCCACCTAAAACGACACAGAAAACCATGAACCAAAGAAATCTGTGGCACAGGACCTCAAGGGCAACATGGAGACAGTGATTATGGGATGAGAGTGTTGCACTGGGCCAAGCCGCTTTGTGACTGGACATCAGACCGCCTGCTTGGGCACCTCCCAGGACACAGAGCCACATACCCTTTGCCTTGGAAGCCTGGGAGAAACACGCTCTAAGCTCTCCACCTCAAAGCTCTAACAACACTCACTCTGCCCAGGGCCAGTCTTGCCCCATGGCATTACTTTTATCATTCCCATTTTTGTTCACACACCTCTAGCAAGCAGGAAGCCATTTTGTGCCAGTAAAACTGGAGAAAAACTGCTAGGAAAACTTTGGCACTCCTAGGGGGCTTGATCATTACTCCAGCCATGACTGACACGCTCTATTGCACAACAACAAAGCAAACTCTTACAGACATGACAGAAAAATGCTGTCCTAAAATAATCCTGACGGCTATTTCTCCTAAAATATACAAACCTAAATACTTCACAGAAAAAATGCTGTGATGTTGAAAACATCATTAAGGATATCTCCAAAAAAGACAATCCTAGCACTTCCTCACTTCAGGTATTTTCATTTCGCGCCACTAAAATACTTTCCTTCACAGCACTGACATTTTCAATTACTGCCTGACTGTAAAAAGAAATAACCCATGCCTTGATCTTCTAGGGATATACACCGGCCTCTGAGTAGGGCTTAGGCCCTTCAGAGACTCCTTGCAGACCTCTCTCTCTAAGCACAGTTCCAAGGGCAGCACTGCAGGTGCCTACAGAACTACCAGCACAATTCCCATGTGTTTGCAGACTGCCAGAAATGAGAATTCAGGAACCCTGCAGCCCCAAAGAGCAGCGCCACGCTCTGAGACACCACCTGGGCACCAAGACCCAGCCAGCGTGTCCTCCTCTGACAGATTCTGCCTGGCCTCCTTGCATTCCCTGGGGCAGCTGCGAAGGACAAAATCTGTCCCCGCTGTATTTGGCAGGCGGACACTGCTCTGCATTCATCTGCCCTTGCAGCAAAGCTCTACTGGCCACCCAAAGCTCAGCCACAGCTCACAGCAGAGGGGAGGGCACTCGAGAGCTGCAGAAGCTGCGGCGCTGCTTGACGCTTACCTCTTCTCCTGTGGCAGTCTCCACTGCCATGCACACCGTGCCGAAACCCCTAGGAACAAAACGGCAGCGGAGAAAGAAGAAGTCCTTTAGTCCCTGCAAGTGCAAGACACTGCAGTCCAAGGGGAAAAATGTCCTGGGGCAAACAGTAAATGGAACAGGACAGATTCTCGTCTGGGTCTTTTCCCCCTTTTCTCTTTCTGTATCTGTGCATGTGTGGGATTTTTCCAGGAACTTGCTGGTTGGGCCTTCTCACACCTCTCCTTGGAGTCTGTCTGCCAAACTCAAGCACCACCACTCAGGCCTTCTGAGAAGCCTGAAGCCATGTAACAGCCATTGGAGGAAAGTCTCCAGACAAAGATCTCTGACCCAGCTTGCACGGAAAATAGTGCCCGGCCACAGCTGCAGCCACAGCCAGAGCAGGCAAAGGCTTCCATTGCTGCACACACAAATGGAGAAGTCCTCAAAACACAGGTTCCTTGGACAGCTGTGTTCTGAGTCCAGAGCTGTTTGCAGCTGCTTCTCTTTGGTGCACCAGACACAAGAAGGACTCTGCTTTTCTGGAGATTCCTTTACCTTTGGCTTCTCACAGAGAAAATGTTGCAAATCAGTCCCATTTCCAGTCAGCAGAGCCGGCTTTCAAAGGGAACAGCTTGGTAGATTCTTTGCAGGAAAGGCCTCAACCCCACAGCATTCACCAGGGTTCTGCCATCAGCCAGATGATGCCTTTTCCTCCAGAGTGCATTGGCACCGGGCATTGCCCTGAAGCTTTGTCTTTTGCCACCTCAGCTACAAAAGAGAGCTGCTTCTTTCATTTCTGCTTTTGGCTTCTAGACAAGGTGGTGGTCATCCTGACCACTGAACCTTGTTTTCAGCAAAATACTGGAAAGAAATGATACTCAGAGCTGTTCCCTGACAGCTGTCAGCTGCTAACTTGACCTTTGAGGCAACAAAGCTTTTCCTCCTTTCCTTACCAAAGATTCTGTGTTCTTTTGAGACATGCAGAAATGATTTCTCCTAGGAAAAGCGGCAAACAGGTGCAACACACTTGAGGGACAGGAGATCTGACAGGTGCTGCTCTTTGCCGCAGAAAAGACATTGCCAGCATCCAGGTGTCCTTGCCATGCCTTCAGACCACAGCTATAAATGCTGACCAGTACTGAGAGATCATCAGGCATCATCTTAATGCAGTGTCTGAACAGCTTTGGAGCTTGCCTGACGTCGCTCTGGGGAGATGTGACACCAGCAAAATGCACAGGCCGTGCCTTTGAAGAAGGAACTGTGGCTGCACTCACCCTTTGCCAATAGTTTCCAGCTCTGTGTATTCAGCCTCAGGATCTCCCTCGCTCACCAGCATCTCTGTGAAAATCCCAAGGAAAGATGCTCACTTCAAAAGAGATCCCACCCTGCAGCAGATCACAAAGGCAGCCCCACTCTCTGCGACACTGGGCCCTTTCAACTCAGGCAGTCGGGAAACAACAGCACCACCGCACCACCACCACCTCAAAAACATCAGCAGCAAGACAAGCAGCCCTGCAGCACAGATGGCCTGCACCAAACTAAACGTCTAAACTAAAATCTAAGCACGTGCAGAAACAGTCCAAGGAAACAGGGATCAGAAACCTGTGACCAAGAGAAGTGATGGTTGTGTGGAAAGATTAAGGACAGCAGGAAAAACAAAACCTTGCTGTTCTTGGCAATGAACACTCTGTGACCTTCAAGCAAAGCTTTAATCCTTGCAAACATCAAAGAAATCTTGGCTCCTGGTATCAACTGTTCTCAACAGCTGCAAGAATTTTGCAAAGCGCTTCTTCCAGCAGAAGCGCAATCTCCAGCTTCAAGCAGGACAATTTTGCCTAAACAATGCCCTTCTGCCTTTCAGGAGCAGCAGCTCATTTTCCAACCTACTGTGATGAGCCTTGGGAATGAGGTGCCTCAGCCTTTAGGACAGGCTGGGTTCTGAAGATGACCTTGGCCGTGCCCCACAGGAGCTCCTTGAGGCCTACTCATTGGCTGGGTCACGGCCTCCTGCTCAGCCAGAAACAATCTCTGCTTTGCCTTTTGCCTCCAGGGAAGCTCAGGCAAAGCCAAGCCAGGCTGAGCTGCTCTCAGAGGCAGGAGCAACACCCCGGTGACCCCTCACCTCCTCCAAGCACAACAACTGGTCCTCTGTGGAGGCCTCAGCACCTGGCACTCAGCTGAGGAGGAACAGGAGCTGGGACAGCTCATGCCGACACACGCACACACAGGGCACTGCTCCAGCAGACAAGGATCACAAAGGACGTACTCAGCATGGCCAGGCACTTGTCCTCTGTCCTCTCTCCCAGCTGATCTCTGCTGCCAGAGGAGCTACTCGTGCTCCAGATGCACGAGCTGCTCACACTGGACTTGCCAGCCTGGGGACTGGAGGCTTCTTCAGAGCCTTCTGCTGCAGCTCGTGCAGGCGCCAGGACAGAGGAGGTGGAGCTCTGGGACAAGAAATGAATGAGGGTCACAAATGTGCCTGGCAGAGATGCCCCTCCCATCCCACTTCAAATGCAAACCCCTAGGAAGATGCTGCTGGCCACATCCAGGGCTCTTCACCTCTCAGCTTTTGCAGCCCGCTTCTCCAGCCCAAGGCCCAAAATCCAAAGGCTGCTTTTACACCACGGAATAAACGACACCACAGACACTGCTAACCAAAGCAGGCACTTACTGATGATGTTTGCTCTGGCCCTGGGCTGACAGCAGGGGCAGGTTCATCGGCACCTTCCTCCTCTTCAGCCTCTTCCTCGGCTACAGAGGCAGCCAGAGCAGGTGCTGGCGCTGCCCTTCTGCTCTGTGGACATACAGCAGCATGAGGGACAGGAAAGAACCTGTCATTCACAACCCTACCTATATTCAGCTACAGGCCCTGCTGCATCTCAGCTGATCCTTTAGCTACTGACAGCTGCTCTCTGCGCAGGGCCAGGTCCCTCCTGGGGACAGTGTCTCCTCATATCCTGCAAGCTTCTGAACTGCACCTTTGCACTGCTCTCTTCACTGGGGACACAGAGCCTGCACAGCCGCTGGGCACCAAGGGCCTCACTTGTACCCCAGGAGCATCCAAAGACATCCTAATGCTACCTCTTCTCTCTTGTTAAGACAAATTCACAGCCCCTTTCAGACCAGTAGGAAGGTGATGCCTAAATATCCAAGTTCCACACCCATTTGCCAGGCCTTACTGCCTGGGGGATGGGCTGGAAAGATTCCAGCCCTCAGCATCTTCAGCCAGGCACAGGAGGTGCTGTCTGGTCAGAAACTTGCAGCTATGCTTTGCTCCAGCCACAGCACTACCCAGAGCTGCCACTTACTGATGCTGGATGCTCAGGCCCTGCAGTGGCAGCAGGTGCACTGTGCTGGGCATCTTCCTCCCCTTGGGCCTCTTCTTCAGGAAGACACGCAGCCACAGGAGGCTCCCCGGTTCCTTTTGGGCTCTGCAGACAGACAGCAGCATCAGGGACACGTAACCTTCTTTATATTCAGCTCTAGAGCCAGATGCACTCAGGAGAAAGCATCTGCAGACAAATGGGATTCTAAGGTGCTCAAACTCAAATAAAATGGGCCAATTTGATGGGACTGCACTCTCTTGTACAGGAGAAATTCCACCATGGCTTAAAGCACCCAGCCGCCCCACTTTCAGCTCTGGAAAGGAACTGGAGAAAACAGCCCTGGGTCCTCCTGCTGCTGCAGCTATTGCTGCAAAGAGCCTGGACTGTACTTTCACTCATCCAGCCAGGCAGGCACTGGACTGCAACAGACCCAGCTCACAGCTTGCTCCAAAATTGTCAAATGCTACCAATGCCAGAGGCTCCTTTGCCACTCACCCAAAGACCGGATTCTCTCCAAGCACGGCTGATGTGACCTGCAACACACACGGGAAAAAGAACCAGATGCTGTAAGAAAACTGCCTGTGCTGGCCAAGCCCACCAAACAGTCAACCCAAAGACAGAGCATTCTGCTTTCCTGCATCACTCCAGCAGCATCCCTTGTGGCACACAGCAAGCAAGACAACAGCAGCACAAAATACTGCCTGGTGTCACCCTTTTGTCCTCTTTGACCACTCAACCCACAGAAACTTGAGACCGAGAAAGTCTACGGGTGGCTCTCTAACAATCATTGCTTCTGCCCCACCCCACCCTGCAGCAGCTACAGCTCCTCTCCTTCCTGTACTTCAGTTTTCCCAAGACATTGCATGCAGCAATTGCCATGATATTACTGAAAGCCTTTCCCCAGGGAGGCTTCACCCAAGTCCCCCTGAGCCATGGTGGCACAGTTCTATCGTGACACAGCACAGGAACAGCTCCTGTGTGTGGGAGCATACAAGAACTCCTCTGAAATGTCTATCTCAGAGGCCTTTTCCAAGTGCATGCTGTGATTTCATCACAGAACAAATGGCTCTTTCAGCCACAGGAAGTGTCAACTTCCACAGGCACATGCTGGCATGAGGGAATGCAGACAAGAAGACTTGAACTGAGGGACTTTCCCTCAGTCCTGGAGAGCAGTGCACATCTTTTCAAGGACTCCTGCCAAGCTCTCCCAGGCTTCCCATCCTGGAAGTTGTCTTGCTTGAGCCAGCAAACTGAGGACACTCCAGACTCCATTGCCACAAGCTATGGCACCGCAGGAGCAGGGCCCCTGCAGGCTACATCACAAATGCTGCCCAGGCCCCACTGGCTAGAGACACCCCCTTCTTAGCTGGAGCTGTGGGCAGGGGCTTTACCCAACTGAAGGCCTCTTTGTGGCATTTGGGTTTCCATATGCTGCACTGAACAAAAACGTCTACTTACGTGCCAGGTGGGTGAAAAAGTACCCGGAATAAGCCACGGTAAAAGCCGTGAAAGCTGCAGCACACACTCCCTCCATGGCTGGAGCAGCGCTGCTCAGTCTGCACGAGGCAATCCCTGTAGGGAGAAAACAAAAAGACTCAGAGTCCTGCTGGCAGAGACCTCGCCGATCAGCAGGTTCCCCTGCAGTGAGCGTGCCACAGAGCTGCTCTGCACACTGAGCCCTTCCGGGCCTCGGCACAGCAACTCTGCCTGACAACGCTGCCATGCGGCCGCTGACATCACAATAGCAGTGCCCTGGGCTGCTTTGTGAGTTCATGCACAGAACCACACCTTCTCTACAGATCATGCCAAAACAAGCCTGCAGGGTTCTCCTCTGCTGCAAAGCAACACAAAAAGCCCTCCGAGTCCATAACCTGTTGCTCAAGACATCTAAGAGTAAAAACACACTAAGCCCCTCTAACCCACACTGAGAAGCTGAACACTGAGAAGGGACCGGGATGTGAAGAGCCACATTAGTGCTCTTTGGCCACGATTGCTTCTGAACAAAAACCAGAAGGCTTCTTCCAGCTGGACCTTCCTTAGTTCTAGAAAGAAGCAAACTATTGGAACCAAGGAAATTCCTCTGGCTGCCCTGGAAGGCTCAAACTGCTGCCCGGGAACTCAGAGACTTTGGCACAGAGCTCAAGACCCCTGTGCCTTTGATTTAGCTCTTGGAAAAAACAATCACCAATCTTTATATGAAGAAGTACAAGTCAAAAGAGTTTATGTAAAATAATAGGTAGTTTGTCAGGGCTGGAAAATAGAATTTTGAGGTTTTTACAATGGGGGCTTGGGGTCTCAAGATGGAGGAATTTGGATGTGCCTTGTCCTTTTTCCTCCTTCTTCCTCGCCTCCATCTTCTGGCAGATGTTGGCACTTTTAGATTGGTTTAGAGTAGAAGCTCACATAGGCAATAGGGATTGGGAAGTTATTGTAAATAGTGTACACATAGCTTTTAGTATAAAAAGACAGCACTGCCTCTGAGGCGGGCATTGTGTCTCAACCTGGCCAGCTAGACAGACCTTGGCGGGTCAGAGACAGAATATTATGGATAAGAAACAATAAATAACCTTGAGACCGAAAATAGAAGAGTTCCAACTCCTTCTTCAACTGCTGGGCCGGGGAAAGAGACATTCTAACACATCTCAGAATCACTCTGACCAGCAGAGATTCCGAGTGCAAACAAAGAGAAGCACTACTTCCATTACAATTAGAGCTTTCTCCTAGGTACAGAGACAAAGCCATGCATCTTTCAGCACTATTTATTCAAAACATTTTACATCATAGCAGTGGGTGTGATTTCAGCAGAGAAATGCCATGACAGGAAATGCAAGGAGGATCCTTCTCTCTGACTCTAGCAGACAGGCCTTGGCGCCAAAGCAACACCACCATTTTCTCCCATTTTTGTCCATCCACAATAATTTTTAGGACATGGGGCTGAGATGGGTGGCATTGAAGTGCGAGCTCTGAAACACAGCTGAAACCATCAGGGCCAGGCTGGCATGTGGGACTGTTTAGCTGCTCCAGCAGAACAAGGCAACCCAGAGTGGTGACACTGATACCAAGTCACTTCAGCCAAGCCCAAAAGGAGTCCAGCCTATCCAGGTGCAGCCCAGCAGGGTGGTAGGAAGAGGCAGCGAAGCGGCAGATCCCATTCCCACACACATGCCCAGCGTGGCGGACTGATGGCAGCGGCAGTGCCAAACAGAGCTCCGCAGGGAGAGAGGGACACCCATAACCATCACCACTGCCACCACCACTGCCGCAGAGAGGGAGCAGCAAACTGCCACTGCAGGGCCACAGCTGCTCCGGTGAGACAGAGTAAAAATCCCTAGAGTAAAAGTCCATTCTGAATTAGGTGAAATGTCCAGAAGAGGTGAAAAGTCTGTGAGGTTAAAGCTGAAGGAAAAACTGCAGAACAGACATAATACGGAGACAAGGGGTAGACAGAAACCGATAAACAAGTTCTAGTGCAAGGGCAAGTCGACCTGACCTAGGAATTCTTTCTGATAAAAGGAACTAGCAGCAAATGTCACACGAAATCCTGTAAAAATGAATATGTATGAAACTATTCTGAAACTGTATGCATATGTATTTGCAAGGAGGATAAAAAGGGACCTCTAGTTCCCATGATGCGCATGCCTTTTGAGGAGAGCATTATCTCCGCATGCGTCCAGCGCTGTAATAAACACACCGGCTTTTACAACTTTAACAAAGTTGTGGAGTTCTTTTCTTTATCTCTGCAAAACACCAGGCAGCACCAGCAGCCCCCATCTAGCATCAGAACCATTCTGTAAGCCCTGGCCATCCTGTCTGTGCTCCAGGGGCCCACGTGACACTTCACCTTTCTTGGTTAAGCCATTACCTCTTTTGCACAATTTGCTTCTTAGTGTTGGGTACTGCTTTTTTTATTTTTCCCCTCATTACATTATAACTCTAACATTCTTAGCCTCTCATAGATTGTTTTTTCCATTGTCCCGCTCCATTGTTGTGGAGAAGGAGAGAACGGAGAGGCTTTACCAGGACTGTATCAAGATGAGGACATAGAAAGGAGGGAAGGCCTCAGAAAGAAAAAACAACCCTCATGCTGCCTCTTTTAGAAGGAATAAAACTGAAAGTTTCTTAATATCCAGCCACAAATATCTGGAGTCTTGACAACCAATTCTCCCAATTCCATCCCCTCAGATTTTTGAGTAACTTAAAATCTTACAGGCTTGGAATTTTTTAACTTGAATGGGCTAAGTTAATGCTTTATAGAATGTTTTATGTTCATTGAATCCTGCTCAAAATTGTTTTTACCCTCAAAATTCTCTGATTTTCAAAAGTTGCCAGGGAAAGGGTTTTTGTTGTTCCAACCCCTTGAGAACATCTCGTCAGTATTTCTCCCGCTTTTCTAACTCAGAGTACCTGAACAAGTTGAAGTGCTTTTAAAGTCTCTCTTAGAGCAACGTTTTTGAGCCTCACATCTTAATTGGCACAGCAAGCAGGGTACTCTTGAGGTGACATGGGCCTTTTATACAGCAGGAACTGCTCCTGACATAACAAAGGAGAAATCAATTTTCAGTCAAAGCTGCTACTTCCTGCCAGAAAAGTAATGGAATCCCACACAGACACTTATTTGAATTGCTCTGCACTGACAGACTTGCTAAAACCTTCAATAGAAAGCTTGTCCAGCCCTAAAGAGAGACGGGCAATGAGGGAAACTGGCACCATCCGCAGTTACTTGTGCAGAAAACATGACCTTTGGTAGAAGAAAATTTAACATTCCCAGGAAAGGACCATGCCTAGGATCCTTATGCATGGAGGTTTGACTGAGAGAGCTGAATGTTGCCAAGAGCTAGAAAAGGAGCTGAACCAGTTGCAAATGGCCTCAGGGCCTCAAACAATCGCCGGCCTCAGGCCAGAGCAGAACAGAAGGCAGGGATGAAGGCAGCCCCCAAAACATGAGAAAGCAGTGAAACACGCTGGTGCAAGGCCAAACAGCTTTAGAGCTGCAATGTAACACTGCTGGGGAAGGCCTGGAAGCAGCGTTTTCCAGACTCCAGGGACAGCCGGGCCTCCCTGACTGCAAGGTCAGCCCCGCAGCCCCTGGCAGCGCTTTCATGCCTCACAGTCCAGCCCCGGCCCCCGGCCTAAACTGCGCCCGCCCCTCACAAACACAGAGCGGGACGGCCCCAAGGGGATGCCACCTTCCTCTGCTCCCTGCAGGACGGGTTCCACTCTGCACAGCCAATCTCCTTCCCTCCTTCTCATCCCAAGCCCTGCCCGCGGATAAAGAAGGAATTCGCTTATCAGGAGGCAGCGTCTGGTAGTGGTACCTCAGTCTGCAACCGAAGTGCTGTAATTCCATGGGAAAATTAGCAATGATCCCAAAGAAAGTGAAATGGAGAATGTTTTGAGAATTTCGCTAGTGGGGGGGAATGAAATCAATCTTTTGGAGAAAGAAGCACATGGTAAAGAGCCCTGGTCTTGTGCCTGGGGAACAACCTGTGGTGTGTAAAGTTTGGACCTCTTGGAGAGGGGAGAAGCCCCAAGCAATGCGTGAGAATCAGCCGATGCCCCATTCACCTCCTTCTGTGTTATTGATCAAATTTATGGATGAAGGCTGAGAAAACAAAATCTCGGCTCCACCTCCACAAAGTGAGTTGGGAGAGGGTGGTGAATTCAAATATCCCAAGATGCTCCCTGGAAAGAAACTGGGGAATTAATGATGACTCAGTTTCCCGGTATTCTCAATGAAGCTTTGCAAACTGCTCCTTCTGTGCCTCCTCCTGGCAGCCGTGGGCATTGAGCCTTGGGTGCCACCAGAGGCTGGAGGCAGAAATGCTGCTGCTAGAGAATCTGTAACCCTTAGGAGGAAAAGCTTTCATCATGGTGCAAGTTTGTTGTTTTGGTCTCACTAATGTGATAAATAGATGTGATTTGTGCTAACCAAATTGTAAATATATCAATAGTTTTGGAAAATAATTGGGAAAAGTATATGCGATCAGTGTTATGAAGCAGATTTTTTTAGCTGATACATGAGCGAAACAGGATACAGGGCTTGGATTTGACCTTGGGAATGGACTAGGTCAGGAAGTGACTCCCAAACCAAAATTGGCAGCAACTGAAGTTAAGACAACTCCCAGAGCTGGAAAAACCTTGGATATGGATAAAGTTGGGGCAATTCCACACGGGGAGTCTAAAATAGTGGTCTTATCTATGAAATAAATAGTGTACCATACATAGTGTTACGTATGTAACATCAAGCTTAACCTGCATGCACCACCTGCCTGGTTATCCAAAGGACATGTGAGCAAGATCTTCAGCCTTCCTCCAAGAAGACCCCGAAGAGACCAGAAGACCCCATAGCAACAATGGGAGCATGCGCTGTGCAGGAGAGTGACGCAGATTTCAAGAATGGAAAATAGGAGGAGATTGATGGGGAAACTATGGATGAATCTGTATTAGCATACAATATATAAGTTGTGTCTGGATCCTTTTGCCTTCGTACGTGAGGCAGGGTGGGAAACCCTCCCTGTACCCTGATCAATTGGGTTTTGCTTATGTGTCTAAACCTGGACATTATGCTTTATCTGAACCACTACCAAATTTCTGTAACTACTGGATTATATCTGACTCTATTATTTCATCTCAATTAAAATTGTTGACCTCAATAAAAACTGCTGCTAAATTTTAAGTTTGTGGTTCATTGAATTGGACATATGGGACTTCATTCTTAACACTAATAACCCTGAATGTTCAAGTACATCCTCACCAGTCAGGAGATTGGGTGTATGTCCAGACCTGGAAATGAGAGCCACTGAAGTGAAGTGCAAGGACTTTTGATCCCATGGCTGTGAGATTTACAGAGGGAGACTCCCAAATGATGTGATTCAAGCTCTGGACACATGGAATTGTATTGGACAGTACAGGCAATGTGGCCCCGCTGCAGAAAAAGCTGCAATGCTACATTTCTAAAGTGAATAACATCAAATGGTTTCTCTTTCTGCTCATTTCCAGAGCAATGTCCCTAGTATGGCAGCATGGCTGTTTCTTCCTGAATTAGTCAACCATCCTAGCAGGACCTTGTACCTAATGACTACAAGAGCAAATATGGCTTTGGGTGCCAGAGGGTGGAAGAGACCAAGAAAGAAAAGAGAGCCATGCCCTTTTCCCTAAGGACCTCTCCAGCATCACACACATAGAACAAATCCTACCTGACCCTTGGAAAAGAAAGTTGCGTTTCTGGACTTCAGTCCAAATTTGCAAACTAGAATGTAACAGAATGTGTAGATCCAACAAAAAACCTATGCTTCCTAAAAGTGAAAAGGCCTTGGACGGCTGGTTGGCTACTCTAACTTCAATTTGCCTGCATGGTGCTAAGAATCCTCATCAGCATTGGTAAGGTACTGGAAAACTTAAATGGGGTAACTTTAAAAAATTGAAATAACATAACTTTAAAAAATAAGGTTTTTAGAGATTGTTGTGCTCCTGATGTCTTCTAAGTTTCTTTTTACAGACTTTTAGTGTTGGTTTGATTAAAGCATCACCAAAGCTTTCTGTGGCAGAGAACACAAAAGAATACCAAGTGGATAGTTCCTCTCTATGAAGTAGGTCCAAGTGGGACTGAGTCTTCTTCTTCGAGAGGTGTTTCTTGGAAAGATCAATTGGTGACAGGACTGAAGAAACTGCTGTTCTTCACTGCATTGAGTGTTTGTAGGTTTTTGTCTTGGTAAGTTTTAAGACATTCATGTTGATATCTTTTATATACATTTGTTGCAAGCAATATTGAGAAATTTTTGTATCTTCTCTCTGGCTGCCACAGTGGATGGGGAAGATTCCTCCCTAAACTTATCTTAGGCAAATTTTTAGAGCTCTTGCCATCTCCTCAGAGCAAAGCAGAAAATTACTCCACCGAAGCAAGTATGTGTAGTAATGGTAGGGGATGTGTAGAGCATGATTGTGCAGAAGAAAGGCATGTGGAACTGTTGGTGGCCCCGGGAAGCAGGGAGAAAAGGGGCTGACAGAGGAGCAGAGGTGGCAGCTGGAAAGCTCTCTCCAGCTGTGGACAAAGAAGGCAGAAATGGTTAGGCTGACAAAAGACAAGAAGAAAGATTTTGGGTTTGAGAAGCACTGAAGGCGTACGTAAAGTCAGGAAAGGTATTTGGTCTGAACCCAGTACCTTGACTGAAATGATATGCTGAGGAGGTTGGAGTTGGAGGTCTTGAGTTTTGTGATGTCTTTGAGCCCCACCCCTGAGGCAATCCAGACTATTAAAACTATTAAGTCATTTCAGGTGACTTTCCTGAGAAAGGCTGCTCTGCTGTCATTTTCTGATGCAGAGTGAGAGGATCCCTCTCTGGCTGCCTGTTCCCTTCTCGGCCCCACATGACAGCCAGAGTGAGTCCATTGCCAGCAGGAGGCGTGGGCAGATGGGGCATGTCCTGGGGACAGGTGGCCAGCATGGAGCACTGCTATTGGGATGCCAAAATTCTGGTGGGGAGAAAGCTTCTTGTGTCTCATTTGCAAGCTCAGCTTCCTATCCCCTTTCAAAGCCTTTCCCCGTCTAGTGCTCTGCCAACATTGCCTCAGTCCCAGGATGGGAATTCTGAAGTCCTTTCAAAGAATCCTTGCCTGAAAGAGAACAGGTCTGGCTTGCAGAGCATTGCTCTGTAGGCCTTAGGAAGTCACTTTTTCAGCCGTTACCCACCTACTGCCCAAAAAACACATGTGAAAGACTGAAGCTTTGCCAGCTGTGACAGTACCCCAAAGAGAAGGCAGTTAGGGGCAAAATAGTGAGGATTATTTTGGTGTTGTCATGTCAGGTACCAGCTGGGTGAGAAAAGCCCTCTGTAAATAGCTTAGCCGACAGTCAGGGAGGAGAAGGTGCAAAGAAAAGAAGAGGTAGAAACACCAAAGCAATGAGAGGATTACGTACAGCAGTTGAAGGTATAAAAAAGAAAGAAAAGAAGAGTAATTGGATGAAATACTGAAAAAATTAAACAAGTCTTCTCCTGCTGCTGGATGGTGCATTGGGGTTAGTGTCAGCAGCTTTGGGTTCCCATCCCAAAGCCATCACCTGATTTCCTTCTGCCCTGACGGGTCCAGGCAGGCTGTTGATCTGCATGGCCACTCCCAATCAGTCCCTGAATCCTCTGCTCTTCATGATAAGCTCAGTGTAAGTTGTCTGGCTGTCATCCATTGTGGCTTTTCTTCTCCTGAGGCTTCGTGTTGGTAGTTGATTGTCTGATGTGTGGCTGAGTGGTCAGTTCTTGGCCTGTGCCATCCAGGACAAACCCCCATGATTCGCCATTTTTTCTTTTATTTAAAATGAATGGTATAACAATCATAGTAAAAATAAGATCTTCTCTTAACTAAAACCAACACAATATTTAATAGATTTTAACTAAAGTTGAGAATTAAATAAACAGGTGGGTTCATATTGCAGAGCATAGCCAAACAGTAAGTCAATACAATTTTCATTCCCCCTCACTTCTCAGGGCCTGACTCCCAGGTGGCTCCCTGCCACTTCATTCCCCCTCACTTACCCACAAAACAGAAGAAAACACAAAATTAAAAGGACTGGTGGTGACACCTTTTCTGGTGCCCTTCAGCAAACACACAAGTCAAAAGAAAAGGTTTCATGGGGGACTAGACTGGGGGGGACCTTCCAGTGGGGCCAGGAACAGGACTCCTGTGGGGCAACAGAGTCATTCCTCGGGCTGTTTTATTGTCAACTTATCCCTTAGGTTTGGTCTCTGAAAAATGTATTACAACAAAAATGGGGGACTGCTAATACAAGAGGGAAGCAGGGCAGGGTTCAGGGCTGTCAGAAAGTGGGTTAGGGTAGAATCCAGGGCAGCATGGCCGGTGCTGTCCTGGCAAGGGGACAGAAAAGGAGGGGAGATGGCAGATGGCTGGTGGCTCGCCCGTGCTCTTGAACAGGTTCCATCTCCCGGCCTGTCCTTCTCAGGGATAGTGGGTTCAGGGAAGTGGGGTTGGAACATGAAAACTGGGAAAGGAAGTCTGTCAAATATTGCGCAACTAAAATTTAAATTTAAACGGTAGTCAAATATACCGTCAGTTACCACCAAACATCACAAAGCAAATGATTTTCAAGAATCACTGTACTGAACATATCTTGAAACGATAAACAGGAGTCCATGGGAGAGGTTAAAGTCTAGGGGACTTTCTTCCAGGCCATAGCCCCAGGAAGTCCCCTAGCAGGCCCACAGGCCTCCAGAGTGGCTCAGGCAGATCCAAACTGCACAAGTTTTCACTTCCTCATGTTGGCCTTAGTTCCCGTGGCAGAACTTGCCTTCCTGCTGGACACTCACCTGTGCCTGAGCCCCTGGAGAAGCCCGGCTCCCTCCCTCTCTGCCCACAGCCACAGCAGCATCCCCAGCAGTGACACCACTGCTCTGCTCCACTTTGCCCTACTCTGCTCCTCTAGTCACAGCTGCAAGCCTGTATCTGCACAAGAGGTTGTGGCCTGGAGGCAGTGAAGGAAGCAGACCTTTGCACACTTCCAAACCCTGCCACAAACCCCATCCATGGGTCTTCCCACATAGAAGAAACACCTGAGCATTCAGCAGCAAATTTAGAGCTTATTCCCAGGGCTGAGAACAGAGGGAAGCTTCCAGCACAGTGAAGGTTTTATTTATTACAGTATTTATTTTGACTATCAATTTAAACAAATTACAAACTATGAGCTATGAACTAGAAACTTCAAACTACGATCCAGAAACAACAAACTACAAACTACAAACTACAAATAACAACAATGGCCTCTTCCAGGGCTAGTATCTCCTGTCAGCCATAAACTGCTGCGTGGCCATGATCAGAGGCGTCAGGTCGGAGGTCGGCTTGGCTGATGTTACAAACGGATGCTGCCCAAAGAGAAAAAGGAAACATGAACTTGTACTTTCCCCGCAGGCTGAAACAGGCTTGCTCTGCCTACCAGAAAGATACAGAAAGCAGAAAGGAGGGCATTCTAGGCACCTCTGTGTCTCTACATCCAGGACCTTGCTACATGAGGCAAAGATGGCTCCCAATCCCACAAATCCATGAATCCAGATGTCTTCAGTTTAAAGGGATTTGTCTAGGTGACCTTGAAAGGCTCCTTCCAAGGCATCCTAGGCCAGGATTCTCCTTTGTTTTCCCTTGCAAAGCCCCCTGCCTGGAGATTCTCAGGAGCGGGGCCCATCAGACGCCTTGGACTTGAGCAGATGAGGAGCCCCTGGCAGCGGGCAGCTGGCGCAGCCTGCAGCCGCTTTGCCTTTTACCTGCAGCAGTTCCTGGGCAGACCAGCGCCTGTCCTCGTCCCTCTCCAGGCAGCAGTGCAGAAAGTCTCGCAACCACGCCGACTGTTGCCTGGGCTTCTGCAGCTTCGGCCTGCCCCCGCTGCTGATCAGCTCTTCAACCTAGAGAAGAAGGAAATGCCACACTCTGCCTGTCTCCTTCGCACCCCAAACTGCTCACACGCACCCCACTGGACAGGCTCCACTCTCCAGTGGCACTTCACTCCCTGCCAGAGCCTGGCAGATACCTTTCCTACCCCTGCTGAATGAACCCAAAGCCACAGGCAGCCATAGCCAGTCCAATATGCAAAGGCTCTTGCCTTCACCCCTGATTTCACTGGCTGACGGGGACTAAAAGCCCAGCTTTGCCCTTTTGTCAAAGCTTCCCTCAAGCAAAAGGCATCAGGAATTTTTGTGTGGTTCATGCACTGAAATGGCAAGGGGATGATCTGGACAAGGAGCACGAGAGACTATCATTTCCAGCTGCTAGCAAGCTTGCCAGGCAGTAGGATGGGAGCAGATTTTGTTTGAGTGACGGCAGTATCAGAGAGCAGTTGCAGCGCACCGTGCGGGAGGTTTTCATCCAGTAAGGAGGCGCCCCTTCCACCATCTCGATCCCCACAATGCCAAAGGACCAGATGTCCACTTTGGGGCCATAGAGCTTCCTGGTGAAGATTTCTGGCGCCATCCAGTAAGTGGTCCCAACAGCTGATCTCCGTTTGCTCTGCTCAGCGGTCAGCTGAGCAGCAAGGCCAAAATCAGCTGAGGAGAAAAAACAAGCCAGCGTGAATGAGGAGAGCAAATCCCCACTGTTCCAATGTCCAGGAAGGCAGCGTGGAACCCAGCTGCCATAAAGGGGCCATGCTGCCATTCCTCAGATCTTCAGCCAAGGAAATATGGAATTGGCCACATAGCAAAAGCCCCCAGTTTCAGGCAGTGGCTTTTAGTGCCCTGCAGTTATTGGACTGTGAGTGCCTTGCTTGGGAAGGGACACACCCAGAAGCCAAAGGCACTCCTGAGCCCTTGTTCCCAGCAACACCTCCCTGCACCTTGGGGCCCTGCTCTGCGCTTGCAGCTGGGCAGCCTGCACTGCCACAGGCACCACTGCAGGGAACCCACAGTCACCCAAAGGCAGCCCCACACCACAGCCTGCCACGGCTGAGCCTGGCCAACAACACCCACCCAGCTTGACAGATCCGTCCAGACCCAGGAGAATGTTGTGGCTTTTGACATCCCGGTGGATCACTTGCTTGGAGTGAAGGAAATCCAGGCCTTGCAGGCGCTGAGAGAGGAAAAAGAAACACCAGCCTAAGTGGATTTCATCCCACAAGCAGGAATGAGGCACATCTGCTACACTGCAACATTCCTGGGGCATGCTGAGCCATGGCAGGACAGGCTGCTGGCAAGGGCAAGAGCTTGCTGCTCCAAGACAAGGACAGCAGTGCCTTTCTAAGTGAGGGTGTGTTTGCTTCTGAAAGAGAAAGGCAATTGTTCCTCCGGCCACTGCCCTGCAACCACAGCCTGAAGGAGCACGGCTGCAGTGGCTGTGCTCTCTCCAGCCAGACAACAGTGGATGCTTCTGCAAACACCACTTTGGCTGCAAGGCTCTCCTTTGAGGCTGAGCTCTCTGAGAATCCTGTGAGTATCTTGGTCTTTGCCCCCTGCTTGTCATTGTGCCACCAGCACCTTTGTCCTTCAGGGGAAGGAATGCAGCACACACAGGCTCCAGGCAAGTGTTTAGAGAGGCAAACACAAACACACTAGAAGAAGGGCAGGGACACTGGCAGCCACTTCAGATGCTCTTGCTACTGCCAGTCATAAGAGAAAGGCAGCAAGGAGGCTCAGAAAATGAAATCTCTCCTCTCCGTGTCACCCATTTGGAAGGACCATCCCGACCAAGGCATGGCAAGCACACACACCATCCCTTACCTCCCGAGAGACAGCTGCTATCTCTCCCTCTGCCAGACGAGTCTCCCTGATGACATCGTGTAAGGAACCTCCATCCATGTATTCCATCACGAGCCAGAGTTCCTCGTCCAGCAGGTAGCTGAAAGGAGGAAACAACAGCCTGGAGATGAATGCGCACACTCACACCACCTGCTGGATTCTGCTTTCTGTGTCCCTCTCAGAGGAAGACAGGAGGAAGTCAGGAGTCATTCACTACGCTCTACTGGCCTTGAACTCTGGGCACTCTAAAACACTGCTTGGTATCCACACCAATGCAACAGGCCAAGGGAAATACAATCTACAGTGCTTTGTCAGTACTTCAGACCCATGGGGAAAAAATCCAACCCCAAGCCCAACAAAACCATGCGGAGAGAGGACAGGAACTTTGAGGCTGTTGGCTCACTAAGATAGGGCCAAGTCTGGCCTCTGAAAGCGCCCTTCAAACTCGCTGTGCCAGGAAAGATTAATGCAGCCTCAATGCAATCTCCTCCCAAGGCGCTGTAGATCAGCCCAGAAACAGGAATTAACAGCTCCATCCTCTGCCAGCCACCAAAGGAGTGGTTGAACCTCTGGCTTGCAGGATGTGAATGACCTTTCAGGGCAGAGCAGCAGAACCACTCACCTGTCTACATAGTTGACAAGGTTGGCGTGCTTATTGCCACGCATGACCTGGATTTCATTCAGGCACAGCTCACTGCTGCTCTCTTGCAGGAGACTAATTTTCTTTATGGCCACCTAAAACAACACAGAAAACCATGAACCAAAGCAATCTGTGGCACAGGACCTCAAGGGCAACATGGAGACAGTGATTATGGGATGAGAGTGTTGCGCTGGGCCAAGCCGCTTTGTGACTGGACATCAGACCGCCTGCTTGGGCACCTCCCAGGACACAGAGCCACATACCCTTTGACTTGGAAGCCTGGGAGAAACACGCTCTAAGCTCTCCACCTCAAAGCTCTAACAACACTCACTGGGCCCAGGGCCAGTCTTGCCCCATGGCATTACTTTTATCATTCCCATTTTTGTTCACACACCTTTAGCAAGCAGGAAGTCATTTTGTGCCAGTAAAACTGGAGAAAATCTGCTGGGAAAACTTTGGCACTCCTAGGGGGCTTGATCATTACTCCAGCCACGACTGACACTCTCTACCTCACAACAACACAGGAAAATTTTACAGACATGACAGAAAAAATGCTGTTCTAAAAACATCTTGAGAGCTATTCCTCGTAAAAGATACAAACCTGAATACTTCACAGAAAAAATGCTGTGATGTTGAAAACATCATTAAGGATATCTCCAAAAAAACAATCCTAGCACTTCCTCACTTCAGGTATTTTCATTTCACGCCACTAAAATACTTTCCTTCTCAGCACTGACATTTGCAATTACTGCCTGACTGTAAAAAGAAATAACCCATGCCTTGATCTTCTAGGGATATACACCGGCCTCTGAGTAGGGCTTAGGCCCTTCAGAGACTCCTTGCAGACCTCTCTCTCTAAGCACAGTTCCAAGGGCAGCACTGCAGGTGCCTACAGAACTACCAGCATGATTCCCATGTATTTTCAGACTGCCAGAAATGAGAATTCAGGAACCCTGCAGCCACAAAGAGCAGCAGCGCCACGCTCTGAGACACCACCTGGGCACCAAGACCCAGCCAGCGTGTCCTCCTCTGACAGATTCTGCCTGGCCTCCTTGCATTCCCTGGGGCAGCTGGGAAGGACAAAATCTGTCCCCGCTGTATTTGGCAGGCGGACACTGCTCTGCATTCATCTGCCCTTGCAGCAAAGCTCTACTGGCCACCCAAAGCTCAGCCACAGCTCACAGCAGAGGGGAGGGCACTCGAGAGCTGCAGAAGCTGCGGCGCTGCTTGACGCTTACCTCTTCTCCTGTGGCAGTCTCCACTGCCATGCACACCGTGCCGAAACCCCTAGGAACAAAACGGCAGCGGAGAAAGAAGAAGTCCTTTAGTCCCTGCAAGTGCAAGACACTGCAGTCCAACAGGAAAAAATGTTCTGGGGCTTTTGGCTTCTAGACTAGGTGGTGGTCATCCTGACCACAGAATCTTGTTTTCCAAAATACTGGAAAGAAATGTTCCTCAGAGCTGTTCCCTGACAGCTGTCAGCTGCTGACTTGACCTCTGAGGCAATGAAGTTTCTCCTCCTTTCCTTCCCACACATTCTGTATGTTTTTGAGACATGCCAAAATGATTTCTCCTAGGAAAAGCGGCAAACAGGTGCAACACACTTGAGGGACAGGAGATCTGACAGGTGCTGCTCTTTACCTCAGAAGACACATTTGCCAGCATCCAGGTGTCTCTGCCATGCCTTCAGACCACAGCTATAAATGCTGACCAGTACTGAGAGATCATCAGGCATCATCTTAACGCAGTGTCTGAACAGCTTTGGAGCTTGCCTGACGTCGCTCTGGGGAGATGTGACACCAGCAAAATGCACAGGCCCTGCCTTTGAAGAAGCAACTGTGGCTGCACTCACCCTTTGCCAATAGTTTCCAGCTCTGTGTATTCAGCCTCAGGATCTCCCTCGCTCACCAGCATCTCTGTGAAAATCCCAAGGAAAGATGCTCACTTCAAAAGAGATCCCACCCTGCAGCAGATCACAAAGGCAGCCCCACTCTCTGCGACACTGGGCCCTTTCAACTCAGGCAGTCGGGAAACAACAGCACCACCGCACCACCACCACCTCAAAAACATCAGCAGCAAGACAAGCAGCCCTGCAGCACAGATGGCCTGCACCAAACTAAACGTCTAAACTAAAATCTAAGCACGTGCAGAAACAGTCAGAAGAGACAGGGATCACAAACCTGTAACCAAGAGAAGTGATTATTGTCTAGAAACCTTAAGGGCAGCAGGAAAAACAAAACCTTTCTGTTCTTGGCAATGAACACTCTGTGACCTTCAAGCAAAGCTTTAATCCTTGCAAACATCAAAGAAATCTTGGCTCCTGGTATCAACTGTTCTCAACAGCTGCACTTTCCAGGACTGCAAGAATTTTCCAAAGCGCTTCTTCCAGCAGAAGCGCAATCTCCAGCTTCAAGCAGGACAATTTTGCCTAAACAATGCCCTTCTGCCTTTCAGGAGCAGCAGCTCATGTTCCAACCTACTGTGATGAGCCTTGGGAATGAGGTGCCTCAGCCTTTAGGACAGGCTGGGTTCTGAAGATGACCTTGGCCGTGCCCCACAGGAGCTCCTTGAGGCCTACTCATTGGCTGGGTCACGGCCTCCTGCTCAGCCAGAAACAATCTCTGCTTTGCCTTTTGCCTCCAGGGAAGCTCAGGCAAAGCCAAGCCAGGCTGAGCTGCTCTCAGAGGCAGGAGCAACACCCCGGTGACCCCTCACCTCCTCCAAGCACAACAACTGGTCCTCTGTGGAGGCCTCAGCACCTGGCACTCAGCTGAGGAGGAACAGGAGCTGGGACAGCTCATGCCGACACACGCACACACGGGGCACTGCTCCAGCAGACAAGGATCACAAAGGACGTACTCAGCATGGCCAGGCACGTGTCCTCTGTCCTCTCTCCCAGCTGATCTCTGCTGCCAGAGGAGCTACTCGTGCTCCAGATGCACGAGCTGCTCACACTGGACTTGCCAGCCTGGGGACTGGAGGCTTCTTCAGAGCCTTCTGCTGCAGCTCGTGCAGGCGCCAGGACAGAGGAGGTGGAGCTCTGGGACAAGAAATGAATGAGGGTCACAAATGTGCCTGGCAGAGATGCCCCTCCCATCCCACTTCAAATGCAAGCCCCTAGGAAGATGCTGCTGGCCACATCCAGGGCTCTTCACCTCTCAGCTTTTGCAGCCCGCTTCTCCAGCCCAAGGCCCAAAATCCAAAGGCTGCTTTTACACCACGGAATAAACGACACCACAGACACTGCTAACCAAAGCAGGCACTTACTGATGATGTTTGCTCTGGCCCTGGGCTGACAGCAGGGGCAGGTTCATCGGCACCTTCCTCCTCTTCAACCTCTTCCTCGGCTACTGAGGCAGCCAGAGCAGGTGCTGGCGCTGCCCTTCTGCTCTGTGGACACACAGCAGCATGAGGGACAGGAAAGAACCTGTCATTCACAACCCTACCTATATTCAGCTACAGGCCCTGCTGCATCTCAGCTGATCCTTTAGCTACTGACAGCTGCTCTCTGCGCAGGGCCAGGTCCCTCCTGGGGACAGTGTCTCCTCATATCCTGCAAGCTTCTGAACTGCACCTTTGCACTGCTCTCTTCACTGGGGACAGGGAGCCTGCACAGCCACTGGGCACCAAGGGCCTCACTTGTACCCCAGGAGCATCCAAAGACATCCTAATGCTACCTCTTCTCTCTTGTTAAGACAAATTCACAGCCCCTTTCTGACCAGTAGGAAGGTGATGCCTGAATATCCAAGTTCCACACCCCTTTGCCAGGTTTCACTGCCTGGGGGATGGGCTGGAAAGATTCCAGCCCTCAGCATCTTCAGCCAGGCACAGGAGGTGCTGTCTGGTCAGAAACTTGCAGCTATGCTTTGCTCCAGCCACAGCACTACCCAGAGCTGCCACTTACTGATGCTGGATGCTCAGGCCCTGCAGTGGCAGCAGGTGCACTGTGCTGGGCATCTTCCTCCCCTTGGGCCTCTTCTTCAGGAAGACACGCAGCCACAGGAGGCTCCCCGGTTCCTTTTGGGCTCTGCAGACAGACAGCAGCATCAGGGACACGTAACCTTCTTTATATTCAGCTCTAGAGCCAGATGCACTCAGGAGAAAGCATCTGCAGAGAAATGGGATTCTAAGGTGCTCAAACTCAAATAAAATGGGCCAATTTGATGGGACTGCACTCTCTTGTACAGGAGAAATTCCACCATGGCAGGCACCACTTTCAGCTGCTTAAAAGCTCTGGAAAGGAATTGGAGAAAACAGCCCTGCGTCCCCCTGCTGCTGCAGCTGTTGCTGCAAAGAGCCTGGACTGTACTTTCACTCATCCAGCCAGGCGGGCACTGGACTGCAACAGGCCCAGCTCACAGCTTGCTCCACAATTGTCAAATGCTACCAACGCCAGAGGCTCCTTCGCCACTCACCCAAAGACCGGATTCTCTCCAAGCATGGCTGATGTGACCTGCAACACACACGGGAAAAAGAACCAGATGCTGTAAGAAAACTGCCTGTGCTGGCCAAGCCCACCAAACAGTCAACCCAAAGACAAAGCATTCTGCTTTCCCTGCATCACTCCAGCAGCATCCCTTGTGGCACACAGCAAGCAAGACAACAGCAGCACAAAATACTGCCTGGTGTCACCCTTTTGTCCTCTTTGGCCACTCAACCCACAGAAACTTGAGACTGAGAAAGTCTACAGGAGGCTCTCTAACAATCATTGCTTCGGCCCACCCCACCCTGCAGCAGCTACAGCTCCTCTCTTTCCTGTACTTCAGTTTTCCCAAGACACTGCATGCAGCAATTGCCATGAGCTTACTGAAAGCCTTTCCCCAGGGAGGCTTCACCCAAGTCCCCCTGAGCCATGGTGGCACAGTTCTATCATGACACAGCACAGGAACAGCTCCTGTGTGTGGGAGCATACAAGAACTCCTCTGAAATGTCTATCTCAGAGGCCTTTTCCAAGTGCATGCTGTGATTTCATCACAGAACAAATGGCTCTTTCAGCGCACAGGAAGTGTCAACTACCACAGGCACATGCTGGCATGAGGGAATGCAGACAAGAAGACTTGAACTGAGGGACTTTCCCTCAGTCCTGGAGAGCAGTGCACAGCTTTTACGAGGACTCCTGCCAAGCTCTCCCAGGCTTCCCATCCTGGAAGTTTTCTTGCTTGAGCCAGCAAACTGAGGACACTCCAGACTCCATTGCCACAAGCTATGGCACTGCAGGAGCAGGGCCCCTGCAGGCTACATCACAAATGCTGCCCAGGCCCCACTGGCTAGAGACACCCCCTTCTTAGCTGGAGCTGTGGGCAGGAGCTTTACCCAACTGAAGGCCTCTTTGTGGCATTTGGGTTTCCATATGCTGCACTGAACAAAAACGTCTACTTACGTGCCAGGTGGGTGAAAAAGTACCCGGAATAAGCCACGGTAAAAGCCGTGAAAGCTGCAGCACACACTCCCTCCATGGCTGGAGCAGCGCTGCTCAGTCTGCACGAGGCAATCCCTGTAGGGAGAAAACAAAAAGACTCAGAGTCCTGCTGGCAGAGACCTCGCCGATCAGCAGGTTCCCCTGCAGTGAGCGTGCCACAGAGCTGCTCTGCACACTGAGCCCTTCCGGGCCTCGGCACAGCAACTCTGCCTGACAACGCTGCCATGCGGCCGCTGACATCACAATAGCAGTGCCCTGGGCTGCTTTGTGAGTTCATGCACAGAACCATACCTTCTCTACAGATCATGCCAAAACAAGCCTGCAGGGTTCTCCTCTGCTGCAAAGCAACACAAAAAGCCCTCCTAGTCCATAACCTGTTGCTCAAGACATCTAAGAGTAAAAACACACTAAGCCCCTCTAACCCACACTGAGAAGCTGAACACTGAGAAGGGACCGGGATGTGAAGAGCCACATTAGTGCTCTTTGGCCACGATTGCTTCTGAACAAAAACCAGAAGGCTTCTTCCAGCTGGACCTTCCTTAGTTCTAGAAAGAAGCAAACTATTGGAACCAAGGAAATTCCTCTGGCTGCCCTGGAAGGCTCAAACTGCTGCCCGGGAACTCAGAGACTTTGGCACAGAGCTCAAGACCCCTGTGCCTTTGATTTAGCTCTTGGAAAAAACAATCACCAATCTTTATATGAAGAAGTACAAGTCAAAAGAGTTTATGTAAAATAATAGGTAGTTTGTCAGGGCTGGAAAATAGAATTTTGAGGTTTTTACAATGGGGGCTTGGGGTCTCAAGATGGAGGAATTTGGATGTGCCTTGTCCTTTTTCCTCCTTCTTCCTCGCCTCCATCTTCTGGCAGATGTTGGCACTTTTAGATTGGTTTAGAGTAGAAGCTCACATAGGCAATAGGGATTGGGAAGTTATTGTAAATAGTGTACACATAGCTTTTAGTATAAAAAGACAGCACTGCCTCTGAGGCGGGCATTGTGTCTCAACCTGGCCAGCTAGACAGACCTTGGCGGGTCAGTGACAGAATATTATGGATAAGAAACAATAAACAACCTTGAGACCAAAAATAGAAGAGTTCCCACTCCTTCTTCAACTGCTGGGCCGGGGAAAGAGACATTCTAACACATCTCAGAATCACTCTGACCAGCAGAGATTCCGAGTGCAAACAAGGAAAAGCACTACTTCCATTACAATTAGAGCTTTCTCGTAGGTACAGTGACAAGGCCATGCATCTTTCAGCACTATTTATTCAAAACATTTTACATCATAGCAGTGGGTGTGATTTCAGCAGAGAAATGCCATGACAGGAAATGCAAGGACGATCCTTCTCTCTGACTCTAGCAGAGAGGCCTTGGCGCCAAAGCAACACCACCATTTTCTCCCATTTTTGTCCATCCACAATAATTTTTAGGACATGGGGCTGAGATGGGTGGCATTGAAGTGCGAGCTCTGAAACACAGCTGAAACCATCAGGGCCAGGCTGGCATGTGGGACTGTTTAGCTGCTCCAGCAGAACAAGGCAACCCAGAGTGGTGACACTGATACCAAGTGAGTTCAGCCAAGCCCAAAGGGAGTCCAGCCTACCCAGGTGCAGCCCAGCAGGGTGGTAGGAAGAGGCAGCGAAGCGGCAGATCCCATTCCCACACACATGCCCAGCGTGGCGGACTGATGGCAGCGGCAGTGCCAAACAGAGCTCCGCAGGGAGAGAGGGACACCCATCACCATCGCCACTGCCACCACCACTGCCGCAGAGAGGGAGCAGCAAATTGCCACTGCAGGGCCACAGCTGCTCCGGTGAGACAGAGTAAAAATCCCTAGAGTAAAAGTCCATTCTGAATTAGGTGAAATGTCCAGAAGAGGTGAAAAGTCTGTGAGGTTAAAGCTGAAGGAAAAACTGCAGAACAGACATAATACAGAGACATCATGACATTCAACATCATGAATCCTGCTCAAAGGGGTAGACAGAAACCGATAAACAAGTTCTAGTGCAAGGGCAAGTCGACCTGACCTAGGAATTCTTTCTGATAAAAGGAACTAGCAGCAAATGTCACACGAAATCCTGTAAAAATGAATATGTATGAAACTATTCTGAAACTGTATGCATATGTATTTGCAAGGAGGATAAAAAGGGATCTAAAGTTCCCATGATGCGCATGCCTTTTGAGGAGAGCATTATCTCCGCATGCGTCCAGCGCTGTAATAAACATACCGGCTCTTACAACTTTAACAAAGTTATGGAGTTCTTTTCTTTATCTCTGCAAAACACCAGGCAGCACCAGCAGCCCCCATCTAGCATCAGAACCATTCTGTAAGCCCTGGCCATCCTGTCTGTGCTCCAGGGGCCCACATGACACTTCACCTTTCTTGGTTAAGCCATTACCTCTTTCGCAAAATTTTCTTCGTATTCTTGCATACTGGTTTTTTTCCTTCCCTCATCACCTTGTTAACTCTAAAATTCTCAGCTTCTCATAGATTGTTTTGTCCATTGTCCCCTCCGCTGTCATGGAGAAGGGGACAAAAGAGAGGCTTTACCAGGACTATCTCAAGATGAGGACATAGAAAGGAGGGAAGGCCTCAGAAAGAAAATCAACCCTCAGGCTGCCTCTTTTAGAAGGAATAAAACTGAAAGTTTCTTAATATCCAGCCACAAATCTTTGGAGTCTTGACAGCCAAGAAGTGCAGGAACCTGGAAACGTTGTGAGACACTAGAAGACATTGCTGGCTCAAAGCCTTTCAGGCACTTGTGTGTGGGGAAAGGGGCAGATCAAGCCTTGCTCAGCTGAGGCGATGCCCTACTCTGCACGCCCCACAGCCCCAGGCCTGCATCCCAGCCCAGCAGTGGCTGCTGATCCCTGGCACAGCAAAGGCAATGCTCCACACCTGTGTCTGGAGCCCCTAACCCAGCTCCTAAATGGCCAGGTGAGTGGGAGCCCCATGTGGGGCAAGGGCCCAGGAAAGCCAAAGGCTATTAACCTTGGGATGTGTGGCCACCACATCTCTTGACCCTACCTCCTCTTGGAATTTCTATCAGCTGAACACCACTGGAACCAGGAGTGGTAGCTATGCTGGTTCTTTTCTCTTGTTCTCTCCTTCTCTTTATTCTCCCAATTCAATCCCCTCAGATTTTTGAGTAACTTAAAATCTAACAGGCTTGGAGTTTGTTAACTTGAATGGACTAAGTTAATGCTTTATAGAATGTTTTATGTTCATTGAATCCTGCTCAAAATTGTTTCTTACCTTTAAATTCTCTGATTTTAAAAAGTTGCCAGAGAAGGGCTTTTTGTTGTTCCAACCCCTTGAGAACATCTCGTCAGTATTTCTCCCGCTTTTCTAACTCAGAGTACATGAACAAGTTGAAGTGCTTTTAAAGTCTCTCTTAGAGCAACGTTTTTGGGCCTCACATCTTAATTGGCACAGCAAGCAGGGTACTCTTGAGGTGACATGGGCCTTTTATACAGCAGGAACTGCTCCTGACATAACAAAGGAGAAATCAATTTTCAGTCAAAGCTGCTACTTCCTGCCAGAAAAGTAATGGAATCCCACACAGACACTTATTTGAATTGCTCTGCACTGACAGACTTGCTAAAACCTTCAATAGAAAGCTTGTCCAGCCCTAAAGAGAGACGGGCAATGAGGGAAACTGGCACCATCCGCAGTTACTTGTGCAGAAAACATGACCTTTGGTAGAAGAAAATTTAACAGTCCCAGGAAAGGACCATGCCTGGGATCCTTATGCATGGAGGTTTGACTGAGAGAGCTGAATGTTGCCAAGAGCTAGAAAAGGAGCTGAACCAGTTGCAAATGGCCTCAGGGCCTCAAACAATCGCCGGCCTCAGGCCAGAGCAGAACAGAAGGCAGGGATGAAGGCAGCCCCCAAAACATGAGAAAGCAGTGAAACACGCTGGTGCAAGGCCAAACAGCTTTAGAGCTGCAATGTAACACTGCTGGGGAAGGCCTGGAAGCAGCGTTTTCCAGACTCCAGGGACAGCCGGGCCTCCCTGACTGCAAGGTCAGCCCCGCAGCCCCTGGCAGCGCTTTCATGCCTCACAGTCCAGCCCCGGCCCCCGGCCTAAACTGCGCCCGCCCCTCACAAACACAGAGCGGGACGGCCCCAAGGGGATGCCACCTTCCTCTGCTCCCTGCAGGACGGGTTCCACTCTGCACAGCCAATCTCCTTCCCTCCTTCTCATCCCAAGCCCTGCCCGCGGATAAAGAAGGAATTCGCTTATCAGGAGGCAGCGTCTGGTAGTGGTACCTCAGTCTGCAACCGAAGTGCTGTAATTCCATGGGAAAATTAGCAATGATCCCAAAGAAAGTGAAATGGAGAATGTTTTGAGAATTTCGCTAGTGGGGGGGAATGAAATCAATCTTTTGGAGAAGGAAGCACATGGTAAAGAGCCCTGGTCTTGTGCCTGGGGAACAACCTGTGGTGTGTAAAGTTTGGACCTCTTGGAGAGGGGAGAAGCCCCAAGCAATGCGTGAGAAACAGCCGATGCCCCATTCACCTCCTTCTGTGTTATTGATCAAATTTATGGATGAAGGCTGAGAAAACAAAATCTCGGCTCCACCTCCACAAAGTGAGTTGGGAGAGGGTGGTGAATTCAAATATCCCAAGATGCTCCCTGGAAAGAAACTGGGGAATTAATGATGACTCAGTTTCCCGGTATTCTCAATGAAGCTTTGCAAACTGCTCCTTCTGTGCCTCCTCCTGGCAGCCGTGGGCATTGAGCCTTGGGTGCCACCAGAGGCTGGAGGCAGAAATGCTGCTGCTAGAGAATCTGTAACCCTTAGGAGGAAAAGCTTTCATCATGGTGCAAGTTTGTTGCTTTGGTCTCACTAATGTGATAAATAGATGTGATTTGTGCTAACAAAATTGTAAATATATCAATAGTTTTGGAAAATAATTGGGAAAAGTATATGCGATCAGTGTTATGAAGCAGATTTTTTTAGCTGATACATGAGCGAAACAGGATACAGGGCTTGGATTTGACCTTGGGAATGGACTAGGTCAGGAACTGACTCCCAAACCAAAATTGGCAGCAACTGAAGTTAAGACAACTCCCAGAGCTGGAAAAACCTTGGATATGGATAAAGTTGGGGCAATTCCACACGGGGAGTCTAAAATAGTGGTCTTATCTATGAAATAAATAGTGTAACATACATAGTGTTACGTATGTAACATCAAGCTTAACCTGCATGCACCACCTGCCTGGTTATCCAAAGGACATGTGAGCAAGATCTTCAGCCTTCCTCCAAGAAGACCCCGAAGAGACCCGAAGACCCCATAGCAACAATGGGAGCATGCGCTGTGCAGGAGAGTGACGCAGATTTCAAGAATGGAAAATAGGAGGAGATTGATGGGAAACTATGGATGAATCTGTATTAGCATACAATATATAAGTTGTGTCTGGATCCTTTTGCCTTCGTACGTGAGGCAGGGTGGGAAACCCTCCCTGTACCCTGATCAATTGGGTTTTGCTTATGCTTTATCTGAACCACTACCAAATTTCTGTAACTACTGGATTATATCTTACTCTATTATTTCATCTCAATTAAAATTGTTGACCTCAATAAAAACTGCTGCTAAATTTTAAGTTTGTGGTTCATTGAATTGGACATATGGGACTTCATTCATAACACTAATAACCCTGAATGTTCAAGTACATCCTCACCAGTCAGGAGATTGGGTGTATGTCCAGACCTGGAAATGAGAGCCACTGAAGTGAAGTGCAAGGACTTTTGATCCCATGGCTGTGAGATTTACAGAGGGAGACTCCCAAATGATGTGATTCAAGCTCTGGACACATGGAATTGTATTGGACAGTACAGGCAATGTGGCCCCGCTGCAGAAAAAGCTGCAATGCTACATTTCTAAAGTGAATAACATCAAATGGTTTCTCTTTCTGCTCATTTCCAGAGCAATGTCCCTAGTATGGCAGCATGGCTGTTTGTTCCTGAATTAGTCAACCATCCTAGCAGGACCTTGTACCTAATGACCACAAGAGCAAGTATGGCTTTGGGTGCCAGAGGGTGGAAGAGACCAAGAAAGAAAAGAGAGCCATGCCCTTTTCCCTAAGGACCTCTCCAGCATCACACACATAGAACAAATCCTACCTGACCCTTGGAAAAGAAAGTTGCGTTTCTGGACTTCAGTCCAAATTTCCAAACTAGAATGTAACAGAATGTGTAGATCCAACAAAAAACCCATGCTTCCTAAAATTGAAAAGGCCTTGGAAGGCTGGTTGGCTACTCTAACTTCAGTTTGCCTGCGTGGTGCTAAGAATCCTCATCAGTATTGGTAAGGTACTGGAAAACTTAAATGGGGTAACTTTAAAAAATTGAAATAACATAACTTTAAAAAATAAGGTTTTTAGAGATTGTTGTGCTCCTGATGTCTTCTAAGTTTCTTTTTACAGACTTTTAGTGTTGGTTTGATTAAAGCATCACCAAAGCTTTCTGTGGCAGAGAACACAAAAGAATACCAAGTGGATAGTTCCTCTCTATGAAGTAGGTCCAAGTGGGACTGAGTGTTCTTCTTCGAGAGGTGTTTCGTGGAAAGATGAATTGGTGACAGGACTGAAGAAACTGCTGTTCTTCACTGTATTCAGTGTTTGTAGGTTTTTATCTTGGTAAGTTTTAAGACATTCATGTTGATATGATTTATAGAAGTTTGTTGCAAGCAATATTGAGAAATTTTTGTATCTTCTCTCTGGCTGCCACAGTGGGTGGGGAAGATTCCTCCCTAAACTTATCTTAGGCAAATTTTTAGAGCTCTTGCCATCTCCTCAGAGCAAAGCAGAAAATCACTCCACCCAGGCAAGTATGTGTAGTAATGGTAGGGGATGTGTAGAGCATGATTGTGCAGAAGAAAGGCATGTGGAACTGTTGGTGGCCCTGGGAAGCAGGGAGAAAAGGGGCTGACAGAGGAGCAGAGGTGGCAGCTGGAAAGCTCTCTCCAGCTGTGGACAAAGAAGGCAGAAGTGGTTAGGCTGACAAAAGACAAGAAGAAAGATTTTGGGTTTGAGAAGCACTGAAGGCTTAGGTAAAGTCAGGAAAGGTATTTGGTCTGAACCCAGTACCTTGACTGAAATGATATGCTGAGGATGTTGGAGGTCTTGAGTTTTGTGATGTCTTTGAGCCCCACCCTTGAGGCAATCCAGACTATTAAAACTATTAAGTCATTTCAGGTGACTTTCCTGAGAAAGGCTGCTCTGCTGTCATTTTCTGATGCAGAGTGAGAGGATCCCTCTCTGGCTGCCTGTTCCCTTCTCTGCCCCACGTGACAGCCAGAGTGAGTCCATTGCCAGCAGGAGGCGTGGGCAGATGGGGCATGTCCTGGGGACAGGTGGCCAGCATGGAGCACTGCTATTGGGATGCCAAAATTCTGGTGGGGAGAAAGCTTCTTGTGTCTCATTTGCAAGCTCAGCTTCCTATCCCCTTTCAAAGCCTTTCCCAGTCTAGTGCTCTGCCAACATTGCCTCAGTCCCAGGATGGGAATTCTGAAGTCCTTTCAAAGAATCCTTGCCTGAAAGAGAACAGATCTGGCTTGCAGAGCATTGCTCTGTATGCCTTAGGAAGTCACTTTTTCAGCCCTTACCTGTGGCGAAACAGAGCTTCTGTTTCTGCCCTAAAATGTGTGGGATGGCTCCTTTGCCGTGTGGGCTCCCAAAGAATTAAACTGGACTCTTCGCTTTGCTGTCTTCCAGATGTTTATTAATTCTTATCAACAGAGTTTTCTCTCTGCCCGACCGGGGTCTGACCAGCAAGGCAGCCAAGGGCACTTTGATCACCGACGGGGCGGTCACGTTCCTTTATAGTACAAACTACGTATACAATATTTACCTTTTCTTCCCAATACCTATCACCCTTAATAAACAAGTGCACCATCACCACAAACCATTCCCAAAGTGCCAGCACCACCACCAAAGATGGACGACAAGAAGAAGGAGGAAGAACCACGAGACACACCCAGTTTTCTCCATCTTGCCTCCATAACCCCCCTGTACCAAATTCCTATAATCTATATATCACCTCGTGAACATAATATTTCTACACCATTCAAACCCTTGTGACTCTTAATCCTTCATAGCCAGGTGGTGCATCCTTAGATGCATCGAAATCAAGCCACCAGCTGCCTCTGACAACATTCCAGTACTGACGAGCCCCCCAAGGGTTCTCTCGGTAACTCTGGACCTCGGAAGTGTGAGCTCCCACACTTACCCACCTACTGCCCAAAACACACATGTGAAAGACTGAAGCTTTGCCAGCTGTGACAGGGCCCCAAAGAGAAGGCAGTTAGGGGCAAAATAGTGAGGATTGTTTTGGTGTTGTCATGTCAGGTACCAGGTGGGTGAGAAAAGCCCTCTGTAAATAGCTTAGCCGACAGCCAGGGAGGGGAAGGTGCAAAGAAAGGAAGAGGCAGAAACACCAAAGCAATGATAGGACTACGTACAGAAATTGATAGTATAAAAAAAGAAAGAAAAGAAGAGTAATTGGATGAAATACTGAAAAAATTAAACAAGTCTTCTCCTGCTGCTGGATGGTGCATTGGGGCATAGTGTCTGCAGCTTTGGGTTCCCATCCCAAAGCCATCACCTGATTTCCCTCTGCCCTGACGGGTCCAGGCAGGCTGTTGATCTGCATGGCCACTCCCAATCGGTCCCTGAATCCTCTGCTCTTCATGATAAGCTCAGTGTAAGTTGTCTGGCTGTCATCCATTGTGGCTTCTCCTCTCCTGAGGCTTGATGTTTGTGGTTGATTGTCTGATGTGTGGCTGTGTGGTCAGTTCTTGGCCTGTGCCATCCAGGACAAACCCCCATGATTCACCGTTTTTTCTTTTATTTAAAATGAATGGTATAACAATCATAGTAAAAATAAGATCTTCTCTTAACTAAAACCAACACAATATTTAATAGATTTTAACTAAAGTTGAGAATTAAAATAAACCGGTGGGTTCATATTGCAGAGCATAGCCAAACACTAAGTCAATACAATTTTCATTCCCCCTCACTTCTCAGGGCGTGATTCCCAGGCGGCTCCCCACCACTTCATTCTCCCTCACTTACCCACAAAACAGAAGAAAACACAAAATCAAAAAGACTTGTGGTGGCACCTTTCCCTGGTTCCCTTCAGTGAACACACAAGTCAAAAGAAAAGGTTTCATGGGGGACTAGACTGGGGGGGACCTTCCAGTGGGGACGGGAACAGGACTCCTGTGGGGCAACAGAGTCATTCCTCGGGCTGTTTTATTGTCAACTTATCCCGTAGGTTTGATCTCTGAAAAATGTATTACAACAAAAATGGGGGACTGCTAATACAAGAGGGAAGCAGGGCAGGGTTCAGGGCTGTCAGAACGTGGGTTAGGGTAGAATCCAGGGCAGCATGGCCCGTGCTGTCCTGGCAAGGGGACAGAAAAGGAGGGGAGATGGCAGATGGCTGGTGCCTCGCCCGTGCTCTCGAGCAGGTTCCATCTCCCGGCCTGTCCTTCTCAGGGATAGTGGGTTCAGGGAAGTGGGGTTGGAACATGAAAACTGGGAAAGGAAGTCTGCCAAATATTGCGCAACTAAAATTTAAATTTAAACGGTAGTCAAATATACCGTCAGTTACCACCAAACATCACAAAACAAATGATTTTCAAGAATCACTATACTGAACATATCTTGAAATGATAAACAGGAGTCCATGGGAGAGGTTAAAGTCTAGGGGACTTTCTTCCAGGCCATAGCCCCAGGAAGTCCCCTAGCAGGCCCACAGGCCTCCAGAGTGGCTCAGGCAGATCCAAACTGCACAAGTTTTCACTTCCTCATGTTGGCCTTAGTTCCCGGGGCAGAACTTGCCTTCCTGCTGGACACTCACCTGTGCCTGAGCCCCTGGAGAAGCCCGGCTCCCTCCCTTTCTGCCCACAGCCACAGCAGCATCCCCAGCAGTGACACCACTGCTCTGCTCCACTTTGCCCTACTCTGCTCCTCTAGTCACAGCTGCAAGCCTGTATCTGCACAAGAGGTTGTGGCCTGGAGGCAGTGAAGGAAGCAGACCTTTGCACACTTCCAAACCCTGCCACAAACCCCATCCATGGGTCTTCCCACATAGAAGAAACACCTGAGCATTCAGCAGCAAATTTAGAGCTTATTCCCAGGGCTGAGAACAGAGGGAAGCTTCCAGCACAGTGACGGCTTTATTTATTACAGTATTTATTTTGACTATCAATTTAAACAAACTACAAACTATGAGCTATGAACTAGAAACTTCAAACTATGAGGTATTGAATAGAAACTTGAAATTATGAGCTTGAAACTACAAACTACAAACAACAACAATGGCCTCTTCCAGGGCTAGTATCTCCGGTCAGCCATAAACTGCTGTGTGGCCATGATCAGAGGCGTCAGGTCGGAGGTTGGCTTGGCTGATGTTACAAACGGATGCTGCCCAAAGAGAAAAAGGAAACATGAACTTGTACTTTCCTCACAGGCTGAAACAGGCTTGCTCTGCCTACCAGAAAGATACAGAAAGCAGAAAGGAGGGCATTCTGGGCACCTCTGTGACTCTACATCCAGGACCTTGCTACATGAGGCAAAGATGGCTCCCAATCCCACAAATCCATGAATCCAGATGTCTTCAGTTTAAAGGGATTTGTCTAGGTGACCTTGAAAGGCTCCTTCCAAGGCATCCTAGGCCAGGATTCTCCCTTGTTTTCCTTTGCAAAGCCCCCTGCCTGGAGATTCTCAGGAGCGGGGCCCATCAGACGCCTTGGACTTGAGCAGATGAGGAGCCCCTGGCAGCGGGCAGCTGGCGCAGCCTGCAGCCGCTTTGCCTTTTACCTGCAGCAGTTCCTGGGCAGACCAGCGCCTGTCCTCGTCCCTCTCCAGGCAGCAGTGCAGAAAGTCTCGCAACCACGCCGACTGTTGCCTGGGCTTCTGCAGCTTTGGCCTGCCCCCGCTGCTGATCAGCTCTTCAACCTAGAGAAGAAGGAAATGCCACACTCTGCCTGTCTCCTTCGCACCCCAAACTGCTCACACGCACCCCACTGGACAGGCTCCACTCTCCAGTGGCACTTCACTCCCTGCCAGAGCCTGGCAGATACCTTTCCTACCCCTGCTGAAAGAACCCAAAGACACAGGCAGCCATAGCCAGTCCAATATGCAAAGGCTCTTGCCTTCACCCCTGATTTCACTGGCTGATGGGGACTAAAAGCCCAGTTTTGCCCTTTTGTCAAAGCTTCCCTCAAGCAAAAGGCATCAGGATTTTATTGTGTGGTTCATGCACTGAAATGGCAAGGGGATGATCTGGACAAGGAGCACGAGAGACTATGCAGCCTGGAACCTCTCATTTCCAGCTGTTAGCAAGCTTGCCAGGCAGTAGGATGGGAGCAGATTTTGTTTGAGTGACGGCAGTATCAGAGAGCAGTTGCAGCGCACCGTGCGGGAGGTTTTCATCCAGTAAGGAGGCGCCCCTTCCACCATCTCGATCCCCACAATGCCAAAGGACCAGATGTCCACTTTGGGGCCATAGAGCTTCCTGGTGAAGATTTCTGGTGCCATCCAGTAAGTGGTCCCAACAGCTGATCTCCGTTTGCTCTGCTCAGCGGTCAGCTGAGCAGCAAGGCCAAAATCAGCTGAGGAGAAAAAACAAGCCAGCGTGAATGAGGAGAGCAAATCCCCACTGTTCCAATGTCCAGGAAGGCAGCGTGGAACCCAGCTGCCATAAAGGGGCCATGCTGCCATTCCTCAGATCTTCCGCCAAGGAAATATGGAATTGGCCACATAGCAAAAGCCCCCAGTTTCAGGCAGTGGCTTTTAGTGCCCTGCAGCTATTGGACTGTGAGTGCCTTGCTTGGGAAGGGACACACCCAGAAGCCAAAGGCACTCCTGAGCCCTTGTTCCCAGCAACACCTCCCTGCACCTTGGGGCCCTGCTCTGCGCTTGCAGCTGGGCAGCCTGCACTGCCACAGGCACCACTGCAGGGAACCCACAGTCACCCAAAGGCAGCCCCACACCACAGCCTGCCACGGCTGAGCCTGGCCAACAACACCCACCCAGCTTGACAGATCCGTCCAGACCCAGGAGAATGTTGTGGCTTTTGACATCCCGGTGGATCACTTGCTTGGAGTGAAGGAAATCCAGGCCTTGCAGGCACTGAGAGAGGAAAAAGAAACACCAGCCTAAGTGGATTTCATCCCACAAGCAGGGAAGTGGCACATCTGCTAAACTGCAACATTCCTGGGGCATGCTGTGCCATGGCAGGACAGGCTGCTGGCAAGGGCAAGAGCTTGCTGCTCCAAGACAAGGACAGCAGTGCCTTTCCAAGTGAGGGTGTGTTTGCTTCTGAAAGAGAAAGGCAATTGTTCCTCCGGCCACTGCCCTGCAACCACAGCCTGAAGGAGCACGGCTGCAGTGGCTGTGCTCTCTCCAGCCAGACAACAGTGGATGCTTCTGCAAACACCACTTTGGCTGCAAGGCTCTCCTTCTAGGCTGAGCTCTCTGAGAGTCCTGTGAGTATCTTGGTCTTTGCCCCCTGCTTGTCATTGTGCCACCAGCACCTTTGCCCTTCAGGGGAAGGAATGCAGCACACACAGGCTGCAGGCAAGTGTTTGGAGAGGCAAACACAAACACACTAGAAGAAGGGCAGGGACACTGGCAGCCACTTCAGATGCTCTTGCTACTGCCAGTCATAAGAGAAAGGCAGCAAGGAGGCTCAGAAAATGAAATCTCTCTTCTCCTTGTCACCCATTTGGAAGGACCATCCCGACCAAGGCATGGCAAGCACACACACCATCCCTTACCTCCCGAGAGACAGCTGCTATCTCTCCCTCTGCCAGATGAGTCTCCCTGATGACATCGTGTAAGGAACCTCCATCCATGTATTCCATCACGAGCCAGAGTTCCTCGTCCAGCAGGTAGCTGAAAGGAGGAAACAACAGCCTGGAGATGAATGCGCACACTCACACCACCTGCTGGATTCTGCTTTCTGTGTCTCTCTCAGAGGAAGACAGGAGGAAGTCAGGAGTCATTCACTACGCTCTACAGGCCTTGAACTCTGGGCACTCTAAAACACTGCTTGGTATCCACACCAACGCAACAGGCCAAGGGAAATACAATCTACAATGCTTTGTCAGTACTTCAGACCCTTGGGGAAAAAATCAAACCCCAAACCCAACAAAACCATGGGGAGAGAGGACAGGAACTTTGAGGCTGTTGGCTCACTAAGATAGGGCCAAGTCTGGCCTTTGAAAGCGCCCTTCAAACTCACTGTGCCAGGAAAGATTAATGCAGCCTCAATGCAATCTCCTCCCAAGGCACTGTAGATCAGCCCAGAAACAGGAATTAACAGCTCCATCCTCTGCCAGCCACCAAAGGAGTGGTTGAACCTCTGGCTTGCAGGATGTGAATGACCTTTCAGGGCAGAGCAGCAGAACCACTCACCTGTCTACATAGTTGACAAGGTTGGCGTGCTTATTGCCACGCATGACCTGGATTTCATTCAGGCACAGCTCACTGCCGCTCTCTTGCAGGAGACTAATTTTCTTTATGGCCACCTAAAATGACACAGAAAACCATGAACCAAAGAAATCTGTGGCACAGGACCTCAAGGGCAACATGGAGACAGTGATTATGGGATGAGAGTGTTGCACTGGGCCAAGCCGCTTTGTGACTGGACATCGGACCGCCTGCTTGGGCACCTCCCAGGACACAGAGCCACATACCCTTTGCCTTGGAAACCTGGGAGAAACACGCTCTAAGCTCTCCACCTCAAAACTCTAACAACACTCACTGGGCCCAGGGCCAGTCTTACCCCATGGCATTACTTTTATCATTCCCATTTTTGTTCACACACCTCTTGCAAGCAGGAAGCCATTTTGTGCCAGTAAAACTGGAGAAAAACTGCTGAGAAAACTTTGGCACTCCTAGGGGCCTTGATCATTACTGCAGCCATCACTGGCACTCTCTATTGCACAACAACAAAGCAAACTCTTACAGACATGACAGAAAAATGCTCTCCTAAAAAAATCCTGACGGCTATTCCTCGTAAAATATACAAACCTAAATACTTCACGGAAAAAATGCTGTGATGTTGAAAACATCATTAAGGATATCTCCAAAAAAGACAATCCTAGCACTTCCTCACTGCAGGTATTTTCATTTCGTGCCACTAAAATACTTTTCTTCACAGCACTGACATTTGCACTTACTGCGTGAATATAAAAAGAAATAAACCATGCCTTGATCTTCTAGGGATATACACCGGCCTCTGAGTAGGGCTTAGGCCCTTGAGAGACTCCTTGCAGACCTCTCTCTCTAAGCACAGTTCCAAGGGCAGCACTGCAGGTGCCTACAGAACTACCAGCACGATTCCCATGTGTTTGCAGACTGCCAGAAATGAGAATTCAGGAACCCTGCAGCCCCAAAGAGCAGCGCCACGCTCTGAGACACCACCTGGGCACCAAGACCCAGCCAGCATGTCCTCCTCTGACAGATTCTGCCTGGCCTCCTTGCATTCCCTGGGGCAGCTGGGAAGGACAAAATCTGTCCCCGCTGTATTTGGCAGGCGGACACTGCTCTGCATTCATCTGCCCTTGCAGCAAAGCTCTACTGGCCACCCAAAGCTCAGCCACAGCTCACAGCAGAGGGGAGGGCACTCGAGAGCTGCAGAAGCTGCGGCGCTGCTTGACGCTTACCTCTTCTCCTGTGGCAGTCTCCACTGCCATGCACACCGTGCCGAAACCCCTAGGAACAAAACGGCAGCGGAGAAAGAAGAAGTCCTTTAGTCCCTGCAAGTGCAAGACACTGCAGTCCAACAGGAAAAAATGTTCTGGGGCTTTTGGCTTCTAGACAAGGTGGTGGTCATCCTGACCACAGAATCTTGTTTTCCAAAATACTGGAAAGAAATGTTCCTCAGAGCTGTTCCCTGACAGCTGTCAGCTGCTGACTTGACCTCTGAGGCAATGAAGTTTCTCCTCCTTTCCTTCCCACACATTCTGTATGTTTTTGAGACATGCCAAAATGATTTCTCCTAGGAAAAGCGGCAAACAGGTGCAACACACTTGAGGGACTGGAGATCTGACAGGTGCTGCTCTTTGCCACAGAAAAGACATTGCCAGCATCCAGGTGTCTCTGCCATGCCTTCAGACCACAGCTATAAATGCTGACCAGTACTGAGAGATCATCAGGCATCATCTTAACGCAGTGTCTGAACAGCTTTGGAGCTTGCCTGACGTCGCTCTGGGGAGATGTGACACCAGCAAAATGCACAGGCCCTGCCTTTGAAGAAGGAACCATGGCTGCACTCACCCTTTGCCAATAGTTTCCAGCTCTGTGTATTCAGCCTCAGGATCTCCCTCACTCACCAGCATCTCTGTGAAAATCCCAAGGAAAGATGCTCACTTCAAAAGAGATCCCACCCTGCAGCAGATCACAAAGGCAGCCCCACTCTCTGCGACACTGGGCCCTTTCAACTCAGGCAGTTGGGAAACAACAGCACCACCGCACCACCACCACCTCAAAAACATCAGCAGCAAGACAAGCAGCCCTGCAGCACAGATGGCCTGCACCAAACAAAACGTCTAAACTAAAATCTAAGCATGTGCAGAAACAGTCAGAAGAGACAGGGATCACAAACCTGTAACCAAGAGAAGTGATTCTTGTCTAGAAACCTTAAGGACAGCAGGAAAAAAAAAAAAACCTTGCTGTTCTTGGCAATGAACACTCTGTGACCTTCAAGCAAAGCTTTAATCCTTGCAAACATCAAAGGAATCTTGGCTTCTGGAATCAACTGTCATCAACGGCTGCCCTTTGCAGAACAGCAAGAATATCATAAAGAGCTTCAAGCAGAAGTGCAATCTCCAGCTTCAAGCAGGACAATTTTGCCTAAACAATGCCCTTCTGCCTTTCAGGAACAGCAGCTCATGTTCCAACCTACTGTGATGAGCCTTAGGAATGAGGTGCCTCAGCCTTTAGGACAGGCTGGGTTCTGAAGATGACCTTGGCCGTGCCCCACAGGAGCTCCTTGAGGCCTACTCATTGGCTGGGTCACGGCCTCCTGCTCAGCCAGAAACAATCTCTGCTTTGCCTTTTGCCTCCAGGGAAGCTCAGGCAAAGCCAAGCCAGGCTGAGCTGCTCTCAGAGGCAGGAGCAACACCCCGGTGACCCCTCACCTCCTCCAAGCACAACAACTGGTCCTCTGTGGAGGCCTCAGCACCTGGCACTCAGCTGAGGAGGAACAGGAGCTGGGACAGCTCATGCCGACACACGCACACACGGGGCACTGCTCCAGCAGACAAGGATCACAAAGGACGTACTCAGCATGGCCAGGCACTTGTCCTCTATCCTCTCTCCCAGCTGATCTCTGCTGCCAGAGGAGCTACTCGTGCTCCAAATGCACGAGCTGCTCACACTGGACTTGCCAGCCTGGGGACTGGAGGCTTCTTCAGAGCCTTCTGCTGCAGCTCGTGCAGGTGCCAGGACAGAGGAGGTGGAGCTCTGGGACAAGAAATGAATGAGGGTCACAAATGTGCCTGGCAGAGATGCCCCTCCCATCCCACTTCAAATGCAAGCCCCTAGGAAGATGCTGCTGGCCACATCCAGGGCTCTTCACCTCTCAGCTTTTGCAGCCCGCTTCTCCAGCCCAAGGCCCAAAATCCAAAGGCTGCTTTTACACCACAGAATAAACGACACCACAGGCACTGCTAACCAAAGCAGGCACTTACTGATGATGTTTGCTCTGGCCCTGGGCTGACAGCAGGGGCAGGTTCATCGGCACCTTCCTCCTCTTCAGCCTCTTCCTCGGCTACAGAGGCAGCCAGAGCAGGTGCTGGCGCTGCCCTTCTGCTCTGTGGACACACAGCAGCATGAGGGACAGGAAAGAACCTGTCATTCACAACCCTACCTATATTCAGCTACAGGCCCTGCTGCATCTCAGCTGATCCTTTAGCTACTGACAGCTGCTCTCTGCGCAGGGCCAGGTCCCTCCTGGGGACAGTGTCTCCTCATATCCTGCAAGCTTCTGAACTGCACCTTTGCACTGCTCTCTTCACTGGGGACAGGGAGCCTGCACAGCCACTGGGCACCAAGGGCCTCACTTGTACCCCAGGAGCATCCAAAGACATCCTAATGCTACCTCTTCTCTCTTGTTAAGACAAATTCACAGCCCATTTCAGACCAGTAGGAAGGTGATGCCTAAATATCCAAGTTCCACACCCCTTTGCCAGGCCTTACTGCCTGGGGGATGGGCTGGAAAGATTCCAGCCCTCAGCATCTTCAGCCAGGCACAGGAGGTGCTGTCTGGTCAGAAACTTGCAGCTATGCTTTGCTCCAGCCACAGCACTACCCAGAGCTGCCACTTACTGATGCTGGATGCTCAGGCCCTGCAGTGGCAGCAGGTGCACTGTGCTGGGCATCTTCCTCCCCTTGGGCCTCTTCTTCAGGAAGACACGCAGCCACAGGAGGCTCCCCGGTTCCTTTTGGGCTCTGCAGACAGACAGCAGCATCAGGGACACGTAACCTTCTTTATATTCAGCTCTAGAGCCAGATGCACTCAGGAGAAAGCATCTGCAGAGAAATGGGATTCTAAGGTGCTCAAACTCAAATAAAATGGGCCAATTTGATGGGACTGCACTCTCTTGTACAGGAGAAATTCCACCATGGCTTAAAGCACCCAGCCGCCCCACTTTCAGCTCTGGAAAGGAGAAAACAGCCCTGGGTCCTCCTGCTGCTGCAGCTGTTGCTGCAAAGAGCCTGGACTGTACTTTCACTCATCCAGCCAGGCGGGCACTGGACTGCAACAGGCCCAGCTCACAGCTTGCTCCACAATTGTCAAATGCTACCAACGCCAGAGGCTCCTTTGCCACTCACCCAAAGACCGGATTCTCTCCAAGCATGGCTGATGTGACCTGCAACACACACGGGAAAAAGAACCAGATGCTGTAAGAAAACTGCCTATGCTGGCCAAGCCCACCAAACAGTCAACCCAAAGACAGAGCATTCTGCTTTCACTGCATCACTCCAGCAGCATCCCTTGTGGCACACAGCAAGCAAGACAACAGCAGCACAAAATACTGCCTGATGTCACCCTTTTGTCCTCTTTGGCCACTCAACCCACAGAAACTTGAGACTGAGAAAGTCTACAGGAGGCTCTCTAACAATCATTGCTTCTGCCCCACCCCACCCTGCAGCAGCTACAGCTCCTCTCCTTCCTGTACTTCAGTTTTCCCAAGACACTGCATGCAGCAATTGCCATGAGCTTACTGAAAGCCTTTCCCCAGGGAGGCTTCACCCAAGTCCCCCTGAGCCATGGTGGCACAGTTCTATCGTGACACAGCACAGGAACAGCTCCTGTGTGTGGGAGCATACAAGAACTCCTCTGAAATGTCTATCTCAGAGGCCTTTTCCAAGTGCATGCTGTGATTTCATCACAGAACAAATGGCTCTTTCAGCGCACAGGAAGTGTCAACTTCCACAGGCACATGCTGGCATGAGGGAATGCAGACAAGAAGACTTGAACTGAGGGACTTTCCCTCAGTCCTGGAGAGCAGTGCACAGCTTTTCAAGGACTCCTGCCAAGCTCTCCCAGGCTTCCCATCCTGGAAGTTGTCTTGCTTGAGCCAGCAAACTGAGGACACTCCACACAGAGCAGGGCCCCTGCAGGCTACATCACAAATGCTGCCCAGGCCCCACTGGCTAGAGACACCCCCTTCTTAGCTGGAGCTGTGGGCAGGGGCTTTACCCAACTGAAGGCCTCTTTGTGGCATTTGGGTTTCCATATGCTGCACTGAACAAAAACGCACTTACGTGCCAGGTGGGTGAAAAAGTACCCGGAATAAGCCACGGTAAAAGCCGTGAAAGCTGCAGCACACACTCCCTCCATGGCTGGAGCAGCGCTGCTCAGTCTGCGCGAGGCAATCCCTGTAGGGAGAAAACAAGAAGACTCAGAGTCCTGCTGGCAGAGACCTCGCCGATCAGCAGGTTCCCCTGCAGTGAGCGTGCCACAGAGCTGCTCTGCACACTGAGCCCTTCCGGGCCTCGGCACAGCAACTCTGCCTGACAACGCTGCCATGCGGCCGCTGACATCACAATAGCAGTGCCCTGGGCTGCTTTGTGAGTTCATGCACAGAACCACACCTTCTCTACAGATCATGCCAAAACAAGCCTGCAGAGTTCTCCTCTGCTGCAAAGCAACACAAAAAGCCCTCCTAGTCCATAACCTGTTGCTCAAGACATCTAAGAGTAAAAACACACTAAGCCCCTCTAACCCACACTGAGAAGCTGAACACTGAGAAGGGACCGGGATGTGAAGAACCACATTAGTGCTCTTTGGCCACGATTGCTTCTGAGCAAAAACCAGAAGGCTTCTTCCAGCTGGACCTTCCTTAGTTCTAGAAAGCAGCAAACAAGGAGAAGCACTACTTCCATTACATTTAGAGCTTTCTCGTAGGTACAGAGACAAGGCCATGCACCGTTCAGCACTATTTATTCAAAACATTTTACATCACAGTCATGGGTGTGATTTCAGCAGGGAAATGCCATGACAGGAAATGCAAGGAGGATCCTTCTCTCTGACTCACTCTAGCAGAGAGGCCTTGGCACCAAAGCAACACCACCATTTTTTCCCACATTTTTGTCCATCCACAGTAATTTTTAGGACATGGGGCTGAGATGGGTGGCATTGAAGTGACAGCTCTGCCACACAGCTGAAACCATCAGGGCCAGGCTGGCATGTGGGACTGTTTAGCTGCTCCAGCAGAACAAGGCAACCCAGAGTGGTGACACTGATACCAAGTCAGTTCAGCCAAGCCCAAAGGGAGTCCAGCCTTCCCAGTTGCAGCCCAGCAGGGTGGTAGGAAGAGGCAGCGAAGCGGCAGATCCCATTCCCACACACATGCCCAGCGTGGCGGACTGATGGCAGCGGCAGTGCCAAACAGAGCTCCGCAGGGAGAGAGGGACACCCATCACCATCGCCACTGCCACCACCACTGCCGCAGAGAGGGAGCAGCAAACTGCCACTGCAGGGCCACAGCTGCTCCAGGCAGCACCAGCAGCCCCCATCTAGCATCAGAACCATTCTGTAAGCCCTGGCCATCCTGTCTGTGCTCCAGGGGCCCACGTGACACTTCACCTTTCTTGGTTAAGCCATTACCTCTTTTGCACAATTTGCTTCTTAGTGTTGGGTTCTGCTTTTTTTTTTCCCCGCCTCATTACATTATAACTCTAACATTCTTAGCCTCTCATAGATTGTTTTTTCCATTGTCCCGCTCCATTGTTGTGGAGAAGGAGAGAACGGAGAGGCTTTACCAGGACTGTATCAAAATGAGGACATAGAAAGGAGGGAAGGCCTCAGAAAGAAAAAACAACCCTCATGCTGCCTCTTTTAGAAGGAATAAAACTGAAAGTTTCTTAATATCCAGCCACAAATATCTGGAGTCTTGACAACCAAGAAGCACAGGAACGTGGAAACCTTGTTGTGAGACACTAGAGGACATTGCTGGCTCAAAGCCTTTCAGGCACTTGTGTGTGGGGAAAGGGGCAGATCAAGCCTTGCTCAGCTGAGGCGATGCCCTACTCTGCACGCCCCACAGCCCCAGGCCTGCATCCCAGCCCAGCAGTGGCTTCTGATCCCTGGCACAGCAGAGGCAATGCTCCACACCTGTGTCTGGAGCCCCTAACCCAGCTCCTAAATGGCCAGGTGAGTGGGAGCCCCATGTGGGGCAAGGGCCCAGGAAAGCCAAAGGCTATTAACCTTGGGATGTGTGGCCACCACATCTCTTGACCCTACCTCCTCTTGGAATTTCTATCAGCTGAACACCACTGGAACCAGGAGTGGTAGCTATGCTGGTTCTTTTCTCTTGTTCTCTCCTTCTCTGTATTCTCCCAATTCCATCCCTTCAGATTTTTGAGTAACTTAAAATCTAACAGGCGTAGTAATCTTAATCTAATTTAAATAACAGAGTTTGTTAAGTTGAATGGGCTAAGTTAATGCTTTTTAGAATGTTTTACGCTGATTGAATTCTGCTCAAAATTGTTTTTTACCTTTAAAATTCTCTGATTTTCAAAAGTTGCCAGGGAAAGGGCTTTTTGTTGTTCCAACCCCTTGAGAACATCTCGTCAGTATTTCTCCCGCTTTTCTAACTCAGAGTACATGAACAAGTTGAAGTGCTTTTAAAGTCTCTCTTAGAGCAACGTTTTTGGGCGTCACATCTTAATTGGCACAGCAAGCAGGGTACTCTTGAGGTGACATGGGCCTTTTATACAGCAGGAACTGCTCCTGACATAACAAAGGAGAAATCAATTTTCAGTCAAAGCTGCTACTTCCTGCCAGAAAAGTAATGGAATCCCACACAGACACTGATCTGAACTGCTCTCCACTGACAGACTTGCTAAAACCTTCAATAGAAAGCTTGTTCAGCCCTAAAGAGAGACGGGCAATGAGGGAAACTGGCACCATCCGCAGTTACTTGTGCAGAAAACATGACCTTTGGTAGAAGAAAATTTAACAGTCCCAGGAAAGGACCATGCCTGGGATCCTTATGCATGGAGGTTTGACTGAGAGAGCTGAATGTTGCCAAGAGCTAGAAAAGGAGCTGAACCAGTTGCAAATGGCCTCAGGGCCTCAAACAATCGCCGGCCTCAGGCCAGAGCAGAACAGAAGGCAGGGATGAAGGCAGCCCCCAAAACATGAGAAAGCAGTGAAACACGCTGGTGCAAGGCCAAACAGCTTTAGAGCTGCAATGTAACACTGCTGGGGAAGGCCTGGAAGCAGCGTTTTCCAGACTCCAGGGACAGCCGGGCCTCCCTGACTGCAAGGTCAGCCCCACAGCCCCTGGCAGCGCTTTCATGCCTCACAGTCCAGCCCCGGCCCTCGGCCTAAACTGCGCCCGCCCCTCACAAACACAGAGCGGGACGGCCCCAAGGGGATGCCACCTTCCTCTGCTCCCTGCAGGACGGGTTCCACTCTGCACAGCCAATCTCCTTCCCTCCTTCTCATCCCAAGCCCTGCCCGCGGATAAAGAAGGAATTCGCTTATCAGGAGGCAGCGTCTGGTTGTGGTACCTCAGTCTGCAACCGAAGTGCTGTAATTCCATGGGAAAATTAGCAATGATCCCAAAGAAAGTGAAATGGAGAATGTTTTGAGAATTTCACTAGTGGGGGGGAATGAAATCAATCTTTTGGAGAAGGAAGCACATGGTAAAGAGCCCTGGTCTTCTGCCTGGGGAACAATCTGTGGTGTGTAAAGTTTGGACCTCTTGGAGAGGGGAGAAGCCCCAAGCAATGCATGAGAAACAGGGGATGCCCCGTTCGACTCCTTCTGTGTTATTGATCAAATTTATGGATGAAGGCTGAGAAGACAAAATCTCGGCTCCACCTTCACAAAGTGAGTTGGGAGAGGGTGGTGAATTCAAATATCCCAAGATGCTCCCTGGAAAGAAATTGGGGAATTAATGATGACTCAGTTTCCCGGTATTCTCAATGAAGCTTTGCAAACTGCTCCTTCTGTGCCTCCTCCTGGCAGCCGTGGGCATTGAGCCTTGGGTGTCACCAGAGGCTGGAGGCAGAAATGCTGCTGCTAGAGAATCTGTAACCCTTAGGAGGAAAAGCTTCCATCATGGTGCAAGTTTGTTGTTTTGATCTCACTAATAACCCTGAACGGGCAAGTATATCCTCACCAGGGTGTATGTCCAGACATGGAATTGAGAGCCACTTACCCTGAAGTGGAAAGGACTTTTGATCCCATGGTTGTGAGATTTACAGAGGGAAACTCCCAAATTATGTGATTCAGGCTCTGGACACATGGAATTGTATTGGACAGTACAGGCAATGTGACCCCGCTGCAGATAAAGCTGCAATGCAACACTTCTAAAGTGAATAAGATCAAATGGTTTCTCTTTCTGCTCATTTCCAGAGCCATGTCCCTAGTATGGCAGCATGGCTGTTTCTTCCTGAATTAGTCAACCATCTTAGCAGGACCTTGTACCTAATGACCACAAGAGCAAGTATGGCTT